>JANBPO010006859.1:8540852-9140852 GCA_024336825.1 Amorphophallus titanum | reverse complement strand
CACCAATGATTGAAGAGCCTGGCAGTAGAGAGAAGAGAAGGCCCAGAAGACCCACAGGGGGGGGCTGTTCATGGGTCATGGCGCAGGGCCCCTGTCGTGCTTCTCTTCACAGACAGGAGGAGGACATGGGGGGTTGGAAGGGGACGAGTGGTTATGATGGGGGCTGCCGGAAATTTGATTGCACGGGACTACAGTTGCGGGGATTTAAATGGGACGAGGAGGAGATGAGAACAGGGAGAGGCAGCAGCATCCCGGGGCGGACAAAAGGAAGCGGCGGCGCGGGCGGTGGCAGGTGAACATTTTTTTAAATTATTTTGACGGGGAGAGAGAAACACGGGATGGAACTCGGAACCTCTCCCTAGTCCACTCCGCCACCGGCGGGGGACAGATCGCCGGTGAACATGCCCCTCCCAACTCTATTACGTGAGGAAAAGTTGTCTCCAACCCCGTGCTAGTTCTTTTACCGTCGACACCCTTCTTGTATGATAAGATTTATTTTTTCATTCTTTCTGTTTTTTAACAGGAAGCAGGAAAGGATAGTCAAGACAAGAAAAGGAACCACATCAAAGGGCTTCTTGTTGCTGCAACTGAGTGTGAACCACAATATATTATTCGTCTGCTTCAGGTTCCAACTTATAATGCCTCTAGTATTAAAAGAATTATATATCCATATTTTCAGTGATGATCTGTATGATCCTGTAGTCAAAAATGCGAATTGGCTTAGCAGAGCAAACTGTGCTGATAGCCCTTGGACAAGCAGCAACATATTGTGAGACACTCCCTGGTCCTCCCCCAGAGACTCAATCTTCCCTTGAAGAGGTAAACTAATGCCACCAGGAACTTCCATCTTGCAGGTGACAATGAGTACGCCGTAGCGTTCACCAGCACCGAGTGGTTGCGGGTGTCCGTGTTGTCGTTGCTCTCGTCGGCCGGGTCACCCCAGACGCGCGTGATGATCGCCGGTGCGCGGTCGGCGCCGTTGGATGCTGCGCTGCCGCCGCGCACGATGATGATGCGGCCAATGGACGCCTTCACGACTGCACCGCCTGGTAGCCTTCCTCGAACGCCTCGGTCGGCGAGTAGCTGACGTAGCCGTCCGCGTAGAACACCACGTAGCCTCCGGTCTGCGGATTGTGCTTCTCGACCCACTTCGGGTGTGCCTCGTACTTCGGCAGCGATGTGTCCTGCGGGCGAATGATGATCTTGCCGGTCATGGACTCGTTGAAAAAGTCGCCGATCTTGAACGCACGCACGGCCTTCGTGCAGTGGAACAGCGGATAGCCGTTGTTGTCCGGCACAGACACGCTCGCGCTGGCCTGGTTGGGCTGCAGCATGTTGTACAGCAGGTAGCCTTCCAGCTCCCACAGCTTATCGCGGGCCAGCTCGATCGCCTGCTTGGACGCGATGCTAGCGCCAATATCGGCGTCGAAGTTGGCCGGGTCGACGCAGGCCGACTTGCCAGTGGCCAGATGGAACTTACCGTCCAGAAACACGTGCACGAACGTGCTGGTGGTGCCGCCGGGCCGCGTCTCCGTGATGAACAGGCAGCGCTGTAGCAGCGCGTCGATCGTGGCTGGCAGCACGCGCGGTGCGGTCAGCCCTTTGGCCTTGATGGCCTGCTCGGTGTTTTCGTCAGTGCTCATGGGGTGTTGCCTCCTTGGTGGGTGAAGTGGCCTTTACGGACTGGGATGACAGCCTGCCGATCGCGTCGAGCTGGTCGATGCAGCGTCCGCGGGAGTCGAGGGCGTCGTCGAGCATGGCGCGGAGCTGCTCGTTGGTGAAACAGCCGTTGGCGCACGGTATCCCGGAATCGGCAGCGGTGCCAAGCGGGGGTGAGCCAGCAGGTTGGCCGGGATCGCCACATACTGCGCCCTGGGCGCATCCAGCACGTGGGTATCCTGTATCACGTTCGGCCTGCTGCCATTGCCGACGCAGCTGCTCAGTGAGGCGATCAGACAGATGGCCAGCAGCCCACACAGCGGATGCACGATCGCGCGCATAGATTTCTCCCTGGAGTTTTCGGATGGTGGCGAGCGCGGCTCAATCCAGTTCATATGTGATCTATCGCTTAAGTTTGAAATGGTGTTCACAACGGTGGCAAATATGCCACTATGGGTGACAAATAACCTCATAAGGGTGACAAATAGGTCCTTAGTGGTGACAAATAGGTGGCCACGAGAGGAAGAAGAAACCGTAAGAAGAAATGTTGACTCCAAATGAAAGTAGAGTCAACTCCAGAGCCACCAGCTAACAAAAGCATCTACAGTGACAAAATAAGGGTGACAAATAGCTATTTAGTGGTGAAAAATGGCTTGGTAAGGCTGAAAAATAGCTCGTACCTGTTTCAAGTGAAGGGAACCCAAGCTCGGACATGATGAACCCAAGCTCAGACATGATGAAGCAAGCTCAGACCTGATGAAG
The DNA here is from genome assembly GCA_024336825.1 of Amorphophallus titanum. NCBI lineage: Eukaryota > Viridiplantae > Streptophyta > Magnoliopsida > Alismatales > Araceae > Amorphophallus > Amorphophallus titanum. The sequence goes on along the minus strand of JANBPO010006859.1, from coordinate 9,138,431 downwards.
CAAGCTTAGACATGATGAAGCAAGCTCGGATTCATGCCACCAAGGTAGAACAGACTGTCACCTTGAAGTCAAGTCAACCCAATCAAAGTTGACCAAGCCAACATTAACTTCAGTCAAAATCAAACCCAGTAAAGTTGACCAAGCCAACATCTAGTTCAATCAATATGATCAGTCAACATTAACCAATCAAATCAACGATATGTCAACAACAGTCCTCAAGGTAGTCAACAGATAGCTAAGGAGACAAATGGGTTACAAAGCAGACAAATGGGCAACAACGATGACAAATGTGACTATGGGTGAATAATGTCTACTAACGGTGACACATGTGTAGTGTGGGTGACAAATAGGTAACAAGGCTAACAAATATATGGTTAGTGGTGACAAATGGGTGTTAACGGTGAAGAATACATCCGTAAGGCTGACAAATAGATAAGGCGATGGCTGAAGGCTAAGAGGAAAGGGGCTAAGGTGACAGCTCACTAGCCTAAGGGTGACAAATGGCTTTTAACTCTGACAAATAGGCAATAACGATATAAAATGGCTTATAAGGCTAAAAAATAGCCAGAAAGGGAAATATTCACTCCACTTGTGTCTGCCACACGCCAAGCTCGATGGCTCATGATTGGCATGTGATCCGAGGTACCATGTTAGAGGAATCTCCTCTCTCTTGACACGTGGACCCATGAAAGAATTGTTTTGAAGATAATCTCATTTCAGAAAATCATATTATCTACTCTATATATACTGTTGGGTCCGGGAATATGGCAATCAAGAGGGGAGGGGTGGTTGCTAAGGAGCGGGTTGATGTTCTGGCATGGGATTTTGATAAATCCCGAGTTCTTGCGGTTGTTGCTGCTGCTGTTGAGGTTGTTGTAGAGGTTTCTGAGGTTGCTGGAAGTGCTGCTGCTGTGGTGCCGCCTGCTGTGGCCTTGCTTGTCTTCATCTTTCTTTTATGTCCTCAATCAATTTATGCATTTGGGCCTAATCAATCCTCTGACTCTCATGCAAATCATACACTAAATCTCTAAATTGATAACACCTCTCTATCGTGTGCCCGTGCTACCGATGGTATACGTAATACCTTGACTGATCGACTGCTGGATTCCAGTTCTGACGTTCCAGAGGTAACTATAGGTCATCAGTATACATCAAGGCTGAGAAAATGTCCAGGAGTGTTTCTGGAAGTGGTGGATAGTTGGCTCTTTTCGGACCTGGCCGAGCAGGCACGTAACCAGCAGGTGGTGAAACATTATGGTATTGGGGTGACTATTGCGGCTGTTGAGGCGGTGGTGGTGGTTGTTGTGTTGGCTAGGGTGTCGAAAATGAAGGTCGTGGAGCTGGCGGGGCAGAGAATTGGGTATTGCGTTGGGGTTGCTGTTGAAAACGGGGTGGGGTAGACTGGTAAACAGCATGCACCTGCTCGTTTGTCTGTACTCCCTCGGTTACTGGGCCCTGAGTTTTCCTAATAGACTTAGACTTTTGGACTTCAAACAAGGAGTGGATGGGGGAGTCTTTGAATTGGGTCTGGATAAACCGAGCCCGGCTGTACAACTGATGCATATTTGAAATGTCGTTCATTGCCAAAATATTTTGGAACGTTGGGGTGGCATTAGAAATTAGCAATTTAACCTTTTCTTCCTCCGGGATCTGCCCGGGCACACGTGAGGCCATCTGCCTCCATCGATCTGCATACGTTGCAAAGTCCTCATCTGGTTTCATCTTTTCTACCACCAAGTCTGTAAATCGATATTCCGGACCTACCCGGTCTTGGAATCTCTGGATGAATTTCTCCTTCACAGTCTTGAAGCTTTCCGCCTCCTCCAAAGGCAAGGTGTAGAACTATTCAAGTGCAACCCCATCCAAGGATCGGCGGAAAAGATACGCCATCAGGCAATCATCGTGCTGAAACTGCGCCGATTCATAAAGAAACTCCCTGACATGAATAAATGGGTTGCCATTCCCATCGTACTTCCGGTATATGGGGAGCTCAGACTGGGGAGGAAAGTGAATGTCCCTAAAATTGGGAACGGGGATATCAGCGAGAGATTGTGGGCCGACCCTCTTATGGAGGAGATCAATCTATTGCTACATGGCAGCCCACTTTTCAAGGATTTCCCATTCTCGGGATGGAGGAGATGGAGCAGGAAAAGTGGGACCTATATAAGGGGCAGACGGATAAACCGATGGAGGGGGAAGCCTGTAAGAAGAATATTGGGCCAGGGAAGGGCCCATATCAGAATAGGCAAGCTGGGCTACCCCTGGCTGTAGGCGAGCAAAATCGGCTGGGGCTACAAGGGCCTGCGGCGCTGGGGAGATAGTAGTGTAAGGATCAGAATAGGAGGGCATGGGGATCTGGGTCTTCCCCTTGTCCTGAGACTGATGGGCCGAGGTAGAGGCCTGGCCCACTTCAAATTTAGAGAATCTGAGAGTCCAGGGATAGACTGGAGTGAGATCAATAGCAGTAGAGGTAATAGCTAATCCAACAGTTGTAGATGTGGAAGTGGCGGCAACAGACATGCCAGGGGAAAGCACTGAAGGCGGGGCATCTACCACTTGTAAAGCTTGTTTAAGAAGATGGAGTTGAGTGGGATCAAGCTGGGCCATCATATGCAGAATATGACTGGCCGAATTGGATGAATCAGAGAGAGAGGGCTGGGCGCCCTCAGGAGTAGTAGATGGGAGAGGAGGGGCAGACATCTCTCTCCCCTGGAAAGAGACAACCCTATGTGGGTCCACCAAAAGCCCTTGAGGAAGGGAATCCTCATGGGTATGGGAGAGATCATAAGAAGACATGGCTGGAGGGGAATCAAACAGAGGATTGAAATAGGAGATGAAATGAGAGTTGCCTCTAGGAGAAGATCCTGAGGGAATGAGGCAACTCCACATGCACTAACACCTAGGGGGAGAAAGCAAGCAGCCTTAACCAAAGATCTAAAACAACCAATCCAATAATGCACACAAGAGAGGGGAGGGATGAGAGAAGAAGTGACGACTTAATCAACCAAGTTTTTAAATGATGCACGAAAACTTTTATGATTTCTCTCTTAGGACCTTAGTGGATTAATTAAAATATGAATTCACTCAACCACAAGGTACCTAACCAGGGTAGGAAATGGGAAACTGGCTTACTCTAAGGGACTCTCTCTCTCACGGATGCAAAACCCTAGATTGGGGTGGTACGGTACAACCTACCCAACATCCGTGTGGGAATCTACGGTCACGAAGACTTACGGAGGTCCTCGGTAAGGTCACCTAGTCGGCTCCAAGGAGTATGGAGATGAGAGGATCCCCTACCTCGGTAGGAATGTAACTACTATGACAAATGTGTATATGGTCCAATGTGCACCGGAGTGCATGCAAGAGTCTAACCTAGATCTAGCATCCAATGAACACACAAATATGACAAATGGGAATAGCAATCATGCAGAAGTGAAGAACAATCAATGGAGACCAATAATCAGCACCAACATATCATGAAAAATGTGAAATGATAATCAACATGGAGGCTCGGGTGCACTATAGCACGAACAGATGATTTGTGGCAGACTGCTCAGGGAGGGCGACGGTCCTGGGTGGACCGTTTAGCGGTAGGAAGTAATGATAGAAATTGACAAAAATTATATAATACTGAAATGAACTAACACTGGGAAACAAGGGTGTACCCTAATGAACGGTCTGAAGACAAACCGTGCACACTCTGGAACAGACCTGATACAACCACAGAACATCAGTAAAAACTACCAGTGTGGGCAGAAGTGTACTTGGGCCAGTGGAATGGACAGCCTGTATCAGGCCGTGGGACCAGTGAACGGGTGAAAGTAGGCCGCTGAAGACAACAGGCTCGTAGTAGAAATAGCCCCGTAAGTAGATAAGAATGGCCGCAGATCAGCAGCGCAGATGATGGACGGCTCGTCCAGAACCATACAAACGCCAAGAGATAGAAACGAGAGAGACCAGAGAACAACTTGAAACGACTCAAAGAAGGGAACTAACTGAGCAAAAGAATGGGTTAGCAAATCACTAACACGATGGGCACTAGGTGTCCCACCGTGATCGCAAAAAATTTTGGATGTAGATATATTTTCCTACCTTCTTTTAACCCTCCTTTAATCCCTGTGCTATGTCAATATCAGAAACAAATGAAATGCCCACTTGCGAAGGGATAAAAGGATGTGAATGTGTTAATAAATTATTTTTGGGTTCCGTGGCATAACGGGTGAGTTACATATTTTTCGAGGATCACGGGATTAATTTTTAGTAAGTTTTTAAATTTTTGAATTTTTTGACCCCAAAATTAAATCCGATAAATAACCCTTAAACCCCCTCCCCCTTCTCATTTCTCAACTCCTCCCTCTCTCCTCCGTTTCTTCCCCTCTCTCACTCTCCCACCTCCGGCCTACGGTGGGCATGGAGGGCTGAGGCGGCGGCGGCGGCGGGCAGCGAGGATGAAGAAGAGATCGAGGGTGGCGGGCGCGGCTTGTTCGTGAAGGAAATGAGGAACGACCGTGGGGTTTGGCAGTTTTCGATGTGAATCAGCATCCCCTTTGCGTGGAATCTTCATGAGAGATAGGGGGACAGATCCCGATCCCTTGTGCGTTGATTTCCCACGATTTCATGTCAATTCGGGCGAGTTAGAGTGGGTTTCCTTTTTGCTGGAAAAAAATGGATATTTTGGAACGAGTGGCGTTTTCCGCTGATTCGGGCGGTGTTTCTTAGCCAATCTCGTGGCATTGATAGAATTGATGTTGGGGAATGATTCCCCCTTACTTTTGCCGCATTTTCATGTGGTTTCGGGCCGTAGTGAGGCCAAGAGCAAGTTTATGTTTTGTTTCGGGGAAAGTGTGAGCATGATTTGGGGTGAGCGACGGCTTCGTCCGATCGTCCCGAGTTTTATGGTTTAAACATGTCCTCCGGTGGGTAGGAGGTCGGGGAAGGGTTTCCCCATATTTTCCCCCTCATGCGGAGCGAGCGAGGCGTGGAATGGGACCCTACAGCGGGGCTCCCGCTGTTGGACCGCCGGAATCGGTCGACCAATGGCCTAGATCGGTTGACCGTTCTGGCCCAATCTGATCAGACCGGTTCTGGGAATTTCAGTCGACCGATCCAGGCAGGTTCGGTTGACCGATCTCCCCTGTTGGTCGACCAAAGTGGCCGGTCGACCGGTTCTTGGCGTTGGTCGACTGACCCAGGCCCTTTTGGCCCGTTTGACCCCCCGTAATTCGGTTTTCACCCTGGAACACCCAAATTAATATTATAATCATAAAATCCATTAAAAATTGCCCATCTTGGCCTCATTTGGGCGACGGTCGCCCCAAGGTTCGGTTCACCATGAGCGAAGCCTTATAGTTCTCGCCTCTCATGGGCCATCATGCCCGCCAGAATGACTAGAATCCACAGGTAACCATGGTATAAAATGCACCTCAATAGGGGCGCCATATGAATTTAATGCACAGGGACAGGGGCGTTAAAGGCAACAGACCTTTAACTCAACACACAAGGACTATAACGCACCAGGGCAGGCGCGTTAAAGTCACCCGAACATGAAAATCCATAGAAAACTCAGACATGGATGATATAACGCACTAGCATGGATGCGTTAAATGACCATAACACACCGGGGCAGGCGCGTTATGTCACCTGGGTTTCATGACTCTGGAGTTCAGAATCGGAACCCCCTCCCGACCGATCAAAATTGATGGGGGACGCAGCGAAACACAAAACCAATTCAACCCTCCATACCATACCGATAGTCCAAGCCTAAGCATGCCACTAGAATTAAAATACGATGCCCATGGATATAATTTCAAGTAATTAAGGCTAAAAATGAATTAAAATAAACTAAACAAGAACATGCACATAATACGAGGCAAAGGGCATCGGACCACGGCACAAGTGGTACCGACGGTGTCCTAACGAGGTAAGGAATCCATCCCCCTACCTGGATGACGACGAAAATGATGATACGCAGTCGATCCGGTGAGAGGGTGACGCGGCGCCTCCCAGCCCGACTCCACTCCACACTCTGCGAATCAAGGAAAGGTGGGCGTCAATGCGATTCTCGCGACATGACCAATCCAACGCTACCTCTCCGGCTTCGATCAGCGGCCGTCTAGACCAGAAATCGAGAGAGGCACGCAAACTGAGAAATCAACCTCAAAATCTCCCAAAATAAGAATTACACAGAAAATGAGAAAAATAGCGACGGATGGCAACGCAGAGGGCGTCAACGGATTCCTGGCAAGATGAGGAGTCCGTTCCCCTACCTCTTGCACGGCGAAGACCACGAATCGGTGCAGATCGAGCGACGGGGGCCACGTCGTCCTTCTACTTGCACGTGTCTCCACGCTCCACGATCCGAGGGATGGAGGGTACTGGCGCGATCCTCGTGTTGAGCCCGTCCCGTCGGTACCTCCCATGTGTCGACCGGGATCCGTTTGGACCGTGAACCAAGAGAATGGGGAGTGGAGGAGAGAGAACATGTGATGGGAAAGAGAGAGTGTCGAGATGGAGAGAGAGAGATTCGAAGTAAATATACGCATCCCATTGACGGGACGCGCTATAATAACGCATTTGGCTACCCCGACGCCTTCATAAACCCCCTCGTGTCGCACGCAGGGGGCGCCTACTGCGCTGTTCGGTTTGACAGAATGAATAAATCCAAAATGAGAGACGTCTAGCTATCCAAACGCAACTTCATAAGTCAAGGTTAGACGCCGAAACCTCTCGCTTTCACTACTTTTGGTGGCTTACGGCACCGACATCGTGGACGGAAGTGGGCGCGTCTCTAGTCTAAGATGCGTCTAAAGGACGCGTCAAAATTGGAAGACGTGTCAGTCTCGATAAAATTAATTTTTTATTAATGGATGCGTCTGTTTCCTAGACGCGTTCACATGAATGCATCCCGGTTAACAAACGCATCCTTTAAAATTTTGCTTATAAATAGAGGACCCCCTCCCTCGAAATCAGGGAGCTTTAGATCCGAAAGAGGAGGGGGAGATTCTGCCAGATTTGGTTCCAGGCTCGAGGCATCTTCAGGGAAGGTTCTATAGGACTTCCAGGTGCTTGGTGCTCACGAAGTGAAGGTTCCCTCGTCCTACGTGCTTCCACGCCATCCTCACACTGTCGAAGCTCCGTCGAATCTCCACCATCGGCATCCCTATAAGCCTTTCTTCCCCTTTACTTTTCTCTACTCTTTAGTTGCATGCATCATCTTCTATCTTCATTCTTATAGTTTCTCTCTACTCAAGAGAACTCTTTCATTTCATGCGCCATCACATGTTTTCTCATTCATCATAATATCACTCCGACCTTTGCGCTAAAAGAGGTTTAAAATAACACCAACCAGGTGTGTGTTCATTTATACTTTTATTATCATCACAATGGATTGATACTACACTACCTTTCTTCTAATTTATTTGGTATTTGTTTCATTTTTGCAAGGGTAACCGAGGAGAGCCCTCTTCATCGGCCAGCTGAAGGAAGAGGAAGAAAGAATCCACGCAATCTCCCGCTTCTCTCATTTAGGGGTCCCGCGACCCCTGGCAATCACATATTCCACACACACGCAGTCTGCGTGATTTTTCATTTAATTTCCACGATTCAATTTTCATTCTACTCCTATCTCTTCGAGGCCCGCGGCGAGTCACTTCCCGCTATGGCCGTTTAATTTCTGTAACTTAATTTCTGCACTACTTCCGTCAAACACAATTCAAGACCCACGAAAGCACTCTGAAAGCTCTCTAATTATAATCCGGAGGATCCAAGGTATTACAATTGTTCCTCTGGGGTGCCTTCTGAGCTTTCAGAAGAAGGGAGGAGTGTGTTCCTCCGGGTCAAGCTGTGGTATCATCGATTATTGCAGACTTAGTCTGCGTTCTTGCCTTGAGCAAGGGAAGCCTTACTCATTTGAGTAAGGGGTGGTCGTAGGTCTATCGAAAGCAGACCGAACCATCTTAAAATCGACTGTCTTGTGGTTTGTTGTGTGTGTGATTGCTCCTTCTCTTCTACTTCCTTCACAGGCTGGTGTGTGAGCGTCGGAATACCCCCGTCATCTTCAGTGGGTCATGATTGCATTAACTCATATATGCATGTGCTTGACTTGTGTTCTATAAGAACTGCATAGTCCTATAATGATTCCAAGCAGTAGCTTGTCTGTGTGATTAAGCATTCCTTGTCTTCTGTTCAAAGCTCATTGTATTTGTTTTATGATCATAGTTTTAGTGTGGTTCATAATATGTTGTTTCGGAAAGTAGCCATCCATATTACTGGTTCACAAAAATGTGAACAGATCTATTCAGATCTGATCTTCTATCTTTCTGGCAGTCTTAGTTTTTAAGTGGTATAGAATCTTCAAATTAGGTATAATTTCTTTAGTGGATCTATTCACCCCCCCTCTAGATCCACTTGCACACATAATAAAAGCTTATGTGTCATCTTGTGTGTAGGATCTCCGCATGTGGTTTTGGGGTTGTTCCCCTGTGTATGGTTAGGAGTTACCGCCCGTGTGTGTGCAGGCATCATCCTGCGTGTGTCTTGAAGCTTGACTCCGTGTGTATAGGAGGATTTATCCCTCTGTTGGTTTACCAGTAGTGAAATCTCACTCAGTTGAGTGAGGGGTGGACGTAGGGAGCTCGGTGTGGTCCCGAATCACCTTAAAAATCACCGTGTTACTGTGAATGCCCCATATCTTCGACCCCCATTTATAGGTGTTGAGCTTCCCTAGTTGATTTTGATGATAACAAAACCCTGGATTTGTTAAGTGGTCTCGTGCCATTTCCACTTGCATGAGAGCGAGCTCAAGTAGGCTGCGAAGGTCATTTTCCATGAAGATCAAATTTTCATATGTTTTCACCACAAATGCACAAAAAATGATGTGGACTTGCATAAAGAGCAAATAAGTTTTCTAAGGGATGAAAATGAAACTCTTCAAAATGAAATCTCTAAGCTGAAAATGAAATTGGAATCAATGTCTCTTGATCAAACTCCATCTGATAAATTGATGTAGGATAATGATCTGATTGAGGAAAACAAAAGCTTGAAAGAACATATAAATGGTTTGACTGAAAAGCTAGCCAGTCACGAAAAAGGTAAGCATGCTATTATTGATAATTCTGAGAAACTGAATGAACTTCAACTGAAAATTGAGAACTATAAGAGTGTGAATGCCACACTCAATGAGCAATTGGCTACATGCGAGGAGGACCTCACTGAATCTGAATTACACATCTCTTCATTGGAGAATGAAATCAATGATTTAAATAATTCACTCTCAAAGTTTGTTTAGGGCAGAGATAATCTAGACAGAATTTTGGGGACTAGAGTGAACTTTCAGAGAGAGGGTTTAGGCTACAACCCTATGAACAAGAAGGGTTTTGAAAATAATTTGCACACATCTTTTGTCTTGGGCTCACATGAACCCGGTACCTCTAGTGGTCTCTCTAAACCGCCTGTAGCCCAGAAAACTCAAAGATAAAATGAAAATTAGAAGAAGAAGGTCTCTAAGCAAAAATAGAAAAATCAGTTTGCTAGCTCTGATTTACATGATAAGAAGTCCAATGCTAAATACCATGCTTTTCATAAAATGAATGTTCATTGTTTCTATTATGATATGCATGGTCATATTGTGCCTGATTGCTTTACCTTGAAGAATGATGAATTAAGAGCAGGCAAGAATAGAAGAAACAATGTAGGAAGCACTGGCAAGGGAAATGTCTATGCCGGGAGGAAGCATGCTCAACACAGTTTCGTTCAAAAGCCTAGGAACTGCCCATGGCGTCGATGCACTCATCAGGTCAGGTTGACGCACCCTAAGGCCACCAGAAGAAACCATCCTCCTTATTGTTTTCACTGTGAAAAAGTTGGCCATACAGTCTGGGACTATTGGCATCTAAAAGGTAGGACTCACTCTCCTGGTCAACATGGTGGCATCCATGCTCACTCGTAAAGTTTTAATGTACATGCACATAGAAAGAATGTCAAATCAAGTGTGTGCTATTTTTATTATGGTAAATATGGACACATGTTTCATGATTGCCATTTGTTGAGCAAACAAGCTCCTTGAATGTCTGTAGGAGAAGCTCTTGGTCAGAAGATGCCAATTAAGTAAGAAGCGAGTGTCGACTGCGCAACTGTAGCTCTGCCCAAGCAACTCTAGCTCTGACCGAGCAACTGTAACATGTCCAAGAGTCGACCTCCAAGTGTCCAAGGGACCCCAGCCAAGAAGAGCAGGCTTTGAGAGATACAAGTCGAGCCTGAGATAGTCCAATCTATGTCGACCACTGAGAACCGAGTGACTACAGCTCAAGCCGAGTCTGAGACTCCAAGAGTCGAGCTATCAAGCAAAATCGAGAGTCAAGCAAGTCTAAGAATCGATGATTGAGGGTCGACCGTCTGAGACTTGAAGAGAAGCAAGCCTAAGCTCGACCCTGTGGCAACTATTGGGACAAATGGTTCACAATGGTGACATATAGCTCACAGGGGTGACAAATAGACCCTCAAGGCTGACAAATAGCTAGGCAACGGTGACAAATAGATGTTAGCTGTGACCATTAGACCTGCAAGGCAGAAAATGATCAAAGGCGATGGCTCCCAGTGCCTAAGGGTGACAAATAAGTTGTTATCAGTGATAAATGGGCTATAAGAGTGACAAATAGTCATGTAAGGCAAACAAATAGGCGTTAAGGGTGACAAATAGCAAAGCAAGGTTGACAAATAGCTAAGGCCTCATTCAACTACCTCGTTCCTCATGACTAAGCTCAGATTCAACTGATCAAGTTTGGGCCTCAGACAACCAAGCTTGGATTGTATGAAGCTCAGACCTCATGAAGCTCGGACCTCATGAAGCTCGGATGCCATGAAGCAAGTTGACCCTATCATAACTAAGCTCGGAATTCATGAAACCATGCTTAGAAGTCCATTCCACAAGCTCAAGACAAGGCCCCTAGGACAGTTACCCTAACAATCCTTTTGGTCAACAGATATGTTAGTCTACAAATCTGGGAAAGGTCACTGTTCATGGTAACTACATTTTTGCATCTATCCAATCAGGTCGTTGTTGTAAGGAGCACCTAGGGCAGATCACTGTACCTCCCTATCCCAAGCCAATCAGGAGGTGACCTGGAAGCTCACAGGAATCGAGGTGCATCATTTCCTAGCTATTATTCAAAGGAAGTTTTTTTTTTAGGGAAATTCCCATGCCCTTTGCACCTACTCCCAGAAGAGAGAGAGTGATATATACAACTGCTCCAAGAGTTCTGAGACTGTTTTGCTTGGAACTTCAAAGAGATGCCAGGCCTCAGCCCCGAAGTTACACAACATACACTGGCCATCGATCCCAAAGCCAAACCAGTGAAGCAATCACCTCGACGAATGAGGCCGAAACTGATAAGCTAGATTTGCAAAGAGGTCGACAAGCTCGTAGACGTCGACTTCATAGCAGAAAACCAATACACTACCTGGCTGGCCAACATTGTGCTGGCCAAGAAGAAGAACGGCCACATCCGGATATGCGTAGATTTTCAGAACTTGAATAGAGCGTGCTCAAAGGATGATTTCCTAGTGCCTATCTCTGAAGTCATGATAGACGCCACCACTGGCCACGAAGCACTCTCCTTCATAGATGGGTCGTCTGGATACAACCAAATATGGATAGCCGAGTATGACAGAATTCATACGGCTTTCCGATCATCCAAGGGGATATTCCACTATAAGCGGATGTCATTTGGCCTCAAGAATGCCTGTACCACTTATCAAAGGGCGATGACAAAGATATTTGATGAACTGCTCTATGACAAAGTCGAATGCTACATTGACGATTTGGTTGTTAAGACCAAGAAGAAAGAAGATCACCTGAGTGACCTCAGGGTTATATTCAAAAGGTTTCGGCAATATGAACTGAAGATGAACCCGATGAAGTGCGCCTTCGGTGTCTCCAATGGGAAATTCTTAGACTTCATTGTCCGATATCGGAGAATTGAAATTGACCCCTCCAAGATAAAGGCTATCCAGGAGCTGCCACCTCTGAAGAATTTAACAGAACTACGGTCATTGCAGGGCCGATTGGCTTATATCCACAGGTTCATCTCCAACCTGTCCAGATGATGTCAGCCATTCCATAAGCTGATGATGAAAGATACACCATTTGCTGGAATCAAGAATGCCTAAGGGCTTTTGATCAGCTAAAGGAATACTTGAAGACCCCGCCAGTTTTGGGGGCACAGGTCAAGGGGCGACCGTTGATTCTTTACATAGCCGCTATTGAATACTCACTGGGGGCAATACTGGCCCAGAACAATGACGAGGGGAAGGAACAAGTGCTTTATTATCTCAGTCAAAGATTGGTCGGGACGGAAGGAAAATATACCCTGATCGAGAAAGTTTGGACATTTGTTCTTTTTGATACAGGAGCCACGAATTCTTTTATTTCTCAAAGCTTTACTAAGTCTTTATCTACAAAACCTGTATTGATGAACTCCCAACTAGAAAAAATAACCCCTATTGGTCATGGTTCAGTAATTAAGTACTGTTATCTCTCGAGTAAGATTCTGATTAATAGGCTAAGTATGCCAGCTGATTTAGTCTGTATGAAGATGAAAGATTACGATGTAATCCTAGGAGCAGATTGGTTAGCTAGATATGAGGCTAGCGTTCATTGTAAATCTGGCACCGTGTCTTTTTCTGGGCACCCCGATCTTTCTTTTGTCGGGGTTAGTCATTTTACATCTGTACCACTTATTTCGGCACTTCGGGCCGAGAAGCTGTTAAGGAAAGGATGTCAGTCATTTTTGGCATGGGTTTCATTCACCGACAAGAAGGAGTTGGAGATTAAGCACATCCCTATTGTCCGAGAGTTCCCAGATGTGTTTCCTGAAGATTTGTCAGGAGTTCCACCAGAGAGAGAAGTAGTCCTTTCTATTGATCTAGTCCCTAGTGCGTCCCCAGTTTCTAAAGCTCCATATCGTATGTCTCCTGCGGAGTTAAGGGAATTGAAAGAACAATTAATGGAATTACTTGAGAAGGGGTTTATTCATCCGAGTACATCCCTGTGGGGAGCCCCACTGTTGTTTGTGAGAACGAAGGATGGCTCTCTGAGGCTGTGTGTTGATTACCGCCAGCTTAACCAGCTTACTATCAAGAATAAGTACCCGTTGCCGAGAATAGATGAGTTGTTCGATCTGATAGCGGGAGCACAGTATTTTTCCAAGATTGATCTTCGATCAGGGTATCATCAGTTGCAGATCAAGGATGAAGATATTCTTAAGACAGCATTCTGCAGCAGGTATGGGCACTTCAAGTTTGTTGTAATGCCTTTTGGTCTAACGAATGCTCCTACAGCTTTTATGTAACTAATGAACAGTGTGTTCCAGCCCTACTTAGATCAGTGGGTCGTGATTTTTATCGACGACATTTTGATATACTCCAAGAGCAAAGAGGAGCATGCAGATCACTTAAGAATGGCATTGCAGATATTGAGGGATCAGCAGTTGTACGCCAAGTTTAGTAAGTGTGAATTTTGGTTGCAAGAAGTGTCATTTCTGGGGCAGATTATTTCTATTTTATTTATATGAAAATAGTTCTTTAAATCATAATTCTATGAAGGCCCTCCTTAGAGAGAAATGCACCGTGGATATTATTTTTAGTTACATATATGGCCTTCAGGCCACATCAGAGAGCATAATACTGGCAATCTTAGTTATCTTTGTATTAACTTCGATAATCCTCACCACATGCTAAAACTTCCCCAGGTAGCAAACGTTCATCATTGTTTTACTTGAAGGGGAAGAAGCGTCCAATCTTGCTCTTACAGCCACCAAAGCCACGTGGGCTGTCACTGCGAGAAAAAGGAGGGCTGTAGTGGGCCGGGTCTGGGTGGTCCATATTGAAAAAGGCCATATCCGAAACTAGACAAGGACCCAATAATATCAACGGGTAAATGGACAATAGGGTCTGTTTTTAAAATCATTTGGACTTGAAGTAACGGATCGGATTTGAGGACTTAAAAGTAACGGGTCCAACAGGACGGGTCCTGGTACCCAGCCCTAGCAGCAGCAAAGGCGTCCTGTTGGAAGTCCATCTGAAGTGCGTGTTATCACTTTTGGGCAGATCGAAACTCCAGAGCTCACAGGCGCAGCAGCACGTCCAGTTACCACCGGATTCATCTCTTTAACTTCCGTGTCAGGGAAAAAGCTCGCCAGAACCCCCATCTTGGCCACTTGTGCCGCCGGCCAACTTGAGGTGCCATCCTCGCCGAAAGAAGATGGTGGAAGGAACCCGCGAGAGGAGATGTGAGCTCCATCAATGGGTATGGTCTCCTCAAATGGGTGGTCTCCATTCCTCCTGCTCCAGATGGGGTTGAGGCCTTCTGTACTCCAGACCTTGCTATGGAGCCAAGTTGCAGAAAACTTGTACACATGGAGAGGAAGGAGATGATGGTTGGGGAACCATGGAGAGTCCAAGGTTCCCACCGGAGGATCTGGGTCAACCACTATGAGCCCACAGTTGCCAAATTAGAGCTCCCAATCCTTTCCCAGTCCACTACTCCATTCAACACATCACATGGGGGATGTTCCTATGAAAGGTCGAATAACAAGTGGGAGGCAAGAGGAAGAGAAAAGAACATAGACGGAGACAGTAAGTTAAATTTTAAGGGTCAATTTGAGGATAGGTTAGGGTGGGAGAACATATGAGAGAGAGAGCAGTGAGTCTCACTTCTTCCTCACACACGTCGTGTCACATCAGGTTGTAGATATTTTTATGTGTGTTGAATGTTATTGTGATGGTGAATGTGATGATGTATGAAATATGGTGTGAGCAAGTGATGCACTAACTCAGGCAATCAATATCAAACATGGAGCGCATGGGCATGTCATCTTAACAATACAGAAATAAAGGAAGGAAGAAATAAAAACACATGTCGGGGCGTGGAGCAAAGGAACAAAAGGAAAGGACACACCGTGGGTGTGGAGCAACTAAAAGTAAAGAAGTAAATGGAGTAGATGATGGAAAAAGATGACCAAGACCCAAATACAGGAAGATGTGATCATCACCAAGGTAATAACGCAGCAAAACCACAATATGTACCTTGGAAAGAGCCGAGTGAAGCCACCCACCCACGGGAGGAAGAAATTAGGCACTACAGCAAATGGTCTTCAGACGACCACTAGGCGACGGCAAATGATCCTACTATAGACCGCCTGAGATCCCCAAACGGTCTCACGAATGGCTGCAAGTCCACCCAGAACAGAAACGTGGAACTTGTTTCTCCACCCCTCCTAGCTGGCCAGAAGAGCTGGGCCTCATGCAATGAACTTTGTGAACCTACAGAAGAACATAGACACAAATAAAAACAACTCAAATAAGCCATTGGACAAGTGTAGTATCTATAATGTAATTAAGCTACGATGCATAAAGAGGAAGGGTGAATACCTAGGGGGTTTATTTTTTAACCTCTGCGTGGTGTGGAAAAGAGTAGGAGGGTGTTTGAAAATGATGCAAGTGTAGAAGAACATGGAAGAGGAGGAGGGGAGATGCTATGATGATGCAAATAGAAGAGGGGAAAACTAAGAGAGAAAGACACAAAATAAATCAATGGAACTTAATACTCCCTCGACCAGAAGCCTTATGGATATAGAAGGACTTCTCCCTGATTGGTACTCACTCCAGGATGTAGCAACACTTCATTACAAGCTCCAGTAATCTCCTCCTCAAGCCATGAAGCCAAGGGTTCTATTTATAGACCCCCAAACCCTCTGGTCAAGTTGGAGAGAAACTAGCATGAAAATAGGCCTGAACTTAGCAAACTCTTGAAGATAATACACCTAAGAGTCCATAGAAACAAACAGAAGTTTCTGAGGATCAATACTCATAGAGAAATCATCAAAACAAGGACTCTAGTAGAATGGCATATGGTTAATCGTTCTGGAAGACTAAGATAGGGATGGTTGGATGGAATGCGGGTGTGTCAGTCGATTCCTCGATGATCACCTACGGAACCAAGTGTTTGACTGGGGATGTGCTGCCAGGGCATGGCACGTGGGCATGGAATGTTGTGCACCACATGAAGAGAAGGAGGTTCCATTGGTACGAGTTTAGGTGATTGTGGGAGCTCGTGTACTGGACGTCTTCCCCACTGATCGCAAGCAATCGGTGTTTATTTTACATCAGGTAGAGCCCAAACACCTTTGTTTCTACTATCGAAGAGGAGAGTCAGGGACCTTAGGAGTCGCGACGTCGGGAGGGCTTAGTCTGTGCAACAGTGATAGGGCAACAGCAACACAACAGGGATAACAGGGAGCAGAGAGCCTAGTTCCAGTGTGAACACTAGAAAGGGTATGAACTCTGGGTTTATGAGAATGAGGCATTGGCTTGGACAGCGGATCAGTGGATACTGACTCGACAGGGAGCAGGCAGGTCCTGACTCGGGCGCGGAGCGACTGACATTGGCTCGGCAAGGAGCAGGCAAGTCCTGGCTCAGGCGCGGAGCGGCTGACACTAGCTCGGCAAGGAGTAGGCAGGTCCTGGCTCAGGCACGGCTTGGCAAGAGCAGGCAAGTCCTGGCTCAGATGTAGGGTCCATCTGGCTAGAGGAGTTAGGATCGAGTTGGGAGACAGATGGTGGTCTGCTGGACGGAGTTGAGACTCGTAGCTAGCGAGGATGGGGATCAATTCCCTAACTAGATTTCATAACTATATGCCATCAAAGGTGTTATGTGGGGGCGTGAGAGCTCAATTACAAGTATGCATAAGCCACGGGACAATTCCATAATTTGTGACGGTCCCAAGGTCACTGCGTTGTTATGCGGGTATTTCTGCACTTGTAAATAACGTCTATCAAAGGACTTGCGAATCGGCAGGATGCCGCCCCAAGGGTGTCACGATGCATTCCCGATGTGGGACAATGTCGACATCAAGGAAGCTGGGGCGCCATAGGCACCGTTGTGCTGGAGTAACTGGGCATCGCTAAGACAGAGGTGACCGGATGGTGCGAACACCACTTGTGACTAGAGCAGCCGGGTGCTATTGAGACTGTGGCGGCCGAGTGCTGTTGAGACTGGAGCAGTCGGATGGCGTGAGTTCCACCATGACTGGAGCAACTAGGTGTCGTTGAGCTAGGAATAGTCGGGTGTCGTAGGCATTGTTGAGACTTGGGCAGTGAGGCTGTAGGCGTCACTATGACTCGAGCAACTAGGTGCCATTGGCACGGTGGTGATCGGAGCAATCGAGGTCATAAGCACCGTTGTGATTGGGGTGACCAGGCGCCATTGAAATCGAGAGAGTTGGGTGCCCTGGACACCGTCGCTAGAACCATCAGGTGCCATGAACATCACCGAGACAAGAGTGGCTAAGTTTCACTGGGGCTGAAATAGCTGGGCGTCGTTTGGACAGAGTTGTCAGGTGCCGAGGGCGCGGTTGTGACTGGAGTAGCTGGGCAATCGGGTGCTGAGGGCACCATTGTGACTGACGCTGTTGAGAGTCATTGGGGCTAGAGTAACTCGATGCCGTCTGGACTCGGCAATCAGGTGTCGGGGGCACTGTTGTGACTCGAGTGGTTGAGCGATCGGGTGTCAGAGGCCCCGATGTGACTGGAGTAGCTGGACAGTCGGGTGCCGTAGGCACTGATGATACCCTGACTATCAGGGGTGTCTAGACTAGAAGTCAGGTGCTAGGGGCACTATTGTGACTGAAAGGATTGAGCGCCATGAGGCCCTGGCAGTCGGGCGTGTCTGAGACCGACAGTCGGGTGCTGGGGGCACCGTGGTGACTGAAGGGACTGAGCAATGTGAGAGCCTGGCGGTCGAGCATGTCTGAGACTGGCGGTCGGGTGTCGGGGGCACCATTGTGACTAAAGGAACTGGGCGCCGTGAGACCCTGGCTGTCGAGCGCAGCTGAGATTGGCAGTCGGGTACTGGGGGCATTGTTGCGACTGGAGTTGTTGGGCAATTAGGTGCCGAGGGCACCGTTGTGACTAAAGTGGTTGGCCAATGTGAGACCTCAATGGTCGTGCTCGGGGTGCACTCATAGAAGCAGGGGCTTAGCACTTCATCTTGTGTCAAGACTCAGGAAGTATACCCATTGTTCGGGTAATCACATTAAGGGCATGCTTATCGAGGTGACACCTAGGTGAGGTATGATTATCGAGGTACAGACCAGGTGAGGTGCTCTCATCAAATAACATCCAACAGTGATGCGGGATGGGATGCGACTCGAGACCAATTTGATGCAAATATGGGACTCTAGGTCACGACGCGACCAATTTGATAACGCAACTAGCAATGACGTGACCAACTCGACACCAACAGAGTTTCAAAAGAGGAGGATATGTCCTCAACAAGAGACACGAGCTCGCAGACGTCCCTAAGTGAGGGAAACGTGTGGATCTACGTGGTTGAGAAATCGACAGTGAGTCAAGGGTGGTCGGCTCTTTTCACGTGCTCGGGTCGAGTCACGGGACAGGTCACACTTGCTCTCTCGCAGCGGTGATCAAAAATGATAATGGGCTAGAAACCTATCACTCCAGTAGCGGCATTGAAACATATACGAACTAAGCAAATGCCAAACAAGAGAAGTGAAAATGTACCTCCACGCTCTGGGCGTAGGGAAGATAACTCTGGCAAAGTATCGTAACTCCCGGTACAGTAAATGTAAATAATTACAATAATGAATTTTATGGCCCGCTCCACGCAGGGAGGTAAAGGGCTACAATAGCAAACCAGGAGCGTCGATCTTGGGTTGACGGGCGGCAAACCAGAGGGGTTCTCGAAAGGAGACGGGCTTCTGGTCTGGATTTGCTCGGTTCAGACCTGCTGGATAGCAAGCACGTTAAGCACATGGGACGGGGGCTTTCGATCGACTTCTGGCCGCGGCGGTTGTCTGGGACGTTTGTGGGAGGTCCCTCTTCGATCCCTGAGGTCGGTGGTGGCTGAATTAAAGCTGAAGGGTCGATGGAAATTTTACACTTCAGATCAATCCCACAGTCTTGTGATTGGGCAGATCTGCGCGACCTGGCGAGAATGCTTGCTGCGCTTAGATCCGAAGGCAGATAGGAACGAAACCAATGTCGTTGCAAAGTAAACTCGAAGAGCTACAACATATGTGAAATTCACATCCATCCAATGATCGGATTTGAAATGAAAAACTCTGTAACACCATGATTTTTTCTGGCTTAGGTTACATAACAGACAGGATAGACATGGATCTGCCTGAAAAAGGGGTTTGACCGATGGGGAAATAATGGATCTGGATCTTGGAAATTTTATGGGTGAGAGAGGGGGATGTGATGGATGTGCACAATTTCCTCGGATTGCTTCCACTATACACATATGGTTCGGGACGTGACAGTTAAGTTGGTATCAGTGCATAGGTATAAGTAAGTCCTAGGAAAATGTCATATCATAAGCTAAGTCCAAGGATTTAGGGCCCATACCTATGAACTAAGGAAAGAAATTTCTCACCTATGAGAGATGTGGTAGAACCTGGGATGAGATAGTTACTTAGAATTTATTTCTAGGATTAACCCCTACAAATTCCATAGGGAATTAACTATTGGTTACTTTCTCAGGTACCTTATTCTTACAATGGCTCACCGTGTCGATTGGGACGTGATGCAACAAACTGTTGCGGGTCTTACCCAGGCCTTACAGACTATGGCCCAAGCTAGCGCAAGGGCTGGTGTTGACGATTTACACCAAAATTTTCAGAGCTTAAATCCTCCATGATTTTTTGGCTCTTCTAATCCTGATGAAGCAGAGTACTAGATAGATGAGATGGAAAGAATTTTCAATGTTATGCAATGTGCTGACCAAGAGAAGGTCCGTCTCGCCACATTCTAACTGAACAAGGATGCACGAACTTGGTGGAAGACCACCTCAGCACAACCTCAAAATGCCCAGCCTACATGGAATCAGTTCCTTACACTTTTTCGAGCAAAATACTTCCCCAAGCATGTAAAGGAGCAGAAGGCCACAGAATTTACCTCCTTAAGGCAAGGAATGATGTCCGTGGTAGAGTATGAACTTCAATTCTCTCGTTTGGCCCCTTACGCTGAACATCTAGTAATCACGAATTTATCAAAGGCCAATCGATTTATGGATGGTTTAAGGCCTGATTTTATTCAACAACTCGGTTCACAAAATATCCACACTTATACAGAAATGGTTCAATGGGCATACTTATGTGAGAGGACCTTAGAGAAGATAGAGAAAATTTGAGGTAGGAAAGAGGAGTCAAGCCGAAAACATGATAGGCAAGAGGAGAGAGAAGCAGGTGATGACGAACCCCATCACAATAAGAGGTCCCGCAATAGAGAAGGTAATGGTAATGGTGTAAAGTGGAATAGTCCTAGATGGTATGCTCTGATACCAACTGATAGAACCTATGGACTAGATAGAATGGTGCAAACCGGATTCAGAAGGGGGGTTGAATGAATCCCCTTATAACATTTTTGCCCAATTAAAATCTATAACAGCTGGTATAGATTTCATCACCGGATTGTCAAGGATCCGAAGTGGGTTTGACGCTATATGGGTGATTATGGATCATCTGACGAAGTCTGCTCATTTCTTACCTATTAAGAGTCGTTGGACAATAGATGTGCTCGCTGCACTTTATATCAAGGAAGTTGTCAGGCTACGTGGAATCCTTATGTCTACAGTATCTGATAGAGATCCAAGGTTCACTTCCCATTTTTGGAGAGGACTACAATCATCTCTGGGAACGCGATTGAATTTCAGCATAGCCTTTCACCCTCAGACTAATGGACAGACGGAGAGAACAAATCAGATTATTGAAGATATGTTGAGGGCATGCATGATAGATTTTGGTGGTAGTTGGGATGAGCATTTACCCTTGATAGAATTTACATATAATAACAATTCTCAGTCAAGTATCAAGATGGCCCCTTTTGAAGCACTATATGTCAAGAACTGTAGATCCCCTTGTTGCTGGGGCGAGACTAGAGATAAAGTCTATTAGGATCGGAGATGGTGAAAGACACTACTCAGAGCATTCAGTTGATCAAAGAAAGATTAAAGGTTGCTCAGTCAAGGCAGAAAAGTTATGCAAATAATAGAAGAAGGGAGTTAGAGTTCTAAATGGGAGATCATGTGTTTCTCAAGGTATCACCAACCAGAGGTATTAAGAGATTTGGTATTAAAGGAAAGCTTAGCCCGAGATATATTGGTCCTTTCGAGATTCTTGAGCGAGTGGGAGAAGTGGCTTACAAAATTACTTTACCACCTCAACTGGCAGGAGTGCATGATGTATTCCACGTGTCTATGGTGAGGAAGTATATTTATGATCTATCCCGTGTTATTCAGCATGATAGTCTAGAGCTGCAGAAAGATTTACCATATGAAGAGAAGCCTATGAAGATTCTGGACCACAAGTTGCATCAGTTAAGGAACAAGGCGATACCTATGATCAAGATTCAGCAGAGCAGGTGAGGTCAAGAAGAAGCTACCTAGGAACTAGAAGAGACTATCAAGAAGAAGTATCTACAGTTGTTTCTTGGTTAGTGTTTAACTCTCTCTCGCTCTCTCTTAGAACTTGTGTGAATTTGGGGACAAAATTCTTTTAAGTGGTGGAGGGTGTAGCAACCCAATAAAATATAGATGTAATTTTAACACAATTTGATAGGCGATTGCAATTGAATTGAATTAAAAAATAAAGTGACACGTCTATTTGACACGTTCCACAGATTGACGATCACGATGGGACATCTTTTGTTTTTATTTTGATTACCACTCCACCGGCACCATGTGTGCCCCTCCGTTCGGCGCCCTCGCATTCCCCTCCTTTTGGTACACGCGTGTACCCCTCCCTTTGTGCTCCACGTAGCACCCTCCTCTATTGCACCACGTGCAAGTCACCGCCGGATTTGCCAATTTCGGGACCATCTATAGCACATTTTGAGGAAAAATTGAAGTTTCTGTTTATTTTACTGATATCTCGACTACCATGCAGTCGCCATTTCTTGGTCAGCGCCCAATTCCAGGGCGCCTTTAATCCATTTTAACCACCTCATGAATACACCATTGTTGTGAGCCACGCCTCTTCCAGCGGACGTTGTTCACTTTGGTAGCGCCTTATCCACAGGCGCCATTTACATTGTCACTGTTTGGAGACATGTTGCTCCCTGTTTACCACGCCCTACATTCAGGCGCTGTTCACCATTAGCACGACTGTCAGACAGTCGCCATTTCTCATATAGCTACCCTGTCTAGGGCGCTAGTTCACTGTGCTTTGACAGAATTGCCATTTTGTCTTGATTCGATTAATTGATTGTTGTTATACTCTTATCATTGATTGTTGCACACCTTGCATTTGAGCATACAGTTGAGAGACCTCCTCTCTCTACACCCATAAGATTCCCCCTACACTTTCTTGGGAAAGGAATGACCCTCCAATGAGCATTCTGTCTCTTTGGATCGGGAATTTCTTAACCAAGGCCTCCGTAAGTCCTCGCACCCGTGGATTCCCTCATAGACGCTAGACTAGTTGTACCTTTGAAGCACCCTGAAGCTTAGTTAACCCTTGCGTTGGTAAAGAGAGAGAAGGACCTAGTTAACCCGAAGTATACCCAAATCGAAACTAGGATCTCCCCTGAATTGAGGGTTGAACATGCCAATAAAATCCATTTTCTAAATGCAAAGGAACACTAAAAGCTTCCCTAAATCATCACAACTTCTTTGACGATTCACTAGATCATTTACTTGAGTGTTTATTCTTCAATTATATTTTATTTACCACATTGATTTCTTATTGTAATTGTGAGACTCCGTTCAGGTAAAATTGTTCAAATGGCTGATCTAGCAACCTCGATAGCACTGGCCATCACATCCTTACGGGTTGACCCGGACTCCCAGTAACATAGGCTTACACCCCTCAAGGGGTTAGCCCCAGTCACCAGTTCACAACTCCCAGTTCCCAACACTCAGCCTCCAACACCCAGTACTCTTTCCCTAGCTCCCAGCACTCAGCCTCCAGTACCCCATACCCTGTCCCAGTACCCAGCACTTGGCTTCCAGCACCCAGCATCCAGTCTGCACCATTCTCTATGCTCAGTCCCCTGCTCCTGCACCCGAAGATGATGTATCCAGATCCCTATCACCTATACCAGTACATGGTAGAAGAATCAAGCACGACTAATAGTAAGTGGTCGCTATCCCATGCACACAACATTGTTCCACAAGAAAAGAGGTGGGATGACTCAGCAAATGGCAAAAGAAACCCAGAAGTTTGTCATTCATACTCTATAAAAGGAGCCTAAGACATGCCCTTGGGGTGATGTGGATGCACTTTCGGGGGCACTTCATTTTATTTGTCAGTTCATCTTTTTCTTCATTTGTTCGATTTATTGAATACGAGGGCATGCCAGTGACCGAGGTGACGATTTATTCGGGCTTCGAGGAAGCCCAAGGTGCGCTCTATTTGACTAGTCAGGCGATTGTGTGTGTCGTGTCGGGATAGAGAACCCGTCGCACCATAAAGGATACGACGTTAATTACATGCCCTTGGAGAGGGGAAAATTCTTGATTAATCACCGAGAAAAGGGGCCCTATGGTGTAAAATTCATAATGACGAAGCGAGAGCGAAGTCTCGAGTTATGTTTAAACAAATCCTGCATTGGGGTACAAACGTTGATAAATTTACATATGTCGATCAATTGCGGACCATTTCTTGTTCGGACAGGAGTCTACATTTGTAGAGAAAAGGATGGTGATGAAACTGTACAAATGTCTACCGCATATACGGCAAGTTTAATGAGGATGCTGGATTGGACCCCGGTAGAGACGGGCTAAGTTAACGAACTGTTGGCCCGAGATGACTTCGGACCATGGCCATATCGGGGGGCTTCCGAGGTCCATGTCCAATTCAATGAGGCATCGTTGCTTTTCTCTTCACACGTGTTGTGTGAGGATTGAATAGATCTAGAGGGGGGGTGAATAGATCTTTCCCCCTTTTTGAACCTAACCCAACAACAATCGTCTACACTCGTACCTGCGGAACCTCCTTCTCTCCACGTGACGCACAACATTTCATGCTCATGTGCCGTGCCCTGGCGGCACATCCCTAGTTAAACATTTGGTTCCACAGGTGATCGTTGAGAAATCGACTGGGACACCTGTATTCCATCCAGCCATCCCTATTTCAGTCTTTCAGAACGATTAACCATACGCCACTCCCTCTAGTGCCCTCCTATAGTTCTTTCCACCCTCCTTTCAATACCCTCAGAATCCTCGCGTTCCACATCGACCTATCTCAGCCTTCCATAAAAGGTAAGTGTGCGTCCCTACCGCGAGGGAAAAGAACAAGAAGGGAATTCTCCCGTGCGCGCAAAGATAGATTCAATACTGTAAGAAGCAGGATCAATATGGACTCATTTTCTTCTTCCCTCGTACTATTTTCTTTACAGGTGCCCTTGGTTTCCTCATAGACTTCAGCCCCTCGCACTTCCTCTCTGGGGTCATTGAAGGTGGGACATCTGCGACAATGTCTGCCAAAATGTGATGGATAATTTGGTCAACATTTTCAGCCCCTTGCACTTTCTCTCTAGGGGTTGCCTGAGGTGGCACAGTTGTAGGTAGGTGGGCGCCGGAAGGGTGCGTGGTTGAAGCTGGGCGTTGGTGTGGGGTGTGTCCTCCGTCCGAGCTATGCTACTGCTACCTACAGTGCAAAGGTTATAAAAATGGAAATAATGTGATCGCCAGAGACCTATACCTGGGCCTCACAGGAGTAAGAAGATCGTGAACGCCTTAGGAACGGGAAATGGCGGGTTCTTCTATCCTCACTCTCAGCCAGACAAGAACGAGGAGCCTTGCGAGTCGATGACGAAGTTCCTACAAATTAACCAGCAAATAGAAAGACCATTAGATTGAGAAAGTGTATTAAATGCTCATAGAAATCAATAAAACATAAAAATGGTGGTGTTCGTATCGGGGAGGGGGGCGAGAATGGGGATGGCCGAGACTTTTGACCATCCGCCTTCCCTATGTTTTGGGGTTGGAAAATCTCTTTAGAAAAAGGGATCTAGGAAATATCTAGTATGCATGCAACGCAATAAAATGGAATAGAAAGTCACAGAACGGAGAACAAGGGAGAAGAAAGACGGGGTTGCCCGTCAACCAACAGGAGGGCGGCCAGCTTTGTGGAATTTATTTTAACTAGCTATAAAGAGGGCTGCATTGCGAAAAGAGGGGCAGATCTATTCACCCCTCCCCTCTAGATTTACCATCCACTACTCAACATAAATTTCGGGTTAACCATAATACAAAACTCAAAAAATGCAAGCAATCTCTGGATGACCGTTTAATAGGGCTTAGCGGTCTATCGTAGGGCCGCTAAGGAACTCAGGCAGTCTCAGGAAGACTGTTTCTTCCTGTCTTTGTAAAATAGAAATCAAAACAAAATATGTGCTAATCTAGGGTAAATAGATACATGGTAAAATATGTCAACCAGTAAATATGACCTAATAAAACTATATCACAACGTGGAGATGCATGGGTTTAAGTAAAGTAAACCAACAATTTTAGATTTCTTATTAAGGCCAAGGTTCATGCATGCTATGATAACCCTATAAGCATAGTCAAGATAAAACATAAGATACTCCATGTATAAAACATGAAATTGACTGCAACAAGAGGACTTTTATTCCTAACATTAAGTTTAAGCTATTCATGAGATAGCCTACCTCTGGGTTAGTCTTTAAACTTCAAATTTAGGGTTGGAAGTTGACCCTAGTTTCTGCTCGTCCAAAGCTAAATCAATCACTTCACGTCCCTCTAACTCCTGATTCTCTTCACCTAAGACCACGAAAATTAGAGGGTAGAAAGATGGTACTAAGGTGAACAAATAAGTCTAAAGAATCAACTTCTAATTACCTCATTTAGGGCTTCTAACTTGTTGGTCAATTTGGGTCAGTCGCACAGGTTCCTAGGTTCCTTGTACTGAACTAACGTCTTTGCAGGCTTCTAACTTCTTGTAGGCTTGATCTCCTAGAATGAAATTTTGAGAGAAGTTAAACCTTACTATTATGAACAAAATACTCTAAAGAACTTACCCCTAATTCAGCCTATTTACCTTAGTTCCATGCGAGTCAAAAGTAAGGGTCACGCATGTTGAACTTAAAGTCTATTTATAGGGTTAGCTAGGGTTTTGAAGATTTGGTCGACCCTAGAGTCCTAATTAGGTCACCAATCAATCCTAATACATTCTAGAGCCTTCTAACTAGTGGATAGCATCGATCCCAGTTGATTTGGATGCCAAAGATCTAAGCTTTTCACGTTTCTCTGCTGTTCGTGATCGGACTCTAGTAAGCGATCTCTTCTCTCCCTAAACACCCATAATAATCATCCACCCGTTTCGTGGGCGATCCCGTCGTCCACATCTCTTGGCGACCCTGTTTCCGCCGTTACACCTCTCTCTCTCTAACCGCGACCACCCCCCTCCCTCTACTAACAGCACACCACACCACCACCGTGGACACCCTGCGACCGCACCCTCCTCACCTCCCAATGCTGCCAAGCTCCCCTACTCCCCCCACTGCCACCTGCGCCTCCCCATGCCGCTGGCCACTGCCCACCATTGAGCCCTACTTCTCCCCTCTCATATTGTCCTGACCATCGCCAGCCCCTCGCCTGCACCCTCCACGTCGAGCCCACCGCCGACCACCACCCGTGTCTCCGTGCCCGAGCCAACCGTTCCTGCCACCCGCGAACGCCATCCGCCGTGCCACTTTGTCATCGCCGTCACCCGACCGTCGTCGACCCCCGCACACCAACGCTACAAACCAACAACGCCGCAGACCCCACGACACCACCACCTGCGAACCCACGTCACCAACCTCTCCATTCCACTACCGTCGGCAAACACCTCACGTCGCGACCACTGCTGTTGTCGTTCCCTACCACCGCCTACGGCCTCCCTTTCTCCCTCGCACGACCACCTTCCACCCCCAACATCACCGCCTCCACTTGCCATCTCAACGCACATAGACCCTCACCTCCGGCCCCTCTCTCCATCTCCCTCTTCCTGCTCACCAGTGCCAGACACCCCCGGCTACTGCCGTTGCTTCCCTCAACCCCATCCCACCTTTACTGCACCGCCCCAGGCTGCCCCCGGTGACCTCTGGTCATCTCGCGCACCACCGTCGCTGCCACCACCGGCCGGCCACCATCCCCAAGCTACCCGGCCACCAGCCACTTCCCGCCGTGGACGCCACCTCTCTCCCCACTTCTCTCCCTCTCACCTTCTGTCTCTAACCACCACCACCGGGATCCCTCTATCTCTCTCTATCTTTCTCCAACTTCTCTCCTCCCCTCTCTCTCCCATCGCAACCTCTCTCTCTCTCTCACCTGCGCGACCTCTCTCTCTCTCTTCCTCTCTCTCTCTCTCTATCTCCATCATTCTCTCTAGCTCTCTCCCTATGCATGTTAATATATATATATATTATTAAAACCCCATCTCTCTTCCTCTCTCCTTCCCTCTTTCTGTCCTCCTAATAATCCTTTTGAACCCTCCGGCTTATGTGTGGCGAGTCAGGATTCGAATGGTATCGGGTACGTCCCGATATCCAGATCTTACGTCGTTACAGATGGTATCAGAGCGTGGTTGTGGAAATGCAGGGGAATTCGAGATGATGTAGTGATTATGAGTCCAGAGAGTCCAGTATAGTCGGCAATAGGCTTAGGGTATTTTGTTTTATTCATCCCTCCTAGTGTTCTCTGTGTTTGTGTTAAGGGTTTGATGGCGCCAAGGAGGCGGACCGGATCATTACCTGAGGTACTGACGAGGACCCAAGAAGAGTCGAGTAGAGAGGAACTGGGTGGAGAGTTGTCTCCCCCAGTGGTAGCGGCCCCGGGTGAGTCGGATCAGGCCAAGTTTTATGCTGGTATGTATCGATTTTTCACGCAGTAGCTAAGTCAACACCGTGGTCAAGGGGTTGGCAAGGGCAATTCGTCACATGGTGGCCGTGGATGTCTCTTGCGAGAGGTTTTGCAGTTTCACCCGCTGACATTTGAAGGCCAGTCGGATCCTGATGCTACGAGATCGTGGATTGATGCAATGGAACGAGTGTTCAGATCTATGGAGTGTACCGAGGATGAGAAGGTCTTGCTAGTGAGTTACTAGTTACAGGGTGCAGTTTTATCATGGTGGACCTCAAAGTGGGAATCGACTTTTCTGTCACGTCCTCTATGTCAGATTCTGTGGCAGGAGTTTCTTGCGACCTTTGAGTGAGTTTTTAGCCCAGAGCATGTCAGGACGAGGAGGATGTATTAGTTCATGGAGCTGTCATAGGGAGATATGACAGTGATGCAGTATCAGTCTCGGTTTGTGGAGTTGGGTCACCATGCACCCCATATCATGGCGAATGAGAGATTGAAGACTCAACAGTTCATCATAGGTCTGAGGCCAGAGCTTAGACATCTAGTGATTGTGACCTGTGTTGCGGATTTGGAGTCAGCTTATCCGGCTGCGATGGATTTAGAGGAGGATTGTCTGAGGACTCGGGAGCAGGTCGGGTCAGGGCAGTTTTAGTCAGGCTAGGGTTAGCTGAGGACCCTTCAGTAGCAGTTTGTTCCCTAACAGTTGTAGAGGCAGTAAGAATCGATATCTCTTCCATCTCCTGGCTCGAGTTCTTCCCCTTTGGGATCGAGGTTCAGTTGAAAATTACATAATTATGACTCAAGAAAATATGAAAATTACATGTGATGACTCAGAAAAATGTGGCGAGCATCATGGAGCATAGCCGACGAGCAACGGGTCCCTGGAGAAATGAGGAGTGGTAGGAGATGTCCCCATCAGTCTCCCACCTAGGTCTACCTACAATCAAACATCCAAAACCATATCGGGTAGCTTGGGTCGACAACACCTCCATTCCCGTGGAGGAAACTTGTCAAGCTAGTCCCCATCCACTTTAGCACTTATCAAGGGCAAATTTGGTGCGATGTTCACCCTATGCAAATTGGCAGAATTATCTTAGGGCGGCCATAGATCTTTGATCTAGATCTCACCATAATGGGGAGGACCAACCAATGCTCATTCCTCTATAATGGGCGCAAGATAGTCCTCACTCCTATTCCACCACGATTACCTCAAATCCAAAAGCCTTCAACCCCCGAGGAGACTCCCCAGCCTACCCAAGAAGCGGTAAAGGCTAGCCCAAAGCCTCAGGATCTATCCGGCACCTCTAAAACCCACCAAGTGGTCGCAGCCACTAGTGTGCCACCCAAGAAGAGTCTCCACCTAGTCACCTACCAGTAATTTCAGGAACAGCTTGTCTCAGGAGACCCAGTCTGTGCCATCATGGTCACGCCAGTCAGTGAGAAGGAACCCGAGCAGTATCCAGAGGAGGTCCAGGTCATCATCTCAGAATACCATGACATCTTCCCCGAGGACCTCCCCGACCATCTACCTCCCATGTGGGATGTCCAACATGCTATCGATCTTGTTCCGGGAGCCACCCTCCCCAATCTTACCCACTATCGCTTGAATCTAACCGAACACGCCGAACTCAGGCGTCAAATTGAGGAACTCATTAAGAAGGGCTTCCTTAGGATAAGCAAGAGCCCTTGGGCCATCCCAGCCCTCTTAACCCCTAAGAAAGATGGGACGTGGTGCATGTGTGTCGATAGCCGAGCCATAAACAAAATCACGGTGAAATACTATTTCCCCATCCCTCGGCTTGATGACATGTTAGATATGCTTGCCAGAGCCACAATCTTCTCTAAGATAGACCTTAAAACTGGCTACCACTAGGTCCGGATCCGTCCTAGAGACGAGTGGAAAACCACCTTCAAGACCAAAGATGGTCTTTATGAATGGTTAGTCATGCCGTTTGGGCTTTCAAATGCCCCTAGTACCTTCATGAGGCTCATGATAGAGGTCCTTCGGCCATTCATTGGAAATTCTCTTGTGGTCTATTTTGATGACATCCTCATCTATAGTAGGACCAAGAAGGAACATCTAGACCATCTCAGGCTGGTTTGTGACACCCTAAGGAGAGAAAGCTTGTATGCCAACCTTAAGAAGTGTCATTTCTTCACGGATAAGCTAATCTTCGTAGGGTTTGTTGTGTCTACTCAAGGGGTCTCAGTTGACCCTGACAAAATCATGGCCATCGTTGAGTGGCCCGAACCCTGAACTCTCCACGATGCCCGTAGCTTTCACGGCCAGGCTACTTTCTATAGGAGGTTAATCAGGGGTTTCAGCACCATCACTTCTCTAATCACGGACTGCCTCAGAAAGGGTTCATTTGAATGGACCAAGGTGGCTTCAAGAGCCTTCCTAGAGATAAAGGAGAAGATGACCCAAGCCCCAATCCTTCGCCTCCCAGACTTCTCCAAGGTCTTCAAGGTTACTTGTGATGCATTCAGAGTGGGCATAGGAGGAATCCTCAGCCAAGAGAGGCACCCCATTGCCTACTTTAGTGAGAAACTAAATGACGCCCAGCTTTGATATTCCACCTACGATAAGGAATTTTACGCCGTTGTCCAATCCTTGAAGCATTGGAGAGATTACCTCCTCCCTTAGGAGTTTGTCCTTTTCTCAGATCACGAGGCCCTAAGATACCTCAACTCCCAAACGAAGTTGAATGCTAGGCATGCCAGGTGGGTTGAGTTTTTACAGTCTTACACCTTCGTGTTAAAGTACAAGGCCGATGTGGAAAATTGAGCCACTGATGCCCTCAGTCGAAGAGCCCTCCTCCTCATGGCCGTTGAGGCCGAGGTGGTAGGATTTGATCGGCTCAAGGATGAGTGCCCCACATGCCCAGATTTTGGTCAAATCTATTCCACTCTTGTGACTAGGCCACACGAAGAGATGGATGGGTATCAACTACACGATGGGTATCTCTTTCGCAGCTGACGCTTATGTCTGCCCCGTAAATCGGTCCAAGAGTTTCTAACTTGGGAATTGCATGCTGGAGGATTGGCAGGCCACTTTGGGCGCAACAAAACCATTGAAGCCCTGGAGAAACAATTCTACTGGCCTAGCCTCAAGTGGGATGTAGCCAAGCTTGTCGCCCAATGTCGTGCTTGCACTTCAGCCAAGCAGGTTAAGCAAAACACTGGCCTCTACACTCCCTTCCGGTACCTGAGCGTCCTTGGGAGGACGATAGCATGGACTTCATGCTTGGGTTACCCCAGACTGCCAAGAGACATGATTCCATCCTTGTTGTAGTGGATCACTTCTCCAAAATGGCTTACTTTATTTCTTGCACTAAAACATCTGATGCCACCAAGGTTGCCCACCTCTATTTTGATCACATTGTATGTCACCATGGTCTACCCAAAGCCATTGTCACTAATCAGGACGTTCGATTCACTAGTTACTTTTGGAAGACCTTGTGGCACCTCATGGGTACCCTTCTTAAGTTCTCCATAGTCTACCACCCCCACACTGACGGACAGATCAAGGTCGTTAATATAAGTCTAGGGAACCTATTACGATGTCTAGTAGGAGAACACCTAGGGACTTGATTCTTCCTCGGGCAGAGTTTGCATACAACGCATCAGTCAATGGGTCCACAGGGTTAAGTCCATTTGAGATAGTGCATGGTAGGAAGCCCCGGAAGCCAGTCGACCTTATTCCCCTACCTTTACAAGCTAGAGTTTCTGAGTCAGTTGAGGCCTTTGCACAAAGAGTCCATCATCTGCATGAGCAAATTAGCCAGCAAATTCAATCAAGCAATGAGGCCTATAAACGGCATGTAGACACCCACAAATGTTACCATGAATTCCAAGATGGCAATCTAGTGATGGTTAGGACAGAGAGGATCTCCCCCGGAGCCATTTCCAAGTTGAGCGCCGAGGCATCGGACCATTTTGGGTCGTGAGGAGGATAGGCTCTAATGCTTACGAAATAGACCTCTACGAGGAATATGGGGTGAGCACCATGTTCAACGTGGCAAACCTTATATCGAACAAGGGCCAGGAAGCAATACCTAGTGACCCCTTCGAGCCTACATCTCGTGAGTGAGCCCACCCCCGTGTGTCCACCGGCCCCCATGAGAACACGGCGTGAACAGGTGGAACAAATACTGGATGAGCAGATTACCAACACGGGCACTATCGGGGTGGATGGTGTAGTGGTGGAGACTTGAGGGTTTGGCAGGAGGATGACATGCGTAGAAGGTGAAGGAGGGTTGCGGTAGGTATGGTGGAGGGCCATGAGCCATTGAACCAAAGATTCATCATTATAAGACCACCCGACATCGTGAGCTGGGCGCTAAACTAGGTTAACCTGAGCCGGTGCCAGTGGCTGAGGTTGCGGAGCGGGTGGATGATTCGGCATGGGGTTTTGATGGATCCCAAAATCCTGTGCGGGTTGTTGCTACTATGGTTGTGGCTGCGGCTGTGGTGCCTACTGCTACACTTGCTGCCTCAGCGCTTGCCTTCTCCTTTCTTTAATTTTGATGATAGCCTTGTGCATCTCGGTCCAGTCAATGCACTGCCCTTCATGCAGATCATATACAAGATCCCTAAACTGAAAACAACCCTCGATCGTGTGCCCAGGCTACCGGTGAAACATGCAATATTTAGACTGATCAACAGTCAGGTTCCAATTAGGTCATTCCGGAGGAAGTTGAATTGCACCAACGGACATGAGAGCTGAGAAAATATCTGGGAGAGACTCGAGTAATGAAGGATATTGGGCCCTCTTTGGAGTAGGGCATTTGGTTGCATAGCTGTTGGGAGGAGGGGCATTGTAGTATTGTGGAGGTTGTTGCAGCTGTTGGGGAGCGGGGAAGGCATTTTGTGCAGCGAGAAAAGTAGGTTGTGCATTTTGTAGAGCGGGGAACTGAGGGTTACGCGGAGGCTGCGGGAAGCAGAGTGGAGTGGATTGGTTGGGGAAAGGGAAGGCAACGGCTTGCACTTGCTCATTGGTTTGGACTCCTTCGGTGATGGGCCCTTGAGATTTTCTATTGTACTTGGGCTTTTAGGCCTCAAAGAGAGTGTCGATGAGGGAATCCTTAAATTAGGTCTGGATAAACCTCGCCCTACTGTATAACTGGTGCATGTTGGCGATATCATTCATGGCCAAAATATTACGGAAGGTAGGTATAGCATTAGAAATAAGTAACTTGACCTTCTCTTCCTCCGAAATGTGGCCGGGCACATAGGCAGCCATCTGCCTCCATCTGTCAGCATAGGTAGCAAAGTCTTCATCGGCCTTCATTTTCTCAGCAACCAAATCTGTGAAGGAATACTCCGGGCTGACCCAGTCCTGGAACGGACCCAAGTGATATGAAGCTCGAGCTCAATCCAATCTCGGGTGTGTGGACGACCCGAGCCAGAGGGAGGTGGTGGTCATGCCTCCATCATCTAGGCCCTTTATCAAACCTTGCAGGGGTCAGGTGCCCCGTCTCTTGCCATTTCAGAAAGTCCATCTACTACTCCCATCTGTCAGCCCTGGGCTAATGGGCCAGGGGCTCCACCTATTCCAATTGACCTCACTCCAGTCCAGCCCAAGGTCCTTTGCTTCTCTAGTTTGGAAGCGGGCCAATCTTCTAGCTCGGCCCACCAAATTCTTGACAAGGGGAAGACTGGGCTTATGCCCTCTCCTCATCTTGATGTTTACAAGTCCATTCTCTCAGTGCCGCAGGTCCTCGTGAGCCCGACTGATTTCTCTCGCCCTCAGCCTGGGGTGGCCCATCCTACTTCCTCAAATACGGTCATTCTCTATCCCAATATCCTTTTTATGGGCTCCCTCCTCCGTCTACCTATCCTTCGAATCCTTGTTCCGGGCCCACTCCTCTTGTTTCACCTACTCCATCCCGAGAACAAGAACTCCTTGATATATAGGCTGCCATGCAATAATAACTCAACTTCTTCCAGAAGCGGGCTAGCCCATAATCTTTGGCTGACGTCTCTATTCCTAATTTCCACAATATTCGATTCCCATTCAAATCCGAGCTCCCCACGTACTGCAAGTATGATGGGAATGGTAACCCGTACATTCATGTGAGGGACTTCATGTACGAACCAACACAATTTCAATATGATGATCACCTCATTGCGTATCTGTTCTGCCGTTCATTTGATGGGGTGGCGTTAGAATGGTTCTATGCTTTGTCACTAGAGGATGCCTAGAGTTTCAAGGTGGTTAAAGAAAAGTTCATTTAGTGATTTCAAGACAAGGTCGGCCCGGAATGCTCTTTTACCGACCTCGTTACTGAGAAGATGAAACCAGACGAGGATTTTGTCACTTATACTGACAGATGGAGGTAGATGGTTGCCCGTGTGCCTGGTCATATTCCGGAGGAAGAGAAGGTCAAGTTGCTCATTTCTAATGCCACTCCTACTTACCGTAGCATTTTGGCCATGAATGATATCGCCAACATGCACCAACTCTATAGTCGGGTCAGATTCATTCAAACCTAGTTCAAGGACACCCCCATCCATGAAGAAAAGAAGAATCACACACACACACACACACACACACACACACACACACGGATCTGCATAGATCCACACATACATAAGTGTTAAGAGATTACAAGAACACACACTTGAAGCTCAATGAAAAATAGAAGGAGAAACAAAAATGATAACTTCAGATTTAAGCTCCCCCTTAGTAGAGGAAGAGGATTTTAGATGCATCTTGAATCTCCACTTGACTTGGGTTGATTGGCTTCAGATTGAACTTGAAAAGCTTGGAGATGGATGAGTGATGTGGGACGGATAGCGAACCTGGGACTCTAGCTCGCAGATGTCCCTAGCGAGGGAAACACGTGGATCTACGCGGTTGAGAAATCGACAATGAGTCTCGGGTATCAACTTTTTCGCGTGCTCGGGTCGAGTCACGAGATAGGTTTCACTCACTCACTTTCGTAGCGGTGATAAAATTTGATGAGCTAGTTATCCTATCACTTTAACAGCGGCATAAGAAACTATACGAGAAAAGCAAATGCCAAGTAAGGAGCGGACACGATACCTCCACGCTCCGGGCGTGGGGAAGATGACCCGGCCAAAACTCGTACTCCCGGTACAAACAATTACAACAATTTACAGAAATGTAATTCACTGCCCACTCCACATAGGGAGGTAAAGGGCTACAGTGGTGACCCGAGAGTAATAAGATCGGGTTGACGGGCGGCTTCTTAGGCAGCTCTGATGGTTCCGACGCACTGCTACTCGGACGGCAGCTTGCTGTCCACAGATTGGTTCTTCTGATTCAACACTGCGTGATTCGGCGAGAAAAATTTCTACGATCAGCACGGACCTCGGATCGATGCAAAACCAACGCCGTTGCGAAGATATCTTGGAGATCTACGACCACCTTGTGTTACAAGAATTTTTCTGTCTCTGTATTCTTTTTTGTGGAATTAATTCTTGGACTGCTTCTACTGGCCTAACTCGGGTCAGATCTGCGCGCCTTCACGAAAAAAATTCTTGCGCCCAGATCCGATGTCGGATCGAGGCAAGATTGATGCCGTTGGAAATCTGACTTGAAGGGCTACAACATATAATTATTTCAAATCCATCTAGTAAATGGATTGGAAATTAAAGCCTTTGTGGTTTGTTGTTGCTTCTAGGTCAGAATTATAGACACACAGGATAGAACAAGAACTGTTGATCCAAAAATCCCGAGTCATTACATCGGGTGTGGGCGTCAGTCCTTTGAGCACCTCCCAAAGCATCCTCAATGAGTCTTCTACAATGGCGGGGGTTAAGCGTAAGGCAGTGGACCTAGAG
This sequence comes from Amorphophallus titanum, assembly GCA_024336825.1. NCBI lineage: Eukaryota > Viridiplantae > Streptophyta > Magnoliopsida > Alismatales > Araceae > Amorphophallus > Amorphophallus titanum. Next base: position 9,102,739 of record JANBPO010006859.1, on the reverse strand, counting down.
GTCGTGGCGGTGTTGGATCGTTAGCGTCACCAAGAGAAGAGGAAGAAGAAGGTCATCGCATTCTCTCCAGTTGGGCCTTCGAGGCCCCTGTTGGCACCCAAAATATGATCAATAGCAATCACGCCTGAATGACAAAAAGAATGAGGCCCACCAAAGTGCAAAAGCCAAAGAAAATTAATACACAAGGGTCCTCTCAGACTGCTGAAGCCTTAGGTCACCTGACAAGAGCGTCAGGGACTACACCTCAAGAGGGTCGGAAGAAATCTACAACAAATTAGCAGTGCTGTTCATCCTACCTAACAAACTGGTATCGACTCGATCGTGCCAAACAAACCTCATCCGTCATCTGGTCAGGACGAGAATGTACCTGGTGGTCCACCACCGGATAAGAAACCCTCCTGAGTTGAAGGAACGTCTCTGGCCCCTCAGAACAAGGTGTCGAAGGCCGTATCAGCGGAAGACCTGAGTGGCCTGGCATGGGTACATCCTTTTGCTGGATAGGTCTGTTAGCAACCAAACAGCAGCCCAGCCAGGGCAAAAGCACCCTGGGTAGTGGTCCACTTCTTGGGAATGTTACAAATATAAATGAAGCCGGACTGGCAGCACAGATCACAGTGCTGAAGGCCATGTCAGCGAAAAATCTGAGTGTCCGAACTAAAGGCACGAACGACACCGGAATTAGCAGATCAGTGGCCTGGAGGCTTTCCCGATGCTTCTCATGGCGATTCCACAGGGCCACGATGAGATGAAAGATCAAGGCGACTCTCGGAGCCAGTCCGAGAGCCGCAGGCTGACTTCGGCCCGAACAAGCATGAAAAGGGGTAAACCGGTGCCCCCTTTACCTGGCGTGCCCCACTTCCACAGGCGTCCTCCAAATCCAGTGCGCAAAAGAATGAGGCCAAGGCATTAACCAACATGCTCACCCCCCACGCCAGGTAAGGCCACGCCAGGTTAGGTCGATAAGAATGGGGTTTTCGCCGCCATAAAAAAAAGCGAAGAGATACGGAGAGAGAGACACATAGAGTGAGTGAAGAAAAAGAAGAGGGATCTCTTGGAGATACACAGGAAGGACTGCTCGCAGCTGTGGACCTGCAGAGAACCAGTCACGTGCAGCTCCAGCCATGACGTCATCTCGGCATCCCTGAAAGCCCAAGAGGTACTGTTGGAAGCATCTCCGTGTGTTCTTCACAACGACGGTAGTCTTGTCCCATTCCGAGCTCATGGATGCCCGGTGGAGCCAATCTCCCCCGACTACGCATCTTCCTCCAGACTACCAACCTAAAGCTACGTGCAGAAGCTCCCACGGTCGGCCATCTAAGGATTTGGAGGCAGGGCTTGGCCGACATCTTATACGACGAGTCACCTTCCAGTATCAAGAAGCGTCTTCCTAATTGGACCCCGGACAAGTGAGTTCTTAATTTCCTCCCCAGGGTGCGCAGTTCAGTCCCCTCCGGGACTGAATCGACCCCTGTCCACTATTTGGACTCTCCAAATCTACTCTGACTTCTTCTGGTGTCCCCGCAGGTCCCGTTTCATAGAGGACTCGACAACAGATCCAACGAATCTAGCCGCACCTGAATCAGAGCCCAGGAGCACCCGAGGTGACCTTGTCTTCCTGCTACAGTAGTGCTGAAGCAACCAGAATTAGAGCAGTCCAGCCCAGTTCCAGGTCCTACCCCGACCAACAACATCGTTAAGAGAATTCAAGAAAATTCAGGCATCCTCCTGGGTAAAGTACGAGACTTTTTGCACTAGTTTCAGACCATTTGGAGTTCGGTGGCGACCGTGGCGGTGACATCTTCGACTGTCTGCCCGGTGGTTCCAAAAGCTGGTAGCATCGGCAGAACTCGGGATAATGATTTTCTAGCTTCACTTCCCCTCCCCGCCTGGCTGGCTTACAGCCCCTCCATGTGTGGAGGTAGTATTTAGTTGTAAATCTCTTATCCCCCACCCTGAGATCCCCCCTCCTGTGAGAGGTGCAGTGTTGTAACCCACTTATTTTCAAGTCCAGCGCCATCGTCGCGGCATGCGGGCGTATGCCCATGCTTCCCGGCGCGCCCTCGTCTCCAGTCGGGATCAGTGTTTTCACACTAATCGGGTGAGCATCTGATACCCCCTTGTCTAGTTCCAATCTTTGCTTATCTAGTATAGTCTTTGCTTGCCGTCGGTCGGTGAGACGAGAGCCTGGACTCGCACACCACCTTAAGTGTGCCCACCGCGGATTCCACACCAAATGGCTTCAGGTTACTGGCATGTGATCCACTTGGATTCTAACATTTTTTAGAATAAAGTGATGCTACGTCGATGTAGCTATTTAATGCATTGAGGCAGTGTAGCTAAGAGGCTTTTGAGTAGTTGGCTTCGAATGCATGGCCTTTGGTGCATTGAGGCAGCTCTTTGATGCTTTGACATTGTTGGCTTCCAATTGCTGGTTCCGAGCTGAGTGTGTCAATGCGCTCCTTAGATGCATCGGTGCAGTGTAAAGATAGAACCTTTTGAAGAACAGACTTCAAACTCTGGCTTTTGACTTGGTGCGTCGATGCAGTCTCTTGATCCTTTTACGTAGCTGCATTCAAAATATGATCCTGGGCTTAGTGTGTCGATGCACTATTCTGACGCTTCGACATGGTGTGACTTGATGGCTGGTTTTGTTCTTGATGCGTTGGTGCAGCTCTCTATTGCATCGATGCAGCTCTCTAAAAATCACTTTTGTGGTTGTGACTGATCGAGGCAGTGGTGATCCTGCTTCGACCTCTTATGGTAAGCACAACACTTATACTCTTGATCTTTTCTTCTGGAAGTTTCACCTTGTTTAAAAGTGAATTTACTCTGTCATTTCTCAGATCTTCCTCATTCTTTTTGATACAGCTCCAGTAGCCAGAACAACTATAATTAAGACTTATTTCATTAGCTTATAATCCATATTGTATTGACATCATTACAACACACAGAATGTAACATTCTCCCCCTTTTTGATGATGGCAACAATATGAGTTATTGAGTCTTATTAGAGCACAAAAAGAAATTCATCTTCCTTGAGAATTAGTTGAACAATCAGATATATTTTTCTTGAGAAATTAGAGATTTGAAAGAATAGATAGAAGTACAGAAAGAAGTTTACTTGTGAAGCCAAAATCGACAGACATGATAGCTCAAATATTCTAACTTTCTCTCCCAACTTACTCTCCCCCACTCCAACTTCCTCTCCATCACTCTTGAAGACACTAGGACGACACTTTCCAACCTCTCCCCCTTTGACATCATCAAAAAAAATGGACAGAGGGAAAAATTGATTGTAAGTGTAAGAGATATCAGAGATAGTCAGTTCACAAATTTAGAAAGTATCAGACCCATCTCTTAAGGGATTAAGTGATGTAGCTAAAATTAGCTTGACCAGCAATGCGCCAATATGAGGGGCTTGGGGCCCGACACTAGAGATCCTATGGGCTATACGTCGCTAACAGAAACACAAGCTCACTCGTCCTCCCAAGCGAGGGAAACGCGGATCGTGCACGGTTCAGGAACCAGCAGAGTTCAGGGGTAGTCGACTCAACTTCTGGACTCGGATCGAGTCACGGGATGGGTCACACTCCTACTCACAGCGGTGACAAGAACACACTGGCTAGTATCCTACACTCTCGCAGCGGCATAAGACCGTAAACTATCTAAGTAAAGTAACGCCGAGAAGTTTCGATCATTACCTCCACGCTCCCGGCGTGGGGAAGACAACCTCGGCCAATTACGGACTCCCAGTTAAATAATTTAACTGTGATATAAAAATTTGACCCACTCCACGTAGGGAGGTAACAGGTCACATGTGGGGCCCGGGAGTCACAACAATCGGGTTGACGGGCAACATCTTGATGTCGCCTCGGCGGTGCCGAATTCGCGATTTGGTGCTGTCCGGACGGCGCGATCTACGGGTCCATGGGGCCCATGGACCGCTCCAACCTTCGACTCTGGTGGGGTGGGGCCCTCTATGATGGGGACCCCTGGTGGTGCACCTCCCTGGAAGACGGTCGGCCGGAAACGCTGGTCGGAGATCGAACGGCTCCGATTACCAAGTTTTAGAGTGGTTGCTCACAGACTATTTGTTGCTGTTTTCAGGCGCGCAGTCCGGCGAGATCGATCGCTGCGACCAATCCCGACATCGGATCGGGACGCATGAGCTATCGTTGGAAAGCTCTCTTGAAGTCCTCCAATCTAGACCTGAAGGTATTTACTGGATCTGCACGGATCTGATCTTTATCTAATTTTGCAGCTGCTGCTATACAGTACCCAGATTCTCAGATCTGTAGAGAACTTGTCTAAGAACTGCCTTTGACCGTGGGGTAGACGTCCGATTTAGCTTCTGACCTCTTCATAAAAGTTGTAGGGATTTGAACAAGGAAAATGGAAATAGTTTTTTTGAAAATATTGGAGGTGGCTAAGAATTTTTATGACTTTTATACTAGCAGGTGGTTGGATCTGGAAACTCGCTGACAGCACTGTAGCTAACTCTAAAAATGATTTTTAGAAAATGGGAGGAGGGCGGATCAAAATTCAAAAAAAATCATGGGTGGTAGAATTTATAGGATCATTCAACTTATTTTTCAGTGTTCTAATTTGTTTTCTATATTTTCATTCACTTCTATCAAGTCAGCATAAGCAATTTCCCAATTCTCTATAGAGAAGTTCTCAAAGGGATTTATCTCACAGTCTTCCTCAATTTGATCACTATTGTGATCGCTTCCTTTTACTACGAAACACTTGCCTTCATTCTTCAGATGGACAACGTTCAATTTGTACAGTATCTGCTTGGCTGATCTGTAATTACAGACAAGTGGAACAACGTTCAGGTCAACAACATCTCCTAGAATGTTAAGAGCTATATGATTCTGACTGTCCTTCTTCCTTTGATTAGTGGTCCATTTTGCGGAGTCCTTTGGTAATCTATGAGGACCATTAGAGATCACAAGCCATAGTTTTGGACTAATGGTATTTATGAAAGTGCTTAAATTACCTAGCCATCTCTCAAAGTGAGATCCATCAAAGACGGGTAATGAACCCATGAGTGAGAAAGTTTAGAGAGACAATAAACAACCGGAAAGACACACACAAATCTTTTCTCTATAGATATTTAAATCTGAACCAAGTTAGAGACCTGCTCTGATACCAATTGTTAGAATGTAAGCTCTGATACTAATTGATAGAATATAAGATAGGATCTAGAAGGGGGGATGAATAGATCCTTTAAAAATTTTCACGCAAGCAAATAGAAAATACGCTGAATAGAATTGCAATTGAAGCTAGCTCAGACAAATGATCACTTAAACCAAGACGCAGACAAATACAGGGTTGCCTAGACTCACGGCATAGTATACACGCAATGACAATGTGCAGTAAATTTTAATTCTAATGATCCATGCACAGAGGGACCTCACACAATACTTCGAGCAGCTAGTGAACCTTCAAGAGAACAAGCAGATTGAACAAAGTGAAGAGTAGTTCATGTAGGACTACCGTCGACCACTTAGAGGGACAGCTAATGAAGTGATTAAGCAGACTTAGAGCGAGATTAAATAGTTTAGCATCAATAAGAGGTACTCCTAATAGAACACTTAACCATCCAGTACAGGGCAGAGACCTGAGCTCAAGAGCTATCCTCATGGAAGGTGTGCAAATACACCTTTTGATATACCGACAGAAAACTTGTGAAACGTGTGAACCCGTGAATACTGATCGAAGATAGACACCGCCAGACAGAGAGAGAGAGAGAGAGAGCGAGAGAGAGCGAGACAGAGAGAGAGACAAGCCAGAGAAGAGAGAAACCGACTGAGCGGGGGGGTTGGCTGGGGCCTGCGGGGAGGGAGCCGGCAGCGTAGAGAAGCCCCGCGCAGGCGAAGGAGGCCGGATTGGAGGTCGATTCGACGGTGGCGGGCTGCAAGCAGAGAAGGGTGGCCGCGGTGTGGCTGGGTGCACGGACGGGTTACAGGTGTCCGCTCTCCGGCAGGCGGGAACTGGAGAGCTCGGCGGCGACCCAGGGAGAAGCGAACAGTGGCAATCGTGGCGAGGCTAGCAGGAGCGGCCGCATCGCTGGGGTCGACGGCGGCTCTGTCGTCGTCGTTGCAGGCGGGGGAGGGAGGTCACGGCGGAGGTGGCCGGCGGCTGAGCCCTGCTGCCGATGCTGCAGGGGTGGGCGGCCGTGAGTGAGCCTGCGGGGGCGTCTCTGCTGCGGGGAGCACGCGAGCTCGGCTGCCAGTGGAGGGGAAGCGAAAGAGGAGTGCTCGTGGCTGCGGGACCGGGAGCTGCGGACGGGTTGCCGGCGAGGCCCGCGGCAAAGGGAGGATCTGGCATCGGGTCGGGGCCGACGGACCCACAGGCACTGCGACCGGTGGTGGGGAGGACGGTGGTGGCCACCGGCGAGCTGGGGAGGGGTTGAGGCTTGTGGGGACCGGCGAGCAGGGTGACGGGGAGGGGCTCGTGGTGGTTCGGGCTCACAGGGGAAAGGAGGAAGCAGAGGGAGGGGAGTGTGTGAAGGTGGACGTGGAGGACGGAGGGGGGGGAGTTGTCGGGGGGTGGCCTCGCGGGTTGTGGGTCCAAGGATGGGGAGAAAGAACGCCGGGTAAACATCGATTGAATAGTGGACTGGTGGCGGTGGGGTGACTGTGTCCGAGGTGGTGGGGAGGATGTGGGCCAGTGGGAGTAAATGGGAGGAGGAGCAGGAGGTGCGTGGAAGGAACAAATAGAAGGGAGGCTTCACGCCTAGGGCTTCGCACCCCATCAAGCTCCCATCCCAGGAGGAAGACAAGACACGGCGGCTCACAATCTTCAAAATTTTCTATCTTTTCATCATTGCCCAAAAAGGAGGAATTACAAGAGTATTTATACCAAAAGAAAACCTTAGTGGTCTCCTCACAAGACTCAAGCAGCATCTTTTCATAACCATGGGGCAAGCTCTTGATCTTTGAACCTGAGACCTCCCCATTGTAAACCAAACGGATATGCACCCTTCCATACACGCGAGTAAAATACTTCCGAGCATTCTGCCAGGGAAGTCAGTGTCCACATTTATCACACCTGATAAGATAAATCTGATCTACGTGTATCCAGATGTGTACAGCCGAGCAAAGAAACAAAACTGGATGCCCTTGCAGTATCATGTACCCGCATACTTGATCCTAGGATGTGATAATTCTTGTTTTCATCCTTTCCTCTGTTGGAAACTGGTTGCTCACGTTGACATGCCAAAAACCCGCAGTGAAACTTGGCTATTCTTATTGATGTTCAGTAGAAGATGTAGTAATGTTGCTTGTATACACCCAGCACCTTGCCTGTGACTGCATGACGAAGATCGTGATGGTGACATGAAGTTGATCACTTTCAGTTTCTAATTAGGCGGGCACAACAGTGCTGCATTTGTTCTTGTCAGTTCTAGATGGTGGGTTATTTTAGTGGTGTCCTGATGCTGTTTTCTTCGAACACCTGTGCTGATATGGTGGTGTGTCTTCATCAATCGTGGAGCAGTATGGCGTGTTGTTGAGTGCCTGCTTGATCTCAACGAGAGATGACTGGCTTTTGGTGCGTCTGGTGGTGCAGAGCAACAGGAGAAACTGCAAGCCATACACGAGAAGTTCAAAGAGGAGGTCAACCAACACGTACTCGACTGCCAGAGCACCCTGGAGGAGGTGGAGGCCTACCAGAAAGAGCTCAAGGGGAATGTGGAGCGGCAGAGTATGTGCTTGCTTTTCTTCTCTGCTACTTTATATGGCTGCTTCCCTGCTCGTAACCATGAAGTTAAAAAAACGTGAACACCTTGAACCATCAGTCAAGACTCCAGATGGAACGGCGTGATGGACTCAGAGACCTCAGCATGCGGCTGCCCCACCCACTCGTTGGAGCAAATCATGCTGGGGCTGATTGAGCCCTAAGCCCCGTTTTGGTTTAAGATTAAAGACAATCAGATTAACAGAGTGGAAATTGATGGTTATGAAGAATACAGTGGGGTTGAATACCGGTCTGCTGGATGTTCCGAGGAATATACAGTCATTAGGTAAAGCATTATGCCCATTTTTCTTCTACGACAGTCCAGTGCATGCTTTAGGATGACAGCATCTTCTGTTTATTAGCTGCTGCAATTTGTCACCAAAATTCTTCAATTCAGAGTAATTTGCAAAGGGCACTTCTGTTTATGTTTCTGCAGCCGATGTCTTGAGGAAGCAGGTGAGGAGGAATCAATTTACATGGAAGGGGATATCAGTGGAGGCTTAGTTATTGAGCGGCAAATATCAATTCCCAGAGAAGAGCCTAAGGTTCTCAGGATCAACTCTGCTATCATAGCTCGCAGTGTGGGTGCTGGATCTGGCGGATTTTCAAGGTTTGTGATTAATGGCTCATCTGTGATGAGGAATACTATGGTACTGTAAACCTATTGGAACAAATATTATATGGTATTGAATTGGAAATCAGCTTGAGAATGCACTGAAGCATGCTGTTTGGCATATATTCTTTCACTTAGTCTTTAAATAGACTAACATCCATTATTCCCCAGTGTTAGTCTGTTCCCTAGTTAAATACAAGATCAAACCCCTGGATATTTTCTAACCGTTCCCTGTATCTGTAGTCTCTCTCTCTCTCTAGACTGCTTGTCTACATCTCTGAGCAAGTACTCTTATTTTGTAGGCTTGTTTGTTTGCGGGTGCACCCGTCATTCACTCTTGTCCATCCCACCGACGTATACATTTCTTTTATCTCCATTGATGGTTCCAAGCATGAAATCTGGCCTGAATCTGGAGAAAAGCATCTGGAGGGGAATCTTCGGCCTAACGGTAATTGTCTGACCGCACATCCCATCATGTAACCTTAAAATTGAAAGTGATCCAGTGATTAAGAAAGTTGCCCACAATCACACAGTGTTTTCTCCTTGGCAGGGGAATGGATGCTGGTAGATAGATGTGCAGGCCTGGTCTTGGTCAACCGTTTCGATGTGAACCAAGTGAATAAATGCCTGATACACTGGGGCACTGGCACCGTCAACATGGAGCTGTGGTCCGAGGAGAGGCCTGTTTCCAGGGACACCCCTCTCGGGGTCTCACACGAGTACGAGGTCAAACCGTTCCTGTAGCTGCTGCTTTTTAAACCTGAGTTGGCCGCCGTAATCGGCCCATTCGGATTGCTTGAGTGCTTGCTTGCTTACGTCTTAGGTCGTGTCACATCATACTGATAGACACCGAGACTGTGATCTAGAAGGGGGGAGATGAATAGATCACTCTAAATTTTTACCGATGATAGTTTTTAATCTATAAAAATGACAACACAGAGATGTATCAGCTAGATGCCAGGGATACGAGGTGGAGGTTGGACCCTAGAGTCACCTCACGCAAGAAAGGTAACTCTCCAGATAGGCGTGACCTATCATTTGAGTTGCATCTTTTGATATAACTCCTAGACACAGCGAATTCACACACGCAATTTGAGAGACAATTAAGCAAACCACACGAAATCACACAGGATTTTTAGGTGGTTCGATTGGTATCCACAATCTACGTCCACCGCTCACTCCTTCAGAGTGAGGCTTCCTTGCTTTAAGCAAAACAAGCAGACTCAGTCTGCAAACATATGCTACCTAACAGCTTGCGTCCAGAGGGAGACAAATCCCTCAACACAGATCCTGCAACCCACAGAATCTGAACCCTGGACTTGCTACCTGCAAGTTCAAAACCAGAGGACTGTCCTCCCTTCCTCCAAACCAGAGGGAAAAACACGAGTGACAACCCGCTACTCGCAACCTGGAGACTTAGTCTCCCTTCCTCTGACGCCCAGAGGAAAACTGGAGAGCACTCTCCCTTCTCCTGAATCCACAGGAGGAACCCTATCCTTAAACGAGAGGATCGAAAGAACAAACAGGAGATGGAAAGGAAAAGGAAATTACAGTCGAAGAAATGAAAAATGTAGCTCTGAATAGAGCAGTGCAGTTCAGAATTTGATCCTGGAACTGACAGATCTTCAATTGGCTCCTTCTTCCTTCAGATTCTTCTCTCACTCTTTCTCTCTCTGGCTTTCTCTTTAGCTTTTCTGCTCTCACACTCTGCTACTCTTCGTACTCTCGTTGTGAGGAAGACATCCCCTATTTATAGAACATGGGCTCCGGAGAAGCTTCAAAATAGCCTGAGTGGTATGGTCCACATCATCCTTCGAGGCCTGTGGAGGGAACACTCTCGTCAACAGAATTTCTCAAAAAACTTTCCACGTGTTTAGATTTGGATAAAGGTAGGTCCACGTGGCATATCCTTTCTGGGACTGTCTGCTTTGCGTTTAAATAATAATGAAATGATAAAATCTGCTCCACAGCCTTGACTCTCCTCAAGACACGGTGTAAAGGGAATATTAACACCGCCCCTTTAAGTCAGGTTCGAACCTTGGGGACCATCCCGATATGGTCGCGATCCGACATCGCTCTGGGCCGACAAGTCTGTCAAACCAGACTCGTTTTTCATTGGGATTCCTTTCCGCTCTTTCATTGAAGTTACCGTAAACTCGGCATACATTTGTACGGGTTTATTTACGTTTCCACCGTATCTTCAATACGGACCTTTGTCCGACCATGAAATGGTCCATGAGTGACCGACATGACTTGAGTTCATGCGCCTGCAATACGGGTTTAGAATAATTTGACCTCCCCTATCTTTTACATTATTGATATTTTTCGGCTATAAGGCCCTTATTCCTGGCGATTAATCAAGGGCGTTCCCCCTCCGAGGAGATGTAATTAAAGCCATGACCTTTATGGCGCAGTGGGTTTTGGTCCCGACATGAACCACACAATCATCTGACCGAGTCATATCGAGCGCACTATGGGCTTCTTTGAAGTCTGAATAAATCGTCACTTTGTGACTGGCACGCCCACGCACTTAATAAACCAATAAAAAAAATAAAACCTAGATTTAATAAAAAGTGCGCCCACAAACCTACCTTGAATGAAAGAAGATGGGGACGATGTTCGTTGGTCGCGCACAAGACACCTCTCCAACGATCACCGGAATCCACCCTTGTTCGCGCTCCTCGTCGGCCGCCACAGCATCCAATCCCTTCTAGGTTGACTAGGGTTTCTTCTTATAGGGTCAATTGGGTCTAGAAGGGTCGAATAGGGAGGATAGAGTCCTTCCTCTGCGGGTGCGCGCGAATCGCACTAGACCAAGTCACGCTGCCACTCTGCCTCGAAATACTCTCACCAGGGCTAGGGTTTCAGGGAAGAAACAGAGGGGAAACGATCAGCCAATCAAGGCCATCCATTTGGGTCCAGATTGGGCTAAAATGATTGAGAATTGGGTCCTAATTTGATGATTTAAGGTCCGGTTAAATTAAGCGTTGATTTGGGCCTAAATTTACTAATTCGGCTCCCTTAGAATTTTCCTTTGGGTTGGTCAAAGAAGACACTTTATCCAAGTCTTCTATCCTCTACATGGTTATAATTTTTTTAGATTTAGCTTAACCGCTGTGGCTAGTGTGTGGCTGTTTGTGAGAAGCGTTGCCCATCCCCTGATGTGTAAGGGTGTTGGCATTGCTCCGGAAGGGTGAGTGCCAGTTGGGGGGTGTTCGTGAGAGTTCGTGGCTAGCGTTGTGCTTTTCGAGGTGTTGCGAATCAAAACTTGTGGCGTTTCAGAGGATGAGATGAGCGTTGAAGGATTGGTTCCTCGATGTAAGATTATCTCGAGTTGCGTAAGACGTGTTGTTATCATGTCGTTGCTTGAGGCATTGTGGTTTGTGACACTAGTTGGATGGAGAGTTGGAGAAATATGTAGGCAAGTGTACCGCGTGAGTGCCCTGTTCTTGTGTTGGAAGTTGTGCCCTCAGATGAGATCGTGTTCTGGAGGAGAGATCCCTGAGAGATTATGGGTCCGGTTGGTGGCCGTGAGCGGCTGGTAAGATTGACCGAGCGGTCGACCATGGTAAGAAGTGTATTTTCTGGGGACCCGTGTGCATTGGTCGCGGCGTCATCGACCAGCTTGCTGGGGTAGCAGGTGGCACTTGTCGGTTCTGGAGAAGTGTGCTGCGGATCGTGAGAGGTTGTGTCCTGAGGCTCTATGATGAGAGCGGAACCAGGATTGACAGACGGCCATTTAGAGTGATTGAGATGAGATAGGATTTGATTGTGTAATGGACGATGCCTGTGTGCGGAGGTCTTTAATGAGACGTTGGCGTTGGGTGGTGATCCCTAGTCTGTGACCAACAAGGGAGGATTTCCCTGTAAGCCTAAGTCGAGTTACGTTAGGATCGATGATTGTGAAATCTTGTCACGTGATTTCACCGTGCTCTCCTGAGAGGGTAGAGTTGGCGTGAGGCTCGAGATCAGATATGGTGTCCGGGTGAGGATTTGGGCTTGTGATGTGGTAATGGTCTGTGGGAGAGTCAGCGGATGGCCTGTCGAGATTTGAAATGCGCCCTTCAGATCTGGTGCAGGACCAGGAAAGAAGGAAGAAGCTGAGCAAGTCAAGGTTTCCCGTTGACACGTGTCTGGTGACCAGTGGATGGTCTTTCACAGACAGAAGATGCTGGCTATTGGGGCGCTAGAATGGCAAGAGCCATGTGCTGGCAAGGCCTTGGGTGGCCGATCATGAGGTGTGCCTTCCCAGATTGGATCTGGGATTTGCTAGATCACACCTGTTTAGATACATTGGGATTAAGAGAGTGAGTGATTACTAATGATTTGCAGTAGATTGCCAATTTTGACGCCCAAGTGGTGAGGTTGACGCACCCTTAAGCATAGGCGGTTCAGTAAGAAGCTGCGTCAACGCAACAGACTAGTGGGGTCGACGCACCCACATACAGAGGTCAACAGTTAGGCTTGACAAGCTGCTCAACAAGACTCTAGTGAGGTCTGTGAAAATGATCCTAGTGTGTGCGTTAGAAAATAACTGAAATGAGCATGTAGATGCTAGCACCCTAACTTGTGAATGGGGATAGAAGATAAGGATCAATCACACAAAGTACAATCCACTATATAAGGCATTTTAAAGATGGTTCAGTCTGCAAATCTGCAGACCTACATCTACCCCTTACTAAACTGGTGAGACTTTACCACACGAGGACGAAGTCCTCAACACACACACGGGGATGAAATCCACCACACACACACACGGGGATGAAATCCACCACACACACACACACACACACACACACATAAAATAAAGGAAACAACCTGCAAGTGCAGCAAAAGCTCTTCCAGTCTTTGACCAGGGCACCGGACACACACACTGAAATGCGGATCAGAAATGAGACAGAAAATAAAGCAACGAAGAACTGAAGCTATATCTTCAGATAAGAATCAGAAGACTGATGGCTGCAACTTCAGACATAGATCCAATGGATCTTCTCTTCAGACTTTCCGCATGGCTGCTCTATCTAAGGCTTCACTCCTTTCTTCTTCTCTCCTTTTTCTTTTCTCTTATAGCACTGGACTGGGTCGGCCCTAGTGCTGGGTTGCTAACCTTCCCTTCTATTCTTTCTCACAGATCTGCTTGAATGCACAAGGGATGTGGCTTTCTTCAAGGGCAGCAACTTCTTCTTCATAAGAAGCTTCATGTATTTATAGAGGAACCAATGGAGGAATTTCCCTCCAAGAGAACTGTATCTGATTGGCTAGAATATAAAAGGCTTGTTTGAACACTAACATCTTCTTGATTAGTACACCATATCTGATGGTAGGAGCAAGACAATTTTCCCATGCTAAAATCTGATTGGCTTAAGATAGGGAGGTACAGTGCTCTACTGCAGGAGCTTTTTGAAGCAGCAATCTGATTGACTTAAGATAGAAAGGTACAGTGCTGCATGGATTTTAGCAGGGGTTTGAGGGGTAGTGGTGGAGAAGCAATTGGTGAGGCAGGGGTGATAATGGGTGTAGGGACTCTGATTAGGGGTTTGTTAGGTGGAGGGATGGCGGAGGTAGAGGGGGACACAGATGGATGGTGGGTAATGAGGGGTTTGGAAGGCGGAGGTGTAGTAGAGATAGATATGGTCTCTGATGGATTGTGGATGATCAGGGGTTTGGAAGGTAAGGGAGGAGGTAAAGTGAAGGGAGCTGGCGAAGTGGAGGGGTGAGAGAGGATGACAGGTTTTGGGGGTAAAGGTGAAGGTATGGAAGTGGACGACGAGGTGGGTGGACGAGAGATGATGAGAGGCTTTGAGGGCATAGGTGGAGACATGGAAGTGTAGGTAGAAAGCGAAGTGGAGGGATGAGAGAGGATGACAGGCTTTAAGGGTAATGGGGGCATGGTGGATGGTGTTTGCTGGTGGATCAATGGGGAGTTAGTGGTGGGGATGCGGATGAGGGGGCGTGACGGCTGCAGGTACGAGGGAGAAGGCCTCGTTACAGGTTGTGATGCAGGTTGTGGAGTGAGGGGTGTTGGCCGAGTAAGGCGTGAAAGTTGACTAGGAATGTCGTTGGCGGCAAGAATGGAGATGCTTTCTGCATGCCAACCCTACCCCCTTCTAATTTCTGGGAAAGAGGAAATGGGGTTGACCTGATGGTTGGGCTGGGGGTGCTCTGGAAGGGGGTTCTGAACAATACCCATGTTGGGTTGCTGCTGTGGGGCCTGTTGAGGCTGCTACTGTTGCTGTGGTTGTTGTTGTTGCTATTGTTGTGGTTGTTGCTGTTGGAATTGTGGTCTAGGAGGAGGTCTCCTGGCCTTTAGGATGGCGATGTATCGTCTCATTTCATCCCAGTCAATCCCACCTTCATCATTCATATCATAAATATAATCTTTGAAATGGAACCAATTCTCCACAGTATGACCCAGCTATCTATGGAAAACTCAGTATCTAGAAGTGTCAACATTTGGGGGCCATACAGGTCTTTCCTTGGGCAAGGTGAGCATGTTAGTAGCCATGAGGGCATTGAATATGTCCGGCAATGATTCCGGCAATGGTGGATAATGGGCTCTCTTGGGGCCAACGGGCCTCCTTTGTTGTTAGGGAGGACCATAATTCCTAGAGGGCAGCACAACACATGAACCTTCAACAACAGCACCGCTGGGGAATGGCGGAAATGCACTATGCTGTCCGCATTTTGCACACTCAATCGCAATGTCAAAGATAGCGTTTGGCGGCAACGCCGCAGCGATCACCGTACCACAATGAGGGCACAGGTAATCATCACCCGACGGTCCGCGAAAACATGTGCCTTTCCCTTCAAATCGTAGCATCGCGTGCTTCTGAGAATGAATTACGGACTTGAGTCGTCTTGTTGCCACGCCCCGCTCCTGGCTAAAGTGAACCCCAAACGTAGCCTTCCCCTGGCCTATCCGTTACCAAAGAAACCCCGATGACTGCACCCGTACGAATCACACCGGACGAAGACGAATTCCAAGCCTGGAAGCGCAAACGCGCGGCAATGATCCAGACACCCGACGACGCGGAGTTTCAAGCGTGGAAGCGCGCCAAGGCAAAGCAAGGGAATATTGACCTTCGAGCGCCTGCCGAATCAACTGCCGTGAAGCGCCTTGTTCGTCCGGAAGGACCACCGCCAACGCGTGCACCCTTAGTCATTGGGACAGGACGCGGTGAAGGCGGCGCGTTGAATCCTATTGCACAAGGGGCGATGGGTGGATGGGCTGATGAAGCGGCGGGGATCATTGGCGCGACGATGTCAGGCATGGGGAAAGGGTACTTTGACAACTTCGCCAAGCGCTACCGTACCAATCGCGACTACGCCCGCGAGCGTATGCAGGAATACGCCGAAGACCATCCGATCGCGAACGTTGTAGGACAGGTCGGAGGAGCTATCGGCGGTGCTGCTGCAATGGGACCTACTGGATTAGCGCGCGCCGCAGGCCTTCGTGGGATTGGCGAAGCAGCGGCGGAGGCGACACTCGCCGGTGCGGCGGCTGGCGCCGGTTCTGCTGACGGATCGCTCAAGGATCGCGCAAAGGGCGCCGCCTGGGGTGGTGCGGTTGGTGGGGTAACAGGAACAGCGGCAGGGTTAATCGGACAAGGCATTAGCCGACTCCGCGGCAAAGACGCCGCCAACCGAAGCGTGAATAAAATCATTGATGCGCTGGAGGGGGACGATGTCGCAATCGATGATGTAAGAGATGTCGTGTCATCGGCGGCCGGAAAGCCAGTCACCCTTGCAGATCTCGGTGGTAAAACAAATTCGTTGCTCAAAGCAGCCCGCGAGCGCGTAGCTTCTTGTTCTTAGACGTAGTCCCCTTCTTGGGAACTTTAGGTGTCGAGCCTACGCCGCTCTCTATCGTTAAATTACTGGTCTCAATTGTCCATGTAGTGAGTCTTCACCTAGAGTCCTAGGCCACCTAGCGGTCCCGCATCAAACAGTTTCAACCGAAGAGACCCAGAAGAACACGTCCCATCCAGACTCTCCGAACAAACAACATGCTGCCGTGGAGCCGTCTCCGATCTCACGACAGCAAAGAGAAACCAACTCCTGGGAAAGCTCACTGCTCGTGGTCCCCCAAGAGAATCAAATGGATCGTCAATCGGGTCCAGAATAGCCCAGAAAATCCACTCCAACGACATCCATGTGCCCTTCAATGGCACGCCCCCTAACAGCCTTCAACGGCACACCCATGAGCCCCTTTAAGGAAGCCTGGCGTAGCCTTTAGTGGCACACCATCAAATGCCTTTAGCGGCACGCCCCAATATATCCTTCAATGGCACGCTTCATGTGCCCTTCAACGGCACACTACCAATGGCTTCCAACGGCACGCCCTTGTGCCCTCTTCAATGGCACACTATTCATGTGCCCTTTCAACAGCACGCCATTCATATGCCTTCAACGGCACGCTACAAATGTCTTCAACAGCACAGCCCAACGCTCCAGTGGCACGACATCATTCTTCAGCGGCACGGCCTCCCCACGACCCATCCGACAGGGGAGATCTCATGCTACACCCTATGGAGATCCTTGGCGCGGAGCGGGCATGCCGAGGTGTCACCCTAAGAGGGCGCCACGCTGCCTATCTCCTTATCACTAGGACGGGAGGTCAAATCCCATTTAATGGGGATATTTCCTGCCACTCAACCATGCCCGCTGCGGTGGGGGTATGTAAAAAAGCTTTTCTTCTCCATGCAAAAGAGAAGAAGTGAACACAGAAGAGAGACAAAAAAAAACCCACAGCCACACGAGCAGGAACGCAGGCAAGCACGCCGGAAGAGAAGAAGAAGAAGAAGGAAGGAGAGCGCCGCCAGCTTTCCCCCCTTCCACCACCATGCAAGGCAACAGTAAGGGAGGGAGAGAGAGAGAGAGAGAGGTGTAATAAACCCTTTCTTGCGTCAACACTGGCCCAGTGTCGACGTCCACACAAAGAGACCAATAAACCCTGTCTCCCCTTTAAGAACCTTAGTGAATTCAAATTAAATCAGCGCTCTCTCAACAATGGGATTCCTAACAGGGGTGGAATGGGGGACTTGGTTGACTCTAGATTTACTCTCTCTCATGGATGCAACCTAGACTCGGGGTGGTAACGGTACAACCTGCCCGGCGTCCGTGTGAGAATTCACTGCTCACAGAGACTTACAGAGGTCTTGGATAGGATCACCTAGTCGGCTCCAAGGAATATAGAGACGAGAGGATCTCCTACCAAGGTAGGTATGCAACTACTATGGTAAAAATGTATGATCCTGTGTGCACCAGAGTGCATGCAAATTCTGGCCTAAAAACTAACAAGCAATGATTAAACAATGCTACAAATATGATAATAAAAGTACAAACATGAATGACGTCCAGGGGGAAATGAATAGCACCCAAAACAAGTAGTAAAATAATGGAAAATAGAACACAAGTATGAATCTTGGGGTGCACTGTAGTAAAATGGCGGTCTGATGGGAGACTGCATAAGGAGAGAAACGGCCCTAGGGAGGACCGCAGTATGCCAGGGAGCAGTAAAAAAAAGACATAACGCAGGACTAAAGCGCACAGTAACAGAAACCACAGCGTACCTAAGTAGAAGAAGTGGTTTGACCAATGACCGTCACCTGGATTCAGCGGCTCTGATAGGACCGCAACAAATTAGCAGACTCACAGAAAGATAAACGACAGAGACGTACCTGAGGCAGAAGGAAGCAGTCTATCGACCGGCCGCTGGATACCAGAGACAACCCTCAGAGGACCGCAAAAATTAGCAGACTCATAGAAAGATAAATGACTAAAACGTACCTGAGGAGGAAGAAAGTGGTCTTTCGATCGACCGCTGGGTGATAGAGACGGCCCTCAGAGGACCGCAATCCACCTAGGGAACAGAAAACGACAGGAAATAAACCGGCAAATCCTAGGAGGCTAAAAACTAACTAACACAGAGGAGGAGGTCAACAATGTCAGAAGCACGATGGGCACAAGGTGTCCCACCGTGATCGCCAAAAAAGGGATGTAGATACCTTTTTTCCTCCACTCCGATACTAAAGAAAGGCGTGTGTGGGTGTGCGAGTGAATGGATGTGCTAAATAGTGCAATGACAAGAAACAAATAACGCGATGAAATCAATCACCCACATACATTATCAGATAGTGATCGCCACCAAGGTGACTAGTGCAAAGAGAGGCACACCACGTACCTTGGAAAAAGGGAGAGCCACTCGCCCAGACAATGCAGCGTTGGTGTAGGAAGAAGACGGTCTCTTGATGACCGCCGAACGGTGAAGACAACCAGACGATAAGCCGCTACCAGCACTGAAGCAAAATGCGGAAAGAAGGCTTGGCGTGGAGCTTAGATGGTCTTCAATCGGCCGCAAATAGAGAGAGACGATCTGGGGAAGACCGTAAACCCTGGTAGACGGTCGGAGGTGGACCGCAAAGCTTCCAGATCCTGAGTTGAGGAACTCATTCCTCCACCCCTTCTAGCCGGCTAGGAGGGATGGGCCTCATGCTAAAATACCTGTTGACCTACAAAATAACACCAGTGACCACAGAAAAATAACCCCAGTGAGTTTATGAAAGTGCGGTATCTATAAATGTAAGCGACGAATGAAATGCATGAATGGAAGGGCGTGTACCTGGGAGTGTTCATTTTTTAACCCCTATGGGTCGTGGAAAAGCAATAGGAGGGTGGAGAATGTAAAATGACAATGAAAAATGCGAGAGGGAGTGAAGAGAAATGGCGATGCGATGATGAATGAGTGACCAAAATGATTAACTACGACCCGAAAGCACAATGAAATGAACTACTCCCTGGACCGAAGGCTTAGAGGACGTGGAAAGCCTTCCTCCCTGGCTAAACTTCGCTCAAGAATCTGACAGTACTTTGACACGAACTCCCGAATCTCCCCCCCTCGCGAGCTTGAGCTAAGGGTACTATTTATAGACTCTTTGAAACCTAGCTCGAATTAAGGGGTTTTTAGTGAAAATCAGCCTTTATCTGCTAAATAAAAATCATAGATAATATTCCCAGGAGTCTCCAGGATCAAACGGCACTCAATTTGGCTCAGAATTCGTGGAGAAAATAGTGGAGCAAAGAGCCCATTCATCCATGGGTGGAGAGAGAAAGCCAGCTAAAGCAAAGATCTCAGCCCTGGAACGCGGTCTGACGATAGGCGGCCACCTTCATCTGATGGCCCATCTTGTGACCGCCATTCAGGTGTTGGTGGAAAAGAATTGAAATGATAAACAGCCCCATTTATCCGAAGACCAAGCCGAGCTGGCCACCGTAGGACTCTCGGTCATAAGACGGTCCTTCGACAGGCCGCCAAAAGAATAAAACGATCCTTTGAAAGACCATTATACAGGTGTCGATGGAAAATAATAAAAATGAGATAAACACCCATTTATCCAAAAAGCAGGCTGATGTAGGACTTTGACCATATAAACAGTCACTCACTGGGCTGCCACCCTTATACAATGGTCTAATATGAGGCCGCCATTAAAGGTGTCAGTGGAAAATAAAATAAATGCCCATTTATCCAAAGACCATGCCGTTGTAGGACTCTGGGCTGTAAAAACGGCCTTTCAACAGACAGCCCAAATCATTAAACAGTCTATCGCAAGACCGCCGTTCAGGTGGGCGGTGAAAAATAAATAAAATGAGATAAATGTGCTCATTTACCTCAAAGACCAATCTAAACTAAGGCCCATTAAGTCCAACCTCAAGAAAATTTCGAGAGCAAGCCCAGCCAAGGAGAAAATACCCATAAAGTAGGCCCAAAGAAATGCCTAGAAATGGCCCAATAAGTAATGGAGAACTTGAGGCTTCGAAAATAAGGGTAAGAAAATGACTCAACTCAAAGGCAAAAAATGGGTGTCAACAGATGCCCCTCCTTAATGCCCTCCTTGTAGGGGAGCAAGCGGAGGTGAAGCGAAAGTGAAATGGAACATGGAGATAAAGCGAAAATGTAGTGGAGCAGACTAAAAAGTGGGTGTTAAAGTAAATGACACCCGTTCCTTTCCAACGAGCGATAGGAACATTCTGAAAATCTCTGAACTAAACAACCAGGAATTATCGGACCAAAATGACACCAACCTGGAGAAACTAACTAAATAAATAGAAGGAGAAAACATGACTAACCTCATTAGGGGACACAATCCACAACCAATGAGGAAATTAGAATGAGCAATAATGAAAAGTAAAGAAGCAGACTAAAAATCTCCAGATAGGGACTCTCAGTCAACCAAACCAGGCGAACAGACCAGAGAAAACCTTCCAACACTGAATGGAATAGTTCATCTTACCCAAAACCATGGACGCACAATTATCCATCACCAATGAGGGATTTTTAGATAGATCATGGGTCATGATTTTCGACCTGATTTCTGGCAAATCCTTCGGCACGTCGTTGCGAGTGAACGTGGTCGTTCACCTGGGCGTGAGTGGTACCGTTGCGATCGATGCATTCCAAGGATCACGGAAACGTGATTTTCTATTTTTTGGTATTTTTTTAAATTTTTAGATTTTCTATAAATATCTCGTTTCTTTTCATTTTTCTTATTCTTCTTTCCTCTTCATCTTCCTCCCACCGTGAGCACCCTCTCCTCTCCTCCCTTCGACCGACAATGACCGCAGCGAGCTCCCGACAGCTGCAGACGGCACGGGGCGATGGCGCGGCGGCGGCGGAGACGGTGTGGCGATCGAGGCGGCGTGAAGTTCGTTGGTTCATGGAAGGAACGAGGGTTTTCAAGCGTTCTTCACGGTTTCGACGTCGAATCGGTGGAGCATTGGCTCCATTGAGGCAGGGTGACGTTCCCTAGCTCCCCGCGTTCCATTTCCGTGGTTTCTACCCCGTCGTGAGGCCGAGAGGGGTGTTTTGAGCGGGTTAGGGTAAAACTATGATTTAGAGAGTGATCACCCGATCTAGTGATTCATCGCGTTTTTGACCGATTCGAGGCCGTAGAATCATGCCTACGGCTATTGGGGAGCTTCCCCGTTGATTTCCTCCTCTCCTGTGGAGGTATGGGGGCGTGGTCGACATTTTTGGGCTTGATTCGTCGTTTCGCCATCGGGACGATATAGTGGTCGTCCCAGTGGCCGTTATGATCATAACGCACCCAAGTAGGTGTGTTATGCTCTGTGAGTTTGGGGTCTGATTTTCGTGGGTTTAACGGTCCCACGACTGACCGTTATGTCAAACATAACGTCTCGGTATTGGTGCATTATGGGTTTCCAACCGTTGATTTTTTACCGTTGGGGCTCCTGATCACATAACACGCCTAGGGAGGTCCGTTATGTACTATGGCACCCCAGGGAAGATGCGTTATGCTTAACGCCATTGCCCTCCACTTAATGCACCGGAGATGGTCTGTTAAGGTCTATAACGCGCCTAAAGGACTGCGTTATAATTGTTTTCACTCCGTGACATAACGCACCATGGCTGGTCCATTATGTACATAACGTCCCTAGAGGTGTGCGTTATGTTCCCTCTTGTGACTCGAGACTTAACGCACCTGCGATGGTCCGTTAAGTACTATAACCTCTAAACTAGGAAAAGTTAGAAGCTTACCAAACTGTCGACAAGACATCAGGCTCCAAACGAAGACCTGCGAGAACAACAAGAAAAACCTAGGAAAATCTAGACAGACGACAGACAACACGACTAGAACGTCATGCACACTGCCCCATACATGACCGGAACGCCATGCATACGACAGGACGTGAACTTCGAGTGTAGCTGCTAGAGGGCTGACCCGAAAGGTCACGATGCACAGAAAACACGAATAGAACTACAGAGAGTCATGTGCCACATGATTGGAGTGCCTCACCACCAGAAGAATAGCCAGCTGCATCCACTGACGTCTTATGCTGCGCCTACTAGCGTATTGTCCACGTCACCTATCGCAAGGACTAGGCCGAGACAAAGACACTGTCAGAACCAGAACAGTACCATAAGGTGAGCAACTAGTCAGGGTTACGTCTAACGATGCATGTCCAAAGCCCCTGACCACGTGTGCACACACTGGCTATCATCTAAGCCAGGCCTCTAGATAGTATTCCCCCTCCAAAGGACGCTACGGTTGACGAGGGGCCCACAGAACTAGCCTAAGAATTGTAAACTGAGAAAGTGCCCCGCTAAAAGAGCCATCACACCGAAGCGTGTCGTAAGGGTACAACTAGTGGAGGCTGACAAGACACAGAGACTCAAAACACGAGTGCCAAAGTACAGACAGGCAAGAGAGCATTGTCAAACGTACTCTGAAGCACCAATGGCAGCATAGCCACTGCCGACAACTCAGGATAAGACAGCTAGACCTTCTAGCACAATGATCCTCGAGTCACCAGACTCTAGGCCAAGATCGTTGTTCATAATGGAGCAACTGCCAATCAGTCTAATCCTAAGCCAGAGAAAATGACACTTCGATGAAACGACTCACGGAGATCTGAGGGAACACCAAGAATCCTCAGCAGACTTGGACACGTAAATCGAGGCAAGACGATACCTCGAGGCATCCAGAAACACAGTCTCGAATTGGACAAAGTCATCGAGATGCTCACAAGGTCGCCTATCAACCCTTGGTCTCACCAGGTTGACCGAAACCAGACATGACACACACACACAAATACACACACTGCATGCACAAGCACTCCTGGCCGTCCCATCATGGTCACTGCCCTCATAGGATGTCAACAGACACCCACGGGTCACGGTTCATCTTGAGCCCAGACCATTTGCCAAATTTATTAAGAATGTTAGCCAAGTACTGAACTGAATCAATGTCATTCTGAAGAAATATAATTAAGCCATCTGCAAAAATAATATGAGAAACATGGACTTCAGTAGACTTAGGAACCTTAACATGACCTTGGCAAATAGCTTCCTCCAACAAGCAAGTGAGACCTTCCATTGCAATGGTGAATAGGTAAGGGGACGAAGGATCTCCTTGCCTAGTACCATTAGAGCTCTTAAAGTAACCAGCAGGGGATCCATTGAAGAGGATAGAGAACATACTACTTTCAATGCAGCTTCTAATCTATTGAATCCAGTTGGCAGGAAACCCAATTCTCTGGTAAATGAAACGCCTATCGACAGAGTCAAAAGCCTTTCTCAAATCTACTTTAAGGCATACTATCTTTCCTTTGTCTTTGGAATGCAGATCATTGATCAATTCATTAGCAAGAAGGATGTTGTGGGTAATGCTTCTACCTTTAATAAATGCAACCTGTTGAGGACTAATGATCTTGTAAATCACTTTTTGGATTCTGTCAACCATGAGCTTAGAAACGACTTTGTCAATGAAGTTGCATAATGAAATTGGCCTATAGTTCTCTAGATTATCAGCCCCCACCACTTCTGGAATCAGCGCAATAAAAGTGTTATTGATCTGTTTATACAAGTGCCTCGTATGAAAAAAGTGAAGACATGTTTTGATCACATCATTGCCAATTATTTGCCAAGTAGATTGGTAGAACTCAGCGGGACATCCATCAGGGCCTAGACTCTTGTTTATAGGAGATTGGAAAACAACCTTCCTAATCTCCTCTACAGTGAAATCAGTATTTAGAGAGGTGTAGGAGTGGCTTGATGTCATGAAGTTCATGCTCATGAGATTGATTCAGTAATTGGAAGTAGAAGTCTATAGTGTGCTCATTCACCTAATTACTGTCATTGATAGTATTTCCATTCTGATCTTTATAGTGTCTTATTTGGTTAACTGTTCTTCTAGCCGCCATGGAGGCATAAAAGAATTTAGTATTGGAATCACCCAAAGTCAGCCAGTTCTACCGTGATTTTTGCTGAATGAAGTTTTCCTCTAGCTATATAGCATCCAGGTATTCTTGCCTTGTCTTTTTCTATTGGAAAATAAGAGTGTCATCAAGTGTTGTAGCTTCAGGTCTAGGTCCCTTGACCTGAGTCTGTCGATAATTATCTGTGCTGCCATAGTTACTTCGTAGTACGTGCGCCAGGGCATCTTTGACTGTCTGTACTCTGACACTCACATTTTAGAGTCTGTGTCTCGTGATCCTCCACTAGTTGTAGCCTTACGACACATTACGACGTGTCGGCTCTTGTAGCGGGGCACTTCCCAGTTTACAGTTCTTAGGCTACTTCCGTGGGCCCCCGTCTCTATACTGCAGCGTTCGCAGGGGGGAATACTAGCTAGAGACCCGGCTCTAGGCACGAGCTGGTGTGTACACACGTGGTCAGGGGCTTTGGACTGACGTCGACGGGCGTTACCCTATCTAGTCACTCACGATGGTACTTCTGTTCTAGTTCTTAGAGTGTCTTAGTCTTTGTCGTGCTTGTATAGGCGGCATCGTAGATGAGATACTTGTAGGCCATAAGACGTCTGGGGACACAGCTGGCTGTTCTTTTAGTGGTGGGTACTCTAGTCAGGTGACCAGTTACTCTTCCGTGACTCTCGTGTTTCTCGAGCGTCATGACCTTGCTGGGTTAGCCTGCTCGTGGCTTTGCCTGAGGTCAGTGTCGTGGTGTGTCCTGTGCACGATGTTCTAGTTGTGCACATGGTCGTGTCTGGATGGGCACGCACAACTTTCGAGTCGTGTGTACTTAGCGTCCATCTGGTCTGTCTAGGTTTTCCTAGGCTCTTGTCTTTTCTCCTTGCAGGCCTTCACTTGCTTGATGTCTCGTCAACGGATTGGCAACTTCTGACTTCGCTAGTTTAGAGTTCGCCCTTCTATTGTTGTTAGGAGTAGCTTGGGAGCCGAAGTTAGTTTGGCAGCTGCACTCATTCGGTATGGCTTTTCCCTTTTCTTTTAGCTTCCCTCTCCCTTGCCTGTTCCCTACTCTTTCTTCCTCTTCTTTACAACTTTGTAGCGTTGCTTTTCCTACTTTGCTACACCTGTTGTTTTTACTGTTGCTCCGTGTTACTACATGTTTTTCGGTGGGGATCCGTGTGACCCCTACTAAGCCAGTGACATGAGGCTCACCCTTACTTTTCAGGTGGGTGGCGTCGTTCTGCTTCCGCGGGTCCTAGTGACACGTCTGTAGCTGCCAATTGTACCTGCATTGGGTTTCCCCCGACTTGAGGAACAAAAGGAAGAGGTAAATGAGATAGTATATCCAGCATCAGTAAGACAACTAATGGAAATTAAGTTCATGTAGATAGTATATCTAGCATCGGCAAGGTGACTAATGGAAATTAAGTTCATGTAAAGTTTTAGAACATGAAGTACAATTGAAAGGGTCAAGTGGCCAGAAGGTTCAAATGGCGAGTGATAGTACCACACTGAAACACATGAAGAGGAATGTCATTAGCAGTGTGATCTACAAGTGAGTGGGAGTAGGAGTCTAAAACCATTGATCCATCGAAAATGATACGATTAGAAGCCCCAAAGTCTAAACTCTAGGTAGAGACAGCATTAATGATGGCAGAGATGATAGAGTGTTCATGTAAAAAACCAGCAGATTGAAGTTATTGAAGCTAAGAGGCAAGTTGAGTCTCCTGGGTGGCCAACTATGTCACGCCAGGAATGGCAAGAGATGTGGCTAAGGTATCTAAAGAAGAAGACTCAACATCAGCGGTGACAGTAATAGGATGAGTTGGACAAGTCTGTTGGTGGAGAAGCTTAGATAAGCATCATGAAGATGGCCTCAAAGATGACAATAGTAGCAAAAGAGCCAAGCTATAGAGCCAGTGGTATCTCCAGAAGAAACTTGAGAGGAGGTACACTGGTGAGTAAGTCATGTTGAGGCTACCAAAATTATCTCAAAAGGAGCAAAAGAAGAACCAAGAGTATAAAGTCGTGTCTCCTCAGCAATGATCTCAGCAAGAGCATCATCTAGAGTAGGCAATGGAGAGTGATGAAGAAGTTGTGCTCAAAGTGCCTTGAACTCAGGCTAGAGCCATGTCAAAAAATGATAGAGCTATTGCGGATCCCACTGTGTGGCACGAATAATAAGAAACCCAGCTAATTGCATGCATAGCATCGAACTCAGATCAGATGTGACGAACCCGAGTGGAGAAGTCCTAGATGGAGAGCTGTGGATGCACTAAAATTCTTGGGTTATTTTATTCGTTTACTTAGTGCGAGGGCGTGCCAGTCACAAAGTGGCAATTTATTGGGGCTTCGTGGAAGCCCTTGTGTGCGCCGTCTGATTGATCAGACGATTATATGGTTCTTGTCGCCCGCCGTGCCATGAAGGTCACGACGTCATTTACATCTCCCCGGAGGGAAAAACGCCCTTGATTAATCGCCGAGTCTTTGTTCACGTCAATGACCCTCCACTAGACGCAACCTTCTTACGGCACGCGTGTACTGACCCATCCGGGAGTGGTGGAGCGGCTTACCCAAGTGAGACGATTTTTAGGCTGGTTACCGTAGGACCCCTTGCCTTTGCCGCCAGAGTTCGGTGGGGGGGGGGGGAACCAACTAGAAGACCCGACCTAGAGCAGATGGCCTGTGTGTGCACGCATAGTTGGGGACAGAGGACACGCGCTGACGAGCGTGATCCCAACTAGTCCTTGTTGTGAGTTCCTTGTTAGTTCAGTGTCTTTGTCTCCGCTTGGGGCGTCGTAGCGAGACACGAGGGCGTGGTGTAAGACGTCAGGGGACGCATCTGGTCTGTTCTTCTGGTGGGCGGTACTCCCATCACGTGACGTGAGTTGTCGTGTCCTGGGTTTCTATTCCTTGTCTGCGAGATGGGGCTTCGTGTGTTGTTTCGGGAGCGCTCC
The DNA here is from genome assembly GCA_024336825.1 of Amorphophallus titanum. NCBI lineage: Eukaryota > Viridiplantae > Streptophyta > Magnoliopsida > Alismatales > Araceae > Amorphophallus > Amorphophallus titanum. The sequence goes on along the minus strand of JANBPO010006859.1, from coordinate 9,075,697 downwards.
CGTAGTCGAGGTCTAGGGTTCCGGTGGGCGTCACCGAGGACTTTTTCCCTAGACATCGTTTGGTTCACGACAGCGAGGTTGTGACTGTGTTTCCAGACTGTGTGGTTTCGGCTTGGGCCCTTCTGCGAGGGTAGGCCTCCACGACTGAGGTGTCATGACGTTTTCCTAGTAGCGTGGGTAGGACAGTTCGTGTCTGGTGGTCCCCCGATAGTGGAATCGGGATGTCGGGTGCGTGACTTAGTTTTCCCCCGATAGGAGATCGGGTCGGATTTTCGGGTACAATAGGAGTAGCTGTAGAGTCGAGATTTTACCGGCCACCGTAGTTACTTTCCTGCTTTCATAGTTACTACTTTCCGTGCCGTCGTTGTTTCTCAGTTGGGATTTCGCGGGATCCCTACTGAGCCAATAACAGGAGGCTCACCCCAAGTTTTTAGGTGCGGTGATTCTTCCTCGGGGTTCGAGGGAGTTGCGTAGAGTTTCTTAGTTGCCAGTCACCAGGCCAAGTGTTCACTTGACGTGTGGTACATTTTACTGCTTTAGACTATACTTTCTGATGGACTGGACTCTATTGTAGGTTATTTATTTCTGTTATTATATTTATTATCCTACTTTATTTCTTATTTCTATGTATACCACACCTATCCTTTCAGCCCTTCCGAGCCCTCCAGCTCGTGGGCGGCGGGTCAGGATTCGCATGGTCACTTTCGTCTGACCAAGTCAGATCGAGTGTAATAAACTTGTCACCTAGTGACTGGTACGCCTACGCTTAAAATAAAACCCCTAATAAATAACCAAATAAATAAAAAAATATCAGTAAAAGAAATAATCCTCTCCTACTGGCTAGCATGCCCGGTGGGACGTAGTCTCCCTTCATCTCTTTGCCAAGATAAGTGTGCCCCGGGGGCCCTCCCAAGGAGCACTGATTATTTGTTCACTTTTGTGATTTCAGGAGACAACGATGGTTGTTGGAATCATTGCTCTGACTTTTGTCCCCGCAATCGTGGCCAACCATGCTACTAACGGGTACCTGGCGGTACCGACCGTCTTCGACTCCTTCCCACCGATGGTCAGTTTCCCCAATTTCTTTAGGGTAGCCTTTGCTGATCTGTTGGAGATAGAGGCCCCAGAGTCGGTTGGAAGAAATACCAACATAAAGCGTAGGGCCTGCAACGCCCGAAGCCACAAAGGCCTGTTGTCAGGCCATACTCAACTGACCAGCTACATGGTGCACCATGTGGCCCGGGGGGCTCGCCCCGCCTACCACCGCCACCAGGGGAACTCCCGAAGAAGAGTTGCTGCTCCTATTACCAGACAATTGTCAGTGTCTGAAAAGTCTATTCTGATCGGTGGTGTCTGCATCTTCCTAGATGGATGCGACGCCCAAGTAATCCTGGATCGGGTGGTCACCGTTGTAGCAACCCGCAACTCCTTCTAGGCCCTCTCCGAGAGGAGAGTTGAAAGAGAAGAAGAAGGCCACCAAGGCCAAAAAGAGTTGGCCCCAAGGCCAAAGATGTTTAAATAGGTGTGGGTCCCCAAGAAGATCCAACCTGTCCGCCAAGAGGCACCTGTTCGCCACCGCCCCGAGCCTATTGAGACGGGGAAGAGAAATGAGAGGGGCTTGGCCCCAAGAAGAGAAGAAATGGTTGTGGATCCTCTACACCACACCAGCTTCAGGGCATGCGCCCGACAAGATAATGTCCCTACAGTGGGAAGAAGATTTGAGCAACTTGCCAGAAGAGCCTGGCTAGCCTACATTCCTCCAGTGGGAGGTCGACAGCTATCCCCAGTTCTGCATCAGGGACTAGGGCAAGAAGAGATGACCAACATGGTCAGAAGTTATTTCAGGGGTATGGGCAACCCCTCACTGGGGGTGTAAATGGCCACTTGATTGTACCCTGAGTATCCATCTAGAAAATAGAAATATTTTTGCCCTGCCAATTTTTCCAGAATTTGATCAATGAACGGGAGTGGGAAATAATCTTTATTTGTCATGGCATTCAATTTTCTGTAGTCAATGCAGACTCTCCACCTTGTGGTAAGCCTAATGGGCATTTCTTCTCCTTGTTCATTTCTTACCACTGTCAATGTAAACTTCTTCAGTACTACATAAATTGGGCTGACCCAATTACTATTAGAAATTGGATAAATGATACCTACATGTAGCCATTTCACAATATCCTTTTTATCACTTCCATCATAATTGGGTTAAATCTTCTCTACATCTCTTTGCTAGGCTTAGGATTCTCCTCTAAAAAAATGTGATGCATGCACGTGGTGGAACTTATCCCCTTTAGGTCAGCTATTGACCACCCTATGGAACCTTTGTGACTTTTAAGGATTTCAACAAGTTGTTCCTCCTAAGTAGGGCTATGGTCAGAAGTTATGATCACAGGTAAAGCCTCGGATGGGCCCAAAAAGACATATTTGAAGGTGTCTGGTAAGGGTTTAAGTTCCAACCGAGGAGGGGTTGAAAGAAAAGGAATAGTGGGTTATGGGCTCAATTCAGGAAGTGATTAAGAGTTATTAGGCTGCCAGGCCCTCTCTCTTATATCAATTGCCTGGGCATCTGGAGTGTTCTCAAGCAGTTCACCTTCTTTGGGTTGGAACAGAGGGGATATTTCTAGGATGTTATCAATCGCATCAACTGAAAGACATTCCTCCCTATCCTGCATCTCTCCAAAGGCTCTAAAGATGTTAAAGGATACTTTCTAGTCCCCAAAAGAGATGTCCATCAATCCTGACTTATAGTTTATGTTTGCATTGGCAGTAGCTAGAAAAGGTCAGCCCAGTATGATTGGACTATTTTTCAAATCTTGGATTGGTTCCATATCAAGGATGACAAAGTCAACTAGAAAATAACAAGTGTCTATCTTGACAATAACATCTTCAACCATCCCTCTAGGTGTCCTAAGGGACCTATCTACTAGCTGAAGGATCACCAGAGTTGGTTTTAATTCCCCTATTCTAAATGTCTCATACACAGAAATAGGCAATGGGTTCACACTTTCCCCTAAGTCCAATAGAGCCTTGTTAAAGGTGGACCCCCCCCCCCACCCCCCCCCCTCCACACCCCCACACACACCCTTCCCCCCCCACCACACCCGCACCCACACAGTTCCCCCCTCATCCTGCACTCCCCGCTCACTCTCTCTAGCTCTCTAGCATTCACACACCCTACACACAACACCCACAACCAACTCTTGTCATAGTGGCCTCCATCAGTGTCCAACTCTCCCTTCACGCCACCATCCACCGCCCCCTGGTCACACATATCCCCACTGGAAGTCAACTCACTCCCGTTCCCACTGTTGCCACCCTCTCCCATCGCATGCACGTCCCTCCGTCGGCCACTCCCACACACACGCACACCCGCGGAGCCCCCATGCTCACCTTTGCCCTCTCTCCTTCACACCTGCAAGCATCATAGTTAAGCCCCCTCACACCACCACCACCTCCTACACACACACACCGCACCACCGTCGCCAGTCGATCGCTCTCTCTCTACCTTCCTTCACACACACTGCATCTCCAGCCGTCGCCTACTAACACCTCAGCTCACCGCTCCCCTTCGCTTGCACTTCGCCACCATTGCCAGCCCCACCGTCTCCCTTGCCGAGCCGCCATGGCTCCCTCTCTCTCTAACCCACATCAGCACCACCCTCGCGACCAACAACCGTAACACCTCCCTGCTCCCACCTCCAGTCACCTCCTCTCTCTCTTGCCCACGGTAACCTCACCTCTCTCATCTCTCTCTCACATTGCACCGTCACCCCCACACAGCTCTCACATCGACCTCCCGCCATGGCTCTCTCTCTCTCTAACACTCACACACACGCACCACCCCTCACCGATCGTTCCCTCTCTCTCTCTCTCTCTAATCCTCACACACGCACACCCCCTACAGGATCTCTCTTTCTCCCTCACTCCCCCCACGGATCTCCTCCTCTCTCTCTTTCTCTCTCTTTATCTCTCTTACTCTCTCTTCTCTCTCGAGATATCTCTCTCTCTTCTCGCCTCCTCTCTTTTTCTCTCCCCTCATCCCTCTGTCTCCTCTCTCTCTCTCTTACCCACTCTCTCACATCCACACAAACACTGACTCTAGAGGGGGGTGAATAAATCTTCTAAGAACTTTGCCCAATTAAAAACAGTTCGATCAACTAGACACTAAAACAAAACTTGGGATGCTGAAGAACTTAAACAAATGTTAAACCTCAAAGGATACATACAACGGAATTAATTCAAACACATTGAGTATTACTTAGATATACTCAAAATACCATGGAAACGTTCTTTGGAGATATATGCTCAAACAACAAATAGACTAGTGAGTAGTGATGTGTGTGGGAGAAAGATCGAACACGATCAGTGCATAGATCAGTCATAGACTAGACTGATGTACACTGAAATCAGTTAAACTAGAAGCAATCACCGAAGTACCTGTGAATGGGATAGAAGAGAAGGATCAATCACACAGGCATTCACACAGATGAATAGCAATTTTTAAGGCAGTTCAGTCTGCAAACCCGCAGACTTACGTCCACCCCTCACTCAACTAAGTGAGGCTTTTTTCACTGCAACTGTAGCAACGCACACAGGGACAAGTCCCCAACACACCGTTGATACACAGCTTAATGGGGATGAACCCCACACACACACACATGTTGCTAATCGCAACAACCACCGGGGATGAACCCCAAAAGAAGAACACGCTGCTAAGATGCAACAACACACGGGGACGAACCCCAAAACATGCATAGCCGCTGATTCATAGCTTCACCTTGAGAAACACTCTCCTTGATTGCACACGGCTACTTAGCATCCAAACACACTGATCCCTAAAATAGGGTATCAAAAAATCTGCTAAAACCACAGTGAATACACTTGAAGAAACAGATAAAGAGTTTTAGAAAGAAAACAACAAATCAAAATAAGAAAACCAAATGTAGCTTCAGATTGAAATCTTGAAGCTGTAATTACAGATCTGGGCTCAAATCTGAAATTGCTCTGCCTTTCTATTCCGTGGCTAGACAATAACTTGGGGAGAAAGTCTTTCTCAAATTACTCTCAGGTTTTCCCTCTCAGCACTAGAATCGCACAGGCCAACTACTTGACTACTCTCCTCTCTTTTCTTCTTCTCAGATGCTCTACTCTTCAAAAATGCTTAGGATGTCTCTCTAAAGTTCTCAGGCATCTCCCATCTTCTCTAGGGCGAGTGATGATATTTATAGAAGAGAAATATGGATAATTCCCTTTTTCAGATCTATTTGGGTAAGTACTCCTCCTATACCTACGCCAGATGCATCACAGGAGACCTCAAAGACTTTGGAAAAGTCTGGTAGGCGAAGGACAGGGGCTTTAGTCATAAGATCCTTTATGGCAATGAAAGCCTGAGATGCGACTTTAGTCCACTCAAAATTTCCCTTACAGATGCAATCTGCAATGGGTGCCATAATGGTGCTAAAACCCTGTATGAAGTGTCTGTAGAAAGTGGCGAGCTCATGGAAACTGTAAACGTCATGGATGTTCTGGGGCTCTGGCCAGTCTACTAAGGCTTGGACCTTGGATTGGTCCACAGACACTCCTTGACTAGAGACGACAAATCCGAGAAAAGTGACCCGGTCTGTCATGAATTCACATTTCTTGAGGTTGGCATACAAGGTTTCTTTCCTCAAAGTCTCGCAGACTTCCCTCAAATGCTGGATGTGGTCCTGAGGGTTGTGGCTATAGATCAAAATGTCGTCAAAGTAGACGACAACAAAGCAACCAATGAGAGGACGGAGGACCTCAGTCATGAGCCTCATGAATGTGCTGGGGGCATTGGATAACCCAAATGGCATGACGAACCACTCATACAGATCTTCTTTTGTTTTGAAGGTTGTCTTCCATTCATCCCCTGGTCGGATTCTGACCTGATGGTAACCACTCTTCAAGTCAATCTTGGAGAAGATGGTGGCTCCACTCATCATGTCAAGCATGTTATCAAGGCGGAGAATAGAAAACCTATACTTGACAGTGATTTAGTTGATGGCGCGGCTGTCAACACACATCCGCCAGGTGCCATCTTTCTTGGGTGTGAGCAAGGCAGGAACAACACAGGGACTCTTGCTCACTCTGAGGAAACCCTTTTGAATAAGGTCCTCAACAATTCTTTGGAGCTCAGCATGCTCCTTGGGGTTCAGCCTGTAATGGGGAAGGTTGGGTAGGGTGGACCCGGGGACAAGGTCAATGGCATGTTGTATATCATGCATAGGAGGGAGTCTAGAAGGCAAGTCCTCAGGGAAGATGTCTTGGAAGTCCTGCAGGATTGCCTGGACTTCAAGTGGAACTGAGACTTGAGACTCCTCGGGTGTGATGGTAACGACAACAGCCCAAACAGGGGCACCCTCAACAACCTCTCTATTCAGCTCTCGGATATTTATGAAGTTAAGGCGCCTAACTGGGTCTTGACCAACCTTAGGGGCCTTAGGAATGGGTGTGGTAGATGCAGAAGAAGAGGGAATGGAAGGTTTCTCTTCAGTGGGAGTTGGGGGATTCTCTTGAACCTTGGCGGTTCCAATGGGGGTGGAGGTGGAACTCTTTCCCGGGGTCACCTTTGGGGGTGCCGGGTACAACTGAATCTTCTTCCCATTGTGAGAGAAGGAACACTGATTGGACCGACCAAATATAGTAAGGTCTACATCATAGATCCATGGTCATCCTAAGATGATACTCCTGACCTTCGTAGGCACTACATCGCATAAAATCTGTCCTTGATAGGACTGGAACTGGATGGGAATGACGCATGTAGTGGTGACTGGGATAGAAGTGTCATCAACCCAAGCCATGTTGTATGGCCTAGGATGAGGGTGCGTAGGTAGACCTAGACGGGAGACAAAGTCTGAAGAGACTGCATTGATACAGCTCCCATTGTCAAAGATCACATTGCATGGTTGAGATTTCACCATGATGTAGGTTTGGAAGATAGAGGTTCGATGCCAGTCGTCCTCCTGGGGGTGTGCTCAGATGCATCGAACTACACCTAATCTTCCCTGGCTAGAACTCTCGGTAATATCTCCCACTTGCATGTACTCGACATGCGCTCCATTAAATCTTGTGTCCATTTCCTCAAACTGGGCGATGAGGTCAGGATCGGCCTCATATCTCTCAATGTCTTCTCCTTCCTGAGGTGGAAGCTCCACAGGCTGGGGATCAGTGATGACCAAGGCTCGGGTGGGGCAATTGGTGGTGACATATCCTAGGTTATGGCACCTAAAGTAACAGACTCCTGAGACAGGGACTAGTTGGGAGGTGCTAGGGATGACTCCCTTTCCTTTGTCATATCTCCTATCGACTGGTGGAGTGTACTCCAGCCTGGGCACAACATCAGGTGCATGTAAGGGGTTTCTTATGACTGGGGCAGCACGGGCAACGGCCCAAAGTGGGGTAGCAGTAGGGGCATAAGAAGTAGAGGGGCCAGGCCTCTCAAGGTAGCGGATCATAGGGTTTTCGGGCTCCAGTTGGCGGTACGTGGAAACCCGAAGTGGGACCACTCGTTGAAACTGCTCAACGTCTCGAGCAACCTGGTAGGCGTGCTCGAGGGTGTTAACCTCTCGCAAGAATTGTTCCCTTTGAATGCTCTCATGTAGGCCAGCCCTAAATTGAGAAAGGGTGATAGAGGCATCCTCCATGACTCGACTCCGAAGGAAGAATTCATCAAATTTAGCGATGTACTCATCCACGGACTTTTCATCTTGGGTGAGTTTCTGTCATTGGTCTAAAAGACGCTGATGGTAAGAGGGTGGCAGATACTTCTCTCTCAGTTTCTCCTTCATTTCTTCCCATGTGTTTATGGGCTCCTCTCGTCTCCTTGCTAGGAGATTCTCAACATTGCACCAGTCGGTCTTGGCTTGACCTAGGAGCTTCATTTTGACAAACCTCACCCGTGTAGTAGGGGTCATGCGGTTATGCCAGTCAAAGTATTGATCCATCCCGGTCTCCTAATCAAGATATGTGGCGGGATTTAAGGACCCATCAAAACTGAGAGTGTCTATCTTGACGTTCCGTTGGATGATCTCCTCATCGTCGTGGTCTCTCCCCAGAAGCGTATGACCATCTTGCTCCCTTTCTCGGGGAGCCTGATCCCGACAGACATGGTCTCTCTCTTCTCTATGGTTGACCATGGGATCTCCGCGACCATGCAACCTCCCTTCCTCTCTCCTTACATGATCCTCTAAAGCTCGGATCCTATCACCTAGCTCCGCTCGTAATTGGGCTATAGATGCTTCAAGTTGGGCCGTGAGATGTTGTTCGAGCTAGGCTAGCATAGCAGTCACGCTCTCCTGATCCATGGGTGGTTGTAAAGTTAAACTGCGCTCTAGACAGCCCGATGTATTCCTAGACCAACGTGGCATGCACGAGCTCGGACCTAAAAGATGCGATCCTGGGACTGAAAATTGGCAAGGTGTAGACCCAATTTGTTGGCTGATATGCAAATGGTCACTTCTTTTGCGAAGAGACCGGCTAGGTAGAGTTGCGCGCCGTAGGCGAAGTAGTTGTGAAACTATCTCCTGACAGTTACGGTGCCCTAATATGACAGTTCTAGGGCATAAGGATAGGTGCATACAAGCTCTCTCTTTCCGTCCACAGTGATGCACTCAGGAGACAGGTTGCATGGATAGAGCTCTTGTTGGTTGTTTCCGTTTTTCGTGGCCATCGCTAATTAGTATTATATTTATTATTCTTAGTATTTGCTTATATATATATATTCTTTATTATTATTTTATTATTATATTTTTTCTCTTTTTTTATATGTGCATATCACCCTGCCCAAGGGCGGGGTTGACTCTACCTAAGGCGACCCTGCCTGAGGCATGGTCGACCCGGCCTGACAGGCCAAGGGGGCCTCCCCTTTTTTGTGCTGTTGGCTCTTTTTGTTATTATTTTTTCTTTTTTCTTATTATTTTTATTTTGTTCTTCTTCTTTCTTTTTTTATGTTGAAAAAATGGGGAATTCAGTATTTCACTAAGTTCGGGGAGAGGACCATGCGAGGATGTTCACATGAGGTGGATGGCTCCCGGTACGTGGTGGAGTGTTACACTCGACGCATAGTGGGAGTTTCTAGCCAGATGGAATTCGGCCCTCCACAACCCACCATTTAATATACCGGCAACGACATGCAAGCACACATGATGAGTTATGCAAGAGGGTCCGCTTATGTTCACAACACGTTGGGGACTTTCATTCGTACAAAGGAGGCATCTCTGGTACTTGGCGGAGTTTCAAACTCGATGCATAGTAGTAGCTACCGGCCAGACAGAGTCCAGCCTTCCGCAGCCTACCATTTAATATACCAGGAGGATTAGGCAAGCACACACATACCGAAGCGTACGAAGGGTTTATTTATTCATGCAGCATGAAGGGGGTGGCTTGCATGTTTATGCAGGGAAGTTCTCTGGACCTACTCGCGTGGGCCTAAGAGGGTGTGCGTGTGAGCTTGTATGGCGATGCGTACACATGCATGGAGATGCGTAAAAGTATGTTATCGAGTTCACATGAGCAACATCCCGAGGACTGGTTCTCTTATGTATAGGATCTTGGCCAAGGGGCTTCGACTGTTTATTCACCGATCTTTTTTGTCATGTTATTGGAAATTTCTATTGTTATTCTTTGGTCTTCTCCCCTTTTGTGTTCCATCCCAGCAAACTCTTCACAATCCTTTGTCATTTCAGAGGTAGACTAAGTCATCATTTTATTCTCATTTGTTTGTTGCTTCCTTTTATCTTTAACATGGTATTAGTCTGGTGAAAATCGAGCATCATCTCCCCCAGACCGGGAGGCCTGGCTTGAAGGAAGCGCCACGCACTTAATAAACTTAATAAATAATTGAAACAAAAAAATATATATAATTTTGATAAGAAGTGCGTCCACAAGTCTGGCACGCCCGGTGGGACCAATCCGCCCTTCATCTCTTTACCGAAATTAGGGACCCTGCGACCCCCTTCTTGTAATGCTAATTGTTTCATCTTTACAAATGTAGGAAAATCACATTTCAACCTCGAGAATGGCGATCTCCTTTGTCTCGCAAGTCGTGGAGAGCCACGTTCGAGAAGGCTACCTCACCATCCCGCTCTACTTCAGGAGCTCTCCTCCAGTCGTGGGCTTCCCCAACTTCCTTGGGGTAGCCTTCGTCAACATCCTGGATGTAGAGGCGCCCGACGAGCCTGAGAACAACGCTCCCATCCCAGGAGTCACTGAAGCTGCTACCGGTCGAGCTGTGGCCAAGAGCCGCAACAGCATTCCAACAAGGACGTTGGGCTGCAACGTGCACCATGTGCACCAGGCTGCCGATCCATTGCACCGAGGGTCAGCATCCCATCAGAGGAGGCTCCTAAGGAACAACACTGGCGCTGCCACGGGGCGCCGAATCTCCAGCACCAGCAAGTCTTTGACTGTCAGAACCATCTGAGTGCATTTGAATGGACAGAGGTTTGAAGTTGTCCCTGACCGCATCATGCCGGCTATTCTAGGCCACAACTCCTTCCAGAGAATGGAAAAGATGAAGGAAGAGATGGCACTTGCCATTCCAGCCATGGCATTGTAGGACATGTCGGCTCACAAGCCGGCCAAGCTGAAGCAAATATGAGTTCCCAAGGAAGCACAGCCCACTACACCTGTCCAGGCGGGGCCCAGCTACACCCACCACAGAAAGGGCTGAAGAGATGAAAGGGTCGAGGTGAGGGCCACGACCCACCAACTGACAGTTGCTAGACCAGCGCTACCCGAAAATGCCCGCCACCAACGTCACAGGTGTCATCACCATGCTGACCGCCCGACGTTTGCAACTTACACTCATCCTGCTGTCGCCGTCAACGTGCAACTACCGATTGCTCTCCCCGACCAGGAGTGGGAAGGGATCGAGCAAGCCATAAGAAACTACTTCCGGGGCCCGGGTAGCACCCCTATGGGTCGTCAGAGACTGCTAGGGGTAGTGGCCTCTGCCTTTCGAGGAGGAGAAGAAATCCAACCATCTCCCGAGATTTGATGGACTCTAGTCTCAAAAAATGTAGAGAAACTTTCTAGGTTTTTTGTAATTTCTATATAAATAGCCCTGTGCAGACCTTGCGACAGGGGCACGTTTCAGAGGCGACGGCGAAGCCATGCTGAATTGTTTTCATCCTCCTTTGTCCTTATCCTATAGAGGGAAGTGTTAACTTTATTTCGGTTCTATTTTGGATTCATTTCATTATTGTTTACCCCCTTTGTTTTGCCCCTACTTTTGGCAAATCATCACAGTTTGCTAGTTTTCTGCTATAACTTTGCATTGGGGGCATGTTCATCAAGCCGGGGCGGAGTTATGCTTCATCCTATTCGTCCTCCTTCCACTCGATCTTGAAGAGAGGAGTATTAACTTCATGCTGATCATATATTTACCTTATTTCTCTCATATTTTCTTCCTCTTACAAGCCCCAACTTTTGAGGTTCCACCATTCTGTTCTGCACTTTTCTGAAACCCAGATTTCTTGCGACGAGGGCACGTTTGCGTCGCCGGAGCAAGGCCATGGTGCACTCCTGATCCGTCCTTCCAACTCCAGGCTCTTACGGAAAGTATAATATTTATTTTTCCTCCATTCTGGGTTCGTTATGTTGTCATCTTCATGCATATTTTTCTTCATCATTTTTACACTTTCATTCTATTTTCACACGTCTGTTCTGTCATGTTCTACACCACATTATTTTCTTCTATTTCTACCCTATTTTTAACTGATGTCTTCCACGTTTTAAACCCTTATTTTTACCTAATTTTCACCACAATATTCTCACCTTTCCATAGCATCGTTTATTTCCCTTTTTGGTGTCTTATTCAGTGAGATATTCATCATTCTTTGGGTCCATTTTATACTCTATTCTGCATTTTCTGCACTGTTTGTATTTTTCGCCAAATCTCCATCATCATAACTTTTTGTCACGACCTCCTTTTGCAGCTCTTCTTGTCCCTTCTTATTCACAACAATCACGTCTTCTGTAATCCCAATTTTCTCCCTGTTTGGACTTTGTTTTCCCTACTGTTTGCACCAGTCTTTGCACCCTGTTTGTATAGTTTACACAGTTTCCTACACTTATTGCATGACTTGCACTTTTGCACATCGTTTATCTATGTTAATCATAGCATATTAAATCAATATCTGCACGTTAGTCTGGGCTTCTTCGGTTGAAGTTGTTGTCGTTGCTGGATTGGCGGGGACATACGGGCGTGTAATTTTGCACGTCCACAGGGAGTGATCGCCCGATCTAGTGATTCACCACATTTTTGGCCGATCCGAGACCGTAGAATCATGCCTAGGGCTATTGCGGAGCTTTCCCCTTGATTTCCCCCTCTCCCGTGGAGGTATGGGGGCATGGTCGGTATTTTTGGACTTAGTTCGTCGTTTCACCGCCGGGATGATATAGCGGTCGTCCCAGTGGCCGTTACGATCATAACACGCCCAGGTAGGTGCGTTATGCTCCGTGTTCATGGGTTTAACGGCCCCACGACTGACCGTTATGTTTGACATAACGCCCCGGTGTTGGTGCGTTATGGGTTTCCGACTGTTGATTTTTGACCGTTGGGGGTCCTGGTCACATAACGCACCTAGGGAGGTCCGTTATGTTCTGTGACGCCCCAGGGAAGGTGCGTTATGTTTAACGCCCTTGCCTTCCACTTAACACACCAGAGATGGTCCGTTAAGGTTTATAATGCGCCTAGAGGACTACGTTATAATCTATTTTCACTCCGTGACATAACGCACCATGGCTGGTCCGTTATGTACATATCGCTCCTAGAGGAGTGCGTTATGTTCCCTTTCGTGACTTGGGACTTAACGCACCTGTGTTGGTCCGTTAAGCACTATAACGCCCCTGGGTAGGCACGTTATAGTCTTGTTTCCGCTGGGAGTGACGGATAGCTAGGCTGGACCATTTTTTCTCCCACGCGTGGCTGCAGCTTAGCCGTGCATCCTTGAGTGGCCAATGATAGACCATTCATCGTCTGAGGACTAGCCGATGATTTCTTCTATGCCGATTCGAGTCCCGGATGAGTGGACCTTGATCCACGTGCTGACCCGTGGTCTGACTGATGCTGGACATCATGTGGGGACCAGGTGTGGGGCACTGTGGGGGTCCCGGGGTGCGGCATTTTCAGCTTATGTCACCATGAGTCGGTATTGTACGAGGAGTGATCCTTGTACTCGTCTACCTTCGGAGTCATTTTTCGTGACTTGAGGGTCTATACTTTCGGTGACCCATCCACTAGTCGTAGCTTCCATGACACGAGTGTGTCGGCCCACTAGGAGCACTGGTGTGGCGCACCCGAGAGAGACGGTGAGTAGGCTGTTTATCTTTGTTAATTGTGGCATATTAAATCAATATCTGTATTCTAATATTATCACAATATGCACACCTATTATTTTCACCCATTTACAGGGGTTAAAAATCCTCCCGGTGAGTTTGCCCCCAATCTTTCATGCTCTTTTAGCACGTGGGACAGATTCTACACAGCATTTTCTAATGGGTTTTGCCTCATGTTGTCTTTGTTTCACAAGCAAGGAAAGTGAGGCCCTTACCTTCTAGTCGGCTGGAAGGAGAGGAGAGGTAATCCACATAGTCCCCACATTCTTTATATTGAACGCGATCATCTTCTTTGTCTAAGGTACACAACGTGCACATAATCTTCTTTCATATTCTACGGCGTTGTCATTCCTTGGTGACGATCACGGTATTCTTCTACATCTCTTATCGCCATTTCTATTGCTTATATGATCATGCTTGCATAGGGCTATGCTATTTACTTGATTGGGGCACATCATGCTTTCATATGTACATGTCCTATTCATGTGATTTGTGGAGCCACGTTCCGTATATCTACACCGATAGTCATAACCTTCGATCTAGGCCGACAATCATCTCACCGTTAGCCCAGAATTATTCTCTGAGCCAATGAACAAAAAAGATCCCCCTGATTCCACACCAACCCTTGATCCCTCTAGGGATTCACCACAACATACATAGCATCTTCTCTCCATCACCGTGGCATCAGCTACCCACCTACAAAATAGCCAGTTTGCGGGTGTGCTTATTAGCCTCCCCCCCCCCAAAAAAAGAAGAAGATAAAAAAAGAAGAAAAAAGGAAGAAGAAGAAGAAGAAAAAAGAGCTTTGCATGCCTTTTGATTCTGAATGCTTGTTCACCTTGCTTGCATACTTGCTTATACTATATATTAATCAACTTCCCTCGATTTTCTAAGATCATGTTTCCTTACTAAATAAATGCTGCCCTGATTCTAGATATATGTGCATCACGGCATACATTAAGAAATGAAAAAGTCAATCTTTGGCTAGTGCATACGTCTGGGGGAAGAGTCATAGCTATGTTGCTAGTATAACTCGCGAGATACGCCCGAGACAAAATTCTCGCACTTCGCACCCAGTATGTGCAACGATCCCATTCATAGGGACGCTAGAAATTCCTCCTGATATTTCGTGGATGCTCAAAACTCTACACCCGCTGGGGCTTTTATTAATTTAACTTAATTTAGATGCAATTGAAGATACAATTGCATCTCATGTGACCTAATTAGGGTTATTGAGTGCTAAATTGCACTCCAATTAAATTTGAAATCAGAAAATCTCCAAATTTAACCCTAATTAGGGTTCTAAAATTGGGGCTTTTCTGAAATTGAGTGTTTTATCTAATGTATTATTATTATGCATGAGTTTTCTATAGATATGATACGCTGTGAGGATGTAGGGTGGGAATATGCGACTCTAGTTAATGCAAAGACAAAGAGGGTGAAATGTAATCTTTGTGAGAAGAAAACAGGCAGAGAGATAACAAGAATCAAAGAGCACCTAGCAGGAAAAAGGGGAGATGGTGCACCATGCACTAATGCGTCTCTAGAGATTAGAAAAGTATTTAAAGATCTTAAAGGGAAGCAAAAAAAAGAAGGAACAAAAGACAAGTCAAGATGAACAAATGAGAGAAGAGATCTTATCTCAAACTCGGCAACGTCCCATAATTAGAGCACTTGGGAGCCGTCTTCATATAGGAGATGATGATAGTGATGAGGATCAGGATCCAGAATATAGAGCTGTAGTTTCTGAGTTTGAAGCAAACACATGAAGATGAGCGACGCAGATTTGGGCATGGCACGTCAGCTTCTGAATTACAACGTTCTAGGAGTACAATAGGAGTAAGGCAGTCAGCATTTAGTAGAACAAATACCATGTATGTTACTCAGAAATCATCTTTACTTTGTGTTGGGGATGATCTAACTTCTCCTTGAGATCCATCTGTTGGTCCAATGGATCATTATGTTCGCAGGAAAGATGATGCTCAACAACAAAGTATCAAGACTACTTTGAAGGGATGGAAACATGTCAACAAGGTTGCATCTCAGCAATGGAAGGTTCTTTACTATGCCAATGTTCTTGTTAATGATGCTGGTAATCCCTACTTCCAAACAATGGTAGACTCTATTGCACGAGGTAGCTTCAACATTCCTGCACCTAAGCCAAGGGACATCTATGGTCCTTTGCTTGATGAGGAGGTTTGTGAGCTACAATAATGGATAAATCATTTGAAAGGGTGTGGGATGAGAGAGTGTTGTAACCAGAAAAGTATATGAATTTTTATTCATAATCTTGTACATTTACATGTGCATACGGGCGAGCCCTACGGAGTAATCCACCATGAAATAACTAAGTACTCAGCTACATACCTGAGGGTCCCATGCTGGACGACTCCACCAGCCCCATCGTGCAAGCCGACAGCACGGTCGGCAGGGGTGGGAGGGGTATCTTCTCCAATAGCCCTAGTAGCCTGCCTAGTGTGTCCCCTACGGTGGGCGGTCACACGGAGGTCTCCTACCCAGCCGCATCGTCGTACGACGGCAGGACAACTGATGGATTGGCGTCCACTCATTCCTGGATCATCTCCATGGTTTCCGTCGCATCCTCACCTGCCAAAAAAGCAACTCAGACTAGGTCAACAACTTTGGCTTGCCAAGAGTGCGATTATAATAGGAAGACTCCCTCCAAAGTAATCAGACACTTACCCAGACAACTCTGAGCCACTGTGGGTACTGGCTCTCCCGCCTATCCAAGCTCTCCACCCAGTCCCTCAGTCGGGACCTAAGCCCCCAATGTCTCTACCTCCTCTGCACAATCCAGATAGTCACGTTAGTGACCGGAAGTAAATAAAGTCACTACTTACAGTCACCACCATAAGCCCTTACCTGAATGGGCTCCTCCTGCACTTCCCACGACTCGAACTCGGGGAAGGCCTTAACATTGGGCGCTATCTCAGCCATCAGTCGGAGAAATATCTCCATGTTAATCTCACACTCAGCTCCCTCTGCATAGGGAGTGTCCTCCTCCCGAGGGGGCGAGAAGGTTGCCTCCGCCCTAGCCTCCACAGGAGCTACAAGAAACAAACCCAACAAAGCGGGATTAGCCCCCCACCCTGGGTAAATTGACCAAGAGAAAATAAGGCAAACGACACTTACTCAAGGCTGTCCCTACATCGATTGCCCCGCCAACCTCGAGTCTTCCATAAGACTCGGTAGCCTCGGCCACTGCAGCCTCTACTCGGGGGCATTTTCACCTCGACTGCAGACTTCCGTCCCCGCTCCCCGAGGATGCCTCCGTAGAGGGGTTATCCCCCTCCATCGCCAAACCTATCAATAGACACAGCATTATGCAATGTCAGTATCATAACCAGAAAGCAACAAACAAAAAAGGGATGGAGTATCCCAAACAAGGCCGTTCCTGGAGCCCCAAAAGGGGGTCGGTGGCAACAGTACCAGTTGCTCGGACATAAGTGCCAGCACCCAGGCCACATTCCCCACGGAAATTTTTCTTCTTCTTCAAGAATTTCTTTACTTGGCAGGTCATCATGGCCAAGTCTTCTTCTTCATTACTTCCCTCGCTGGACTCCTCTTCTTGGGAATCATCATCAGATTCGTGGGCTTTCAATCCCACCATTTTCTTCTTCTTCGTTTCTTCCTCGACAGTTCTCTTCATGTTTATCTCATAGGTCATGAGTGACCCTATGAGCTCATCTAGGGAAAGTGTGGACAGGTTCTTTGAATCTTCAAGAACCGTGGCTTTTGTGTGCCATGCAGGTAAAAGGGATCTCAACACCTTCCTCACAAGTTCAGAGTTTGTGTACTCCTTCCCAAGGCCTTTGAGACCATTAGTAATCTCTGTTAATCTCGCGAACATTTCTGAGATCGTCTCTTCGAGCTTCATTTTAAACAGCTCATAGTCTCTAACCAACATATTGGATTTAGTTTCCTTGACCTCGGAGGCTCCTTCATAAATAAGCCACAACTTGTCCCATATTTCCTTTGCCGAGCTACACATGGAAACACGAGAGAATTCATTAGTATGAATGGCACATTGCATGATATTCATTGTATTGAAATTAACTGTGAATTTCTTAATTTCTGTGGGTGTCCATTTATCCTCATCATCAGAGAGTTCATAAGGACCCTTGCCCACAACCCTTCAGACCTCGTACTCCTGAGCCCTTAGAAAGATATGCATTCTATTTTTCCAGTAGGAGTAATTCGAACCATCAAAGAAGGGAGAACAATTAATATAATGACCCTCAGGCATCATCCCCTTGTTGGCCATTGATCTGGATCTTTCTCTCGATCGTTAGATCTGTGAAAGTTAGAGCCTTAGCTCTGATACCAATTGAAGTCCAGCGATCAATGACACCCAAGAGGGAGGGGTGAATTGGGTGATTATAGATTTTAATAAACTTTTGTTGATTTAAACAGATATAGTAGAAACCCCCTTTAGAGACTTAGAACTGTTGTTTAACAAATGGATCTGTCAAAACCTATCACACACAGTGGATCTTTGGTACCGTGACGGCGGTGTGAATCCGAAGATTCTACTCATGCAAAGTGTTATCTTCCTGACAAGGTTTGCCTTGTCAATCTGAACTCACCTTTTAATATACCAGAAATCCAATGTGGGAATGATAAGTTATACTAGATCTAACTCAAGAGCCCCCCTTCTGAATCCGGGCCTAGCACCGTATCTCTTGGTATCAGTGCGTATATCATTTCCATCACTTGGTATCAGAGCATACCGTCTCGGACTCATTCGACCCTACAAGGTTTTCAAAGCCTAAAAGAGGGTTTTTGTGTGGGATCCGAGTTTAGGGTGCCCTCCTACCTATAGAACCCAAATTCTTGGCCAAATCCCACAAGGATTGAGGTAGGATAGCCCCAAATTGGGTTAGGATAGGCTTTAGCACTGATTAGGACTCTTTGCTCATGGTTTGGAACTCTCTAAGAGAGTCCCGATCGGAGCTAATAGAGTTTCCTGATATGCAGTCTATCGAGCGACCGCGGAAAGTTGATAGCGATCTTAAAAGGACCATTTCTCTGCCTTCTACACACTTCGCCTATCTGGCAGTCTAGACGGTCTTGTGGAGGCCGTCTCTCAATTTAAACGGTCTAGAGAGAACCATCTTTGCAATCTATGCAGTCCAAGAGAGACTGTTTACTACCTTCTTTCAGCTCGTGGCCAGTTCACCTTCAGTGGTCTGCTGTGAGACCGTCGAGCCTGGGAGCGGCCATCTAGATGACTGTCTCTCCCTCTACTACCTTAGTCTTTTTTGTTATTTCTTTGACTCCTTCTACTCGAATCTCTCCATCTCTCACCCCCCGTGTCAGTCGTAGGGTTCGTTGTCAGTCAGTCAGTGTTAGCATGCACACATTTTCAAAGATAAAAAGAAATATGTCATATCATAACAAGAAGTTCACGAGTCACATGTAGTACATCAGGCCGGTCCTTGTCTTGAACCTCCATTGTCACCCGTGCCCTCATGCCTCTTCGATGGCAGGTCCATCACTGAACTCCCCTCCTCACGGTGTCGATGGCGCCGCTCCTCCTCCTCATTCCTCCGACGACCGGAGGAGCTGGTGAAGTAGCTCCGATATGCACCGCTATGTGTGACACTCTATCTCGCGCTGCGCTCTGACCTTCTGCTCAACAGTCGCACGGAGTCCTTCAGTGCTCGTACCTCACCTCTTAGCTCTGCTGCCTCTATGTGGGCGCGCTCAGCCTCGGCCCGGTAAAGCTCTGCCTCCGTCGCCCCGACACGAAATCTCTCCAGCTCTGCACGAAGGAGCGCCAGCTCTGTCCCATCCGTACGATGTTGTATGTGAATTGTTCTTTCTCATTATCTCCCTTATGGTTGGACCCCCTTATACACATGCTCTGATTGACACGAATGATATGACTCATCGCGTCTCGATATTTCGTGTTGGGATGTGACAGTCTTGGTGGTATCAAAGCCTAGGTTTTCTTAAACCCTAGATTTTCCTTGACATAGATTCTAAGTGATGACCTATATAACCCTAGATAATGTCTTGAATTTACTGGTAAGAGTGGGTAGAGCCACAGGTTAAGTTTCAAAGTATAATTAATTAAGAAAATAAACAAACCACTTAAGTCTTGTAGTTGTGGTTGTAGCTTTAATCTTGCCAATGACTGCAGAGAGAGCTCAATGGCGTGAGATGCAAAGGACAGTCCAAGGACTGACCCAAGCGCTACAACAAGTGGCTCAAGGAGGAGCTATCCGAGGAGTGGGAGATCTACATAGAAATTTCAAAAGTATGAACCCTCCCAAGTTCACTGGGTCCTCGGACTCGGATGAGGCAGAACACTGGGTGAAGAAAATCGAGAGAATTTTCTGAGTCATGCATTGTGCTGATGAGGAGAAGGTCCTACTCGCTACCTTTCAATTAGAAAGGGATGCACGTACCTGGTGAGAGTCTGTCGAAGTAACTCTACCCCCCGATCAAGTGTTGTGAGAAGACTTTGTGGAGCATTTCAACAACAAATACTTCTCCGATAGGGTGCAAGAAAGGAAGGCTGTCGAATTTGCCTCCTTGAAACAAAGGAGTTTGACAGTGGCGGAATATGAAGCCCAGTTTGTGAGATTATCTCACATCACACCTAGTGGGTACCAAAAAGATGAAGGCGAGGAGATTCTTAAATGGCTTAAAGCTTTAGTATATCATTCAACTTGCCCCGATGGATATTTAAGTATATGCCGATGCGGTAAGGAGAGCCCAACTCCTAGAAGATGCAACGAAAATGTCCAGTCGCATTCGGGGAAGAGAGGTCAAGAAGGAGCACGTTACTGGCTCCAGTAATTTCAAGCCCTCCTTCAGGAAGAAGAGACCCAATTTCAATGGGCGTAATTTCCATAAAGATGGGCTTAACTTTCGTAAGGACAAAAAGCAAAGGTCGTATGACAAACAAATTGTCCCGGTCATTACCCCATCAAAGGAATGATGCAAGCAGTGTAAAAAGCTTGGACACAAGGCGGAAGAATGAGACTTTTCTTGCACTGACGGAGCCCAACGAGGATCACATATATCCAGCAGTGAGAAAATAGGCCTGTGAGATGGCCAGATAGAGGGTAAAGAGGTAGTAATAGCATCCACCATTTGAAGGATGGGCATACTGGTTACTTTGATAATCCATCCCTTGTACAGAAATTTCAAGCATTAGTGATTGGTGGATGGGACGACATTCAGTGCTTCAATATAGGGGCGGCCCAGAATGGCCTTGAATATGGGATCCATATCAAGGATATGGAATTCTGTGGTGATTGATGTAGGGCCCAATTCCACATTTAAAATAATCATCCCTTTAGGTGACCTTTTTCTATTGTCATAGGCCGTGATTGTTATTGACGAGGGTCATATTTGTTCCATGTCGATCCCACATGACTGGAGGGTGCTTAGAGAGATGACATTTATGGATGCGCTTGTGTCCACCAAACACGGCTCCACAGGTACCCCATTGATTTTTATTGAAACACACAGTGCATATTTTCGAGCCTCCTTGGGGGCAAGCTCATGATCATGAAAAGTGATGGCTGGCTGTGTATCTGTCAGCGTCAGTACTGCCGAGATTTTCTCCACGGGGAGGTCCTCATTCACCATAACCTTTTGAAGATACTCCATCGAAGCATCTTGATGGGACGTAGACTTATTAAGCAACTCAAGGATGGATATCCGGGCGGGTGTTTTATCCAAATGTTTCAATAGGTCATACTGTGTCCTGGGGACAAATTCTTCTGACTGACCTTTGGTGCCTTTCTCTGGCTGAGACTGCTCGGGGGTCTGACTATTCTGCGGGAAGACCCAGCGGAAGATCCTCCCACTCCGGAGCACCATGGCTTGTGATTTTTGTTGCACCCCTAAGGTGTTAGGCATGGATTTCAGTAGGGGTTTGAGAGGTAGCGGTGGAGAGATAGTTGATGAAGCAGGGGTGATAATGGGTGCAGGGGTTCTGATTAGAGGTCTGTTTAGTGGAGGCAAGGCGGAGGTAGAGGGTGAAGTAGAGGGATGAGAGAGAATAAGAGGCTTGGTCGGTGGAGGCAAAGTGGCGGTAGAGGACGAAGTGAATGGATGAGAGAGAATAAGTGGTTTGGTCGGTGAAGGCAAAGTGGCGGTAGATGGGGCCACATATGGATGGTGGGTAATGAGGGGTTTGGAAGACGAGGGAGGTGGCAAAATGGAGATAAGAGATTTTGGGGGTAAAGGTGAAGGCATGGAAGCGTGTGGCGAGATGGTTGGGCGAGAGATGATGAGAGGCCTTGAGGGCATAGGCGAAGGTGTAGTGGACGGTGGTTGCTGGTGCATCAACGTGGGATTAGTGGCAGGGGTGCGGATGAGGGGATGTGATGGCTGTGGGAATGAGGGATAAGGCCTTATTACAGGTTGTGATGCGGGTTGGGGGGAGAAGAGTGTTGGGTGAGTAAGATGTGAAGGTTGACTAGGAATGTGATTGGCGGCGAGAACAGGGGTGTTTTCCACATGCCCGACTTGTCCTCTTCCGATTTCTGGGAACGAGGAGATGGGGTTGTCCTGATGATTAGGCTAGGGGTGCTCCGAAAGGGGGTTATGAACAATGCCCATGCTGGGCTACTAGTGTGGTGCCTGCTGAGGCTGCTGCTGTTATTGCTGTTGTTGTTGCGGCTGTTGTTGTTGTAATTGCGGTCTAGGCGGAGGCCTCCTGGCTTTTAGGATGGCAATGTACCGCCTCATTTCATCCCAATCAATCCCACCTTCATCATTTGTATCATAAATATAATCTTTTAAATGGAAGCAATTGTCCACTATATGGCCCGGTTGTCTGTGGAAAACACAATACTTCAAAGTGTCAACATTGGGGGGCCACACAGCTCTCTCCTTGGGCAAGATGAGCGAGTTGGTATCCATGAGGGCATTAAATATGTCTACCAATGATTCTGGTAGTGGTGAATAATGGGCTCTCTTGGGACCGACTGGCATCCTTTGTTGTTGGGGAGGACCGTAATTCCCTGGGGGTGGAACTAGGTGGTACTGGGGAGGTTGTTGTTGCTACTGGGGTTGAAATGGTTGAGGTGTATCGTTTTGAGGGGAATTATTTTGGGATCGAGGACGAGAGGGATATGGACCCGGCTGGAGGGTAAGTCGTGGCATGTATGGGAATCTTGGGTTGGTCGGCTGGTTAGGGCTGCCAACTGCGTTCACTTGCTCATTAGTTACAACCCCTTCTGTCACTCCACCTTGAACACCAGTGCTCATTTTCCTGACAATCCTTGGCTTTGCTGGTTCAAACATGTGCATGAGGGGGGAGTCTTTTAACTGGGTCTGGACATATCTGGCTCTCTCATACAGCTCTTCCATGGTGGTGAGTTTGTTCATGGCCAGGACGTGTCTAAACTGTGGGGTAGCATTAGACACAATCATTTTCACTTACTCTGACTCTGAAAGGGTGTCCTTTATCCTCTCTGCCAGGGACCTCCATCTGTCAGCATACTGGACGAAATCTTCATTCGCCCTCATTTTCTTAGCCACTAGATCAGTGATAGAAAGGGATGGGCCAACCCGGTCTCGATATTTCTGCAAGAATTTCCTTTATACTATATCAAAGTTATCCGCCTCGGTTGGTTCCAAAGAGTAGAACCATTCTAGCGCGGGACCCTCCAATGATCTCCGAAAGAGGTATGCCAGGTGTAACAACCTGGAGATCCGGACATCGATATAGTGATAAAATCGATATGCCGATGGCAGGAATTGGGGATGCCACCCAAGAGGCTGATGAGGCCCCTGAAAGGTTAGTGAGGTTGTCGAGAAGTTGCATAACGAGTTGGAATTATAGATAGGCAATGTTAATTATGACAACAAAATTAATATCAGTGCAGAAGCAATTTAATATATCAAAGTGTTAAAATATATACAATAGTCCAGATTATGTAATTATACAAGTCTCACAACTGAAAAGAAGTCTAAAAGTATAACTACACGGGGCATACCCCGGTCAAAAATACACAAAAGGACAGACCAACTACTGCTGGCACTCTACTGATGGTCACCAAAAACCACGTGAAGCTTCCGGAGACGACGGGGCTACTCACCTGAAAGTGGGAAGGGTGAGTCACAGCCAGACTCAGTAGGGGTCACGCAGATCCCTACCTCACACTAAACAGGTAGGCATGCAAATATAAAAGTAATTAGAGCATGCATTTAATGCAGTAAACAGGCAATGGCACAATTACATTATAGTTATAGCAAAGCTGGAAATTCTATTTATGCAGTTAAACAACTAACTACATGCCAATAAATGTAACTACAAGTATGAGAAACTCACCTCGCGGTCTAACTCGAGATCCCCGAGGAATGTATGACCACAAATACTAAAATCCATCTCGCTGTCAGGCTCATGACTCGCGAGAGTTTAATGTGTCATTTTAGAGTTCAGTTCATCATGCATCCATCCCTTAGTTGTCATCATCAAAACCAGAGGGACAACATCATGCGTCGACCAAGATGAAAGGTCCAAGCCGACTAGGCGATGCCAATCTCGAGGTAGAACTGGCAGCTCACGTTGGGTTAACGAGGGTTTGTTGATTCACCAACTCGGATGGGAGGTCTAAGCTGAAGACTTTGTAATGAGCCCGATGGGACGAGAGAAATTTGTGTGTTCATCGGTTTTAATGGGAAGTTCGAGTCAAGGGTTTATTCATCAATGCCGACAAAGCGCTGGAGATTGACGTGGTTTATTCATTGACATAGGGTTAGTGTCAAAGCAAGGGTCTTTTTAGTTCATGGCTTCAGATAGAAGGTCCGGGCCATCGATTTATTCATCGATGTCGACAGGGAGTCAAAAACTGACGTGGTTTATTCATTGACATGGTGTTAGTGCCAAAGCAAAAGGTCTTTTTGTTCATGGCTTCAGACAGAAGGTCTGAGCCACCGGTTTATTCATCGATACCGATAGGGAGTCGAGGACCGGCGTGGTTTATTCATTGACATGGGGTTAGTGCCAACGCAAGGGTCTTTTTACTCATGGCTTCAGACGAAAGGTCTGGGTCACCGATTTATTCATCGATGCCGACAGTGAGTCGAAGACCGACATGGTTTATTCATTGACATGGGGTTAGTGCAAAAGAAATGGTCTTTTTGTTCATGGCTTCAGACGAAAGGTCTGGGCCACTGGTTTATTCATCGATGCCGACAGGGAGTCGAGGACCGCCGTGATTTATTCATTGGCATAGGGTTAGTGCCAAAGTAAAAGGTCTTTTTTTTCATGGCTTCAGACAGGAGGTTTGAGCCACCGATTTATCCATCGATGCTGACAAGGAGTCAGAGACCGACGTGGTTTATTCATTGACACGTGGTTAGTGCCAAAGTAAAAGGTCTTTTTGTTCATGGCTTCAGATGGAAGGTTTAGGCGACCAGTTTATTCATCGATGCCGACAGGGAGTTGAGGACCGACATGGTTTATTCATTGACACGGGATTAGTGCCAAAGCAAGGATTTTTTTGTTCACGACTTCAGACGAAAGGTCTGAGCCACCGGTTTATTCATCGATACTGACAGGGAGTCGGAGGCCAACTTGGTTTATACAAGTCAAGAGCGTATTTTCGTTGGGAAACATAAACACCTTCACTGGAGTAAGCAACCTCTAACCCAAGGAAGTATTGGAGCAATCCCAAATCTTTTATTTCAAACTCCCTGGCCAGATTTGCTTTCAGCTTTTGTATTTCCTCAGTGTGATCCCCAGTAACCACCATATCATCAACGTGGACAATAAGGATAGCTACCTTTTTGTCTTGCCACTTAACAAATAAAGTATGATCAACATTGCACTGCACATAGCCAAAACAGAGCATAGCAATCTGAAAATGATCAAACAAGCACGAGGGGACTGTTTTAGTCTATATAAAGTTTTTTTTTTAACTGGCATACTTTCCCATTAGTAGAACACTCTAGCGGAGGCTGCATATACACCTCTTCCTGCAAATTACTATTAAGGAAAGTATTTTTCACATCCATCTGAAACAACTTCCAAGAAAATTGTGCTGTAAGAGAGATGATAACACGAACAGATTTCAGCTTGGCAACCGGGGCAAATGTTTCCTCATAGTCGACACCATATGTCTGAGTGAAACCTTTGGCAACCAGCCTGGCTTTGTATCTGTCAATAGACCCATCTAGCTTGATTTTGATGGTAAAAACCCATTTAGAGCTAACCAACTTCTTCCCCTTTGGTGGATCAACTAGTTCCCAAGTACCGTTCTTTTGGAGAGCACTCATCTCTTCATTCATGGCATGCACCCAATTTGGATCCTTTTTTGCATCTTTGAATGACTATGGTAAGGAAACAAGGGACAAGGCAGAAACAAACTTCTGATAGTGTTGTTCCGAACAGATGGCAATCAAGAGGGGAGGGGTGAATTGATTGCCTATAAAAAATTCCACCCCTACAAAAATGACTAAACAGAGCGATTGCAGAAGAGAAACTTAGACACTATCTCACCGTGGATGATCACACTTGTAACGATAAGGTGAAGAAAAATTAAGCTGATGTATGAAAATATTGTTCACTCCTCTCGGCAGAGAGCCCAGACGAAGTAATCGCAGCAAGAACAAACCACAGAGAACGCGACAATTTTTAGGTGGTTCGGGTTCACCAGCGTGCCCCTACGGCCACCCCTCACAGAGTGAGGCTTCCCTTAACTATCAAGTGAAAAACCACACACACACTGTGAAACTCACAGCCACACACACGCTGCTGGGCCCACCCATCATCACTGCAGCCACCATTGGCCAGTTGGACTTGGGGCAGTCCTTGGTGGCTGAGGGTCCCGTTGGAGAGGGGACGAGTGAAGCCGGAGCTATAGACTTGGCCAGGCTTTCTAAGATCAACGACATTTACACATAGGACCGTTCTGGAGGCTACCCGAGAGAGTTCCCTTTGGACTGGCATTTGTTCGAGTTCATGAGGAGCTTCGTCCCTACTGGTACAGAGGAAGGAGACCCTTTTATGGCCAGAGAGCATCGTCGGTTGGAGCGGGCCATTTTGCTGGGCAGGGACAGCCTGCATGGGGTTGTAGTATACAACTTTTTGAGTTTTCCCATGGACTTCTGGAGGCAGAGATAGTTCCCCAGTGTGGATTGCCTGGGGATTTTCAGTAGGGCAGACCAGTTAGGGGTCCGTGTTGGAGTGCTGGGTCCCGCTTCTTGGGACTTACATGGCCACCACTGAGTCAAGACTGAGGGGGTGACAGGGTTGATATTAGAGCCATTAGGGTTGCAGTTTGGTAGAGAGGGGTACGATAATCACAGTCTCTTGGAAGGGATACTATGGCAAATCGTCGTTAGTTGGTATGGCCGCTGGTCCATGATTTCTTCCCATAGATACCATCAGGGCGCGACAGAGTGCTTGATGGGCGTGGTCCACCACTACAAGATGCTTCTGGATCGAATGGGGATCTAGTATGCAGTGACTGCAGCCTTACACGTGTACCCCTATTATATGGGGCTTATTCAAGCACTGGCGGAGCACTTCAATCACCGGTGGAACACAGTTGCTACAGTAGAGGGGGAGACCTCACTGGACTTGTGGTCTATCATTCGGATCTTAGGCTTACCGATTAACGGCGAGGGCTATGAGGAGGTAGTGCTAGACGACCTCCACCGTAGTCATGCTGATGGGTTCGGGCGATACATGGGTATTTGATGAAGACCTGGAGAGATTTGGCCCTAATGGGCAGGGAGAAGGTCGCACAGACTCTGAGGGTGCCTTTGAAGGCACGGGTCCGTCACTTCTACAACGGACCCTTTTGTTTTTACATTGAGTTTGCATAGGACCAGACTCCGTGGGAGGAGTATATAGAGGTGGAGTTGTAGTTCAAGACTTATTATCGATACATCAATGTGCCAAGAGAGGGGTGGTGTAATGTCGTTAAGGAAACCTCCTATCTTCTTCCTGAGTGTGCCCCGACCCAAGGGGAGCTTATTTAAGGTTTGTTAGTGGACCTCTTCTACCCCTCTGACGAGGGAACCTCTTCTGTACCACCTCCTGTACCCGCTTCCTCTCTTTCCCCTTCTGAGTCTAGTGATCAGGCTAGTTGTTCTTCTTCATCTTTTAGTGTTCAGAGTCTAGGGGTAGCTACTAGAAAAGCAAAGGGTAAGCTGATTCCCTGCAGATTTCTGAGAGAGCTAGCCATCAGGTGCTAGGCATGTTTAGCCATTCCCCAGTTTATAGAAGATCTGATACTCCTATCGGACTTAGAATGTGAAGGTGAGTGTATTTTCGACGAAGGGTTCGGTGTCTACGAGATTATGAATGATGAAGACCCTGTCGAAGAAGGGGATGAAGAGTATGAAGAATATGAGGATGAGGCTGACGCTTTTACTAGTGGCATAAGAAGATTTGACGAGCCGTTAGCCTCAGTTGAAGAACCTACGAAAGAAATCATTTTGGGTACTGAGGAAAACCCTTGGATTGTCATCGTTAGTAAAAATTTACCACCCTCTGAAGAAGAGGCACTTATTCAAGTTCTTCAAGAATACAAGGACACATTTGCATGGAGTTACGAAGAAATGTCGGGTCTAGACCCTGCGCTTGTCAAACATCGCTTAACACTAAAGTCAGGGTTTGTCCTGATTAAGTAACGGTTGAGGCGTTTCCACTCACACATGACATTAAAGATGAAAGAAGAGGTCGATAAGCTCTATAAAGCTAGATTCATCAGAGTCATCCTCTATCCTACTTGGGTGGCTAACATCATCCTGGTAATGAAAAAAGACAGGAAGCTCAGAATTTGTATAGATTTCTTGGATCTCAACCGTGTGTGTCCCAAGGATGACTTCCCCCTCCCTCACATTGATGTTCTAATCGATAATACAGTAGGATACGAGAGCCTCTCTTTTATGGATGGCTTTTCAGGATACAATCCAATTCATTTGGCTAAGGAAGACCAAGAGAAGACATCGTTCACTACACCTTGGGGGGCTTACTACTATGTGGTCATGCCGTTCGGACTTAAGAATGCCGGAGCCACCTATCAAAGGGCCATGATGGTAATTTTTCACGATATGATCCACATTTATATCGAGGTGTATGTCGATGAGATCAATCACTCAATCATAGATCAATCATTACTTTCTTATGTGGTGCTTCATTATGTTGCTATCATCAAAACATACATCACACCACCATCAAAGCACAAGGGGCACAACACTCCCTTGGCATATTGTGATGCAAAAGGGAGATGTTGTCGGAATCATCTCATGAAACTTCCTTCCAAAATCACGTTGCAAATACTCAAGTGTTTCCAATACTCTCATCGAGTCACGAGATTTCATTGCATATCACAACATCGATCGAAATGATCTTGCCAAGGAAACAGAATATTGACCTCCTTATAGGCGAACAATGTCCCAATCCTCTTAAGCCCCTCTGCTCATGGTCATGCTGGGTTTTCTGAAAGCCTTCGTGCATATACTATATCACTGAAATGGGTTAAAATCAATTAGCAAAATATGGACTACCAATTATCGGGTTTGGGTCATCATTATGATATGCCCATTTGTTTTGGAACCCATCTCAGTGCACTGTGGGTGGGTCTCCTATACCTCCTCCCTGATACTCCTCAGGACAGGGGAGGTGCTACTAAAATCCTTTTCTAAAATATCGAGCAAGTGTTTTCGTGAATGATCGAATAATAAAATCTACTAACTCATATAAGGCTGAGGCTGATCATCCGCCGTGATTCGAAAATCTTTAATACTCATTTGAGAATAAGTGTATGAGCAAACAAACTCTCTCAACTCTTCATGCTCGTATCCAAATGAGCAAAAGCACACAGATGAACATCCACCTTTCCCGGTTCCCTAGTATATCAAATGGTGATTTACAGAGAGTCGGATTACGTCTGACCAGAAGCTATCGCTATGCATGATGGTGATCCTCAGACCTATGTTCTCCACCTTGTACTAGGAGCCGGTTAACTAAAATAAATGTCATCATATTGTCTGCCTGCATGCATGGTTCAACTCCATTTCCATTTCATCAAACGAGTATTGTCTTCATGTATTCTTTTAGCCCCAAGGGCTCTTCTACTTTGGCGATTAATCAAGGGTTGTTCTTCTTTTAGAAGGGCGTAATTAACGCCATTGCCTTCATGGTATGGCGGACTTCCGGTCCCAACATGATCACCCACCATTGTCTGATAAGTCAGACGAGTGCACAATAAACTTTGTCACGAAAGTAACTGGCATGCCTATGCAATAAATAAATCAACATGAAAATTCACTTTCGGGTACACCTCAGAGTAAATCATCAAATTAACACCGCATGGTCTATGAAATTTAGGCAATTAGGTAGCATTGGAAAGAGCTCCCCGAGATGAACAAAATGGTATATTTATTTATGCTTTAAGCCTAAGAGACACCTACCTTTGATCGAAGGAAAGAAGGAAGAAAAAAAAAGGGTTACCAAAACCCTAGGACGCCGTCGCAAGAACACCTAAATCCGCTCACCTCCGGCCACGATCGAATGCGCCGCCCGTCGCTAGTGCAAATAGGGTTTAAGGGGGGTCGAAAGCCCTTTATTTATAGAGTCTATAGAGACTTCTAGGGATCAAATTAGGGTCAAGAGTCCTAAGGGGAAAATCCAGCGAAATCTTAGGATAGAGTCCCAATCCACCGCCATCATCACCATTAGAAGGGTCTAGACCTTAGGGTTTTTGAAGGGGAAACAAGGATCTATGATTAGGCTAGGGTTTGGGTCCATCTGGGGCACAAATGGGCTTGAATTGGGTCCAAAACAAGATGGTTAAACCTAGCCTCCTAAACCAACGAATTTTGACTTGAGACACAAAATTGGGCCTTAACCAATTTTATTCTAAGTTCCTACCTGAAGACAAAGTTGCTAGAAATTCAATTTTACACTAGATACATATTTTTTCAGATTTTTATAAAAATTTTCTAAGTTGAGTCAAGAAAATAATTAGATAATATGGTGATATTATTATAGAAAATTCAGGGTGCTACACCCTCCCCCACTTTAAGGAATTTGGTCCCCAAATTCACTGAATCTTACTAACCTTAGAACAATTTGGGCCATAACTTTCTAATTGCTTCCTCGGACTCCCATGTTGCCTCTTCAATTCCACGCCGACTCCACTAGATCTTGACCATTGGAATCGATCGATTCCTGAGTTGCTGTTGCTTGAAGTCCAAAATCTTAACAGGCTTTTATTCATAAGATAAATCTTCCTTCAACTCCAAATCAGCATGTTGGATGATGTGCGAAAGGTCATAAACATACTTTCACAGCATAGATACATGAAACACATTGTGAATGCCTAATAATTGTGGTGGTAATGCCAATATATAGGCAACTTTGCCTACCCTCTCCAAGATTTTGAACAGACCTACAAATCTTGTGCTTAACTTTCCTCGAATCCCAAAATCACAAATAGCACGCCATGAGTACTGATACAGTGAACAACCGATCACAAGAAGCCAAAGTGCAAATGAAGAGAGTACCAGCTTCAGTAAAAAGCCCAAGGAAAAATGCTAATCTCAGCTTACCTTTACGTCCTGGAAACGATAAATGAGCCTTCACAACACATCAGCCGCTGGACACGGCACGACAAATACGGTACACAGTAGCTCTTAACACCATGATGGAGTTCAAAGCCAAGCAACCGTAAGACAAGGAGAAGGTCGGGCTCAGAAGAAATACTATCCACACTTAAGCAGACACAGGACAAATGCATCACTAGGACAGCAATTCCAAGGCTTACCTCGAAAAGATTCCACCAAACGGGACGAGAAGCATCAAGCCCACTAACAAAAGCTTACCAAGAAGGAAAAATCCTAGGTCGCCTGAGCATCTTCTCAACCAAGGAATCTAATCGAGCACTTCAACAGAAGTTAAACGCATCAGGAGCTACGCAGACTCAAGCTGGGATGATCAAAATAACATAAGAACGTGTACGGCCATCATACCAACTAGAAAAGTCAGCAGTAACCTGAACCAATAAAGAAAAAACCTTGAATAATGTACCGCAGATTCAAGCCTCTCGACGAACACTGCCAAGTACAACATGATCGAGACAGACATCATGACGAAAAAGGAGCAGCTTGTCACATCTTGACGAGAGCAAAACCAGCTCGCACAGTGCTAATCCAGCATGCACAAGATGACGCATGGAAACGAAGTGATCATGAATCGCGAACCTAACGCTAGCGAATGGCTGTACTAGACTTTCAGGACTCTAAAAACCGTATATCTTAGATTCCCATGTACTTCATACAATAATGCTCTGATACCAACTGTGACGACCCGGATCCCAGATACTGGATATACCCGATAGGACAACCGAGTAGACCCGATACCACTTGGAACCCGTGAAGCCTCCCAAGAGCTGTAATGCTCCGAAGGGATAAAAGGATTATCGTGTAGTATATTGAAGCCACAAAGATATAACAACAAGTAATTAAATTTCATTAGATCGATTTACTAAAATAGTAGAAATAAAATTATTTTTTAATTAACAATTTAAATATTAATAATTACACCAGAGTCTAGTCCAAGAAATGAAAGGCAAGTACAGTCAATAGAAAAGAAAGAACCATGAGGTCAAGCCAAGACAAATAGAAGCACCAAAGGATGACACTCTGGGTGATGCGAACCATCACTCAATCGCTAGGCGAGCCCGACAGTCAAGGAACAGCCGCTATGCGACCAGAGACAAAGACACTGGTAGTTCTAGATTGAGCCGTTAGGAAACTATCGCAGTCAGGGAAAAGATCGCATCCAGTCACCTAAACCGACCGATCCAGAAACTACCGACGTACAGACATCGCCCTAACTAAGGACCTAAGACAGAGTGACAACAAACGAACACCGAACAACATAGGCCATCACGGCCAACAAGACTATAACGCACCTCTATAGGGGCGTTACACTCCCTGACGCACCAGGATAGGGTCGTCAGGGCCAACAGACCAAGACTCGGACAAAAGGGCATGTAACGGCCCAGTAGGGATGCGCTACAAAACCTTGGCGCATGGGGGTTGGTGCGTTACAGCAAACACCATACCTAAACAAACATCGGTCAAATACCCTGTAACGGACTCAAGGAGGCGCGTTACAGAACGCTGACGCACGAGGGGAGGTCCGTTAGAGCCAACCGACTGACACGGTCTTTGAGGAAGACACGGTCTTCGAGGGAGTGACAGGCATAGTCCTCGGGAAAGACCAGACTGTGACAAACCTCCATTGGCGAATTACAGTCATGTTACGGTCCTATATTGGTCGGTCACACCAACCCAGCCTCGAAGAACCCGAAACGACCAATGGTTGTGGCGGTCTATCATAGGACCGTCACACAGTGTGACGGTCTTTGGTATGACCGTTACACCAAACCGGCGAGCAAAATAGTGGAATGGCCAAATCGGCCCACTCCACGCCCCATTCACGCCGAAGCGTAGGGGAAACAAAGCTACACGATGAGAAAAGGCCCCTGGAGGCTAAAAACACCACATGCATGCGTCAAAACACGAGATCGGGGCGATTCTGATGAATCGACCCAAATCGGGTCACTGAGGTTCCCGGACTCCTACCGGCCCCGAATGACAACCGATCGACACGAAATTAGAGGGCACGGGATCCTAACATCCCGACGGTCATTTTGACAGTAATTATACTGCAAACCGTCATAGTTTTTCGACGAACCCTACAAACCCCAAAAATAATAGTTTTCCCTAAACTGGCCCGATCTCACTCGATAGGGCACCAAAGCTCCACAGCAAGGCAACCAGCAAGGAGAATTGTGTGTGGGTGACTTGGTCGTCGGCTAAGGACGTCGAGGGTATGTCGCTTGTACTTCCCTCGCACGGTCTTTCGCCATGACATACAAGTCTATCTCCACCACGGGTGAGACGCTATGACAAGGGTGCAACCATGCACGCACATGACGTCACACTTCCCCGCAGTCACGAGGCCATGTCCGACCGCTCGACCCGAGCCGTGATCGACCCTCGCCCAGACACCAGTCCGATGCTTTCACCAGTCATCCAGTTGATAGCCCCCATTTGGCGGAGCAGACATGGCCCACGTCATGAGAGGAACCCTCTGTAAAACACGCGGATATTTGCCTTGTCACGCATTGACCCGGGGACCGACCACCGTGTCAGAATTGTCCCGTGGCTTGCGCCAGTTGTACCTCGGTCACTATGGCCTGTCTGTAAAGCCAAATAGCTCTCAGAAATTATACCGCCATTTGGACGTATGCGCTCGCATCCACATTCGGGCCCTCAGCCCCCCTTTTTGTGTCACCTAGCGTGAATCCCTCAGCGCCTCTGACCCCAGTCAATCTCGTCCTATCTAGTGCGAACCCACAGCTGCGAACTGCTCCCTGCTCTCCACCCAGGACTTCAGGCACATATAGACCTCTCTTCAACGCGGAACGAAGGTGTTTGGATTCAATCTGATGTCAATAAACATCGACTGCTTGCAGTTGGTGGGAAAAGACGTCCTGTACATGACTCTCCACAATCGCCTGCGCACTCGCACCTATGGAACTGACCTTCCCTCCACGTATCTCTCACCTCTCGAGTCCACGTGCCGCGCCCTGGCGGCGCTTCCCCAGTCAACTCTCGGTTCCACGGGTGATTGTCGATAAATCGGCTGGCACGCCCGCATCCCAGTTACATTTCCCTTAAAACCCAAAAATCTCCCATGCCACTCGGTCTCCCCTTGACTTTCCATAAAAAGGCGAGTGCACGGTGTCACTTTGAGAAAGATATGACCATGAGAGGGAGTGCCTGAAGCACACTATATTCTGGCATCTCTCCCGTAGCTATATCCTACCCCTCACTCTAGTCACCACACACACACCGCACCTGCGAAACCCTGTCACGTGCGATCAAAAGGATGGCACGCCCGGTGGGATGTCTCTCGCCTTCCTTCTTTCTACTGAAGAGAAAGCCTGTGCCAGCCCTGAAGTCCTGGTGCCCTTTTCCTGTCCTTGCAGGAGAGGTAGGAGGAGAGCACCTGTTCGCACTTTCCAGCAGCCTCCAGTTCGCCTTCCAGTTGCCGGATCGCATTCGAGGACTGTTAGCTGCCATCGCCTCTGCTTATCCGATGCCTCAGCAACTATGGCGGCCGTCACCTACAGTCCCATCGTCATCGCCACCCATGCATGGGTGGGCTACTTGGCGGTGCTGATTGCTTTCGACAATTTCGGCCCGGTCGTTGAATCGCCCTACTTCTTGGGTGTGGTCCCTGTGGCGGCTCCACCGCCACCCTCAGCTCCCGTCTCTTCTGGTGCCGCCAACGCACCACAACCACCGCCAGTCTCAGTGGCTAGACCGAGTGTCAAACTCGGGTCACCTGCTACTGGCCCCCGTAGGGGTTCCGGACCAGCTCCTGCTCGAGCTAACACCAGCCCCCGGGCCCAGTTCCGACTGGCTCCCGATGTGAGCTTCGCGCCTCGAGTCCTGGTCCCTACCACTGTAATTTGCTCGGGCTTCCAGCCCTGGGCCTCGATTGAGTCAGCATCTGGTGTGGGTCTCCACTCTAAGGTGCCCGGCTCCTCAGCGCCTCACTCGGGCTGTCAGCCCCGAGCCTCAGCCGAGCTAGCTCCTCGCACGAGTCTCCTGACCTGGGGGCAGGGCTCCCCAGTATTTCGTTCGGGCCGTTCGACCTGAATTTCTGAAGTGCAATTGCCTCACCCAGTGCATCAACCCCCGGTTTGAGGCTACTTAACATGCAGACTGGGCATGCAACCCTGGGGTTTCCCGCGGATGACGCCTGGCGTGAGTGATCTGCGTCAGGTTCCGCACCCCTCGGCTCCGTCATGGGGGCATGTTCCCTACAACTCGACGATATCGACTCCCAGTATGGGTCTACCTCTATAGGACGTGGCGGCCCCGGTGTGGATTGAAGGCCCTGTATCCCACCTTCCTGTCCTGCTAGTTCCCAGACTAGGCTCAAGGCCTCGGGTCACTGGCATCCCGGCACCCCCTGTAGTGTCAACTCCGGGTGCAAGCATGTCATTGCGAGCATCCACAACACTGTTATTGGCTCGGGCGAGGGCTTACACTCGAGCCACCCAGCCGCCGGCCTCCACTATGGACTTTGGGTCTTGGGGACTGATTCCAGTGTTGCCGGTCGACGGCCTTGTGCCACCAGCAGTTACGGGTCGAGTTTTCTCGATCTACCACCTTGGAGCGGAATCATCTTCAGCTCCCCAGAAGAAGCATCGTCGTGGCCGTAAAGGCAAGCGACCTATCACTGCCACCAGTAACTCCGGCAAGACCATTCTTGTCGGGAATCTACGGATTCGCCTGGACGGGGGCGAACCCATCATACCCCCAGAGCAGATCGTCTCTACGGTCCCTACTACCAACCGCTTCAGCCTTCTACGTCAAATGCGAGAAGATAAAGTGGAACTCAGAAGGGCAGATGCTCCCGCAGTGGCCCAGAGACACCAGTGTCGGTTCGGTGTCCGAGCTCCCAAGTCCCATCGAAGAGACAGTGACAAGGGAGACCAACAGTCCAACTTGAGAAGAATCTGGGTTATCCTGGAGGAAGCTCAAGCTGTCCGGAAGGAGCGTCTTAGCAACCCCTTTCGGGCACTAGGATGCCGCGCCAAGCAAGACGCGACTGATTCTTTAGCCACATCGTCGGATGGTGCCCAGCCATTCGGTGCCTCTCATTCAGACAGGTGAAGGCAGAGACGGGCTCATTCTGGGCCCCACCGACATCCAGCCTTGAGTTCTCCTCAGGCAGATGCCGTGACAGTGACTCCTCTGCAACGCACCTTGATCTTTGATAGGCTGGGGACACCCGTCCTCCCCAAGAGGCACTCTCAGAAGCAGCGGACGGTCCGACTCCTCAGTGACGTGGTCAAGGTGTTCGCGTGTTATGCCACCGGGCACCAGCCTGAGGTTTAGACTAATGACCTGAACTAGCCTATATCTCAACTCAGGAGGCCGCGACACCCGACCCAGCAGTCGGCTCCTACCGGCCATGTCAGCACTTCTGTTGGACCTCAGGCATCGAGGAGAGCGGAGGAAGTTCCCGTTGAGGATCGAGCCACCCCTGTCAATGCAGAACCGGTCAACAATGACCCTCCGGCCAATGAAGTCCAAGAGGTGACTCTTGAGACTCTTATGAAGGAGAACCAGCACCCACTCTTTGGATAAATAAGAGAAGTAAACATGTGGTGTATAATGCACTGTAATGGTGGAAAATGATTGGCATTCAGTTGAATCAAGTCACTAACTCCACGCACATAATCACAGATAGTCATAGCTATAAAAGTATTCTCAACCTCACCATGACCAAAAGTCATGTCTGCACCCCAAGTTGAGACTCCTAAGGCACGTCGAAAGAGATCTGGAGTGATGTGCATCTCTATGCCCTGAACCACTGTAAATAACTCTCCATGTCTGTCAACTAAATTACTATAGAATTGCTGCACGAGGTTGGGGTAGTACCTAGTGTATCTAGTTACAAAGTCACTCCAACCTAGCTGAATCTCAAAAACTGCACAAAGATCCGATAAAATGTCATTCACCTCATTAAAATCGACCAGGCAAGGGTCGATGATAGGCCGTGGAGGCAACCGAGGTGCTTGACAAGGTGCTGGTGCTAGCTGTGGTGGAGGAGCTTGGGCCGCTCATCTTTGACCACTGGCTTCCTCTTGGGCAGAGCGCCGAGAGCTTCGTCTAGGCGGCATCCTGAACTAGAAAACTCATTGGGAAACCCTTGAAGGATCAATCTCAATCCAGGGGATGAAGATGAACCAAAGGACACTCCTAGGGCTTGAAATGAACTTCTCCACAACCTGGAAACTTGGATAGATCTTACGATCGCGTGAATGGCTGCAGAGATATCATCCCGAAACCGTGACGAATCGACCTAATCTAGTGCGGGTGAAGGAAAGAGGAAGTTGTTAGGCTAGAGAGGTGGAGATATGTGGTGCTAGGGTTTGGGAAATGTGTTGAAGGAAGAGTGGGGGTGAAAGAAGGAGAGAATGGGGGTTAAGACCCCTTATAAGTTGGATCAGTTGCGGGTTCACCTAGACCGGTTCATCGGGTTCGGTCGATCGAACTAGGGCTGGCAGTCGACCGAAGTGGTCGACCTAGCTCTAAAAGCTCATTTTTCATTATTTTTTCATTCATTTTTTTATTTTTTTTCTTTCCTCCTTTTTATTTATTTTTTTTATTTCTTTCTCCTTTTTTTTAAATGAGCAACATTATCCAACCTTCCAGATGGAACCAACATCATGAAGTAGAGAAAGACAAGAGATGGGGTCTTGAGGAAGATTCTCTAACTCCCCCTCAGAAAGTGTCTCAGCGCTCGAGTAGGAAATCATCAACTTGGAGGAGATGCCCGCTCCCGGTGGACCTCACACCTTCGGGAGCTCTTCTCGTGCTCGAGAGTAGGGCAAGTAGATCACCCGGGATGGTGCTTCCGGGCGCCGCAGGGCCAAGCACAAGGATCCCGCGGAATGACTATTGCGGTCCTCGATGAGGGCCGCGGCCGTCGAGAGGATGCAGTTGAAGAGGGCAGATGCCGTCCGTTCAGTAGAGAGGGGTGCGCAATTGGCTCTCCTGGCCATTGAGTCAGAGGGGGCCGTCGTCACCGAAGAAGTCATGGCCGAGGCAACTGGGTCCCAGGCAGAGGCTGCCGGTGCTAGGGCACCGAACGAGGTAGAGGGGGCGTAGGGCGAAGGGGTCCGGTCAGAGCCGGTCGAGGCCGAGGGATCGCAGGGTGAGGCGACCCAATCCCAGCCGATCGAGACCGAGGATGTGCGGGGTTGGGCGACTTGTTCTGAGCCAACTGGTGGGACCCCAGAGGCGGGGGTGCTCGGACGGGGTGTCCCAATCCTGGCTATTCCCGAGAGGGCCTTCCCTCCCATGGCTGGCACCTTTGCCATCTGAGCTCCCCTGTACCGGAGGTACCACTCCGTGGCATCGGGGGGCTGTTCATGGAGGCCTTGGGCGTAGCCCTCCTATGCTTCTCGAGCGGGTTATGGAGGGCGGCCTGATCCTGGCCAGCTGGTGGCTGAGATGGTGGACTTGTTTGCACGGGCGGAATCAGTGAGGGAATCTCTTTCTTGGGCCCGTGGCGCATCCAATCGGAAGGTCGAACGGTTGACTCTTGATCTTGGAGACCTTCAGTGAAAAGTGACCTCGCTACAGGCGCAGGAACGGTCGAGCCAAGAGGAGGCGCATAGGACAAGGGTGTGGTGCCCGATGCCCCTATCCGTCTGCTTCTACCTCCCTCTTAAGATAGTCTTGGCGGTCCAGAAGAAGGGAGAAGACATGCCACCGCATGTTGAGCCCCCTCCCAAACTGCCCGCTGACTGTTGAGCACTCTTCCAAACCGGAGTAGCAAGAATCTCCCCCCTACGGCTGTCTGCATCTTCATCCTTTGAAGCATCTTCCATGTTTCACCAAGACTGACAGCTCAACACTTTGTGGAGAGGGAGAACTGCAAGGGATAGCCTCAAGCGATGAAGAGACCCTTTAGAATCCATTCTACTGAATCTCTCCGGGTTGTAAGACCCAAAACAGGAGAGCCTTGCTTTGATACCACGTGTTGTGTAGTGGAATAGATAATCTAGAGGGAGGTGAATAGATTATCACCCACTTCTCGCGTAAGCTTAGTAAACGAGTAAGCAAGACCTGATGTACATGTTGGACTGAAGTCCTATGCGTCTATCTAACAACCATATGCATCTATCTAACGAAGACAATCACACACAAATAGAGAGAGCAAACCACATAGAGAGACACACAATTTTTAAGGTGGTTCGGTCTCAACCTTGAGACCTACGTCCACCCCTCACTGAACCAGTGAGGCTTCCTGCTGCCACATAGCTTGAACGACGAGGAACCAATCCTCAAACAATGGCTGAGCCTCACAGCTTACTTCACAGAGGAACAGATCCTCATACAGCTGAGCGTCACAGCTTGCTGAAGGGCACACCGGGCCCAAACACCACAGACTGATACACACACAGCCTGTCTTCCTATGCACAAAGTAGGGATGATACCACTGCGTCTAAGTTACAAGATGAAAAGAAGAAAATGAAAATCCTTAAGAATAGACAAGAGTATATCAATGAGACACAAGACTGAAGGTTCTTGTCTGTAGACTAGAAGGCTTTCGTGAAGCTTCCAGATGGGCGACCTCCTTTCCAGATGACGTTCCCCTACAAGTGAATGAAGGACTTCTTCTTCGCTGAAGGCTGGAGATGGGTCTTCCTTTACTCACAGATGAGTTAAAGGAATGGATGGAGAGCTTTTGCTTCTTTGAGCTTGCCTGACTGGGAGGAAGGACTTGTCTCTTCTCACTAACTAACTGGGTTGCTATCCGAGCCTTTTTATCTTCGAGCATGATCCCTTCACCTTTTTCCTTTTTTTGCTCTCTCACTGTCTCATCTTCTTCAGCTCGTCTCTCTTGTGTGTCAGCTCCTACGTCCTCGAAAATTTCCTCTTTTGCATGCAGGGTACAAAGCATGTAGCCCTTGATATGGTAGTTAAATATCTGGACCGTCCAGATCCATAGGAACTTCCAGATCATAGGAAGAACGACCACTGATTGGCTCGTAGGTGATAAGGTGCTTCGTCATCTGATTGGCCTGCAAGTCCTCTTCGTGCAGTACACGATGGCTTGAAGCTTTTTCCCAACCAAAATCAACGTCTGCCCATGAAGCCGCTTATTCTTAAGTATTTTCTTTCCAAAAATACAATTTCCACAAATAACGTCTCACCAAGGAGATGCTCATTCCCAAAACAATTTCATTTTCAAGTTGCGCCCCTTCACAAATAGCGTCCTTACATGAAGGCGCTGATTCAATTTTAAAAAAAAAAACAAAATGCGTCCTCAAAGGGGGACGCGAATCATTTTTGTAACTGAAGCATGTAACGGACACCCCACGATCTCTCCCTCTTCTTCTTCCTCCTCCCTTCATTCAATTTCTTCCACTTCGCTTTCTCTACTCTCCCAAAACCCCGACCCCTCTGTGACCCTTCTCAACTCTCTCTCTCTTTCTCCCTTGACGATGTACACCGACGGTGGAAGCTCGGGGAAATGCCATCGTGTGACGGCTCCGGTGTTGGTGGACCTCGACGACGAGGGTGATGCGGCACCGATAGAGGCAGCGGTTGAGGAGGAGCCCCCGACGATGGGGGTGCTCCCTACAATAGAGGAGGAAGAAGAAACGGAGACAGACGAAGGTGGTGAGACAGAAGAAGAAGGGGAGGAGGAAGGAGAAGGAGGAAGGGGAGATGGCGGCCTAACCGCGGTGACAGGGGAAGAGGAGATGGCGGAGGCGGCGGCCCAAGGAACGATAGAGGAGGCTCCCCCGTTGGCGGTGGAAGGTGCAGCGGTGGCGGAGACGGCGGCAGTAGTGCAAGGCTGGTGACAGTGAGCTCTCCACCGGCCACTGCGGGGAGCAGTGGACCATGAGGCGCCCAAGAAGGTAGGCCCCCCTATTCTCTTCATTTTCTCACTTAGAATGGTTAGGGCACAAAGGAAGGGGATGAAGAAACTGCATCCACCAAGGTGGACGCAGAACACAATAGACGTCCACCACGATGGATGCCAAATATTTTTATTTATTTAGAATGAAACACAAATGACGGCGTTCATATCGGACGTAAAAAACAAACAACGACCCTTAGAATAGACGCAGATAATGTATTTTTTTTATTTTTGTATAAGTAATTTGAATAATGAAATAGCGGCCAGGGGGATGGACGCTAAACACAAATAGCGACTAGTTTTATAGATGTAGAAAAAAAATTCTTCTTTTTTAAAAAATTAGAAAAATAGAAATTGCGCCCTCCAAGATAGATGAGGGCCTAGAAATTATCTTTATCCAACTTCATTCCAGCAGATAGGTGAGCGACAAGTTCTTCCATATAATGATGCGGCACGGGATGAGACTCGGTACCGATTAGATGCGAACCTGGGACTCTAGGAGATGACATGACCAGTTTGATAACGCGACCAGCAATGATGCGACCAACTCGACACCAATAGAGTTCCGAAGAGGAGGATATGTCCTCAACAAGAGACGTGAGCTTGCGGACATTCCTAAGTGAGGAAAATGCGTGGATCTATGTGGTTGAGAAACTAACAGTGAGTAAAGAGTGGTCGGCTCTTCTCACATGGTTGGGTCGAGTCACGGGACGGTCACGCTCTCTCACAGCGGTGACGTTATTTGATCGAGTTAGATTGTCCTATCACACACTAGCAGCGACGTTCAAACATATACAAGATAAGCATCGCGACAAAGAGATGAGCGAGAAATGTACCTCCACACTCTAGGCGTGGGGAAGACAACCTCGATCAAATCTGACAACCCTAATATACAACAAATAAATATTATTACAATTTTTAGAAATATGGCCCACTCCACACAAGGATGTAAAGGGCTACAATAGTAAATTTTGGGGCTGCTGCAACACGGGTTGATGGGCATCACTCATAGGAGACGAGGGAGGCGAGTCGAGGCCGATCGGGTGAGTCGATTGGAAGTCGTGTAGTTCTGCCTGCGTTGGTCACACGGCACAGCAAAGTTACAGA
Organism: Amorphophallus titanum; assembly: GCA_024336825.1. Taxonomy (NCBI): domain Eukaryota; kingdom Viridiplantae; phylum Streptophyta; class Magnoliopsida; order Alismatales; family Araceae; genus Amorphophallus; species Amorphophallus titanum. Next base: position 9,033,747 of record JANBPO010006859.1, on the reverse strand, counting down.
GGTCGGTATGGATGGATCCGACGTCCGATCAGGGTGTCGTTTGTGGGACCACGTTGGTTATTGGATGAAGAATGCCTCAGCCAATTGCTCACACAGAACTGCATAGGAAGACTAAAAAGTACAGAATAAATCACTCTGATCTCTGAATGGATTTTCACTTGTTGAAGATCATCGGCGACATCTGGGGGAAGGATATGACCAAGGGGTTTGGTTAGATCTGAAAGGGGGAAGGTAGGGCCGCTTCTGCAAGTCACCTCTGGATCTGGATCGGATCTGCACGAATCTGCTTGCGCAGTCTCACCAAAATCAATGCCACGATCAGCACGGACCTCAGAATGGCACGAGCTTGGTGGCAGCGTGAAGAAGATAGAAAAATATACTATCACTCAGAATCTCAGATTTAGAGGGACACACAAGACAGATCAGTTTTTATGGTGGTCATTTCCAACTAAGTCTGTGCATATATCAAGTTTGTGCATATGTCCAAGTCCGTGCATTCCTAACTTCATGCATATTTCTACATAGAACAAGTCCATGCATGTTCAAGTTTGCTCGTTTGCTAAGTCCGTGCACGTTTCTTTCAAACCAAGTCCGAGCACATTTTCTGTTAAAAGGGAAAACCAAAGTCCGTGCACTTTTTGTCTAACTGAAGCCTGAGCATCTTTAATTCTGTGCACATTTTCAGCAAAATAGGTCCGTGCACGTTACACTTGTTAAAGTCCGTGCACCTTTTGACTAACCTAAGTCTGTGCACTTTGTGCTGATGTCCGTGCACATCAAACCCCGTGCACATTCTGGACTTAGACTATTTACTATTGGGTTGCATCGTAAGTCCATGCAAGTTTTACCCTCCAATTCCATGTACGTTCACTCTAGTCCGTGCACATCTCTGTAAGTCCTTGCACTTCTTCATAGAGTCTGTGCATGTCTAATCCCGTGCAGGTTTCCTAGTGGAACTAAAGTCCGTGCACGACTTCATAAACCCAGTGGATGTCTAACCCCGTGCATGTTTCTTTCTAAAACCAAGTCCTTGCATGTTTTCACCAAGTTCGAGCATGAACAGTCCCCTGCATCTCAAGTCTGAGCATGTAAAAGTCCATGCATATTTTCGGTTGTTTGCTCATTTAACATAAGTCTGTGCATGCCAAACCCCGTGCATGTTTTTCCTTTGGTTTAAAGTCCGTGCATGTTTTCCTTTGGCAGAACATAAGCCCACGCATGTCAAACCCTGTGCATGTTTTGTCTTAGCCACTAAGTCTGTGCATGTTTGCCTGCACATCTTAAGTTCGTGCATCTTTTTACTCGCACATTCCAAGTCCATGCATGAACAGTGGCCATTTGCCTTACGCTAAGACAAGTCCGTGAAGGGTATGATCAGCTTTTGTTCTGACAATATACTGAGTCCATATAATTCTTTAACATTGTCTGATTGTTCCTTTTTTGACAGGACGCTTATTCTCTAAGAATGAGAAAGGCACGTGATCTAAGGACAAAGAAAAGCCCTAATTGCGACACATGGAAAGTAGTGAAGCTCAGATGCTACCACCTAGCAAAGAATCTCAGAAGAAGCTTCGAAGAAAAAGGTGTTTTACACACACCCTCTATCCGTTACCTCCCTTCTACCTTGCCAAGGAGGTTCACTATCACACCCTTTCCCCACAGGTCAGTAATCCCTCACGTAACAAGGAGCCAGTTCATTGGGGGAGTGAAGAATGTCAATTCGGCTCTCTTGGCCCACCCCAATCACCCAAACCTCCCAAACCTCCCAAATCCAAAGGGCCGTCATTACATGACTGGTTCATGCTAGGATGTCTAGGAGTCCCCCACTGTGCCAACCTCTGGTTACGTCAAATGTATGCTCGTCACACATTGGGATGTCCTGGTCCACCATTGCATCGGTCTGCATAGCATTAGGTCTGACTAGGATATAGAGTGTGCTTTTTCCTTTATTTGTATAGTTTGTTTAGAGTCTGCATGCATCAAGTCGAGTCGATCTAATGCAAGCTCATGGTGCCCGTCCTTTTCGAGTGTAACGCAAGTGGGATCTAATGCGTATGTTGTGGACTTGCCCGAAGAAATTGGGATCAGCCCCTCATTCAGTGTATCGGATCTAGTTACCTACTGGGACCCAGTGGTGGTACCTAGCTAGACTTTGAGTTGTCTTCTCCCTTTGAGAGTGACCCCACCCCTGAGTGACCACTAGCCTCATTCCCACAGCAGCGTGAGCATATAGGACATATATGGGATGAGCAAGTGATGATTACTAGGAGTGGAGGGTACCCGCGCTACCTGGTATGGTGGAGAGTATGGCCGCAGAGATAAGGATCTGTAGGAGCGACGTACGAGCAACCACACCCCTTATTCGACGGGGTCGAGTTCTTCCCACCAGAGGAGAATTGATGGGAATCAACATCGGGCACTAACATTTTTAGTTTACATTTGTGACCTTTAATTTACATTTATATCCTTTGGTTAATTGGGTTTGTAATTGTATGGCATTATAAGCGAAATGGTTAATCATTATGAATTAATGGGTTTCTTTGCAATAGGCCATGTAGGCCTGGTAGGACCCTCACCCCCTCTCCCATTGGGTCACCTAGAGGCTAGGACACACAGGGATGGTCCATGGTCCAAGTTGGACTTGGACCAAGGAAAAATAAAAGAGGAAAAATTCACATTTTCTTCTTAAAAGTGGGGCACCCCCTATTTTGTCTCCTTTTGTATTTTTTTATTTTTTGGTCATTTGACCGCATGGGAGAAAAAATTTCCTATCTCCTATTTACTAACGACCCTTTATAAGGCGTCAAATCATTTCAACCAAACGGTAAGAATCTTACTTGGAATAAGGGAAGTAATTAACGCCCTCACTTAAGACGCCAATTAGTAAAATGAAGACATAGTAGACAGGCGTCAATTTAATAACTAACGCCCTTGGCCCATTCGCCATTTAAACAAGCGCCCTCAAGCAAGGCACTATTTCACTGAAAATCGTAAAAAAAAATGGCAAGACGTTGCCGTGATGGGTTCAAACAGGGAAGATAAGATCGAAAGAGTTAATGTTAATCCAGGAAAGGGATCTATATGTGGAAGGGGCAAATACTAGTAGGTTTCATTCATTGTTATCTCAAATCCTAATCAAACTCTAGCCCAATGAGGTTTTCTAAGCCTATAAATACCCCTGCCCCCAACCCATGAACCTCCTGTTCGACAATCGCTACCCAGCTACGGTAAGGAAACATATTAATGTTTCTTTACTACTTCTATAGCCTCTTCTTCTTATTTCGTTCCTTTATGGTATGCCTACAGGAACGTCGGGAGAAGGAAGGAGCTAACCAATCCCCTGTGGCTTTCTTCTTCCTCCTGCTACCATGGCAAGAATAGCTACTCTTGGCGTGGGTGTGGAGAAGCTATCTTCTTCCTGCTTTCTTCTTCTTCCTCCTGCGTGCTGATTGCGGCAAGAGGGAACCAGTGGTCATCTCCTCTAAGTGGTGTTGCTGTTACTCTGTTTTGAACAGAGCATGGTTTTCTTCTTCCCCAGATCACCCAGTTCATTATCCGTCAGTACAAGAGGTAGGAACTATTTCTCAAGTTCTGGATTAAACTTTAACTACTTAGATCATGCATGCATATAAGTCTAGATATCATGATTTTACTGTGTATTCTAGATTTCTGTTTCTCAAGCACCAATTCTTATTTTCACGCCTTCTTTCAAGGCGTCAATTAATAGACGACTTACATGAAGTCGTTGTTCACCAGAGTATTTAACAAATCAACGCATGTTAAAAATCTAATAACTTGAATCCATGATAGTTTAATTCTTGCATGAGTATAGTCCTGGAATCCTACAAATTTTTCTCTACATGACCTTATTCCTGAATCCATGATTTTTCCTGAAAGATATTACTACTGTTCCATGACCAATCTACTGTATTAACATAAATGACGCCATGACGTCGGAAGGCGGAGCTCGGTTCTAGGTCGCGAAACTACAGAGACCGCGACCAGAGATCGCAGTCCCACGATAGACCACCATGATCTTGTCAATTTTTTTTGAATAAGTCAAAGGTGGCCAGATCGCGATCTTTGATAGACCGCTACCATCAAGTAGCGGCCTTGACTAAACTGCTATCTGTGCTTGGGTTCCAACAAACCCAGCCTTTCTTGTGATTTGGTTGTTGCAAGTCTTAGCATGTTAAAGAACACACTTAAAAGTTTAGGACTTATGGTAGATGGCTAAATCTCGAAATAAGATCCTGATCATGTTCCCTTGATTAATGCCCTTCCATGCTATTTCATGAAAAGAGTAGGCTAATGGCTGTTAATTTAAATTCATACTTGAAATCCCTACGTTGTCTTATCGTTAGCCTTGCTGATTAAACCTATTCACATTGGAATTTCCTGTGTTGTATAGCCATACTATTTAATACATTGCATGCTTGTTTGAGGGTCATGCCACTCCGGTGGTGATGACTTACCGATTACTCCCATTTTTCACAATTTTTGAACCCTAAATTTCTTGGGATAGTTGGGACTCTGCCGGATATTCCTTCCGTCAGACTAGAATCGCTATCATAAGGCCTCCGTAAGACTTCGCAAGCCTAGGATTCCCAATAGGATGCTGAGCAGGTTGTACCCTGAAAGCCTGAACCTATTGGATTCGACCAGTTTTGAGTGAGGCAACACGAGGTTATGACTGAGTTCTGCCAAACTCTGTCCAGATCATGACCTTCGGAGAACCGTGATCATCAGGTCACGGACTGCTGACAGACTACAACCTTCTTCCTTGGGCCTACGTGCCAACTCATTTTCAGTCGACTAAACCTTGTTGCAGTTGATTAATACTTTCCAAGTCGATTGAATTCTCTATTTTTCTGTCAAGCCTTGTTTCAATTGACTGATGTTGCCTGGTCGATTGATTTCCCAGTTTCAGTTGATTGAACCCTATTTCAGTCGACTGAAATGACCCCTATCGACTGCTTTTCCTGACCTAGAAGCAGATCTGCCTGGACCGCTACTATGAAACTGTAGTTCTCTCTTGACTGCGTTCTCGTTCCTATTTTGTGAGTCGACGGACCTACCTAGTGAGTCGACGAAGACCCTTTGATAGCAGTCATGTCTAGACCAAACGTGCACGGATGCATGTTTCAAATGAACATGCACGGACTTAATAGAACATGCAAGGACCTTAGAGAAAGTGCACGGACTTTAATAAAAGTTGCACACAGGAAAAACATGCACAGGGTTTGACATGCACGGACTTCGTGAAGACGTGCAAGGACTTAATTCAAAACGTGCATGGACTTGGTTTCAATAAAAATATGCACAGGGTTTGACTTGCACGGACTTTGTGAAGACGTGCAAGGACTTGGTATGCACAGGACTGTTCATGCTCGGATTGTGCTTTCCTACTTAAGAGAATGTGCACGGACTTATGTTCTTGACCAAGGCCAGAACATGCATGGACTCATATGCACAGACTTGCTGTGCAAGGACTACTCATCCACGGACTTCAATAGGACATGCACGGACTTGCCATGCAGTGGATGCAATGTGCATGGACTTACTATGCAAAGACTATACATGCACAGACTTTAGATGCAAAACGTGCACGGACTTAAGATGCAACCCAACAGCAATTAGACTAAGTCCAAAATATGCACAGACTCTGTATAAGACATGCATGGACTTTACAATGCACATGGAGAAAACCTCATACAGGGAGGAAAGGAACACAAATACACACGCACACACGCTCAAAGAACAACTAAACTCAGGTAATCAAAATGTGTGTTTCATTTCTATAACTGTCATGCATGTGTACAAAAAAGTGAGAAAGGAAGCGTACAAAGGTAAAACACTCTCTAGCTCTCTCTGCCTCCCTCCTCTCTCCTCTGGCTGCTCTCCGCACCGTCCCGGTCCGCAGGGAGACTCTGTGGAGGCCTTATCGACCTCTGGCTAGCCGTCGACACCTCAGCTCGGGCACGGTCCACCTCTTCTTTCCTCTCGATGGTAGAGGAACCCACGAAGAAGCTCGAACCAGAGTAGGCACTTGGGCACCCCTCAGCTCGTGCCCACTCACAGCCCCTCCTGTAACGCTCCTCGGTGATCCTCGCCTGCTCCTCTGCTACACCCAGGCGAAGCCTCAGCTCATCGCTCTCTGCTCTGTCACGCTCCCTCTCGTGCTCGCACTCTGCCCGCTCGCGCTCCCGCTCTCGCTGCTCCATCCTGAGGAGTAGCTGTAGCTCTGTCATGTCCCGGGGAAGTGCCTCCCCCTCGCTGGGCAGCTCTGCTGCTGCTCGCTCCAGCTTGGCTACGGCCTGACGCCTCTCCTCTGCTAGCTCCAGAGTAGCCCCGCTCCTCTCCTTTGCTCACGCTGCTCGGTGCCTCTCCTCGGCTAGCTCCTCAGTGGCCGAGCGCCTCACTGCACTCAACTCCTTGATGGCACACTATCGCACCTCATCGATCTCTGCAAGTCACTGGTCGTGGATCGCGAGCTCGATCCCTGCTAGTGCTACCTGAGTCATCGCCTCCTGGAGCTCTCGCCTCTACAACATCACGAAAGCACATAAGATTGATAAAACAATTGCACTACTTAAAAGCAATCCAAAATCAATCTTCCTTACCGATGCCTCCAGGTCCCGCTCAGCCTCCTTGGCCCGTCTGACGGCCCCCGCCAACCACCCCTCCAGGGAAGTGACCTGGGCGCTCTGATCTGGGGCACTCTGGACCGGGGCACTCGAACTAGAAGCTCCCCCTACTCCCGTCGCTGCCCATCTCTGCTGGGCACACTGCGTCAAGTCATCAGACTGTCAGTGGCAGAACACTTAACTTCAGGAATCATATCATGGCATCTAGGAAATCATAACTCACCAGAACCTATAGCTCATGCTGGGTCGCCGCCAGGCGAGCCTCCAAGGTGTGCAGACGAATCTGCACATCCGCCACCACCTCGTCTCGTGCATCCTGCATTTGTCACATATTAGTAACACATTCATCATAGAGAAATATACAAACATTTAAAAGCATGCATTCATACATACCCCTCGTGGCCTCATCTGAGGCCGGCTGCCATAGGTCCTCCAGAAGACCCAGATGTACGTCGCGCTGTCCTCCGCCTCAGAGATGACTGGAGTGCTGCCTCTCTGCCAGTCAATGTACTGCTCAGGGAAGCACAGCCCCAGTCCATCGTCATTGCTCATCCTCAGGTCTTTCGCCCGATCCTGCGTAGCTCCTTTATGTCCACCCACTCCTGGTGGAGGCCCAGCATCCTCGCCACCAGTCGGAGGTGCAACGGCTCGATCTCGTTCGGGCAATGGAGCCAAATCTCCCGCCCGAACAAGTGTCGACCTGCCGCGACTCAGGGTTGGTCGTCGTCGGTCATGCCCAAGTAGGGCCTCCACACCACCTACATTTACATTTTATATCATCATATCATCATAAACATAAATGCATCAATAGGGAATAAATCAAATGCATAAACATAGCATACATACCATAGATGCCGGGAAGTCGCGGAGCTCTCGTCTCATCGCCACCAGCTCGTACGCATGCGGGGTGCTCGTCGCATAGGGCAGCCAACGTCGAGCCAAGGGGACTGCCTCCTAACTGCGGCTCACCCCATCAGAATGTATAAATGGCACCAGACCTACATCCACAAATCATTAGCATATTATATCAAGCATAAATAGAAGCATCAGCATATAACATAAGCATGAAATAAATTTACATACCTGAAGGAACGGTGCGAAGCCGCTGATTGTCGTCTCTCTGCCCGTCCCGGTGGATAGGTCGACTATGAGGTGGGCCAGTAAGGTTGCACCCCAGGCGTATCTCCCCACCTACCCTAAGTCCTCCAAAACTCCTAGGAAACGACAGTTCATGTCGTCTCCCTTTATGCCCAATCGGAGTCTACCCAGCATCAGGAACAGGAACCGCCTGAGGTCTAAGTCTACCCTCTCAGTCTGGGCGGGGTCTGTACAGAAGGTGGCCCTAGCCCTCCCGGCCATCCTACCAGCAAAGTCCTCGAGGGACTCCCTCATCCTCGATCGCCCCTCTCCCAATCCCAAGGACTCCATGAGCTCTACCCTATCTACCATCCTATAGTCTCTAGGCCCCTCCGCTACAGTAGAAAGGTCCAGTAGACGGCGGGCCCGCTCCTGGTAGTCGGGGTAACTCACCCCACTAACCGCCTCTCCATCTACCCGTAACCTAGTGATCCTAGCTACATCCTCTAAAGTAGGGACCATGTGCCCCCACGGCATCAGAAAGGCCCTGCTAACCCTGTCCCATCTCTCCCTGAGTACCTAGACGAGGACAAGGTCCAGACGCACTGGCTCGATGGAGAGGAACGGCCCAAACCCCATCGCTCTCAACCGCTCCCTCTGGAACTCCGAGAGGCCCTGGTACGTGGCATGAACAAGAACCCATGAGATGCGAGTCCTCATCACCCCCTGCAAAACACAAATGCAAGAAAACATGTCTGTATCTATGGGCAGATGTCATTTCAAAAAAAAAATATGTCAAAAATCCCCAGAAATAAAAAGCTGCGCAGAACCTTACACTTCTCAGCTAGTGGTATGGAAAAGATTTGATGACTTGAATACATGTTCGACAAATTAACTCAGAAAAATATCAAAAGAAGTATTAACCATTTGTAATAGGAAGAGTATACAGACCCCTAGAACAACCTCTTGCCTTTTATTCACCATTATTTGTTTCCTACAAGCTCCCTCGGAGATCAGATAGCAACCCTCAAATACAAGGACAAATATCAGAGTTGCAAAATGTCACATATCAGTTCAAAGCTAGATTGGCTGAAACATATCGTTCATCTTAAACCATGGTAAGTGTATCACTCAGGCCTAGAACACATCTAAAGTGTATCACTCAGGCTGAAAATGCAGCTGATACAACCTCTGCATATTATAAGCCATGGTAAAGTGTATCACTCAGGCAGAAAATGCAGCTGACACAACCTATGCATATTTCTTCGCCTCATAACTTATCCAAACTTTTGTTGTCTCTTCCACCTTAAGCAGTCCAACTTTATGTTATCTTGCCGCCTGAAACTAGGGAGAATGGTTACCAGATGCCCGCATCGCAGTATTCAACCTCTGTTATGCGACATTCAACTGCAAGACTTGTTTATTATTTTCTGAAGTGCCGCTTTGGCTTCATCCAGCGTCTCCACCTCATGATCATCTTCAAAAGATAACCTCTGAATGTTGAACTGCAGAGAGAAGAAAACAACTGATTTAAATGAATAATGCGCATTCCATCCGCGTGCCAACACAATAAAAAAAATCTAAACTTTACATTGTAAGTTTAGCAACTAAGATATTGTTGCTGAGCTCTACAAGAATGAACATGATGTGCACGAAATACTCCTGGGAAGTATCAGTTCCGGTGCCAACAATGGGGAAAATGTTACTATCTAATAGAAAGCAGTAGACCCAGGGAAGAATAGAAACACTGACATGTGCCACACAAGAATTGATATCAACGTATTCCTACGAGAAGCCTCATTAAACCAGTCCTGGATTATGAGAAATGTGCTCCAGCCATACCATAAGAAACATCTACGATAACAAGCACAATAACGAAGCAAATAAGCCATATTTTGTGACAAAACAGACAGTTGAGACTGCAGACTGTATTCCAAATTGCCAGAAAACTGCTAATTGCAATATATGAGGTAATTTCTGATGCCTGTGTGCGTCATTGGAGTGCGCAGCGGAAGCATGTGGGTTGATAACCCATGGGTCGAGAGAATTGCCTTTCTCGATGTGACTTTGTCTTGGCTTCCTGTGCCTTGATGTTGTCTTTTTCCGTGTCATGCTGGAGTCATTCTGGTGTTGGCATTGGCATTTGCAAATATTGAGGAATCTGTCAGCTTTCCTGCTGCTTGAGTACCCTCTGCTCTGCTTTTCTTTCTTGGGTGTTGTGCTCTCAGGACATTATCTTGGTTCTTGAGATGCATTCCCCGATATCATCATTTTCTCGTTGTCACGGGTCTCTTCTTGGTGAGCTGCTCGATGCATGACTCGTCCCTTGTAGTCGTGTGTTCAGCTGTTATTTTGCCTTGATGCGACATAGCTTGCATTTGTGTTCTCTGGTTCTGTGTTCTGTACGGAGCCGGGATCCTGCAAGTGCTACCGTTGTTATTGTTTTAGCGTTGTTTCTCTATGATTTTTTCTGTCTGTCTTGGCACTGTGTGGACCGTGATCTTGTCTTCTAGTAGAGTTAGCTTTGCTGTATTCTTGTCTTCTAGTAGAGTTAGCTTCTGACTCGATCGGATGTAATATCTGAGTGAGGACTAACTTGATTGTGTTTGTGGTCCGGTGCTATTGTCGTTGGTATCCTGTGTGCCAGGTGTTTTCTGTCGCCTTTGGCACTAGAGCCGATGATGTTGTCGAGCTATTAGCTATGAGGATTATGTCTCCTTGTTTAATCTGATGCTTGCCATATCTGTCATCTTGTTCCTTCGAGATCTGTTGTCATGACATGTGTCGTGTCTCTTTCCTTGTGAGACGTAAGCGACATTGCCTTGTTCGGAGGTGTCGGACTTGTGTTCACTTGTGTCATGCTTGGTCTGGAGCATGTGCTTGTGATTATGGTCTGACTGTGCTCCTCTGAGTGGTGTTCCCGTGATTCATGTTGGTGTCGTTGCGTTGTTCTTCCCTGCTTCTCCTTTGCTAGTTCCTTAAATTTTGAGGATGAAATTTCTTAAAAGATGGGAGTATGTAATACCCTGGATCCTTAATGGGTCTTCCTGGATTCTTATTAGGTCTTTCGGATCCTTTTTGGAGAGTTTCAGATCACTTTTGTGGCTCTCGAGTTGAGTTTTATGATCCGTGTAGGTTAGATCAAATTTGAGCCCGTTTCTTAACCAAACGAGCCCAAACCAAGCCCATTCAAAAGCTTAACCCTAGTAGATTTTTTTGCCCCTAAAACCCTAACCTCAAGAGCCTTCCATCGATGATGGCGAGGCGGATTAGGTGATCTTCCCGAGATTTTTGCCAACTTTTATCCCTTGGACTCTAGAGTTTAATCCCATCAATAGGAACTCTCTTAGACCCTATAAATAGAGGGCTTTTGACCCCTAGGAACCCTATTTGCTTCCCCAACCAGCGGCGTAACCTTAGGTGGTGGATTGAGGATGAATTTGGGTGAGGATCGCGGCGTGTTCGCGATTAGGGCGTGAGTGCGTCGTCCCCTTTCTTCTCCGATTGAGGTAGGTTTCTCTGAGGCTAAACCCACAAATAATATGCCATCCTGTTCTTCTTTGAGTCCTCTTTCCATTGGTATATAAACCCCTAAATTTCACATAGTATTCTACGCGAATTTATTGTTCTAGTGGAAGCATGTCACAATTAGGGTTAACCATGTTTCACTTCGTTGTAAGTAGGGATTTTAGGCACTAAAGATGAAATTGTTCATGCCATCTTGTTTACTTTTTCGTGCTCTTTCTTTTAACTATAAAAGTCTCAAATTTTATGCTTGATGCAATGCGTATTTCACTGTTTAACCTAACCCTAGCCAAACTCGTCGGAGGCGGGCAAGGTGAAGGTAGTAGAAATGTTCTGGGATAGGCGGCCATACGATAGACCGCACGTCCTTATGAACGGCCCACCCCTAACCGCCTGTATATATCTTGCGCCATTATGGTTTCATCAGATGTGCGGCCACACGATAAACCGCATGTCTTTAGGAGCAGCCGGACTATGACCGTATGTGTTATTTGCATGCATGGGACAAGCAACTAGGGCAGAACCACTCATCGACATGTGCGGCCAGATATGGACCGCTCATCCTCTGCTGAGTCCCTGCCTACAGGGCGTGAATGGCCTATAGATAACCATATATGCCTCTTGAATGGTTCTGGAAGAAACGTTTATCCTACCAGAACTGTGATAATTTTAAAATTTAGCATGTTCCATATCTAGTTACCTAATGTTAATGATAGGCTAGCAACCAATAGGAGAATAGATCATATGGATGATTAAATGTTACAATTTTTTGATTATTTCTTTCGAGAGAGAGAGAGAGAGAGAGAGAGAGAGAGAGATGAAATGGTCCTATCCTGACAATTTATGCTATAAAGCGGTCTGCCTCCTGACCATTTTTTGGCCTCACATAGTAAGAACATATGCTTGTTTTCTGCATTTTTCGACTGATGGTTAGCCAATGTCCAACATGTCCTTTTGACCAGTAATGATGCAAAAACATATTGTTAACCAAGCATAATGAAACTCTAATCAATTTTCATTATCTCCATGATTATTCCTCCTTGATTATCATCCTTAGATAACCATGTGAAAATTAGTAGAATAAACATGTTTATTAATTACTTGGTCAATTTATTTAAATTTTCACCACTTATAACTTGCTGAATATTATTCATAATGTCACTGCTTGACAGTTATGCAACTCCAGTGGTATTGACTGACCGCATCATTCACATTTTTCGTGTTTCCTAGTCTCAATCTTGTAATAGTTGGGACTCTCCACTAGATACTCCTTCTGTCAGATGAGGACCACTATTATAAGACCTCTGTTAGTCCCCGCGAGCCAAGGATTCCCACCAGGACGTTGGACAGGTTATATCACCAATACCTGAACCCACCGACTTGCTTCACTTGTGTTTTGGGCAGCCCAACATCGAGATTTTTCTGCTTTGTTCGACCTGCTAGCGGCCCTCCGGGGACTGCTAAGGCTCCTTAGTGGCCCTGGCTAGACCGCTAGGTTCCCCCTGTCCTGGCTATGAGATGAATTGATTAGTCGACTTATTCTTGTTCCAAGTCGACCTAACCTTGGTCAAGTCGACCGAAGTCCCCTCTGTCAACCTAGGTTGCATAGGCTAGACCATATTTCGGTCCCACCCTGCCTTAGGCTAATTGAGGACCAGATGAAGTCAACTAAACCACCTTGCTATACCCAACATGAAAGCGGTCCAGGTTAGACCGTTAGTGTCACGTCCCGAGCACAGAAGATTACCCGGAGGTCATGACGAGTTTAATCAATCATGTCAATCAAAGCGTTAGTGTATTTGACATCAAGACAGAGCGCGTAATATAGCAATAAACCCAATCCTTTATTCATTCATAATCATCCTCATTACATTCTCTAAATAGTTTGACTCAAATAAGAAGAAAATTACAAGATTGACTCAAGAAATATAAGAGTAGACAAGACTATGGGACTCTGGCAATTAATCAAAGGTGTTCCCTCGTATGGGGGATGTAAATGACGTCATGACCTTTATGGCATGGCGGGATTGGGCAGGGGCGTCAGGGTGAACAGGCCTAAAACTAAAACCCAGATGGTATAACACACCCAGCCAGGCACGTTATACACCCTGGCGCATGAAGGCTGGTCCATTATGGCCAATAGACATAGCCAGTCTAAACATCGGTCAAACAAACTGTAACGGCCAACTCTGGGTGCGTTACACAACCTGACTCACCAAGACTGGGGCGTCAGGGCCAACAGACCCAAAACTCGACGAATGGGGCTGTGACGCACCTCTATAGGGGCGTCACAGTCATGTAACGGTCCATAACTGGTCCGTCACACTGACCTAGCCTTGAAGAACCTAAAATGACTAACGGCTGTGGCAGTCTATCGTAGGACTCTCTGGAACGACCGTTACACCGTCATGGCAGGAAAAATAATGGAATGGCTGAATTGGCCCGTTCCATGCCCAATTGACACCGAAGCGCAGGGGAAACCAAGCCATATGATGAGAAAAGGCCCCTGGAGGCTAAAAACACCACATGCATGCATCAAAACGTGAGATCGGGGCGATTCTGTTGAATCGACCCAAATCACATCATTGAGGTTCCCGAACTCCTATCGGCCCCGAATGACAATCGATCAACACGAAATTGGTGGGTACGGGATCCTGACATCCCGGTGGTCATTTCAACAGTAATTATACTGCAAATCGTCACCATTTTTCAGTGAACCCTACAAACCCCAAAACAACGATTTTCCCGAAACTGGCCCGATCTCTCTCTATAGGGCACCAAATCGCGTACAGAGACAGGGGAAACGTGCAGAACGATGTGGCAATCCATCTCCCTACCTCCACCGAAGAAACTGAGTGCGAGGCAACTAAACGATGCTGAAAACCACATCACGAACTCAACCGCCGGCTTTAAATCCACCGTTCGGGATTGCGCCAACGCCACACCCCGCTCGTCACACCCGCACTCGTCTCAATAGCCTCCCGGCGTCGTCAGCTCACCCGCAGTCGCCTCCGTCTGCAGCCGGAGCTGAAGGAATGAGAGAACGAGAGAGAATGGGAGAGAGAGAGTGAGATGGTGTGAGTGAGAGGAGAGAGAGGGGGGTGGGTTAAATAAAGGAAATTAGGAGTGGGAGTTGACAATTTTGGCAAGGAGCATGCATAGGGTTTTGTTGAATGCCTCAGCCAATCCATTTGCTTGCGGATTGTAATGGGTGGAGGTCCTCCAATCAATCTTATACTTCTCGGCGAGCCAATATATCTTTTGATTCTTGAAGTGGCTTCCATTGTCAGAGATTATTCAGTTGGGAATACCAAACTGGAAAATGGCATTTTGCTTGATGAATCTGGCGACCAGTTCACCTATCACTTCTTTGAGTGCTATAGCTTCTGCCCATCTAGAAAAGTAATCTATTATTGCCAAAATATACTTGTGTCTGACTGAGGAAATTGGAAGAGGTCCAACCACATTAGTTCCCTATTGGGTGAAGGGCCAGCTGGGAACTATTGGGCGTAGGGGTACAGGGGGCTTCCAGGGCACTACATCATGCTTTTGGCATTTCTGACATGATTTTGTAAATTGACAACAATCTTCGAACAATAGTAGGCCAGTAATAGCCGAACTTTTTGATTTCAATTTTCATCTTTGGTCCAGCTTGGTGTTCCCCAGCCGTTCCGACGTGTATTTCTTTCACCACTTGCCACGCTTCCTTGGTGGATAAGCAGTGGAGCCAAACCCTTTTGCGGGCATCTGTCATGATTCGGAACACCGTCCTGCTTTTAAGCTCATAGGAATCTTTAGTCCTAAGGAGCTTCATCTTTTCTTCTTTGCTCTTGGGTAGCTATTGGTGAAGGAACCCCTGTAGCAGATACTGTCCCCAGTCGAGCTCCTGTGCTTCTTCAGCCATATTAGCCTCACATTCCTCAGGGCATGGTTCTAACATACTAGGGACCTATCATCGATTTATCACAATAATGTTGGATGTTTCATCTGATGGGACTGCTAGTGAACTGGCCAATTTTGCCAAGGCATCAGCTTGAGCATTATGCCCCCAGCCCACATGATTAAGCTTAATGTGGTGAAAGCTCGCCATAAGGCGTAGTGCTTTCTGACAGTAAGGGTTCAGTTCTAGCTTCCGCACCTCAAACTCCCCTTACATTTGCTTTATTATCAGCATTGAGTCGCCGAACACTTGGAGCATCCGAATTCTCATGTTGAGAGTGATCTGCAGACCGATTATCAGAGCTTCATACTCAGCTTCATTATTGGTGCATGGCTTGTTTATTGAGCATGAAGTGTGTTTCTTGGAGTTTCTCCCTCGGATTCTCTCCGTCATTTCCAGGGTGTCTTCTAGAACTTGAGCTTTTCTCACCATCTTGGCATAAGTCTGGATCTCCATTGGGGCCAACGGATTAATATAATGTAGCTTCAAACCACTGAGAAATTGCTTGGCCTTCATCTTTTCAGTAGATACTAAATGAGTTGCATAGCGAAATAGCCTAGAAAATTGAGCTTCGTATTCAGCAACAGATAGATTCCTTGTTTCAAAGCAGTGAACTTCGCTGCCTTTTTCTCTTGCACCCGGTCGGAAAAATACTTGCCATTGAAATGCTCTTTAAATTCATCCCATGTCTCACGCCTATTTCCGAGCATGGCTTCCACTACTTCCCACCATGCACGTGCATCTCGCTCTAGTTGAAAGGTTGCCAAAAGCACTCGGTCCTAGTCATTGCACTGCATAACTCTAAAAACTCGTTCTATCTCCTTTAGCCAATTCTCGGTTTCATCAGGATCTGCCATTCCACCAAAACGTGGGGGATTCATTCCTCAAAATTTTCGGTGGAGATCACCAGCTCCGTGGTGTGCGGCTCCACCTTGGGCCACTTGCTGGAGGGCCTGGGTTAAACCTTGCATAGTAAGCTGCATGTCCCTCCACTGAGCACATTCTGCCGCCATCAAGACGAACCCCTACATGTAAAATAGATTAAATTAGAACAATCTAGCTGAAATCTTTTAAAGTTGATTTGTTAACTCACCCGAGTCTCTACCCAATCTCACCAGGTTGGATCCTTAGACTTTTAACATGGTTACAGGTCCCATGACATTACTTGGAAACCTAGGAACTTAGAAAACTTAGGCTCTGATACCACCAAACTGTCACGCCCTGATGCGGAATATCGGAATGCAGTAGTAGAAATAGTTAAAATATACTGATTTCCAGACATGCTGTGCTTTGCGTTAGCGATTAAATGACTTAAACACCACACCATAGCAAAGAGAAGGCATACTTTCCAAGATAACCATCAATTCCACTAATTAATCATATTGAGTTTCACATCCACCAACCATTAAAAGAACCAAAAGTTCTAAATATCCATCAACTCAAAGCAACTGCATAATGACAACTTAATTGAATTTACAACTCTTGGACAAAACTACATCTCCCAGACTCAAACTATCTAGAGACAACTAAAAAGCTAATACATGGTGATCATCATGGAGTCAAATCACTGCATCCATCCTTCATGCTAAGATAGGGCCCATTAAGATTTGGTAGGTCTCGGGTCTTGGTCTGCCAGAACTGTGGAGATCTCTGTCTGGCCATGTCGGCTATGCCTACTGAAAGGAAGGCAACATGCACTTACGCACATGTTTTATCCAAAAAAAATGGTAGTATTGCCTATGGTGAGGCCTCACCATGAAGGTCTCCAGGAAAGCTGTAATCTTTATTCTCTCCCTCCTCAACCAAATGAGACAGTCGACGCCCTTAAACCACTGAGTATAGGGAACTGAAGTACAATCCCCTCAAGGCAAGAGTAGGATCCATTTTCTCGAGCTTGGATCGGAGCATGAGAAGAAGGCAGTGTCCCCGTAGGCATACAAGAGGGATTCCAAAATGTCAAATTATTAGCTCCCTCAAAAAAAAGGTGAGAACAAAAAAATGATGAAATGAAATGATAAATCAAAGTCAAGTGAAAAACCTGGTCATGGTCGTGCTTGATTCCAATAGACGAAACCCCTCAAAACAAAGGGGCAATAAAACGCAAAAGCTCGAGGCTTGGTCTGAAGTTGCCCGAAAGGGGAGAGTTGAGTAGGCCCTTGTTGGCTTATCGAGTTAGCGATTTTGTCGGTCCTCTCAGGAGGTTTGGCCCCCACACTCTTCCTTCTCCCTCAAAGATGAAGGCTGAATGGAGGTCTCGAAGTGTGAAACCCACTAAGGCCTGCAACCTCATTTTAGTAAAAACACACTTTTGGTTGTCCACTTCAAAAAATAAAAGCCATTCCCGCTAAGGAGTCTTGATGTTTCTGACTGGTCAAGACCCTTATCCATTACCTTAATGTCTTCTTATTCTAACCTCGGGCTTAGGATAATGCAAGCGCATCACTTATGGGTGCGACGACGTCTGATTCCAGGTCAGCGTCACGCGGTTAGCCATTAGGGTTCCAGGGTGTTCCATTATATACCATCTAGAGTTGTGAGGAAATAGACCTGGGTCGGGCAAATCATTTTCCTCGAATGCTTTTTAGGTGTATCCCTGCGGTCGGAAGCGATTGGGAGCCTAAGCGTGGCATGACGGTCTTATCATCAGGGTAAGTCTTAACTAGTGAGATTATCATTCGAGGAGTCTAAAGGCCCAAATCTCAACTCCAGCACAGATATTTTGGCGGGCACCTGGTCTAAGTGATGCAGTAGATCATATTGGGTACATGGCAGTGGCTCAGCCTCTTCTTGATTGACAGCGGGTTGTGAAGACTGGGGATTGGGTGCAGGCATACCAGTGGAAGTATAGTTTCTATGGAACAACTACCCGCTCCACAGGGCAAGATTTTGTGCCAGCACGGCATCAGCTGACGGTCTAATGGGCCCGATAGGGTGGATAAGTGGCATGGAAGAGGGTGTGGCGGAGATGATGGGAGTAGTGGTGGAGGTAATGGGTTGTGGTGGAAGGATGATGGGCAAAGGGTTGGATGGAGGCATGGTGATGATGGGCGCATGTGCAGGTGGAGGCGTGAAGGTAGGTGGAGAAATGATGGTGGGTGAGGGGTTGGATGGAGGCGTGGTGATGACTGCAGGGGTGATGAGCGGAGGGTGAGATGGCAGGATGGGTGCGGGCATTTGTGGTGGAGCAGAGGTAGGCAGGGTGAAGGTGGCATTTGTTGGTTGGATAAGTGGTCTGGTAGGCAAAGGAAGGGTTTGGTGGCTAGGTGTAAGGATGGAAGGGTTGCGGTGGTTATGATGGAGGGCCATTACTTGTGGGACGAAATCGTCATCATCATAGGACCATCCAATGTCAAGAGCTGGGGGTTGGACCAAGTTGACCAGAGTCAGTGTCGGCGGCTGAGGCTGCAGAGCGGGAGGATGGTTTGGCTTGGGGTTTTGATGGATCCCCAAGTCTTGGACTGGTTGTTGCTGTTGTGGTGGCTGCTGCTGTGGTGGCGGTGCTTGTTGCTGCTGCACTTGCTGCCTCGGCACTTGCCTTCTTTGTTCTTTGATTTCCATGATGGCCTTATGCATCTCAGCCCAATCTATTTTGTGTCCATCGTGCAGGTCATAGACCAAATCCCTAAACTGAAAACAACCTTCTATCTTATGCCCCAACAGCCTGTGGAACATTCAATACTTTGTCTGATCAACAGTCGGGTTCCAGATGGGCCATTCTGGAGGAAGCTGGATTGCACTTACTGACATGAGTGCAGAAGAGATATCTGTAAGGGATTCTGGCAAAGGGGGGTATTGGGCTCTCTTCGGAGCTGGGCGCTTGTTGGTGTAGCCATTGGGTGGAGGGACATTGTGGTATTGCGGTGGTTGCTGCCCCCGTAGGGTGGTATATTCCTTCTTCAAATACCCCCTGAGCCGGGGTGCATTCTTCTCTTCCTTATGCTCCCGAGGTGGGATGTAACCTCTTCAAATGTCCCTAAGCCGGGGCGTATTCTCTTCATATGCCCCCAGGAGCGAGGTATGCTTCTCTTCATATGCCCCCATGAGAGGGATATGCACTCTTCTCTTTCTTATGCTCCCGAGACGGGATGTAGCTTCTGCAAATACCCCTAAGCTAGGGTGTATTCTTCACGGCTTCTATGCCCCCCGTGGGGGGGGGTATGCTTCTTCTTCAAATGTCCCTAAGCCGGGGTGTACTTCTCTTCATATGCCCCTGAGTCGGGGTGTAATTCTCAGCTTCTTCTGCCCCCAAGGTGGGGTGTGATTCTTCTTCAAATACCCCTAAGCCAGGGTGCATTCTTCTCTTCCTCATGCTCCCGAGACGGGATGTAACTTTGTCTCATATGCCCCCATGGAGGGGGCCGTGTGTCTCTTCTTCGAAAGCCTCCTAAGCCGGGGTGTATTCTTTGCTTCTCATGCCCCTAGGCCGGGGTGAAACTCTGTTACTTCTCAAGCTCCCATGGCGGGGTATATTCCTTCTTCTTATTCTTCGTGGCGGGGTATATGCGTGCTCTCTTCGGGAGTGATGGCCGTGCTTGGCCTTATTACTGTAAAGCATCCCCCACAGCGGGCAGGAATTCGTCAAGCTATAGTTGCGGCTTGTTGGATCTTCGAGCAGTCACTCGAGGGGTTGTCTTATGCCGTGATAGGGGTAGCATGAAGGTGAGATGGACTGGGGCCTTGCACCATGGTCTTGGACCCACCCAGAGCCAGGCGGGATGCCGGCCTTCTTCTTGTTCTCTCAATCGGCAATGCTTGTCAGCTTCTCTTCTTATCTTTTCTTCTCTTCCCTTCTTTTTCTTTGTGTGATAGACCAAGGTGGGTACGCAGGAGAGCGCTCACCCCCCTGAAGGAGGGGATGAGTGGTTCGCTCCACCGCATCAATCCCACAGTGATAATCTGTGTTCGACACAAGTGTCGACGGATGTGGCCGTGCAACCCCCTCTCGCCAATTCTCTCTATTCTCCCCCCTTTTTTTCTTTCTTTTCCTCTCTTCTCCCTCTTTTCATTCTCTTTTTTTTCTTCCTTTTTTTTTAGTTGGAGGACGTTTTACTTAGAATGTGCAACTAGGTCTTTAGTTCAAGTAGTCCATGAAACTCTAATGAAAAAGATAAGAACATTGGTTGAATTCATGTCTTCTCATGCTTTTGTTACATGCTATCACATTTGTCCTTTTAGTTTTACACGATTCACATCGTTATTTGCCTTAGAAATAGGCTCTACAAGCTGGGATTTGTCTCTGTCTGATGCAGATAGATGGCGATCTTGCAGAGACCGTG
This sequence comes from Amorphophallus titanum, assembly GCA_024336825.1. NCBI lineage: Eukaryota > Viridiplantae > Streptophyta > Magnoliopsida > Alismatales > Araceae > Amorphophallus > Amorphophallus titanum. The sequence goes on along the minus strand of JANBPO010006859.1, from coordinate 9,013,282 downwards.
ACTTCCAAGTAGTGGTTGCCAGACTAACCGTGATCTCCAAGTGGCGGTCCTGGGAGAATCGCTATTTGACTTCTATTTGCCCTAAACAAGGATCAAATCAAGCTTCACATTTTTGCTGCTATGTATAGTAGTACCTATACCAAATCTTATGCTATTTAAGTTTCCTGCTGTATCAGGTTTCAACAGGTTTCTGTGTTATGCCCTATCATGTTTAAAAGCTTATTTTCATCTTATGCTATTTTCACATGAAAAACCTTATAGTGTTCTACTAATGGATTTCCATTCTTTTGTTCATACGGCGATCTATGTTTTCACGTGATCTCTCTCATCTCATCTTATTTCTAGTTTCATTAATTGCACATAGCCCGTACTCTGGTACGTAAGCTATTAGTCACTTGCGCGTGATAGGAAACTTTCTTTGACATTGAATGCCTCTCCGTCAGATATTCCTTCTGGCGAATTAGGAATTCATGTTTCAAGGCCTCCGTATGTCTCCACTAGCCTGAGATTCTCACTAGGATGCCGAACTGGTTGTACCCTCAAAACCAAAGTCTAGAAGTGCACTACGTGTTTTCTGTGTTATTGTGATCTATCTTGATCGTGGTTCACAGCCAACCATGTTCTTGTGATCGCGGGTCGACAGTGTTCTTGCTCAGCCCAGCATTGAGTGGACCCAACTCCTGTCCTGAGTTGACGCACGTTTGGTCACGATTAGTGCTCGACTGCTACCTCTAGATAGCGGTCTGGTAACAACCACGTTCTATCAAACTTTGTCTAACCCAAGGTTTGATTGTGATCGATTCTCAGATGATTTTCTGATGGTTTGGAACTTGAAACTTTGCTCTTCAAGCCACTAATGAACTTAGGAAACTAAGAAAGATGCTGTTATGCTACCGAAATACTTTTGCAGCACGACGTCCTTTTTAATCATTCTTGAAGTTTTACATTGAAATTCATTGGCCATGCATACTATGTGGATGTCTAAATATACTTGAGATCTTTAATCCATAACCATAATACTTGACGTTAATGGGGCTCAGTCTGATCCTACGAGGAGCACCCGAAAGTACTTGTACCCATAGGAGCTATTATTGACCTGGTGTGGTATTGCACTGAAATATACGTGCAAGATTTGTTTATGACATTTTATAATTTATGAAATACTTGACTTGCTTGAATACTTGAAAGTACTTGAATTACATGAAATACATGACTTGTACATTCTTTCATGAAATGGCCAACTCCATGATATTACATGCTACATGATCGTTCTCTACTTGAAATTTTATTTTGATATCTTGTCTACTTGTGATTCCAATTACTTGAATTCCGCTACGCTCCCTCTTATTCATGTTCAATGTTTTAGTTTCATTCTCAGCATAGCATAGTAACTTTATCTAAAATGTTAATTACTTAAAGTTGCCTGGTATAGAGATATAAATGCTATTGAGCGTTTCGCTCACCCTGCGTTTTCGGTTAACATTTTAGGTAGTTCCGATGATGAACCCTAAACAAATGGGGACGAGCAAGAGTGAAATGAGGGACCAATATTATCTTAGATACCTATGTTTTAACTTAGTTGCTCTTACAAGAATTAAGTGTATTTTGAAGTTGTATTATGCCTCTTAAGGCTTGATGATGTTGTAAACTTTACTTCGATGAAATAATAGCGTCCCTTTGTCGTTATATCCTTTGTAATTGGTTCCCCTTTATATACATGCTCAGATCGACACAAATGTTACTACTCGTCGCAACTCGATATTCCTCGTCGGGGCGTGATAAGTGCGCAGGCGTGCCAGTCATGAAGTGACAATTTATCCGGACTCTGAATACCGAGGTGATATGGAGCCATTGATGCACGCCGTCTGACTTGATCAGAAGATAGTGGGTAACGTGTAGGGACTGAAATCTGTCATGCAATAAAGATCACGACATTAATTACATCTCCCCAAAGAGGAGAAGACCCTTGATTAGTCTCCAAGAAGGGCCTCGTCCCCACCAATATCATGAAAGGCATCCACGGGATGACTCGGAGGACCCACTTTTAAGGATGGTCAAGGTAGAGGCCCCAAACTTTGATGGATCTCATGATCCGAGTGTTTATGTAGGTACCGTGTTACCTTGATTTGCACGCCCATGTTTGAAGGGTCTGGGTGACCCTGTGTGTGTGTTCTAGCTTTTTGTGTTACGCTTGAGTGAGTCCCCGTGAGTCAGCCTGAGTGCGGAGGGCCTTCCCCGCACGATGTGGGTTTCTTCGGAAAGGAATTTCTGAATGGGCCACGTGTATGGCCTTGGACCGTGAGTCCAGTTAACCAGTCTGGGGTTGGAAGTTTTTCGTGTGTCCCTTGGATGAGAGATTATCTCGACAGTTTGTGAGCTTTCTCGGGAATCGTGTTACCGAGGTTTCAGACCTAGGGATTAGGCCAGGTTGATGGTGCTGTGTCGTCACGTACGACGGTCTTGACTGGAAACTTGTGACTCAAGGACCGTTGGGTTTAGTAGGTTTACTGGGTTGTCCCAAGTCGAATGGCTCCAAGCCACCTATTTTTTGCGTTACTTGCGATGGGTGCGTACGTGATTTTCAGTGTTCACATTTAGTGAGTCTCCACTAGTCGTAGCTTTCCTGCACACGCGTGTAAGGACCCACTTGGGAGTGGTGGAGAGCGTGACCTGAGTAAGACGGTTGTTAGGCTGGTTACCATAGGGCCCCCACGCGCAACCTGAGTCCGGGCTTCGGGCGAAGAACCAGCTAGAGGGCCTGACCTAGGGTGCATGGTCTGTGTGTGCACACGTGGTTGGGGGCGTCGGACCCGCGCTGACGAGCGCAACCCCAGCTAGTCCTTGTTCTGTGGTTACTGGTACGATGTCTCAGTCTCCGCCTGGGGCGTCGTAGACAGACACCTGAGGCTATGGACTAAGTCATTAGTGGACACATCCGACCTTGTTTCTGGTGGGTAGGTACTCCCGTCACGTGACGTGAGTTTGTCATGATTCGAGGTCCCGTTTCTCATCTGCGAGACAAGGTTTTGCGTGTGGTTTCAGTGTCGGCCTTCGTGTGTGAGCACAGGCCTCAATGATAGAGGAGTCATGACGTTTTCCTAGTAGCGTGGCTAGGGCAATTCGTAGTCTGGTGATCCCCCGACTGTAGGATCGGGGTTGTAATGTTCCGAATTTTTTTTGGATTTTTTTTTTATCATTTTTGTGGGTCTCGGAGTGTGTTTTGTGCTTTACGTGTATATTTCCCTGATGAGTCTTCAGAACACTATGCAGGGTGAACCTGCATATAATTGGTGACAAATAAGTTGACAGAGGTAACAAATGCACATTAGTGGTGACAAATAGGTTGCCAGGGGCGACAAATGCGCATGAGGGGTGACAAAAATGCTCGTAACAATGAAAAATGCACAAAGGTGATAGCTCCCATGGACAAAGGCGACAGCTCATGCATGCTGAGAGTGAAAAATGCCTATTAGTGGTGACAAATAGATCAACACGGGGGACAAATGCGCATGAAGGGTGACAAATGGATCCTAACAATGAACTATGAGCATGAAGATAAGCACTACTAAGATTAGAACCATCAACAAACCCTGCTACTTATAGGTGATAAACTCCCCTTCATAAAGGTAACCCCTACCTGCTATGGATGGTATCCTTCATTTGACGGCAACCACATCACACAAAGATCAAGCATTCATCATGCAATGAAAGGTTGCAGAAAAAAAAAATTATATTGATAGGAGAAAAGGGTACAAGTGGTCACTTGTCCTCTTTGGGATGGAACCTATCAGGTTGGAGGCTCAACACCCCCATGTTACAAAACAGGCGGTCCACCTTCGCCAAGACATCCTGCCACCCTTCCAGGGACCCCTACTTGTATTCCTCTGAAACGTCGCCGCCGCTGCTTTCCCCTGATGGTTGGTGAAGTAGGGCTTCCTTTCGGAAGCACAGCCGTTTGGCGAGAACCTACTTTGACAAAGAATCTGACTTCTCAGACGACGACATCTTCACGAGAGTGTCTTTGACTGCCAAAGGAACTCAAGATATCCTTTGGGTTCCCCACAGAGTCTCTATTTATAGGAAGCAGATGAAACCCCCAGAGGGAAAAAGAGTCTTCGTGCCTCCCCAACTTTGTTGAAATCGAAGCGACGAGACCGCGAAGATCATTCCATCTCCCCCTTTTTTTGACTCTCGGTCCTTCCTTTCATCCAGATACATCAGCCACAGGCTATTTCTCTTTGACATAAAGTAGACGAGAGGCCGGAGAGAGATACTGCAATGGCTAACACCGCATCGTGGTGACAAATGGTCATCAGTGATGACAAATAGACTTCAAGGTTGACAAATGTCTCGTAAGAGTGATAAATGGATAACAAAAGTCATAATATGTTATGAAGCAAAACAAAGGTGACGTCTAGCGAGCGATAAGGGTGACAAATAGCTCGTTTTGCCTATGTAGAGATGGTAGATAACTCTGGTGATATGCGTAGGGAAAAGAAGCATTTGAAAAGAAAGATAAATTCTTTAGTGAATGATGCATCTCTAAATGACAAAATTACATGCCTAGAAATAGAAAACAGTACTTTGAAGAATTCTCTTGATGAATCTGAAAACGTTAAAAATGTTTTGAATGATTTGAGATATGAAAATGAAAATTTGAAAAATATCATTGACGAACTCAAACTCAAGATGCAAAAATTTAAAGAAGACACAAAAACAGCAGAAGAAAAATATGATGCTGTAAAAGGGGTAAATGAGGAGTTTAAAAAATGATTGAAAATCTGAAAAAAGAAAACCTTGATAAGCAGAATTCCCTTGAGGGCATGACACAAGGAACTGAAAATTTAAATGCCATCTTGGGAACCAAGTTAAACTTCAGAAGGGAAGGATTGGGTTTTAACCCAATAAACAAGAAAATGTTTGATGTGAAGACCATTTCCTTCGTTGCTGAAAAAGGAACATCTAAATCCAAACCTTTAATAAAAATGAAGTATAAAGAAAATCTCAATAAACAATCAGTGAAAAATAATGATCAAATCAAGCCCAGTGCCAAGGACAAGGGCAAAGGAAAGGTAGTGGTACCTAGTAGATCCAGCACACACACCACTTCACCTCAGGCTAAGGGACAGGTTAGGGGTCAAACTGCTAAAGCCCAAGTCCAAGGAACCCCCAAAACCAAGGTAACCCAGTCTCAATAGAAAGGTCGATGCAGCAACCAACCTGCACCGATGCATGCTCCTTCTGGGTTCAGGTCCTTTAGAAACCAAGGTCAGAGCAGGGGCACCTCAGGTCGATGCGACTGCCAAAGTGCACCGACCTATCCATCATTCCATAACTCCTATCATTACCACTCTCGTAGGAAAGGTCGAGGTAGCCTCTACATGAGGTCGATGCAGTAGAATATCCATAATTCACATCCTAGTCAGGTGCATCGACTTTACCCTTGGAATGCTTCTGTGCAGCCTAGGTGTAGAACATTCATGAACCAGAACTATAATGGCATTGTCCATCCTATGTCTGCTCAGCCTAGGGTCTACAATGCACACACACCTACTAATGCCCATTGGACAAATAATTGGCACAAAAACTCTCATACTTCTAAAAATGAGAATGCCACACCTAGTTTATACATTGTAATCCCAATTCGTTATACGACTCCTCGACAAACTCCACTAACCCTTTAGGGGCCTCGTCAGCCTCTTGGGTGGCGTCCCCAGTTCTTGGTAGTAGTAATTCAATATTATCAGGTTATTGGTACCTTGAGCTCTGGGTCGTTACAGTTGGTATCAGAGCTGTGTTGAGGACGCGTATAAGGAATTAAAATTGCATAGCGTCAGTCCAGAGTAAGTCCACTTGAGTCGTCTACTGCTGGTTTAGGGTGTTTTTCGTGATTATTGATGTGATTTTCATCGGTATGTGCTCCCTTGGTTTCGATGGCACGTCACCGGAAGGTGCGTGTTTCTAGGAAGGGAAATGGTGCTCCTCCTCTAGTGGTGGTCGTGATGGTTTATGCACCTGCGCCGAGTCAAGTTTCAGCGGTTCCCGCCCCTGTTGTGGAAGGCTTGCCGAATGTTCAGCGTGGAACGCAGAGTGAAGCCGTGCTACCTCATCTACCGTCTGGTGTAGGGCAGGTGATATCTCAAGTGCATGCCCAGGTTGAGTTCACTCAGCCAGGTGTGCAGCATCACCTTATCCCTCAACCGATCGGGTAGTTGCAGCAGGTCTATCTGCCGAGCATCCCTAGAACTCCTCCCGTTGTTTCCACTGCCGATGGTGCTTTTTCTTCCAAGTCCAAAGGCAAGAAGTTTCAGAGATTCAAGAATAAGGAGCGTGAGAAGCGGCGTGCCCAACAGTCTTCTACCGGTGCTGTTCCATCATCAGTCCCATCTTCTCAGCAACATCAGGAACCAGCCGTCCGTCAGTCGAGATCATGTGGGAGGTGTGGTGGTAGCCACCCTGGCAGGCCATGCTCTTTGTTGGCGGTTTATTTTCGCTTTGATCAGCCGGGCCATGTTATTTGAGACTACCAGTTTAGGCCAAGACTGAGGCAATTCTCTCCATTCGCCCAGCCACAGCAACCCCAGTTTCAACCTATGCTGCCACAACCTCAGCAAGACTCACCAGCGTCTCAGCTTCCTCGTGCTGAGTAGTGACGTCCTATCTTTTGGAAGGTGTGTTTTCTATCTTTCGATTAGTTAATTTGTGTCTTAATTATTCCTGTTGCTTGAGTTTTATGTAATTTGGTTATTTGTTAAACGTTCATTATGGTAATGTCATTTGTGCGATTATGATTTTCTCCTCTCCTGTCCTTGTTGTTCCTCCCATTCTACTTTCTCCCTCGTTTCTCTTTTCCCTCTGTTTTTCTCGACGCGGGGCACGCGACCGTGCCGAGTTGACTGAGGTAGAGACGCGATGGAATGGGCTAGAACGTGATGAAATGATGGATGAGGTGGACGTTAGTAGGATTCGTGGGTGGATCCTAGGCTAACGTGACTTGATTGTTTTATGGCCTGTGATTTTCTTAGAAGTCTGTTCCTTTACGTGGGCCCAGTGACTTGTCACCTACAGTGTGGACAGCCCTGTGAAGTAGTCCACGTCGTACTTCATGTCTTTCGGTGGAGTAGTTGATTCTACTCTTTCCTTGTTGTATCCGGTTGTCTGAATTCATAGATTGTTCGGTGTTATTGCTCGATGGCTGTCTTTTATGCTGTTTGCACTGTTTGAGAATTCCTTAGTGTTATTTCTTGTTGGCATTTCCCTTCTGGTCGGGATTTGCTGATATTAGATTCTTTTGTCATTTGCTTAGGTTGCAGTTGACCATTCGAGTTGTGGCGATGGTCGTACATATTGTTATGATATTTTGGTCATCCCAGCTTAAGTCTGGTCAGCTCCTGACGTGTTTCGCTTCTATTGATGTTGAAGTGCTCGATTGGACCAGTTGGGCTGAGAAGTTGTTTGAGCGAATTCGGCTCTTCCCTTCTTGGTGAGCCTCTGTTACTAAGCTCAATGCTTCCCATGTTGTTTGGTGGGTCTCCTTGTGAGGTTGGCCTTGGAATTGTGATTTCAGTACCGCCTTGTCCTGTGTCTGCTCAAGTGTGGACAATTTAATTTGAGCCTAATCATCTCCTTGTTTTACGGTTGCGTGGCTTTGGACCTAATCTCTGTGTCGAGAGCTATTATGTATCGTGTTTTCATCGTGCCGTGTCCAACGATCGATGTGATGTGAGGCTCATTCGTCATTTGCAGGATGCAAAAGTAGGCCGAGACTAGTGCTTTTCATTGGGCTTTATGCTGAAGCTAGTGCTCTTCTCTGTTGCACTTAGGCTTTTTCTATTCGATTGCTCACTGGATCAGTGCTCGAGGCCTATCACATTGTGATTTTCTGGGATTGTGATGACGCCTAATGTGTACTGAGATGCAAAGGCTGAGGTTCTTTCTGATGCCTTCGTGCGTTGTTGATTGCGCAGCAGAAGCGTGTAGGCTGATGACCCATAAGCCGAGGATCTTTTCGTACAATTCAAGCTAGTTGAGAGAATTGCTTCTTCTCGAGGTGACTCCGTCTTAGCTGCATGTGCCTAGACATTGCCGTGACTATGCCGTTGTCAGTCATTTCTCCTATTTTAGCGTGGCATTTGTGAGTGTTGGGGGAACCGTCAGCTTCCCTACTGATAAAGTACCCTCTACTCTGCATTCCTTCTCATGGGTGTTGTGCTCTTGAGGCGTGTTCGTAGTCCTTGAGATACATTTCCCGAGATTGTGGTGTGTCTTATCATTTTGCGATCGATTTCAATTGTTGTGGGTATTTACTTGGTGAACGGCCTGATGCATGACTCGCTCCCTGTAGTCGTGTGCTCAGCTACCGCATGTCTTGATACGGCCCTACTTGCAGTATGTTCCGTGGTTCTGTGTGCTGTACGGAGCTAGAATCCTACAGGTACTATGGTCATTGGCTGTTGTTTTTGTAAGTGCCATTTTCATATGACTCTGCATTTATGTGCTGGACCATCGTCTCGTCAGTTGCTTGCTGTGCTCCTTTTCCCGGTGGAGTATATCGCAACTCGATCAGATGCGATATCTGAGTGAGGACTGATTTAATGCTGCGTGTGGTCCAGTGTTGTTGATTTTGCTGTCGTTCCTCCATGTAATCATCATTGGCGTCTTGTGTGCCTGGTGTTCCCTGTCTCCTTTGGCACTGGAGCCGATGATGTGATCAGAGTATCAGCTGAGAGAACTATGTTTCCATGTATAAGCTGATGTTGGTTGTGCCTGTCGCTTCTGTCGATTCGTTTCTCGGTGTTGTTTACTTTAGCAGTCGTGTCTCTCGCCTTGCGAGATGTAAGCGACATTGACATGTTTCAGAGGTGTCAGACTTGTGTTCACTTGTGATCGTGCTCACTCCTAAGCGTGTATCCGTGACAACAGCCTGGCGTTGTTCCTCTAAACTCTGTTTCTCGTGTTTTGTGTCTGTAATTGTCAGGTTGTTCTTCCCTGCCTTACCCTTGTTGGTCCTTAAATTTCTTTTCATTTGTGGTGTTTTTCATGAGTTCTATTTAGTTTGAGCATATCTAGCATATTTATCTTTGATTTACTAAACTTGGAGAAATATTGTGTGTGGTTTGATCACCGGTGTGCGATCGTGTGTAGTTATTGTGCTGCGGTTGTTGCAGTATGTGTGTGTGTTTGTGATCCGGTTGTCGGATCGTGTTGGAGACTGCATCTCCATGTGTGTGTGCAGGCGTCGTCCTGCATGTGTTTGGAGCGTCGCCTCCATGTTGGGGATTTATCCCCGAGTGAAGCCTCACCGGTTCGGTGAGGGGTGGACGTAGGGTGCCCATCGTGGTCCCGAACCATCTTAAAACTCCCGTGTCATATGGTTTGCCTTTGTGGATGTGTGCTTAATAGATTTATCTATTTATCCTGATCGTGTGTGAACGGTGAGATTGAGAGAACTAGTCTACCTTGCTTAGCTTAATTTCTTCAATCTCATTAAACTTGTTTATTCCGCTTGCGTTAGTTTTTTTAATTTACCATTGATCGTAGGGGACAATTCAACCCCCTCTTCTTGTCTACTCGCCTACCCGAGGACCAACAGAAGTCTGACCCGAGGACCAGGAGCAAGAGAAGGTACTGTCGCTTCCACCGCGATCACAGGCATGACACGGCCAACTGCGTCCAGCTCAAGGATGCCATCGAGGAACTCATCTGGCAAGAACTTCTCGATAAATTCATCGCCAAGGTCGCTGAGAAGCGACAACGTGAGCGGACTGCACTGCCCATCGACAACTGACCCAATGGTAAGGAGATCATGGTGATCTCTAGAGGGCTAGCTTCAGGCAGTGACAGCTCTAGAAGACGTCAGTGGTACGCGTCAGCAATCAACGCGGTGGAGCGGAGTGATAGTAGCCATCAGGAAACTACCACCTGGGAGCACCTCACGGATCCAATCATCTTCTCAGACGAAGACCTAGAAGGAGTAATCACTCTCTATTCTGACGCCCTGGTGGTCTTGGCCACCATCAACCAATGTACCATACGACGAATTTTAGTGGATAATGGAACCGATCCTGATGTTTTTTCTTATGATTGCCTGGTACTTATGGGTGTAGATTTGTCACGAATAACACCACTGCACACACCCTTGTATGATTTTTTTGGCACCATCATCTTCCCCGAAGGACGCATATCATTATTATTAATGAAATAGAAGTTAGAATTTGAGTATATACTTGTGCAATTGCATCTTATGTGTGATTGTATCACGCTCTGGTCATGCTTGCTTGCGAGAGGCTTACCATGCCGGCTGTTTGCGTCTCCCCGAGTGAGTCTTTCACTGTACATAAAGGCTCGGGACGTGACATAAGCATTTAAACCAGGTAAAGCATGCAATTTATTAGAGATAGTGCTTAATATAACCAATATTGCGAATGCAAGATCAGAACTAGGAATAAGACCTTATTAACTAGGTTTTACATATAGTAAATAGGGTCAATCTACCACTGTTTAGAGTTAACAAGTGCAGATTATAGAAATCAACTTGCGGTGTAGAGAGGACAATTTTACAGAGTTAAGCGGTCTATCGAGGGGCCACATAGCTATCTCTGGCAATCATGAATCAGACTGTTTCTGTTTGCCTGACAGGAAGTATAAGATAGGAAACTTATAACAACATTTAGGGTATGTTCTTAATGGAAAATAATGGGAACATGCAGTAAAAACGTGCTTAGAACGAGAATAAGTCAAAATCATGCATGGGTTGTGTATAATGGATAATAAATTTTTTCTTATTTTTATTTAGGCTAAGTTCATGCATGAAAAATAAAACTAATTGTGCATGTCTCAATAAAACATAAAATTCTCAATGTATAATACATGAAAATGACTAAAATCAAAGGGTTTTTACTCCTAACTTTATATTTAAGCTGTTCATGAAATAACCTACCTTAAATAGTACTCCTAGACTTCAAATTCCTGACTGGGAGGAAACCCTACTTCTGCACGTCCTGTGCTAAACCAGCAACTCCACACCCTATTATCTCATGATTCTGTTGAGCTAAAGACATAAAAATGCATGTTTAAAATCATAAGTTGGTAATTTTTCTAAGTTTCTGGTAGCAGAGGATTTAACAGACCAACATCAGTCCGTTATGTTGCTTAACGCACAGGGACTGATCCGCTATACTCTCTGTATATGCTTTAAGTATTCTGTGAAACTTAACAGACCCAGACTAGTCCGTCATGCTCTATGACGCCCTTATACCAGTTCGTTATGTACACTATGTTCTATCAACATGAGACAGGAGTAAAAATGATCTATTTGACTTATAAATATGCCTAGTTAATTAGATTTAACCTATTTCTCCATACCCATCCACCCCATTTCCCCTCACATATACCCCATCTCCCCCCATCATATTAAATCTATAGTTCTCAATTCGGAGGTAGCAGAGAAGCTGTGGATTGTAGAGGCGGTATCGTCATCCTCACAAAGCACCTAGTGGCAAGTTCTATATTGCTGGAAATATCATCAAGTCAGCTTTGCAATAGAGGTGGTATCGCGTCTATCGGAGCTCCGAGCTCTGAGCTGCCCGAGAGAGCCGTTCTCCCCAAGCTGCATAGGACTACTCCAACAGGGAACCAGAGCCCAAGTTCCAGTAACACCATGGCCTTTCCTGAGAAGCTATGGGTGTGAAACTTGGCTGAGGGCCTATACTTCATGTCCTTTGCCATCTCCAACAAGTAGAGTTAATTTTGGACCTCGGCATCAAAAGTTTCAAATTTTCTCTGTAAGGCGTGCTAGGTCAATTTTCCAGACCCTTCACCAACACACCCCCACTGTTCTGCCCTTCACGATCAGCGCTGACATCTGCCAGTGACGCGTTGGTCCCAACTTGAAGAAGACTCATCCACAGACACAGCGGTTCTAGTTTTGCATCATTTAGATATCGGGAGCATTCTTGGAGACCTAACCATCCAGAAGTAACGATTCAGTAGCTGTTAGACTCAGAAGCTAGCAGTCCTGTTCACGACCCTGCCTCGACCGTCATCATCCTCAAGAAGTTCTCCAATAATTTTGACGTCCTCCTGGGCCAACTCAAGAGGTTTTGGCACTGGTTTCGTCAACAAAGGAGTTCGGGAGAGCCCGTAGCCGAGCCGACATCAACTGCCTATCTCGCTATTCTAGAGGGCTGGCAAAACTGACGGTCTTCATCCACTTCGGCTTCTAGCTTAGTTTTTACCCATCCCGCCTGGCTGGCTGACCCCCCTCCCTGCGTGGAGGTACATTTTGGTTCTAAATAAATCTCCACCCTTAGTCCAACCCCCTTGTAAGGGGCGTAGTGCATGTTAATTAAAATTTCAGGTTGAAGCTTCATTGGCGCGGCGTGCGGGTAAGCCCACGCTTCCTCACCTGCCCTCATCTCCGGCTGAGATCGGCATCTTCACGCCAGTCAGGTAAGCTTCTGGCCCCTCTCCTTGCTGGTTTAACCTTGCTTGGATTAGTATTGCTTCTAAGTTGCCCGTCGGCGGCGAGGGCTCCATATACACTTCTTTATCTAGGTCTCCATTGAGAAATGTCGTTTTCACATCTATTTTATGTAACTCTAAATCAAAATGTGCCACCAAGACCATGACTATCTTGAATGAGAATTTCTTAGAAATTGGAGAGAATGTCTCATCATAGACAATGCCCTCCCTTTGAGTGAAACATTTAGCTACCAATCTGGCCTTATATCGCTCAAGTTTGCCTTTAGAGTTCATTTTAGTCTTAAATACTCATTGGCATCTAACAAGTTTGAACTATTTTGACAAGTCAACGAGATTCCATACTTGATTCTTAGCCATTAAGTCAATCTCTTCCTTCATAACTTCAAACTAATTGGTGGATTTTTCACTCTTCATAACATGTGAAAACGTCACTAGATCATCAATATTACCCCTATCTACACAGTCCTCCTGTAGGTACACCACAAACTTATTAGATATTATAAGTCTCTTGACTCTCTCGAATCGGCACAGTGTTGGCCCTTGATCCATCTGAGTAGATGGTTGGTCAACTATTGCGACATCCCCTGACTTTGGAGCCACTTGAGGTGGACAAACTGTAACTTCTTGTTCTCTCAAAATATCATTCTAAGGAATGAATATGGGAACCAAGTTGTCAGTTGTTACTGATATTTAAGCCTGATCGTGTAACTCCTCAAAAGAAATCTCTCGAGAAGGTCCACTCCCACTGACTCTGCCATCCTCAAAAAATCTTGTCTTATCTGATAATACAATGATGGGAACATTTGATGGACAATAAAATCTGTACCCTTTTGATCTCTCTAGATAACCAATGAAAAATCCACTAGTTGTTCTAAGATCAAAAGCCTTTTCTTGTGGGTTATATGGTTTGACCTCAGCTGGACATCCCCAAGTGCGCATATAGCTCACTGAAGATTTCCTACCACTCCACAACTCTTAGGGAGTTTTAGGAGCAGCCTTCGTACGAACCTTGTTCAAAATATGTACAGCTGTCTTTAAGGCCTCCCCCCACAAAGACAAAGGAAGGGTAGAATGACTTAATATTATCCTAACCATTTCTTTAAGCGTTCGGTTCCTTCTTTCTGCAACTCCATTCTGATAAGGGCTGTCAGGCATAGTGTACTGAGGTACAATGCTCTCCTCTCTAACAAAACTTGCTAATGGTGCAGGCCTTTGTCCCGGATGCGTGGGCCAGGGGCTGGCCTGATCCTGAAGTGCTGGCGGTTACAGAGATCTGGTATACGCCAGCCATTGGGAGTAATGCTGGGGAGTGGCCTAGTTCTGATTAGTAGTTTGTAGAATAGCCGGTGAAGGAGCACTCATGGGGCTAGAACCTTCCCGTGGCGGCTTGGCTCGTGCCCCCAATTGCTCGGGTGCCATAGCATGCTCAGTATTTTCATTTAATTATTTCTTCAGCAGCTCTATCTCTTGCTGGTACTTTTACAGTGTCATCAAGATGGCGGGGTCCATAGTTATTTTGTTATTGGTGCCCTCGAGTGTGCTACTGGAGGCACACTTAAATGGAGGAGATGGGAATGCTCCTTCTTGTTCAGACGCCACCATTCTGGCAGTGACGGTAGCGATGTCTTCATTAGCAATCTGCTTGCTCTTAGCGACCTGGAGTATCTCACTGGTGACTTTGCCCTATCTTATCATTGGGACTTTCCTTCCAACGATCTCAGCCGGCTCTTCTTGTTCATTTGGCAGGGTGCCATGCCTGCTCATTACTCCTGTCATATTACAGGTGAGGATTGGCATTCTTCTATTGTACTTTCTGACTCCCCTTGGGACCTGACAGGAGAAAATCGGCTCTTCATATATGGAAATCCTTTTCATTTTTTCATTTTTCAGAGGAATTTCAAGGCTCCGGACCCCAACTCACCTCCCTTCTTCATTCACCCCAATCGGTGACATTCTGTCTTTTTCTTCTTCTTCGGCCCTGACGGCTTGAAGCGACCTTTGTCGGCCCATGATGGGACTTCCAAGGCTATAGCAATATTCCCGGACCATCCTTATTGTGTCTTCCTTGCTGTACTCTGTAGAGATGGAAGAAGGCAGCGCTTGGATTCGGGCCGGCGGCATGTATGAAAGCCGTGTTAGTTTGGCCATTTGGTTAAGACCCTTCAAATATTTAGAAATGTCAGTCTGTCTTGCACAGGCCCTGACAGTGGATGTAAGAGTTATAGCTATGGCTTCCTCCGCATGCATAACTTTGTTGCCCCCTCTCTTAGGGACATCAGTAGAGTTTTTGAAGCCTGGCGAGACTGGTGCAGCATCTTGGGTCCTCTTAGGAACCCACATTTGCTTGAATTTTGGTAAATTCGGGGTTGGCCTCCCTTGCTTGTTGTCACCAAGGCGTTCACGATCATCCTACTCCTGTGAGACCCAGGTATAGGTCTCTGGCAATCACACTATTTCTGTATTTCTAATCTGTGCACTGTAGGTAGCAACAGCACAAGTTCGGGAATAGGCACGCCCGTGCACACGCCATTGCATTCACTATCACGTGCGGCACTCTTCCTTTCTGACGCCTACAGGAATCATTGCTCATTTTACCCCAACTGCAACAAGTATGGTTTAAGATGTCCATCTAAATATTCTAGTGCTTGAAAATTGTCTATATTATTGTCACTTGCACACTTGGCACAGTGATAACTCGTCACTCTGGAGCAAGGTTTGAGGCCGAAGTGCTTGGTGTGCAGGCACGTTCATGATTGTTAAGCAAAGTTTAGGAACAAAATTGCAGCTGAAACCAAATGTCTTTTCCACATTAAGATTTTTCTTTATATAGAACTATGTAAATTCTGAAAGTTGACAAAAAATGGGAGTGCACCGCCTCTTTGTTTTTTAATGACATAAAGATGGCTGTGAACAATGTTGGTAAGTATTTTTTTTCTGATAGTCAGTAAAACAAAGGCAATCCCCTTCCTTCACCACAACACTAAATTGGAACTTGAATTCCCAAGTCATGAAAATATTATCTGCATTAGTTTATTGGAATTAAAGATAGATGATGTTTGGATAAGAATTCTCTTCATGGAAAACAAGTGAGCTACTTTTCCCAAAGACGTCTGCACACCCACCCCCTTCCAATGGGTCTCAAGTTGGACTCCATCCAGCTGTGCCCATTGCATGCATCATACAGAGAGTTTGCATTGCCTGGGCTTCTCTCTGTAACTCTGTTAAATATTCATTCATATAGGGTGGATCCTTTAACACATTACATATCATAGATTGAGCTAACTCATTTCATTTTGTAATTAATTAGTACCATGATGTATAAGGAACAGACAAATTTGATACGGACATTTATTCCAGAATTAAGGTGTTTTCTATGGATTCCAAACATATAATCTTTTCCCTTGTTTCATTATTTTTAGTGGTGCAAACACAAAGATTATTATGCCATTTTTACCTAGCTAAATTGTCCGAAACTAAATTGTTATGTACTTCTTAATCATTTTTTGTAGCTGAGGTTGGACGAAAATTGAAAAATTATCAAATGGGGGATTTTTGACCAAGGTTGGATGGATTCCCATAAAGTCATCAGTGGCAGCAAACCTTGTTCCTCTAGAGGTGGAGGCTTCAGCATGAAATTCAGGAGGTGCCTCTCCTTCAACATATATTTTGGGTTCTTCCGGAGGAGACTGAGGTGGAAAAATCTCGACTTGTGTCATTGTACCAAAATTGGTGTCCAGTGGCACATCTTGCTGCTGCCGATCCTGTTCATAGTGATCATCAATATGAATTTGTTCCTCATGCTTGTCTACATGCTTATCTTCAGCTTGATGACCTTGATGCTCATGTGCTCGATGTCTTGGCTATTCATGTTGTGCAGGCTACTGTGCTGGCTGTGCCAGCTCTACTGGCTGTGCTGGCTGTGCCGGCTCTACTGGCTGTGCTGGCTCTGCTGGCTGTGCTGGTTCTGCTGGCTGTGCTGGTTAGTCAGGCTGTTGTTGCTGAGTAGGTGCAGCTGGAGGTTCTGGTTGGTGTCCAGGCAAATCTCTTATAACTTTATCACCTTCTTTCTTGAACTTCATAAACTTTTCAACAAACTTCAGGCAGCACACATTACTCTAAGGGATATCCTTCACCTTTTCATTCTCCAAAGAAATTTTGACTCTCTGAAAAATCGATGTCAAGTGTGCCGCATAGGGCAGATTTCTCCTTTGTCCTGTACAGCTCCCCATGAACTGAAGTATGATTTCAGGCAGGCAGACTTGCAGATTGTTGAACATGCAATAGAATATAAATCTTTGGGTTTCTATGATACGGCTTCTGCCACCCCCTTGAGGGGTAATCATTGTGGTGAATATGTGGTGCAAAAGTCGTTGCAGGGGAGGAAAGCGATTTGTGTTGAAGTTTGTGACATGAAGTTGAGTTTCATCTTGTGGGTTGCTGGGCTTGCCAGTTAATATTGTGTATGCAGCAAAAGGATCAAACTGAAAATCTGACTCCACTAATCCATCCAGAGGTATACGCAAGGCTTTGTGAAGCAGTTTGGGATGTAGCTTTATCTTAACTCCCTTGACTTCTGTCCACAGAGCCTTTTGGTTCTGGTCATAATATAGGTTCTTATAGAACTGTTGGACCAAAAATGGATAGTAGACCCTATGTAGGGACATGAACTTTCTCCAACCTTGGAACTCTATGAGCAGAAGTATTTCAGGAAATAGATCGAGCATCTTATGGGCTTCCCCAGTTCCTGGTATCGGTATGTCGGTATTATCGATATATCGGTATCTCGAGCTCTGGGTCGTCACACCTGGGATACCACCCGGGACTTCTTCTGACGCCCCTTGTTTCTTGGTGCTTGCAGGCCTCCACGGGTGCGAGACGACTTCCCTGTTCAATAAATAGAGAAGGTGGTACGTGGCATAGAAACCAGATTTCTGCCCCTACACTTCTTGGCGCTGTTTGTGGGAAGACGAGCGAAAAGCTATAGCACCCCGTGGAAGCCTCCGCAACGCTAGCCACTGGGGCCGTGGTTCCCACCAGGGACCCAACTCCCACCGGGGGTCGCAGGAAGCTTCTTCTGCTCAACCCCGACAAGAAGTCACCCCGGGTGACCTAGATGAAATCTGCCAGCAGATCCAAGCCCGGACAGAACTCTACCAGGAGCTTGTGAACCAGCCGACGGACCCCCAGCACGTCTTGCCTGAGCGACGGCAGGACGAAGAAGCCCGAACTGGGGGGAATCCTCGCCAAGTGTGGGAGGCCTCCCACGCCTCAGTTGCAAGGACCCGACGATCACGCAGCACGCCTGCACCAAGAGTGCGCAGCCCATTGCACTCCAACCCGGAGATGGATCGCCGGCTCCAGCGCATTGATGAGATAGAAGACAAAGTCCGATGCTTGGACGACATCCTCCTGGCCGCCAGAAGTCGTGGTCTGATCGACAATGACCAGCACTTTCATGCTCCCTTCTCCAGGGAGATCATGGAAGCCCCCATCCCGCCAAAGCTCCAGCTACCATTGTTCACCTCCTACGACGGCACCACAGACCCGACCGACCACATGCACAGCTTCAAGTCTCACCTAGTATTCCACCTAGTCTCAGACACTGTGAAATGCCTGGCGTTCGTTATGACTCTTCGGGAGAACGCCAGGGCCTGGTTCGAGTCCCTACTGGCCTGGACCATCTCTTCCTTCCAGCAGCTCAAGAAGCTATTCAAGGAAAACTTCATTGGCTGCCGAAAGGTGGCTAAGTTAGCAGTGACCCTGCTCGCGCTCAGGCAAGGGAAAGAAGAAACGCTGTGGGACTTCGTCTCCCGCTTCCGCGTGGAGGCACTCCGGATCCCACACCTTGACGTTGGCATCGCGACCACTGCCCGTTGATAGGTTCTCCAAAATGGCCCACTTTTATATTTTATAAATTAAATATATTATGAAAATATTTTTTGATAAATTACATCATTAACATTACTACTTAAAATTTAGAAATAACAAATATATTTTAAAGTTACTATTGGTCTTAATATCTTTATGGTTGGTTGAGATGAACTGTTTCATATGCGTTCTGTACTCGCGGCGATCTATTATAAATTAGTATCTGCCATGTTTGAAAGTTGAACAGAATAACAAATCTGATTAGAGAAAGAAATGTGGACTCCACCTACTCTTCTCACACACAAAGCGTTGACCCGAGATTAGTCGCGTAAGTATTCATGCCCGGGGGCACGAATGCTCTACCTTCACCCAATATCAAATCGTCTCTTAGAGCAACTTTGTTAACCAAGTGGGGTTAGCGCGTTTGACCTCATAAGGTCAAAAGAACTAACCGACTTCGATTAGTCATATCGTGTGCGAGAGAGATGGTGGGACTCGCATCACTCTCTCTCGCTGATTAATTTATCTCTCTCATCCTAACCGAAAAACAAATCGTCCCTAAAAGAATGGAGTAGTAGTGTAATGGTACATGATTAATTTCTTAAGCTAGGTCATATGGAACTCATGTCATAGAGTCATCGGTTTCCCATGTACCATAAGGGAATCATCTAATTAGAGTGTTTGGAGAAAGTTTTGTCCAATGGTGTCCGTGGGTTAGAAATGGTCACTAATAATTGTCTAAAGTCGAATCATGAATCTACAAATGTCTGCGAAGATTGACAAACGTTCATGCACTAGGTTCCATCAAGTTCAACATCTGGTTCCTTTTTTTTTTAGAACCAGAAAAACTTTGGTTGATCTGGTCATCTAATCTGATCTTTGCAATCATATTGCTCAGCATGCTACTTTGATTAAGTATTTTTTTTACATATAAATTATTGTTAAATGGTTATTTACAAAAATATAATGTCTGAAAATGACAATGAGAAAGGTAAAGTTTGTTAGCCCCGGTATGACCAAACCTTGCCAGGCCCGTTGCGGCCTGGATCGACTGAACTCGTAACGGACCAATCCACCCTCAACCCATTCAGTGTTGCCCAGCTGAGGCCAAAGAAGTTCTGTCGGCTCCCTGACAGAATTACTACGCGCGTCTTGGATGTCAGAGAACTCACCATCGGATGAACGTTGTCACACCATTACTGGACTACCAGCGACGCAGACCAAGTCACACCCATGCCGCCAGAATCCTCGCCACAGAGTCTCCCTGTCACGTCCCGAGATACATATATGCAGCGGAACAACTCGGGAATGTAAATAGCCGACAAAGTAAGGCTCGCGCTAGTAAGATAATCAGAGCGCTATAACATTCACACCAAAGAATGAATGCACAAGATATAATCAAAACTCAACATTATTAATCAAATAATCAAAGTTTACAAATTGACACTTGACTCTCTTTGACATGATGACTTATTAGACTCAAAAATAATGAAAAATTACATAACATGATCAACTTCACCACCTACTACAGTGAAGGTCTCTAAATTACAATAAATGACTCAAGACATTCTAATTCTCTAAGGCTTCTCTCGATCTTTATTCACTCTCGGAATCACCACTTGAGTACTACGACTCCAAGCCACTAGAATTTTCTGGAAAGATAAGGAAAGTAGGGAATGAGCGCACTCACCCAGTAGGTAACTTCGTGTCAACATGAAGGTAATGTTTACATGATTATCATTTTAACTCTAGAAAAGATAATAATAAAAATAAGGTGCGAGAAAACATACGATAAAAATCATAGCAACATCAAGATATAAAAGTAAGGACACGATATTGCAAATATGATCATGATCGAGCAAGAATGTAAGCTTTGGACTTTCAATAACAAGAATGTACTAGCGTATAATGAGAATGTACTTTTCGTAACCTTAACGAGACTATGCACTAGAAAGTCATGTAATGTGAATGTACTAGCAAGCATGTAATTTCAAAAGATTACCTTGTAGATTTCACTCGTTTATAAAAAAAGTACTTCCAGCATAATACGACGCCAGTAATCATCATATCCCATAGTTAATAGTATGTTTCCGGCCATCTGCAGAGGGGACTAGAAATAAATCAAGCTACTTCCACGATATATAACAATAAAGTTTGGCCAAGAAAGTAAAGTTCAACAATTCATTAAGGTGATTAGTAAGCAGGGTAAGAAAGCACGCGAATATTGAGAATTGAGAGGTCAAGAACGAATTAATGACAATGTCATGCTACAGGAGGAATCTGACAACATAATGGTATATTTATCAATTTCTCTAATTCATTAATGACTTATTGAATAATGTTTGGGTTCTAGACAGTCAAAAGAATGTTTGAGAATATAGCAAGATCAACCATTTGGTCAAATCTCGGTTGGACAGAAAGCTGACAGAATGCAGTTGACAGTGGACCGCTATCTTGAGGTAGCGGTCGAGTGCAGGCCGCTATCAGGTAGTGCGTCGACTCAAGAAGGAATTGGGTCGACTCACAGAAATCTATTGATTGAAACATGAACAAGGTCGTTGACCAGCCGCTATCTGCAGGTAGCAGTCATTTCTTGGCCGTGATCAGGACAGAGTGCAGAAATCGTAGAAAACATGTAGTGCTTTCTAGATTTTAGGTTTTTAGGGTACAACCAGCTCGCCGTCTATTGGCGATTAAAAATAATATGAATAAATAAATAAACCGACGTCTCCTACAATCGACGCCAATTCTTTTAATGGGTGCCTCTTGTCAGTGGCGCCAATTCCGTGAGGTCGACCCACCCTCTGATGCGTCGACTTGCGGGAATTAGCGCCTCTTTCGGAAGACGTGAATTCTTTAATGGGCGCCTTCGCAAAGTGACGCCAATTCTTCAAGTCAACCTAGCCTCCCAGAGGCTGATGCATCTGAATTGGCCCCTTCTTGTGGGGACGCGAATTCATTAATTAACACTCTCTCAAAGTGACACTAATTCTTGATATTATTGGTTTTTTTAATATAACGAATTGGTGCCTTTGTAGGTGGACGCCATTTTGGAGGGTCCAAGAATTCGCGGCCTTCCTTCTCGATGCCAATTTTGCCATTTTCGCACTGTTCATCTTCCTCGTCGCGGCGTCAACCGTTCGCACGTCGCCCCTATACCGGCCACGCCGTCCACGACATGCGGAGGGGGGCTCCCTCCCCTTGCTCTACCGCTCGCCCATGCCCCGTCGTGCCCCTTTGGCGACGTGGCAACCACCGAGCGAGCTAGCTGTGGCGACCCGGGATCCGAGTACCAGAAAGGAACCGGCGCGACTCGAACCTCGACCCACCTCCCACGAGCCTGAAGACTCCGAAGGGAAAAAGGGATGGTGTGAGGGTGTGTAAGAAGCTAAAGTAACTGCAGAGATAGCACAATATACAACTAAATAATACTTTGAATCATGCTCATACAAGAATATTATGGTATAGTTTCATAGATATTAATTTTCTAAGCATGGGTGATTATTAAATATGGAAATGAATTGATGATCGTTTGTAGGGTCTCCAATTAATGGGCGCCCATGCCTGGAGCGCCATTCAGGAATGGCCCCCAGGTGATGGTCACCCTTTTTTTGGTAACAAGGAATCTAGCAGAGTGGTACGGAGAGCTGAACAATTATTGGGCCACCTGAGTTCAAGTTTTACCCTACGTATCAAGCCACCCGTTTTTTGTACCGCTGCCATAAAACCCCGGGCTCACATCCCTCGAGGATTAAATGTGAGCTAATATAGAATAACTGGAAAAAGAAAATTGCATGTCCATTATACAACTTCGTGTAAAAATGAGGAGCATGTGCATGCACATTCCAAAAGAAGCAATAACTAGTCATACCTGAGTAAGAGAATTAGACTAATGAACTATACCTTTTCTTCGTTGATATTGGAAATTAGAACATAAAATTATTAAAATAAAGGGCATGAGCCACACGTCATTGGACTTGGTAGGGATCTGCAAAGTACTTTGGCCTGAAACATAGAGACCCTTAATATTTAATCATGAGAATGCTCTTATTTCAAAGTTAACCATTTTTTTATAAATGTTCCTCTTACTTTCTATGCCTTCCTCAAGACAAAAAAGGATAATTACATCGTGAATCAACTCATCAAAATTGCCAAAAATTGTTAAAAAGGACAAAAAATTCCTATAGCATTTCTTAATGTTAGTTCTTTAAAGTTTGTGATTAGTTATAGTCCTTGATCGTAGTTTTTCCTCGGATGTAGCTCATTATCTCATGCACATTGCTCGCCATTGTTCATAGTGATTGTTGTCAATGATCATTCCTTATATGAGTAATATGTCCTCTTATAATTCATAGCCATCATAGCCATCATGCTCTTAGGACCTCACTTTTCGATGACATGTCTTTGTATAATTCATGGCTATCATACTCTTAGGGTCATTACTTTTAGATAGTGTCTTTTTATAATTCATAGCCCTCATACTCTTAGGATTTTTACTTTTAGATGTCTTTTTATAATTCATGGTCATCATACTATTAGCATCCTTACTTTTAGATTATTCCTTTTCTTTAGTCTTCAGCATCATAAACAATGGAACTACAGATCTTTATTTCATACCTAGCCCACTGCAAGACCAGTCTTATCATTGCTTCATTGGTTCCTTCAAATGATGGGTCCTTAAAGTGGACCTCGTTTGGAAAAGACTAAGAAGTTAAGAAACTATCATATTAGGATGTTGGAGATGGAGGATGCTTTAGAAAAAATCTAAATAAGGCCCAAGGAATGTATGCCATAGTGCCATACTACTAGAGTAAGTGTTAGGTGATTGGAGGATAATTGTTGGGGCACCTTTCTTTAAAAATAAAGGAATGCAAAGTTGCAATGAATATCATGGTTTGAAACCTTCGGAGAGATCAATTGAGCATTTTAGGTCTGTGACTATTGTTTCAAAAGATTAGTTAGGCTCCATGCTGGGGAGAATTATTATAAAACCTATTTCTTTGTTGAGGCAGTTAATGGAGAAAGGTAAGGCGATGTTGAAGGACCTACATATAGCTTTTATTGGTTTGGTGTAAGGTTATGACTGGGTATCAAGATAGTCAATGTGGTGAATGTTGGAGAAGAAATGAGTCTCTAAAAGATACATTGAGAAGATTATGGGCATGTACAAGATAATAACTTGTGTGAGAACCAACATTGGAGAGAGGTGTGCTTTCTATTGCTATAAAATTTATTAAGGGTCAGTTCTAAGTCCATATGGATGAATTGAAAAAATATTAACATGATAACACTTTTTGGTTCATGTTATTTGTAGAGGACGTTTTAATTGATTGCAGTACTGTGGACGGTCTAAAGGCCAAATTCTTGGAAATGAAAGTGGACTGTACCAACAGAGACGATACAGTAAAGAGTAGGAGGAGAGGTTCCTCCTAAACAAAAAGAAAACATCTAAATAAAAGGAAATCTGAATGTAATGGGACTTTTACTCATTATCAGTCTTATAAACCATAGGTTTTTTGGTGTACCCAACTTACTCAAACACTTCTTTTTAATAGGACTTCCAATTGTTGGTGTGGGATTTACAGGCTCTTTGGCTAGCACAATTCCAAAACGTGGGGACCATAGGTATGTCTTTTATATACCGAACAACTTCAGTAAAAGATGAACAACAGTCCATTAGGTGTTAAAATCCTTGATATGTGTATCCTTTGGTTTGAGGAAACTTATATCTTAGGAAACATTTTTATGATGCATCTGAATCAAAGATTGTTTAAACTTGAGGAGTTTTTATTGTGCTTGTTCATCATATATTTCTTTGCATATCTGAGTTTGCTGGCGGCATGCCAAGCTTTTCAAGATCTTCTATTTTAATGCTTGTGTTGACATCAGCATATTATCATTGAAATAGGAGACAGATATTTATGGATGAAGTAATTAGGTTAGTTAGTCGTCATGGCATAGAAACTGAGTATTTGAGGGTTTTTCAAATACCCTTTGAAAGATAAGAGACTTTTAAAGTTTTCAAAACCTTTTAAAATTAATTTAGAAATTGGCTTTAGGTTGGCCTGATGAAATTAGCAATTTAGGGTTCAAAATGTTGGATTGTTGTTGCACCCATTATTTTCTCGATTTAATTGAGACAACTACCTTGAGCCAATCGAGGTTAATCGCACTATGCTTCGACGGCGGTCAAAATACGGCGCAAAGCCAGTATCGCCGCTCCATGGAGTTATCTCTACATCCTGGAACTCCCGTCCAAAAAAAACCCATCAATCGTAAGTTCTTCAAAGTGATTGAGGTGATTGAGGGCCAACTAAACCCACAACGACCAATGAACGACATGGAGCCAAGCATCGTTGTAATTTCGAATAGATTTTCGAATCTTGGGAATTCTCGCCGGAGGTCCAGGATAAAGCAAAAGTACATCGCAACAAGAGGATGCACGTGTGGAAGACGTTCACTCACTAACAGAAAGTCTGGCACGCGTGTTCGAGATGATCCTGGCAGAAACAAACTTCTCCCCTCGATCAATGATGCGGAGGAGACTAAAGAACAAACAAAGGCGAAGCTTTTCTCTCTTCCACGTGTTCTGGTTGTGAGCAAGCTGCAAAAAAAGGGTAGAACCCGGGTTTTTAAAGGGAAGGCACCACCATTTCTAGCCCACCTCGACAGGGTGGGGACCCGGGGAGGGACGCTCGAGATCAAGAGGACCCGCGCGGGTCCCCTTGACCCCCGAGAGACTCGCTGGACCTGGCGCGGGGTCATTTGACCCCGATGGCCCCACCTGAGGTCAAATGGGTCCCTCGTGTGGCCGTTTGACCCTGGTGGGGCCCGCGCGGGTTCAAATGGGCCCGCACGGGTTCAAATTGTCCAAGCACGCCATCTGAGGGGCATTGACAGGCATGGGCTCTGTCAGCAGGACATCCCGGGGACAATCTTTAGGGCTTCAACGCGGTCGGAGTCAGCAGCGCGATCTCAGATGCACGCGGTCTTTCGGGTGGCTGCGACCCTCTGAGTCGGGTGCGCTCATCACGGCAGAGGCCCCACGCTTTGTCTCACGTCTTGTGTAGCGTGCCCTTAGCATGTCATTGCCAGTGACTACGAAGTTGATGTAAGCTGGGTGTCTCCCTCGTCAGGTGTTCACCAAATTGCCTTTACATGATGTTCGTCAGGGAGTCCTATGTGGAGGCTTGTATCTTGGATTAGGCACCGTTTGAGGGATGATTATGCGACATGCCCTGGGCGTGTGATTGTCAAGCACAAGAACAACCAACACAAATCGGCTTGTCCTCCTCGTCAAGAGTCGTCCGCAAGTTGTATGTTTCCGGTAAGGCTCAACTGGGTGAAGTGTGTGACCCTTGGCGTTCTTAGGGGGGTTTTGTAGGTCTAGGATTGGAGGGGGGCCATGCTGGTCCTGGTAAAGGGGGGGTTTACTCGGACCAGGATGCCCCAGAACTAGTTGGTCTGTGTAAAGGGGGTTTACGGGGACTAGGTTGACGGGTTTGAATGCGGTTCTCTAGGTGGCTGCGTTCTGACATGAACGTGGTCATCTAGGTGGGCGCGTTCTGGTCGTGGCTAGTTGGTCCACATAAAAGGGGTTTACCCGGACCAGGTTTCCCCAGGCATCTTGGTCCGCATAACCCCCCCCCCCCCCTTTGGGGGTTCACCTGGACCAGGTTGCCCTTGTCCGTGTAAAAGTCCCCCCTAGGGGGGTTTATCCGTACTAGCATGGTTGGGTTTGACCGTGGAGGAGAGAGAAGAGAGGGCGGCCCCCCCGGAGGTGTCCCATCTTCCGATTTTCGACAAGGGTCTTCGGCTTGCGGAGGAAAGATACGGCGCTCTGAGCTCCGGAAGCTACTTCGACCAGCTTGCTCCCACTTCGCTCATGGGCTCCTGGTAGATGGCGCTTGGGATTAGCTTCTGATCCTTATGTGATGCCGTATGGTGCGGCAAGAGACCCTAAGTCCCGGGTTCGGCCCCGTCGTCTAGGGATTGTTGGCGTCGTGCCGTTTGCGATGCCTCGGGCATGGCTTTGACGCGAGATGGGAAGGAGGGGACCCCCCCTCAATTTGGAGCTATAACAGCTAGGCAGATGAAGCTTACTGTCTGTCAGGGCTCCGTCTTGAACGCGCCCCTCCCAGGTGCCGCGTTTTGAATGTGGTAGCCAGAATGGCCGCATTCTGGGATGATCACGCCCAGTAGAGTGACCGTGATCTGGTTGACACATGCTAGTGGCTCTGAAGCCCCAAATATGACTTGGTTGTTGGAACCTCAGGTGTCAAGCCGCTTGTAGAGGGCATGTTGGGAGTCGTTCCCTACCTTTTTTTGTCATGCGCGGTGCGACATGGCGGGTGGCAGCGAGTCCCGGGTTGGCCCGACAACTGAGATGTCGGCAAGGGGATGCTGCTTGCCCGGTAGTCGAGGGTGGTCCCTGCTTCTTGGTGAAGAGCCATGTGATACGGCGAAGGGCTCTGAAATCCGAGTTGGACTCGGCGGTTAGAGCCGTTGGCGTTATGTCATTGGTGAGGTGTTTGGGAGTGATTCCCGCTTCTCTGTAGGGTGCCGTGGGACACGGCAAGTTGTTTTGAGTCCTGGGTTGGCCTGGTTGTTAAGGTGCTTGCAGTGTGATGCCGCCTGTAGGGTATCTGGGAGTGGTCCCCGAATCCTTGTAGAGTGCCGTTTGGTACGACAGGTTGTCCTGAACCTCGTGTTCGATTCGGTCATTGGGAAACTTATTGGCATGGTGCCATTCGCTCGGGGGTGATCTCCGTTTGTCATGTTGTGCCGTTTGACATGGCGAAATGTCTCGGTTTTTGGGATCAACCTGGCCGGTAGAGCGCCTTTAGTGTTATGCCATCTTGCTCTGTTTAGGGAGTAATTCTCTTTGCCTAAATCCTAATTAGTTTGAGAAAATAAGCGGGTACAACAGCAATCAACTCTACTCGTGTTGATTTATGGTGTTGACTTATATGCCATAAAGGCTATCAACGCTAGTTATTTCCACTCGTAGCATTGGGGTGCATGCTACAAAGGCTCCCAATTCTACTGATGTTCACTTGTAGTGTTGACTTATATGCCACAAAGGTTGTCAACTCTACTTGTGTTGATTTCTGGTGTTGACTTACATGCCACAAAGGCTGTCAACCCTAGTTATATCTATTCGTAGTAATGGGGTGCATGCCACAAAGGCTCCCAATGCTACTGGTGTTCTCTTGTGGTGTTGACTTATATGCCGCAAAGGCTGTCAACTTTACTCGTGTTGATTTCTGGTGTTGACTTACATGCCACAAAGGCTGTCAATCCCAGTTATTTTCACTCGTAGTATTCGGGTGCATGCCACAAAGGCTCCCAATTCTATTGATGTTCACTTGTAGTGTTGACTTATATGCCGTAAAGACTGTCAACTCTACTCGTGTTAATTTCTGGTGTTGACTTATATGCCATAAAGATTGTCACATCCAGTTATTTCCACTTATAGTATTGGGGTGCATGCCACAAAGGCTCTTAATTCTATTGATGTTCACTTATAGTGTTGACTTATATGCTGCAAAAGATGTCAACTCTACTCGTGTTGATTTCTGGTGTTGACTTACATGCCACAAAGGCTGTCAGCCCCAATTATTTCCACTCGTAGTATTAGGGTCCATGCTACAAAGGCTCTGAATTCTACTGATGTTCACTTGTAGTGTTGACTTATATGTCGCAAAGGATGTCAACTCTACTCGTGTCGATTTCTAGTGTTGACTTACATGCCACAAAGGTTGTCAACCACAATTATTTCCACTCGTAGTATTGGGGTGCATGCCACAAGGGCTCTCAATTCTATTGATGTTCACTTGTAAAGGCTGTCATCTCTACTCGTGTTGATTTCTGATGTTGACTTATATGCTACAAAGGCTATCAAACCCAGTTACTGCTACTTGTAGTATTGTGTTGCATGCCACAAAGGCTCTCAATTCTACCGACGTTCACTTGTAGTGTTGGCTTATTTGCCACAAAAGTTGTCAACTCTACTCATGTCTCAACTTCTGATTTTGACTTATATGTCTTTTTTGGGCTGTCAATTCCAGTCAATTCTAGTCAATTCCACTTGTAGTGTTGACTTACATGTCTTTTTTGGATTGACAACTCTACTTGTGTTTCAACTTCTGGTTTTGACTTATTTGTCCTTTTTGAACTGTCTATTCTATTAAATTCCACTTGTATTGTTGACTTACATGTTCTTTTTGGGTCAATTGTACCATATTTCACTTGTGTTAACTTACATGTCCTTTTTGGACTATCAACGCTACTTGTGTTTTAACTTCTGCTTTTGACTTTCATGTCCTTTTTGAACTGTCAAGTCCATACAATTCTACTCGTAGTGTTGACTTACAACTCCTTTTTGGACTGTCAACCTTGTGTTTCAATTTTTAGTTTTGACTTACATGCCCTTTTTGGACTGTCAATTCCATTTATGGTGTTGGCTTATAGGTGATTTTGGACTGTCAACCCTCCTTGTGTTTCAACTTCTGGTTTTGACTTATATGCTCTTTTTGAGCTGTCAATTCAAAAGATCACCTCATATTCAAATTCAAACATTGACCATAAACCACAAAGGTCGGTCAACCCAAATTCAAATTCAAATCATGACTATAAACCATAAAGGTTGGTCATCCCAAATTCAAATTCAAACATTGACCATAAACCACAAAGGTCGGTCAACCCAAATTAAGTTCAAATCTGCTTTTTTCCCTTTTTTTCCTTTTTTTTCCTTCTCTTCTTTTTTTTTGTAGTAGGGGAGGAGAGAGTTTTACACAATGGGGGCTGGTCATCTATCGGCGTGGCTGCCAATGGTTGTGCATCTATCGGCCTGCGTGTCACCGGTTGATCATCTGTTGGCCTGGTCGTCAGTGATCAACATCTGTCGGATTGAGGCCCCGGTGGCTGAGTATCTATCAGATCAAATTCTCGATGGCTAAACATCTGTCGGATCAAAGCCCTGATGGCTGAACATCTGTCAGCTTGAAGCCCCGATGGCTGAACATCTGCCGGCTTGAAGCCCCGATGGCTGAGCATCTGTCGGCTTGAAGCCTCGATAGCTGAACATCTATCGGCTTGAAGCCCCGATAGCTGAACATCTGTCAGCTTTGAAGCCCCGATGGCTGAACATCTGTCGACTTGAAGCCCCGATGGCTGAACATCTATCGGATTGAAGTCTCGATAGCTGAACATCTGTCGGCTTGAAGCCCCGATGGCTGAACATCTATCGGCTTGAAGCCCCAATGGCTGAGTGCCAGTCAGTTTAACGCCCCGTTGGCAGAGTGCCAGTCGGTTCAATGCCCCGTTGGCGGAGTGTCTTGTCAGCTTGAAGCCCTGATGACTGAATGTCTCGTCGATGTAACACCCTGATGGCGGAGTGTCTTGTCAGCTTGAAGCCCCAATGGTTGAGTGTCTTGTCGGCTTGAAGCCCCAATGGCTGAAATGCTAGTCAGTTTAACACCCCATTGGCGGAAATGCTAGTCAGTTTAACGCCCCGTTGGGGGAAATGGTAGTCGGTTTAACGCCCCGTTGGCGGAATGGTAATCGGTTTAACGCCCCATTGGCGGAAATGGTAGTTGGTTTAACGCCCCGTTGGCGAAAATGGTAGTTGGTTTAACACCCCATTGGCAGAAATGGTAGTCGGTTTAACGCCCCATCGGCGAAAATGGTAGTCAGTTTAACATCCCATCGGCGAAAATGGTAGTCAGTTTAACGCCCCGTCGGCAGAATTGGTAGTCGATTTAACACCCCG
The DNA here is from genome assembly GCA_024336825.1 of Amorphophallus titanum. NCBI lineage: Eukaryota > Viridiplantae > Streptophyta > Magnoliopsida > Alismatales > Araceae > Amorphophallus > Amorphophallus titanum. Next base: position 8,983,158 of record JANBPO010006859.1, on the reverse strand, counting down.
TTGGTGAAAATGCTAGTCAGTTTAACGCCCCGTCGGCAGAAATGCTCTTGGTTCAGATGAAAGATCATGACGCCGACCGTGTGGGAGGTTTATTGGGTGGATGACCGAGGGCCGAAGGTGAAAGAGATATATAATGCAAGTTTGAGCATTTTATTAACAACAAGGCAAACTCCCCCTAAGAATATGCAATCATTTCAAAAAACTAGCAAAGCATGCAAGTAAGCCGATTGAGCTTTTATGTTGACTCCCCCTTAGCATAAGCATAACATTCAAGAGACTATGTAAATGCATAGAATGCCATCCACTACTCACAACATGTGCAAACTCAAGATGATTACAATGCATTCTAAACTATGAAGCAAACTCTCAGACTCCCCCTCAGTTAATACACACGAAGGTCCTCACAATATGAACTTTCATGCAGCCAAACCAGACATCATCAAGTGACTGTCAGCAGTGATGAACCAAAGACTCATATGGCTGTTAAGAAGAACAATATCAAGTTGAGCCATAGACCTTTCAAAAGATCAACTATAAGATGATTATCACAACAAATTCAGCTGTGTTACAGATTCTTCATGAATTAAGCAACTGAAGTATCTACCTTTTTGGTACGAGGCAGAGAACATAGATCCGAAGATCACCTCAAGCAAAGTGTTATTTTTTTGATAGGCTTAGCCCATCATTGCAACATACACCTTTTGATATACCAGAAGGCTCACATAGGATATGAAGAGGCGTGATCTCGCACTTGTCCTGGGCTAGAGATGCTGACCACAAAGTTATGAACTGCAAGAAAGGGAAACATGTCAGAGGTGCCCAGGGATGAATCCCCAGGGTAAACCCTCCGATGCCTAAGTCAGTAGAGCCTTGGTGCGAGGGGTAGAGGGAAGGAGATGAGGGCGCGAGATTTCTCTCCACCAAGTGGTGAAGTGGTTCTTGCTCAGGGAGTTTAGGCTTACTCTGGCCTTGCCTTTCACTGGAGGATTTCCCAGGTTCAAATAGTGCGCCAACTACATGAGTCCTGTGAGCAGAGGAGTTTCAAGAGGGGATTACGTCATTGACGTGGGCGCTTTATAGCCTGAGGACTCTTGGTCTCCCTTATCCTTATAAACTTCTAGCTATTGAAGAACTCTCAATGGCTATAAGCATCTGTCGGTCGGCTCGAGCATGGGGTGCTAACTCTTACCCAAGCGATGGGGGCGCAGCTCGACGAAGGGGTATGAGGAAGTGGTGGGCGACCTTCCCCATTCGGACCGACGCTCGGGCTTCCGATCCTAGAGGCTGCCTAGGAACGCGGGACCACATCCTTCGACGCGCCCTTTGGGTCGAGGCCCCAATGATTCTTCCAGATCTCCTCGCCCTAGTGCAGAAGCATGAGCGCTATGAGGAGAATACAGCGGCCTTGGGCCACGTGGCCGGAGCCGATCGATCAGATCGCAAGAGATCTGTCGACCCCACCCGAGAGGGTCAGAGCAAGCAGGAGCGACACGACAGAGACCGCCGTGACTGCCGCGAGAAGGAGAGGGGCAACTATCGCTACTACACGCCCCTGATGGCTCCACCAGACCAGATACTCATGGAGATCTGCAAGGAGCCATTCCTCATATGGCTTCCTCGGATGAAGTCAGATCCGAGCACGAGGAGCAAAAAGAAGTACTACCTCTACCATCGTGACCATGGCCACGACACCGTCGACTGCATCAACTTGAGGGATGCCATCGAGGATCTCATTCGGAGAGGACTCCTCGATAAATTCCTCACCAAGGCAGTGGAGCGTTGGCGGAAGACACCCCCGCCGATCGACAACCAGCCCAACGGGAAGGAAATCATGATGATCTCTGGGGGACCGGCCGCGGGGGGAGACAGCGCGACCAGGAGATGGTAGTATGCAATGGCGGTCAGCACTACGGGCCAGGGCAACGACACTCCGCGTGGGAATTCCACCCCAGGTCATCTAGGAGATCCCATTATCTTCTCCGACGATGACCTAGATGGTGTAACTACGCCCCACTCCGGTGCTTTGGTGGTCTCGGCCACCATTAACTAATGTACTATGCGTCGCATTTTAGTGGACAATGGAAGCAGACCCGATGTCATTGCCTATGACTACCTTGTGCTTATGGGTGTAGATATGTCTCGATTAACACCGTTGAACACGCCGCTATATGGGTTCTCAGGAATGACCATCCGCCCGGAAGGGCGCATCTCACTCTCAATTACATTCGGGACCGCGCCGAAAGAGGTAACCTTCCTCACTGACTTTACTGTAATTTATGCAATGACAGGATATAATGCCATCATTGGCCGAGGGATCCTTGGCACGCTCCGAGGTGTCCCCTCCTCTTATCACCAAAAGCTTAAATTCCCCACCCCCTGGGGAATAGTGGAGGTCCGAGGGGACCAAAGAGAGTCCAGGAGATGCTACCTCATCTCCACGCGTGATCGACATCCCGAAGAAGCACGGAATTTTTGCACTAATTCTAAATCAAATTGTCTACGATATGAATACACTACTATCTTAAATGGCAAGAAGAAGGGTAAATAACTTATGTACATAAGGAAATGTGAGTTAATAACTTACTCAACATAGGGTTCAATCTCAGTACAATTCAAAATAATGCATATCTCTATGGTGTACAATTCTCTATCTTCTAGCGTCTGACTCAAATAATGTTCGAATGCATGTCTAGGATGCTTAAATATAGAGATCCGATTAGACGAATTAGCAACTCCCCCGTCATCATTACGTGGAGGTCGAGTACGACGAGTTTGAATCTCTGGCTCAAAATACATTGAACAAAAGTTCAAAATTTCTTCAATAACATATGTCATAGTAATCGAACCCTCCACCTTTGCCTTGTTGTGAACTTTCATTTTTAATTTATGCATTTACCTACAACAACAATTCAGATGGCCATGACATAAATATCGTACACATGTAGTGGCCGAAAGAAAAAAAAATTCTCGCATACCTCTCAAATGGATACATCCATCGAAATTGTACTGGCTCTCTGACTCTAACCTTGTATGGCAAATGGATGTGCCATCATGTCTAGCCTTCCTGAATTGCTCTCTAGCCCTACTAATGATGACATCCTCAAGTTCTTCCTCACTACTATACAAACTTGACCCTTCATCACTCTCCTTAGAAGATTTTGTGCAATCCTTAGACAATACTGACTTCTTTGTGCTCTTCTCTTCCTTTGTCCTCTTGACATTGATTTCATAGGTCATCAAGGACCCAATCAACTCGTCCAGCTTGAGTAGAGTGAGATCCTTAGAGTCTTCTATCATGGTTACTTTTATATGCCATTGTGATGACAAGGACCACAACACCTTCCTCACTAGCTCTTGATTTGTGTATTCATTTCCCAGTGCTTTCAACCGATTGGTGATCTCCATAAGCCTAGCAAACATCTCCGAGATGTTGTCAAGCGGTTTCATCATGAAGAGCTCGTATTCTCAAACCAATAAATTTGCCTTTGTTTTCTTGACTTTTGAAGTGCCTTCATACATCAACTTCAACTTGTTCCACATTTTCTGCGTAGAGAAACACATAGATATATGTGAATATTCATTTGGATGTACAACACATTCAACAATATTCATAGCTCTAAAATTGGCACATGATTTTGGCCCGGGGTATCATCAGGGTTGTTCCTGTTGTTCCAGAATGCACTTTGAAGCCCTGATTTTGTATTTCTGGTATTTTCTGACATATGCCGAACCCGTACCAGTTTTCTCGAGTTTTACCTTGATTTGGTCTTCGGCACTACCATTTGTACTGCCAGGCCTATTTTAGAGCCACGTGGGGCTTCTTCATCGAGTGGGCCACTCCTTGAAGTATTCTCCTCCTTGGCTGAGCACTTTTATAGCCATTTATGGATAGTTCTGGCATTCCGCGTGTGTTTAACAGATTTTCCAGATTTGCTGCTGACATCACCCTCGGCAGCAGGTATCATGCTTTCGAGCTTGCTTCAAGCTTGTACAAAGCATCTTCATCAGGTTGACAACCACCACGAGTGCTTCTACTCTTACAGGTTGGCTTTTCGACTATTTACGGACCACTTTGACATTCCGGGGCACCCTGCTCAAGTTTTCCAATTTTCCTACTGATTCAGCCTATGGCTCCGCATTTTTGAGGACCTAGGGACATTTCTTCATCTCGAGAGGGGCTCTTTGTCAGGTGAATAATCACCTAGTACATTCTGTCTGAGCTAGATGGGGTGTGGAAGTATTTTCGACATGATTGGTCTCCTTGCCGGGTTCATCAGCTTTGAACGTTATTCGGCCTTAGCGAGCTGCGGAAGGTGTGCTACCCCTCAGATGATGAGAGATGGGGTCCCTGGTACTCCTTATGAGGTGACCTGAGACTTCAGCAGTCTGAGCAGGCCTATCTTTGACTTTCAATTGACTATTCCAGTCATGTAACTATTACCCATTCATATTTTACATGTCAACATCCTCCAATTCGATAGGATGTGGAGCTGATGTCCTCCTCTGATCCCCCGAAGGAGCAAAACTTCAATACACCTTGAATTTGGCTTCTCGATGTCCAACAACGTCTTCGAGTATGAGGCTCTCATCTCTGGGGCCAAAATGACGTGACGCTTGGGAGCTGAGCAAGTTTGAATTCATACCGACTCCCAACTGGTCGCCAGCCAAGTCAATGGGGACTATGAAGCTCGGGAGGCACAAATGATTAGCAACCTACTGCTAGTAAAGGAGATAGCCCAACTGTTTGAGAGTTGCTAGGTAATCTAGATAGCTCGGGAAGAAAATTCCCGAGTGGATGTCCTCTCTCGTTCCCGGACTTCCTTACCAGGTCTGACCAACAATGAAGCTGAATATGAAGCTCTAATCATCAGGCATCATATGCCTCTTGATATGGGCATCAGGTGCCTTAAAGCCTACGGGGACTCTCAGCTAATAGTCTGACAAGTCCTCGGTATCTACGACGTGCGGACGCTAGAGTTGGTTCTGTACTATGCCACCGTCACCAGATTAATCTAGAAGTTCTATTTCTTTGAAATAGGTCATGTTCCCAGAAGTAGCAATACCCAGACAAATGCCCTGGCAAAATTTGTTGCGGCCATCAAGCTTCCGCCTAGAGACAAAGTCAACATCACTGTCAAGCACAGAAGACTGATGTTGAGTTCACTCAAAGGCAACTCCGGTCTTACCTTCTACGAGGTCCATGACCTTGACCAGAACACTCTTCCAGAAGAAGAAGATTGGAGTGAGCCTATCATCAAGCTCAAGAAGGGATGGCTCCATCCTGATCGAGTTCAAAGCGTTCAACTACGCCATCGGGCAACGTCATATAAGTTAATCAGTGACTCTTTATACAGACTTGTCCATGAGAAGGACAAGTTGATTCTCTTGAGATGCGTCTCGTTGGCCAAGGCTCGAGCCATCATGCATAAAGTCCATTCGGGATTATGTGGTGCTCACCAGACCGGAGATAGAATGAAGCATAATATCAAGCTCAAGGGCTTCTACTGGCCAACCATATACGCGGACTGCATCTAGTATACTCACACATGCCATCAGTGCCAAGCCTTTGGCCCAGTGCCCAGAAGACCTCCCAATCCATTACGTCCCACAACCCCCACCTGGCCATTCGTCGAATGGGATATGGACATCGTGGGATGTTTCTCGCCATCTTCCAAGGGCCACAAGTACATCTTGGCTACCACCGATAAATTCTCTCACTGGGTAGAGGCCCTTCCCCTACGGGAGGTCACCGCCGAAGTGGTAGCCAGATTTGTACAACACAATATCATCTACCGATTTGGTACTCCTAGCCGTATAGTGCCCGACAACGAAATACCATTCAAGAATAGGGCCGCATATCAACTAGCGATCAAATTCCATGTCGACTGGAGAACCTCTTCGGTCTATAATCCCCAGGCCAACGGCTTGGCTGAAGCCTTCAATAAGACCCTCTACAAGCTTTTGGCTAAATTTTTTAGCTTTGTCCTGTGTCTACTTATGTGTGGACTGTGTTAATTCTGAACTTGATCTACTCTTGTTTCGATGGTGGCCTTGCTTTGGACCTGATTTATGTGTTGGAGGCCGTTGTGCACCTTGTTCGGCGTGCCGTGTTTGGCGGCTGTTGTACTATGAAGGTTCAATAATCATTTCAGGACGTGAGGATAAGCTGAGATTGGTGTTCTTGGTGGCTTGTGCTATGGCACTTAGCACGATGGTTTGCACTATGGCGACTTGTGATCGGCTATTAGTAGGATCGATAGTCGAGGCGTGGTACATTACAGTTCGTGAGTTGCGATGGCGCCGAGAGGTGTGCTAAGATGTGGATGTCAAGTTGCATGTTTGCCTTTGTGTATTGTGTAGAGTGCACAGCGGAAGAGTGTGGGCTTATAACCCATTGGTCGACGATCGTTGGTTGGAAGATTCTGGCTGGCTGAGAGGATTGTTGCCTCGGTGTGTCTTCGTCTTGGCCGTATGTGCCTTGATGTTATTGGTTGTCATGCCATTGCTTGTGGCATTGTGGTTGTTGGCACTGGCAATTTTGAGAATTGGGAAAATCTATTGGCAAATATGCTGATTGAGTACCCTTTCTTTATCTGCATTTCTTGGAAGTTGTGCTCTCGGGATGTAATCATGATCCTAGATATGCATTATTCTGAGAGTTGTTGTGTGTCCTTGTTGGTAAGCTGTGCGTGGCTAGTATCTTTTTAGCCATGTGTTCAGCTGTAATTGTGCCTTGATGTGACCCAACTTACAGTTGTGTCCCATGGTTCTATGTTGAGAATGGAGCCGGGATTCTGCAGGTGTTGTTGAGGTTGTTTGTTGCTTTGTTAGTTTTGTTCAACTTGGGAGGAGTTCCCTATGAGTCTGAATTTGGCATTGTGTGGACCGTGATCTTGTCTGTTGGTTGTGCTGTACTTTTTTGCTGTGGTAGAGTTAGCATGCGACTTGAATCAGATGTAAGGTTTGAGTGAGGACTGACTTGATTATGTTTGTGGTCCGGTGCTGTCATTGGCATTCTGTGTGCAGTTTTTGTAACGCCTGGTGATTTTGAAGGCTAAATGGGGATAAATATTGATGAGGACATCTCCCGGCATTCCCTATGGCACGAGGCGTCTCCGACCTCGTGACCCCTCGGAGATGAGATCCTCAATCATTATTATTATTATTATCCTTGCCATCATATATTTTATTATATACATTTTTTTTAGGAGTGGGATGAAAAAGGGGTTAAAAAGGTGCACCAGGTGAGTTAGAGCTAGTGCGTCGGTGAAGGCACCAAAAGGGTGCACCGGGGAAGACAAGATGAGCGTACCAGCGAAGGCTGGAGAGCAGGGTGTGCCGGGTGGGATCTGGGTGCTGCATGTTGGGCTGGGCACTGGCGAGCATGTCGAGCTGGGCACTGGCAAGCGTGCCGGGCTGGGCGCTAGCACGTGTGTCAGTGAAGGAGTGGAGAGTGTACCACTGAAGGCTGGGGGCTGGGCGTGCCGGCGAAGGCACTAAAAGGTGCATCGGTGAGGGCAGAACTAGTGTACCGATAAAGGAATAGGCGAAGTGTGCCAGAGAGGACAAGGGATTAGGCGTGCCGACGAGGGCACAAAAGGGTACACCGGTGAGGGTAGGAAGGGTGTACCGGCGAAGGATGAAGGACAAGTGTACCGGGGAAGATCTTCAAGGCCTGTGTCGGTGAAGGGCTGAAGAGGGTGCACCGGTGAGGGTCTGTGGAGTGTACCAGTGAAGGACAAACCCCGTGCAAGTTTCAACTAGGCCGGATGAAGTCTGTGCACATTTCGATCAAGGCCCACGCAAGTGCTCAATCAAAGTTCGTGCATATGCACAGGGTTGAGGGACGAAGTCCATGCAGGTTGTGCACGAGGTTGAGGAATGAAGTCCGTGCATATGCACGGGGTTGAAGAATGAAGCCTGTAGATATGCACGGGGTTGAAGAACGAAGTCCGTGCATATGCGCAAGGTTGAAGAACGAAGTCTGTCCATATGCACGGGGTTGAGGAACAAAGTTCATGCATATGCACGGGGTTGAGGAACGAAGTCCGTGCATATGCACGGGGTTGAAGAACAAAGTCCGTGCATATGCATGGGGTTGAGGAACGAAGTTTGTGCATATGCACGGGGTTGAAGAATGAAGTCGGTGCACGTTTTGGCTAGGGTCCATGCGAATGCACGGGGTTAACGGACGAAGTCCATGCAGATGTTCTGGTTGCAGGATGGAGTCCGTGCATATGCACGGATGCAGGTTTTGGGGCGAAGGGGCAGAGTCCATGCAGGTTTTTAAGCCAGTCCGTGCATATGCACGGGGTTGAAGCTCTGATATTCCAAACTAGGATTGGACTAATCATGTGTATCAGTTTGCAGGAAATCAACAGCCATCTCCTTGGCTTTAGCTCTTGTCAACCTAAAGTCACTCATTAAATCCCCAGGGAACATGGAAGGAGGGGTAAGCTTAAGGGAAGTTTTCAAAGGGTGATTCACAGTACACAGCATTTTGGAATTTTCAGCTAGGGAGATGGATGATATGGCACCCACATTTCTCCTTTTGAGTACAGACTTGGCTTCATCCGGAGATATCATATTACCCAAACCTTCAGAAGTTGGTACTATATGGACTGCAGGGCCCTCTGAATCAGAATCCTCTCTTATACTAGGGAGTGAGATATTTACAGTCAAACCAGATCTCTCCCTTCTGGGATTAAAGGAAATAGGAGTTTCTACCTCTTTTCCAGCATCAATTTCAGGTTCATCTGTCAAGTTGTCATCATGGATGGGCTTAAACTCTGCTGCCAGCTCTTCTCCCAACTGATTTAAAGTATCAAATTTGTTGCCATTTACCATCAAATCCTTTGTTACCCCCATCTTAGGCCTGAACTCTTGTCTCAATTGTTTTGGGGCAACCAAACCTGCCTCTTTCTGTCTAGGAAGATTCTTATTTAATTTCTTCCTACAATTCACCTCCATGTGTCCAATTTTATGGCAATGAGAGCATAAAGAGGGGACACGACGATAATCAACCAGTTGCCAATACCCGCTACTCCCCGTTCCAATCCACACTCTCTCCCTTCTTTGTTTTTCCAAATTTAATTCCACACATACAATAGCCTCTGCTGTGTTAGACAGTGCCAATGTAGTCTCATGAATACGCAGCACTGGGCCAATATTACCTGCAATCGACATCAACATATCTTCCCGATAGAAATTTGCAGGAATTCCGGGAAATGAAATCCATGCCGGTATCACTGGAGGGTCAGATTTAAAATCAAAATCATACTGCCACTTGAAGAATCGAAATAAGAAACCCTTTATGACAGCGCTCTGTTGAAGGAGAAGCTTCAGAAAATCCGCCTCATTACTTAATCTAATTAAAAGATGTCTAGGATCCAACCTACTGATGATCGGCTCCCCTGCTAAGCGAATGGCCTGTAAGAGGTGAGACTTTACCTCAGGAATCGAAGGACGCCCATACGAACATTTAGCAATAATAGAATGTTGCAAAGCGCCACAGGAATCAGCAATATCGTCCGAGGTGAAGAATACAGCCGGCTCGCCATCATTTGTAAATGCAGGAGGCTTCACAGGTATACGGCTGGACGTCCTCGGTCTGCCCTCAAGGAGAACCTGAGCAAACGATTTCCCGCTCACCGCTGAGCCACCCACCACCTTGCTGCTCACCAATGGTCCACCAGAGCCCACAGCAGTGCCGCTCGACGATGGCTCACCCGTGCCCACAAGGAAGGTCGGTGCAGATGATTTCCGGCTCGCCGCTTGTCCACCCTCAGCCATGCTGCTCTCCGATGGCCCGCCAGCACCCGCGCCAGTACCGCTTGACGATGTCCCGCCAGCACCCACAGTTGTTCTGCTCATCAGCCCGTCCGCACCCACAGAAGTACTGCACCCCAATGACCCGACCACCTTAGTGCTGCAAGCCTCCCTCTCCCCCACCGCCGCCATCAAGTCCGGCAGGGAGGAGAGGCCTCCGATCCCCAAATCGCGAACTGCACATTCATGTCTTATTCATAAAGGTTGATGCACATCTTGTAGGCACAGTAACTAAGGTCGATGCACATCTTGCCTTAGTCATACTAAGGTCGATGCACATCTTGCATCTTGCCTTCTAAGGTCTGTGCACATTTGCATATAGCATGTAAGGTCGATGCACATGTGTTGGCGATAGCATGTAAGCTCGATGCACATTTTGCATCTTTCCTTCTAAGGTCAAAGCACATTTTGCATTTTGCCTTCTAAGGTCTGTGCACATTTGCATCTTGCATACTAAGATCGATGCACATCTGCCTTTGTCATTCATAAGGTCGATGCACATCTCACATCATGCATTCTAAGGTCTGAGCATACGTGCAATCTAAGGTCTGAGCATATGTGCTAGCTTGCACTATAAGGTCTAAGCATATGTGATAGTGTGCATTGTAAGGTCAGAGCACCTTTACTATAGTCAGTGCATATGAAGGCTTTAAGTTAGAGTATACTAGGCATGGTCGGAGCACATGTTCACTATTGCATACTAAAGGTCAATACACCTTTTGATTGTATTCATTGTCAGGTTGACGCATGTACTATAGCTTGCTCTACAAAGTCAATGCATCTTCTTCAATGTGAAGTGTCTAAGTCTGTGCCTACATGGGTCTATCCACATATAGGTTTGTGCACTTGTAGAGTCCTGGGTCGATGCACTTGTGCATTTACCACTGTCAGGTCGGTGCACATCCTGCATATATTTGAAGTAAGGTCTATGCATCTCCATGTGCTGCAACATACACTTTTCTATCTAATCTTAAAGTCTACCTGACTTGATACTCTTTTAACTACCTATGATGACATGGCTAATAAGTGATTTTTATGTTGTCTTTGGCAAGAACTTAAATATACAAAGTTCTTAGGAATTTGTTCAAACACTTGAAGTGCAGAATGCATCGAGACTTAAAGTGGGCCACGTGGGTGTTGACACCCATTTTATGACCAATGAGTTGGGTCATCTCTTTATTTATCTTTATGATGTCCCGAGTTGTTCACCGCTTATTGGGCCGTCTTGGTCAGTTTTGAGGCTTATTTTTTGGGTCACTCTCCCTGGTTGAGTCTCATTCCTTGTCTTCTTTATCGCTCGAAGCTTAGTGGGCTTCTTGTTCCTTTTTCCACGAATTCACCCTTAGCGGTCTATATAACGACCGTTAGCTGTGGTTGGCGGTCTAATTCTAGACTGTTTAAGGGTGGCAGAGTCCTGTTTCAACTACGTTCTTATCTTTTACTAGATGATCAGCCCATGCGGTCTATTGCATGACCATTATTGATGATTTGGTGGTCCATTCTTAGACCGTTTGTCATGCAGAGAGTCCTTATCACGACTTCTTCTCCCGTTGGCCTTATCTTTTTCTGGACGATCGAGCTATACGGTCTATCAGTCGACCGTTTATGGTGCCTTGCGGTCTATCGCAAGACCGTTAGGGGAGACAAAGAGTCCTATTCTGCCTATTCTTTCTCTGCTTCATCATGGCAGGATTAGAATCCTTGTTTTATGATTTCTCTCCCTGTAGAGATCCTCAGAAGCTTCTGTTTGTTTCTGTGGACTCTTGGGAGTATTATCTTTAAGAGTTTACTAGGCTCTGGCCTATTTTGTAGCTAGTTTATCTCCAACTCGTCCAGAGGGTTTGGGGGTCTATAAATAGAACCCTTGAGTTCATGGATTGAGGAGGAGAGAGCTTATGACCCAAGCCCCAGTCCTTCGCCTACCAGACTTTTCTAAAGTCTTTGAGGTTTCCTGTGATGCATCTGGCGTAGGAATAGGTGGAGTACTTAGCCAGGAGAGCCACCTTGTGGCTTATTTCACAGTGAGAAGCTTTCTGATGCAAAGTTTTGTTACTCCACATATGACAAGGAGTTTTATGCCATGGTCCAAGTCCTCAAGCACTGGAGATACTATCTCTTACCATAAGAGTTTGTTCTATTTTCGAACCACGAGGCCTTGAAATTTCTTAGCTCTCAGAAGGGCTTAAACCCAAGGCATAGTCAGTGGGTAGAATTCGTCTAGTCCTTCACCTTTGTCCTAAAACATAAGGCTAGAAAAGAGAATAAGGTGGCCGATGCCTTGAGTCAAAGGGTCTCCATTCTTTCCACTGTTTGGGCAGAGGTCACCGGATTTGACCGTATGAAGGAACTCTATGGAGAGTGTCCTGAATTTGGCTCTGCCTATTCTGCACTGTCTGCTGGAACCTCGACTGCATTTGCTGACTATCTGCTCGAAGATGATTTCCTTTTTTGAGGGTAGTAACTCTGTGTCCTGAAGACTTCTGTACGGGGCTTTCTGATTTGGGAAATACATGCGGGTGGTCTTGCTGGTCACTTTCGACGAAATAAAACCATCCATTCTATGGAGGAACATTTCTATTGGCCTGACCTGAAGAAAGATGTGGCCAAAATTGTAGCCCAGCGTCGGACATGCACTATAGCCAAACAGGTCAAACAAAACACTGGTCTCTACACTCCTCTCCCCATTCTTGATAGACCATGGGTTGATGTGAGCATGGATTTTATCCTTGGTTTACCTCGCACTGCTCACAAGCATGACTCCATCTTTGTTGTAGTTGATCGGTTCTCTAAGATGGCCCATTTCATTACATATTCCAAAATATCTGATGCATCTAGAGTAGCCCGCCTGTTCTTTGATGAAGTCGTTCGTCTGCATGGTCTCCCCCGTCTGTTCTTTGATGTCCGGTTCACTAGTTATTTTTGGAAGACACTTTGGCACCTAGTTGGCACTAAGCTCAAATTTTCCACTGCTTATCATCCACAAACCGATGGGCAAACAGAGGTTGTCAATAGAAGTTTAGGGAACCTTTTGAAGTGTCTTGTAGGGGAACAATCTGGCACCCTGAATCGAAAGAAAGACCAGGGTTTTGACTTACTAATACAAGGGAAAGTCTGCCTTCCTTCTTTCGCCTTCAAGATGGGTAGAATCGTCTTGCCGTATTGGCCTTCAGTCCAAACGATCAGTTCGAGTCTGCTGCTGCAATTGGCAATTAATTGGATAAGCTGTAATCCCTCTATCTAGTACTTGCTAGGGACTCCCTTGCACTAAGCCTCAGGGAGTAAATATGAGCCTCGCTTTGCTCTTTTGAATGATAAATAGTGTTGGTTCGGATATCCAACGCTATCTATCTACTTGGCTCTGGTTGTAGGCCTTTCGCTTTGGGCTATCTTCTTTCTCCTCGTTTGCCTAGCTTTGGTAGATTTCCCCCAACGCAATCCACAAACTGAAATTCCACAAATCCCATCTCCGGCACAGATTTAGCGATAGATATGCAACATTGAATGAAGGAAAGTGGCCGCCACCTACCTTGTGGCCAATAATTGGGAAGGCCAGGAGCACATACACGGATCAAGTTATTGCATGACGATCCTAGGGATAGCTTCGTGGTTCCAAGAGGGGAGGCATCTCCTCCTCTTCAAGAGAGAGACCACCACTCCCCTCCGAAATCCTACGGCTAACACAATGCTCTCTATAAGGGAACACTAATCCCCTCCTCTTCAGGAGGAAATACGGATAAGCCCCTCAAAAATCGGAGCCGAGTCATTCATGGTTCATTTGGTCATGAGTACGACAATGAACCACTGACCTCTCCTCAGATTGACCGATCCAGGTCCAACCCAGCTGACACCTTCAGAGCTACCAAGTCTCCAAGAAGAACTAGAACCTCCTAACTCAAGAGCTAAGGCCTCGTTCTCTCACAACTACAGTCGTGCGCTCAGATGCAAAATGGAAGCACGACAACACATACAAGCACAAGAAGGGGGAACAGAAATGAGGAATTTATTTCAATATAGAAGGTTACATGAAGGCCCTAGTCATCAACGTTGGGGATGTACAGGTCAAGGGTCAAGCTTAGCACCCCCTTGATGGCATAGTAGTGGTGAACCTTCACCAGCGTAGCATGCCAACCCGTAAACCTTCTTGACATTGTCGGACTCCTCCTCCGACCTCCTGCTTTCGGCCTAGGATAAACTAGGACCAGGCAAGGCTTCCTCGCAAAAACAATGGCATTGGGATTCCCAACTTGAGTGGGGGCCGGCACGCCGGGGCGTGGGTTTGGGGTGGCACTCTCTCGCTTTCCGCGGTGGACACACTAGAAGTCATGTGTAATTGCGGGCTCTCGGCTCACTGTCCGATGGGCATTCAAGACAATACGAAATCAATAAAGTGAGTAACCAGCCAAGGGATAACAGTCGCTTACCTGACCGGTGTGGAAACACTGATCCCGCTCAGAGATGAGGGTGAGCGGGGAGGCGTGGGTACGCACCCGCACGCCGCGGGGATGGCGCTTGACCTAAAAATGAAGGAAAGCTACAACACTACACCTCCTGCAGGAGGGGGATCTTGGTGTGGGGGTTAAATACTTACATCCAAAACTACCTCCCACAGGGAGGGGCCTTCAGTCGGCCAAGCGAGGGGAGGGGATGGAGCTAGAATCGTAAGGTGCCTGGCTCCTCATCCGTGCTGTCAGTTTCTAGAATCGCAGGATAGTCGGTCTAAGAGTATGCCACCACGGATGCTCCTGAACTCCAAATGGACCGAGACCAGATCCAAAACACTCCGATCTGGCTCAGGAAGATGCTCAAATTTTCTGGATTAACTTGAGGTGATCGTTGGTTGGTGCAGGTCTTGGAATAGGGCCGGACAGTACTAGTGCTGACTGCTCCCAGAGTGTTACTACTGGAACATGGAGGCGTCATGGGCAGTACTGAACGCGGATGGAGATGGGGCTGGCACTGTTACGACCGCGGACAAGTCTTATTTCAGATGGGACTGACAACAACCTCAGAGGACGTTGGGGTCGATCGTACTTGCCAGAAGAGTGGAAGTGGGTCCGTTCAAGACTAGAGGAACCAACTTGGCGTGACTTCGGTAGGAAATTCGTAACTTCTGATGCCGAGGTCTGAACTTCATTCCGCTTGTTGGGGATGACAGAGGACTGGTAGGAGTTGCTCTCAGCCAAGTTGCACATCCAGATCTGCCAAAGAGTGGTCGTGGTGGAAGCTTTTCTAGGTCTCTAGTTCCCAACTTGAGAGTTCCTGCGCAGTTGGGGGAGAATCGCTCTTGCGGACAGCTCGGAGCTCAGACGAAGATGAAACCACCATGCTTGGATAGTTCTCTGGACGGCCTTTCCAGTGGTATATGGTTTGCCACAAGAATAGTTGAGGAAGGGCCAGAGAAGGTCTCGACCCACGGCTGCCCCATAGGGTCCTCGTCCCAGTACGGTGTCCAACGCACCTGAAAGGGCCATTCATTTGTTAGTATATAGCATTCATTCATATAGCATTCATGTGGCATTCATATAAGAAAAGCATTTAGAAGCATATAGAAGAACATGTAGGAAGTTGGGCTACTTACCGATGCATGTGGGAATGAGTCGAGATCCTCTTGAATCGCCTGAGTTGACCGCTGGATCGACCCCGTGCTCCGGGCAATGTTCCACCACCTCGCGATGGGAAACCTCCCCGAGTACAGCTCGACACCTCGCCCAATCCCCGGCAAATAGAGAAAAGCCCAAAACTATATTTATAAGGAGATGTAAGCATTTTAGTCAATTAAAAGCATGATAGAAGCATAGAAGGGCATTTAGGCATTTTTACCTGCAAGAAGGGCGAGAAGCCACCGAGCATAGTCACTCGGTCGGTGGCACTGAGTGAATGGAATAGGAAAGCCAACACTGCTGCTCCCCATGCATACTTCCGCACTCGGCTCAGATCAGACAGTAGGGGAAGAAGCCAGCAACTGATCACGTCGGCTCGTGTCATAAATAATAGCTTCCCGAATAGCAGCATCAGGAAGCGTCTCAGAACTCTATCTCCATCTGGCCCTGGCTCCGTCGCCACACTCGGACGAGCCTGCTCGATCACTTGTTCAATATGCTGATCTGGTAAATCTCCGACTACCGCTGCTGCTCGCCGGAGTCCCAGGCTTTCCTGGAGCACTGACCGTGATAATTAGGACGACGGGTGCCCCAGCCTCATCAAATCTAATCCGAGAAGCTCCTGAGCCAGCTCCCGATAATCGACGTATGCCCACCCGGTCACCGCCTTGCCGTGCACCCACAAGCCGTTGATCCGGGCCATATCCTCCAACGTCCGTATCATGTGCCCCCATGGGAATATGAAGGCCCGGCTGACAGGGTCCCACCTCTCATGTAGAGCCAGCAGGAGGGCCGTGTCCACTCAAGACACCTCGATGCTTAGGACTTCCCCGAAGCCCATCACCGCCAAGCGTTCCCGCTGGTACTCTGGCAACGCGAGATAGACTGCCCAGACTTATAGCCATGTAATTCGTGTTCGTCTCTTACCTTGCACAATTAAGTCATAGGGTAAGTCATAAAGTCATAAGCATTGCAAAAGATGCCATTCAAGCCATCAAAAATCTCGGCAAATATTAGATCTGGCACTCAATCCTAAATCATGCATTTTTCCTTCCTGGCGCCCCCTCTTGACCTCTCCTCGGCCTAGAAATCGCGGGGAATGTAGCAAGAGAGGTAAGGATCTATCCCCCTACCTCAAAAGACGCTTCAAACATCTGAATCATGCATATCACGATCCCACGCATGAATACTCGTCCACCCACGAAAACTAGTGCTGTCACGCTCGCCATGTCATCGTTGTCGCCATTACGGTGTCTCCTCGGCCCGTTGTCTACAGCCAGAGAGGGAGGAGGGCGTGTGCGCTCTGACGGGGGAGGGGATCGCAATAGATAGGAATAGGGTTTCAACGGGTGGAAGGGGGAAAGAAAAGAAAAAATGTTAGGGATTGCTCCCAAACCCTCCTAGAACCAAAATTGTATATACACCCGACTAGACCCTTGTCTTGTGTTACTTGTGTACGGTATCACAGTTACCATGTTGGGATGAGTGGGTGACACCCGAGGCTGCAGACTAAGTCATTAGTGGACACATTCAGCCTTGCTTCTATTGGGAAGGTTCTCCCATTGCGTGAGACGTGACTCTCTCGACTCGAGGTTTTGATTTTTTGACAACGAGGTCATGGTTCTCCAGGTGACAACCATGTGCTATTGTCGACATTGAGGTTGAGAGTTCTCGACAGAGTCATCGAGGTTTCACCAGTAGGCAGAGTAGTATTCACGATAGAGAGATCGTGACCTTACCCCTGGACCGCGTGGTCTGGGCTGTGGCCTTTTGTCAGTAAGGATGTGTCTGCACGACAGAGGCATCGTGGTTCCTCTCCCAGTAGCGTAACTGTGGTTTCACCGTTGGTTCGGCAAGTTCAACTGCGAGGTCGGGGTTTGCTTTCCATTGCTAGTAGAAGTAGCTTAGAGAGCTATGGTTCTGTCGACATCTACCGTTGTTGTTGTTGTTGTTATTGTTGTTGTTGTTGTTGCTGCTGCTGCTATTGCTACTGCTACCGCCGTCATTTTGTGGTGGGGATTCGTGAGATCCCTATTGAGCCAATGAGATGAGACTCACCCCTTCTTTTTCAGGTGTAGCGACTCCTCCTCGAGGTACGTATGAGCGGCACAACGGTTCTAGTTGCCAGCCTGCCAGAGCTGGAGAGTGCGTGGGGAAGAAACCCCAGCCGGATCCGACAACCCCGATACACGAATATGAAAGAATAGTTACAATCCTCAAATTTTACCCACTCCTTGTAGGGAGATAACAGGCTACAATGCTGAGTTTTGGGGCCGCTGGGACTCGGGTGGATGGGCAGCACTCGGGGGAGCCGAGGGCGGCGGGTCGGGGCCGTTCCGGATGACGATCGGGTAC
This sequence comes from Amorphophallus titanum, assembly GCA_024336825.1. Taxonomy (NCBI): domain Eukaryota; kingdom Viridiplantae; phylum Streptophyta; class Magnoliopsida; order Alismatales; family Araceae; genus Amorphophallus; species Amorphophallus titanum. Next base: position 8,965,375 of record JANBPO010006859.1, on the reverse strand, counting down.
CGGTCCAGTTCTGCCCACGCTGGTCACCCAGTGCAGCAATCTTGCAGAGGCCGGTACAGCTAGATCAGGGGTCCGATCGGAGCACCATTTGTTGGAGGATGTTGGTGACTGGATGAAGTACGTCTTCTCCGAACGGCGTGATCAGATCTGGGCACAGCAGCCACTGCACTGAGCCTTAGATTCTACTCACATAGAACTGCACAGGTGAACAAATAATTATGTAAAAAATAGTTGCTGGTGTCAAAATGAGGCACCCTTTATTGCAGATCGTCGGTGTCATCTGGAGGAAGGATATGATCAAGCGATTCAGTCAGATCTACAAGAGTGAGGGTGGGGCAGCTTCTGCAAGTTGACTCTGCTTCTGTGTCAGACCAGCATATAGTCATCTGTGTAGTCTCACGAGAATCCCCACCATGACCAGCACCGACCTCAGATTGATACGAGACTGGTGGCAACGTGAAGAGGACCAAAAATCCTACGATCTATCAGAAGCTCAGCTCCAGAAACCTAGGGAGTAGATCGGGAGAAATTTGGATTTAGGAAATTGAGGATCTAGACAGCAAGCTCACGCAGATTTGCGTGACTTCACGAGAAGAATTGTTACCGATGATCCAGAGCTCCGATCAATGCAAAACCAGCACAAATTCTTCCTGACTTATGGGAGCTTCACTTAAAATTTTCTGGGAACCATATGCGAAAAGGATAGGGAGGATAGAGGGGGTGAGTCACACGCCAAGTAAATCCCGTCATGCGATTTTGGTCTAGGGCATCACACCCAAGAGAAGGAAGAGAATCACTCTCTTAACCTAACCTTCTCTCATAAAAACTTCATTAACTTCTCCAATGACACTATACACAAGTTTAAATAGAGGATGGCAAGGGAAGGGGCGGGAAATTATGTGGGAGAGAGGGGAGGGAGAGGGGGAGACAAAGGGGGAACAAGGGGCATCTTCCCTTTGAAATGACTCATAGTGTTTGACATCATCAAAATCACAGGGACTCAACATTCTCTCCATTTTTGATGATAGTAACACTGTAAGTCATTAAATGAAAATATGATCAAATTAACACGGTTATAGCCAAATTCAACACAATTGAATGAACCAACATGACATGAATACACATCTCCAAAATTAATGACTCATCAAACTATTCTAGCCCTTTGCCATCAGCAAAAAATAGTTTGACATGAAATGTGGAATATGGAGATTGATGCGGGATGGGATGCGACTCGATACCAACAGAATGCGATCCTGAGACTCTAGGAAACTCGTGACTTGTCCCTAGTGAGGGAAATGTGCGGTGTACACAGTTGAGAAACTGGAAATGAGTCAAGGATATTTGGCTCTTTCATGCTCGGATCGAGTCATGGGACGGTTCACGCACTCACTCTCACTGCGGTGATTAAATTAATATGAACGGGCTAATTATTCTAACACTCAAGTAGTGGCATAAAAGGAACACATACGAACTAAGCAAATGAGACAAAAAGGGCGGCGAATGTACCTCCACGCTCCGTGCGTGGGGAAGACGACCCTGACCGAGACTCGTACTCCCTGTACAATAATTAAACAATAGTTACATCAGTAAATTTTATGCCCACTCCATGCAGGTAGGTAAAGGGCTACAGTGGGACTTGGGAGTAGTGAACTCGGGTCGACGGGCAGCAAGTCGAAAGGGCTTTCGTGCCGGAGACGGGCTGCTGGCTTGGTTCAGTTTTGCTGGGCCCATGGGATAGCAGGCAGGTCCGACTGTTGGGACAGAGGCATCCGGGCATCTCCTTGCTGCGGCGGCTGTCTGGGACACTACTGGGGGGTTGCTGGTCGATCCCCGGGAGTAGCGGTCGATGGTTTGGAGCCGAGGATTTATGGGAGAATTAACCTTGGACTGCTCTTGCTGGCCTGTTCACGGAATAAATTTGCATGCCTCCATGAAAATGATCGCCACGCTCAGATCTGGTGTCGGATCGAGGCGATATCATCGCCATTGGAAAGTAAGCTCAAAGATCAAGCAACATACTTGATTTTTACATCCATACAATGGTCTGATTTAAAATACAAAACTCTATTCTCCATAAACTTTTTTGGCTCAGAATCCAGATCACATAAGACAGAATGAGATCTACCTGAAAGGCTTCTCAAGGTGGTCGTGGCCACTCTCTAAAGGACTTTCTCTTGTTCCACCCACCTCAGTATGAAGGGCAGCCAGATCCGAATGCGGCAAGGGCATGGCTGGATGCTACCGACCGAGTTTTTCGCTCCATGGAGTGTGCTGAAGATGAAAAGGTAATGTTGGCTACTTTTTAGTTGCAAGGGGCAGCGCTTGCTTGGTGGACTTCTGAATGGGAAACAACATATCAATCTCGTCCTCTTCGACTGATTAGCTGGCGGGAGTTCATCTCTTCTTTTGAGAGTACTTACAGTCTGACTTATCTCAGAATAGACAAGATGTATCAGTTTATGGAATTGGCTCAACGTGATATGACAATCCTGCAGTACCACACTAAATTTGTGGAATTGGGTCGATATGCTCCACATATCATGGCAGATGAAGGGTTGAAGACTCAGCAATTTCTACGAGGATTGGGGCAAGAATTGAGGCAACCTCTTATTGTGACTAGTGTGGCAGATCTAGATAGGGTTTGTCAAGCAGCGACAGCTTTAGAGTTAGATATGGCAAGAACTCAAGGGCGGACCCAAGTAGGGCCAATGCAACAAGGTGGGCAGCAGCAGCAGCCGAGTGGTCAGTCGAGTGTGCCAGGGGCGCCATCTTCTTACTCCTTCTATCGGTGATTCACCTTCTTTAAGGTCAAAGTTCAGGCAGATGTTTAGGAAGCAAAAGAAGTGGGAAGATTGACATTCTTCAACTATCAGTGTGTAGCAACCTGCACCTTCTCAGCAGCAAGAATTGATAGGGAATTAGCATCGAGCATGTCCCAGATGTGGTGAGAGCCATTCGGGTAGACAGTCTACAATGCCAATGGTTTGTTCTCGCTGTGATCCGATAGGACATGTGGCCCGTGAGTGTCCAACGAGGCCTAAGCAGCCTATTCAATTTTCACAGCCACAATAGTTTCGACCTTTACCACCTTAGCAGTTACAATAGTTTTCTCAGGCCCAGGCGTCATTATAGCAATCTACTATGGGCGGAAAGAAATCTTGTGGAAGAGTTATGCATATGACTTGTTCTGAGGCGGCTACAACTCATTTAGTGGAAGGTACTGTTATGATTTATGGTCGAGCTGCACGTGTTTTATTTGACTCTGGCGCTTCTCATTCATTTATTTTTGAGGACTTTGTTACCAAAAAGAGTCGACTCAAGGAGTCGACACTTTTGCTCTGGGTTCAGTTTTCTTTGTTGTAGCCAGCATGTGCAGCAAAAAGTGTCGACTCAAGGAGTCGACCCTTTTTGTGCTGCGTCTGGTTCGGGTTTTGCGAATCGATTTCGAAACACAATTTTTATGTTCCATTGGTCATGGCATTTTACCCTATTACCCTTAGGGTTTCACCCTTCGATTAGGTGTGATTTTGAAGGGTTTTTATCATGGGCTTTATAGTCTCTTTGCTACCTTTTTTAGCTAGGTATATATCACATGTGTTTTCATACGAGGGAATGTGTTAGGGCTTATTTGGTGTATCTTTTCTTGCAGAAGAGGAAGAACGAGGAGGAGGGGAACGCCACTACTTGGAGGAGGAAGAAGAAGCTGGAGGGATCATCTTCCACGAGCCAGAGCTTCAATCTAGAGGCCGCCACTACTGCTCTCCATGATTTGCGATTTTGGGCATTTCTCTACAACCCCGGCAGCTTCCACTCCGCGATCTAATATTTCCAACGCACCCATCCATCCCATCTACGGACTTCATTGAAGAATCTGAGGGAGATTTCCCAGTCTTTCATTTCCACACATTTATTATAGTTCATTCATCTCCATATTGTTATTTGAGCATAGATTATCATTTGGGGTGGATATTGTATATCCTTTTATTCCAAAGAACTCAGAATATTGTCGTCTGTGGTTTCATTGCGGGGCAAGTTTCCCCGAGTCCTTGTGTGAAGATGGAGTTGCGTCTCCGTACGGTTTTCGAGTCTGGGGTGTGTTCCCCGACGTTGTGTGTGTGTGTTCTGTAGTGGCAGCGTCTTGGGGCCAGGCCCTGTGTGTGTCTTGCTGTGGAAGCAGCGTGTGTGGAGTTGGGGCTCATCCTCGTGTTGCTACGTCTCATAGCGTGTAGTGAAGCCTCACCGGGGTTCGGTGAGGGGTGGACGTAGGGAGCCCGCCGTGGCCCCGAACCACCTAAAAATCTCTGTGTCTATTGTGAATGCCTGTGTGATTGCCCTTTTCTTCTATCTCCGTTCACAGTCTATTATATGATTTTTACTCACTGCACCATCGCATATCGCTTCAACCGCTATACATGTTAGGCTCAATTTCATTTGTTCTCTGCATTGATAATCTGTGTGAGATCGGAAAGATCACTCCATCGTCGGGCCACCTACGGACCCGGGTGTGCGCTACGCGGGTGAGTCCGCTTGTGAGATATCGTCGTTTGGTCCGATTGCTTGCAAATTTAGGTCCAAGGAGTTGGTGTCACATCACTATTGATCTTCATCTCCGGCAAACATGTAAAATGTTTGCTCTGCGCTTCCATACAAGATGTCTATCATGCAATTTTGTTTGTCCTTCTTAACCCCTTTCAGATTCAAATGACATGTCACCATCAACTTTTTACTACTCCATCCATACAGATTCTTAATCCATCATTATGACAAATTCTCAGTTGCAATTCTTTTCCTCCGCCCATCCTTTTCCTTTCCCTATTAACATCATTACTATTTTTTTGATCCACCAAATTAAAGTCTCTTCCATCTCCAGCCCAATTAGTATCTCTACTATGTTTGAGATCTCTAGTGCCTTCTTGGTTAGGAATCCCTTCCTCATCACTACAGATCTGATTGCGAAATCACATTTCCTAACCTCCCAGAACTTCTCAGTAGGGACCTATTATATATGTATTTACACACACAAGCGCATGCATGCTTACACAAACATAACTGTCAACTGCATACCCCCCACCCAACCTCCACAACATGTGCACGCACGCACATGCACGGACACACAGGGACACACTTGTGTGCACATGTGCATGCACACACAGATCTACCTGTGATTCCTCTTTCCTTCTTTTGTGGTTCCCCCTCCCCTATTTCACTTGCATACCTCCCCCAAGGAACAGAACTCCCTGTTCTTCTCTGCTTCTATTGGTGTTGGTACTTCATCTGTGGAACATTCATCTTCCCCTACTTTCTTTGATTGTTGCATGGTGTTAATTCATTGACTTGGTTGGCGTTCCATAAATTTTGGTTCATGCATACCTCCTGCCCCCCATTGCACTATAGGTAAGGAAACTGCACCATTTGTTCAACCTGAAAAAATTGGACAAATAAAATTGTCAGGTTTAGTTCAATTTAAAGAGTTTTGGTTCTAAAATGGTAGAGCCTATTTAAGCCTAGCTCCTGACTACGCTGCCAGGCCACTGTATAGGAACCCCACCATGGTTTAACAGTTAACACTAGTCCCGAGACATATTTAGGCAGAGCTAGTCAATGGGCTGCTAGACAAGTTGTCTGCCTCCACTGCACCTCTTGCTCTCCCCGCCATCCAGTGTCCCTGAAGCTTTTGCACATTACATTGTCTTGCTCCAATTCATGCCAGTGTTGTTAACCCCCTATCTCAAACTGCTGATGTTCAGCCCCTTTCATCCACCTCTCTCCAACTACTTCCAACTCACGTACATGATTTCAGAAACTACAATATTGAAAACCCTCCCCCGCAAATGCAAGTATAGAAATAGATCCTTGGATATTGGACGGTTGCCCTAAATAGCTTCCAAAAAATCCCAGTTCTGCAACTCTTACTGGAGATAAGCTTCTTATCATTTTAGTAGCTACTTTGCTTTTTAAGATTATGCATGGACTAGGTTAAAAGAGTGTTCAAACAAATGAAAATTTTGGATTCATTTGGAAAGTTCAGTTGCAATTTTAGGTTCAAGTTTTGCCGAGTCCTTGAAGATTGTTTCATGAATGGAAGAAACATGTGATTGGGCCATTGGTGATAATTTCACTGTTTTTTTCCCTGTTCATCTTTTGTCATCAAGTCTTTCACATGTGCACTTATGTATCTTATTGTAGGTGTTCTCTGTCGCTGAATGTCATCTACATTTCCTTTAACTGTCCTTGTTTCTGTCCAGGAGGAGGGAGGAGGCACAGAGACTTCTCAAGGAGTCGCTCCAGATTCTGGATGGGCATTCAATTTGAGATTCAGACCTCTGATGTGATAATACAAGGGATTCTACCAGGTTAATGACTTAGTATTCACAAATACATCATGCGAAAGATGAGATAATATCATCATTTGTTTCCCTTTGGCTTGGTGAAGCAAAAGGGGGACTATTTTTTACGAGAGTCACGTGCATCCTCATGACGACACTTCAGACAAAGGAAAACTGGGTGTGGATTAATGCATGAAGTGACAAAAAACCGGGTTACGTTTGCAAGAAAAGCTGCCATTTGAAAGATTCACTTGTCATTGGCAGCCATCAAACTGACGTTGGGCAAGAGTTTTAAAATCTAGACACTACAAGTAAGTTTGTTTTATGACAATGTTCTGCATCTGCAAATTCCATCTCAGGGAGCTCTCTGGGCTGCGGTTTTCTGGTCAGAAGAAAGATGCAGATGTTCCATGCAAAAAAAAAAAAATCATTTAGAACCAAACGGTAAGAATACTTAGAATAAGGGAAGTAATTAACGCCCTACATCAAGGTGCCAATTATTAAAAAGAAGACTTTCCACGAAGGCGCCAAATCACTAACTGACGCCCCTGTCCCTATTGCCAATTAAACAGCGCCCCCAGATAAGGCGCTATTTCACCAAGAACTGTAAAATGGAAACCTGTTGCCGTGTTTTGTTCGAACCGGGAACTGAGATGGGATACGGAACTATACGGGTAAGGATTCAAACTGGGAAAGGATTAAGATGGGGAAATAATGTTCTAATAGGAGTCTTTTCCCAAGAAGACCCAACCCCAATCAAACTCCAACCAATTGTAGGTTTTCTAAGCCTATAAATACCCCGGCCTCAACCCATGAACCCTCTGTTCGTCAACCCCTGCCAGAGCTACGGTAAGGCAGATGGTCTTCCTTTCTGACTAGTTTATTCTCTTCTTCCCCTTCTTATTTTCTTTGTGTTTCTTGTGAAATGTAGGAACAACGGTAGAAGGAGCTAGTCGAACCCCCTGCTGTCTGCGTCTTGCTGTCTCTCCTTCCTCCTAACGAAGCTAGAAGCCTTTCTTCCTGTTGCAAGCTGCCACGGCAAGGAGAGCCGTTGCTCTCTTGGCGTGATCTTCTGTCTCCTTCTTCTCCTTCCTCCTACGTGTTGCTGTGGTAGGAAGGAACTGGTGGTCGTCTTCTCTTAGTGTGTTATTGTTACTCTATTTGGAGTAGAGTATCGTTGTTTTCTTTTTCCCCAACCACCCAATTCGTCACCCAACCAATATACAGAGGTAGGATCTATTTCTCAAATCCTGGATTAAACAATGAAATTTTAAGAACATGCATGCATGTATAGTTATCATGATTCCATTACGATTTTATAGAGTTCTGATTTACAGATAAATAGCGACTTAACGTAAGGCGCTATTTTTGTTTTACACGCCTTCATCCAAGGCGTCAATTAATAGACGGCTCCATTAAGGTCGTCATTTACCACAGTATTTACTAAATCAATGCATGATTAAAATTTAATAACTTGAATCCATGATAGTTTAATTCTTGCCTGAGTACAGCCCTGAAAACTTGTGATTTTTCTCTACATGACCGTGATTGCATATTTTTGTGTTAATTACATGCTTTATTAGTTGTCTTATTGCTAGATTGTACAGCTTTCTTATATTGTTATAACTGCATCTTAGCTGTCTCTTTTACTCTTTTTAACTGCGAGGTAGAGATCTACAGGGCCCTTATTGAGTCAATGAAATGAGACTCACCCTTTGTCTTTCAGGTGAGGTACAGCAGTCATCTGGTTTTCCACGTGATTTTGGTGGCCACTCTTAGTGCCAGTGTGGTCCATTCTGGGGTATGCCCGTGTAGTTGTACTTCTTTTGATTATTCTATACTTTGGGCTTGTACTCTGTACTTCTACACTATTGTATAATTATAAAACTCTGATCTTCTAAATTTACATCTTCTTAATGTCACATTTTCTTAAACATTACGCATGTAATTGTAGATTATTATACACGAAAACCTCCTTTCCAACCCTTTCGGAGCCTCATCAGCTCTTGGGTGGCGTCCCCGTGTCTTTGGGTATCGGATTATCGGTATCTGGGAAACTGGGTCGTTGCAGTCTGTTTGAGTGTTGAAACACTAAAGGTCATCTGTTTTAGTGGCAGCTTCTTTGGTTGAAGGAGGACGACGAATGATTTCATAATTCTAAAGTGCCTCCCTTAACTCCATAGCATTCTGATTAATTCTATGAGCTACTAATTGAAAGTTGCGATCTGTGGAGAAGTGTCGCTCAAGCAGTGCATCGTGAAAAAGATCCATCTTTGCACTTAGCATAGTCATTTGGGTGCGGATCATGTCAGTAATGTGAGTGAGCTGTGCATCATGCTGAGATGCCTGAATTGGTACTACAGAGGAAGTTGCGGGTTCTGCAACTAGATACCACCCATCTTCTTGATCCTCAGGATTGGGCTGAGGGTAGTGATCCTTAAATACATTGACCATGTATTTGATGTCATCAGTGATCATCTGTAACTTCTCTATAATCTGAGCATAATATCTTGCTAGATGATCATGATGTGACTTGGTGTCACTGAAATATTGTGCAGTAGTGGTCAATTTTTCATTGTGACTATTGAATCTGTCACTTATCCTCCCAATTTGATTTCCTGCTACAGTGAGGACACCCTGAATATCTTGAACTAGTCTGTTAAAATTCTTGTCAGACTGTATTTTGTCTCTTTAGATTTGAGCCAATCTACTGTTACCCACATACGTAATAATGGTGCATCATGACACGCAAGTACAAGCAACAGAATCACAAGACCAAGGCACCGTCTTCTCCGGATGTCGAGGTCTTGACTGCAATCCCGGATGATCAAATACACCGACGGGCACCGCTCGGCTCATCCTTCGCCCGCGCTACCCATGGGTGGGGGGTATTTGTGGACGCATAAAATTACACGTCCATATGTCCCGACCAGTCCAGTATCAACAACAACTTCAATAGAAGAAACTACGGAGAAGGCGGGCCCTCCGGACTCTCCGAACAAACATACACTGCCGTGAAGCCGTCTCCGGAGTCACGATAGCGAAGAGAAATCAACCCCCGGGAAGCCCACAATCTATGGGCCCCGAAGGAAATCCAATAAACCACAACTTGTGCTCATGACAGGCTTAAATGCGTCACAAACAGCTCCCCAGTCAGCCCTCAACAGCACAATTTGGTGCCTTTTCAGCGGCACACCCAGCCTAGCCACCCCTCAGTGGCACACCCTGGCGGGTCTTTCCCTGTACACCACAGGGGCGCCCTCAGTGGTACACCCCCAACCTCCCGCTCAGCGGCACACCCCCAACCTCCTGCTCAGCGACACACTCCGGCAGCCCTTCACCAGCACACCTGTAGGGACCCTTCAACGGCACACCCCTGAAGCCCGCTCAGCGGCATGCTCCGTGCTGTCTTCTGCGGCACACTCACCAAGTGTCCTTCGCTGGCACGCTTCCAACGCTCTTCAACGGCACACTGCAAATGCCTTCAGTGGCATGCTTCTTCAATGGCATGTCCGACAGGGAAGATCTTACGCCATTCCCCTACGGATTTTTGGCACGCAGTGAGTGTGATGAGGTGTCGAATGGAGAGGGTGGCACGTTGGCTACCCTCCTGCCACCGAGGACGACCAAGGCCAAATCCTCATTAATGTCGACCATGTTCCTGCCTCTGCCATCTCGCATTCAAAAGCCCTGCCGTTGGAGTATAAGATGCTTCCTCTTCCCCGGCGAACGAACACGGAAGACAGAAGAGAATGGAAGAGACAGAGAGACATACACATACACACAGAGGGAAGCAGAGGCAGATCCACGAAGCGTCCCCACAGAGAGAAGAGAAGAAGAGGAAGAGAAGAAGAAAAAGAAGAAGAGAAGAAAGAGGCTCCCCCTTGGGCCAGCAAGGCCAGAGGGTCTCCCAAAGGGGTGGAGCTAAACCAAGTCTAGGGCCGACCCGGTGCCGAGGGCACGAGTGCTCACTTCTCCCACGATGGCCTCTCGGAAGTAAACGGGAGGCGGGGCCCTTCGCCCCCCCCACCACCACTCCAGTTCTTCTTGTTGTCCCTCGCTGCGTTGCCGGCCAACCTCGGCGGCCAAGTACTCGAGCACGGCGGCGAGATACACCGGAGTGCCAATGCCGACGCGCTGCGCGTCGCGCCCCTTCTTCAAGTAGCGCCCGATCCGGGAGACTGGGAACTGCAGTCCCGCCTTCACCGACCTCGAGATGGCAGCAGCCTCCACCTCTTCTTCCTGTCTCTCTCTCCCCCCGCGTGGCCTTGGCGTTAAGGCAGAGGCTCCGCAGGCTCCGCGGGTGAGCGACGCGAAGGCCCGCCGGTGAGCCGCGCTACTCTCGCGCGAAGGGCGCGACGCGAAGTAGCGGTGCGACCATCCGGCATCGTGTGCACGGCGCGTCGGACATGAGGGCTGCGACCTGCCCCCTTGCGACCCTCACCGGTGGGTGACGCGGTCCCGATCTTGCCCAGGTGTCTCCCTTGCGGTGAAAGGGGTTTGAAGTCTCTAGAAAATCTTTGGTGGTAAGAAAGCCCCCCTTATCTTCTAACAGAGCTTTCTCCGCACCGGCTCGTTCCTTTAGGATGGTCAGCGCGTGAGGGCTTCTGATCTTCTCCCTATGTGCTGACCCATTTGTTGCTGTAAGAAGATTGTTTGAATCTCTTTTTTGCGCAGCAGAGGCTTTGGCTGTTTGGTTTGTTGTTGTCATGGTAGAATCGTCGAGGTCCACTTCTATCCCGACTTCTGATGGGAAACTTTATCATATGATAGCTACAGCTACAAAATTAAATGACACTAATTATTCTCAATGTGCACGGTCTTTTCGCCTCTTGTTGCTTTCTTTGAGAAAACTTCAACATATTGAGCAAGACCCTCCAGAGAAAACTGATAAGAAGGCATATGAAGTTTGGGAAGTTGATGATGGGATGGTAATGTCAATTCTGAATAATAGTTGTGAACAGAGTATTTTCGATAGTATTGTCTTTTTAGACACCGCTAAGGAGATGTGGGATACTATGAAAAAGATTTATTCTGCAGAGCACAATATTTCTCATTCGTACTACTTCGAGTCATCTTCGCTCTAGAGGTGTTCTTGCCTCATTTCGACCTCAACACAGATCGTGGTGCCAATTCTCGTGCGACTGCACAGATCTGGTGCGAACCAGTCTGCCTAGGGTGTGCAAGTGGCTTGCAGAATGTGTCACACCTTTCCTATCAATCTTCTGGTCAAGGCTTCTTCTTTGGAGTCATATCCCTCGACGTCTTGAAATCAACTCGGGTTGTTTCATCACATTCCGTATTCGGAGCTGTTCGTACCGCCTCGCAGAACTCGACTGCGCCTGAGTGATAGCCCAGAATCCAGAGCCCCACCACAGTGGCGACCAAGCCCAGCTTGGTGATCCGACGGTGCTCATATTTTGAGGGTACGTAGAACGTCGTGTCTGCCATCCTCCCCCGTAGGTCTCGCTTCATTCTGAGTTCTGTGGAGAGCGCACCGGCCGTTGCGAGCAGACTGTGCAGGTCTGTCCTGTGAGACAGATTCACGCAGGTCGTCGTCCATGACTTACCCCACCTCCCTGGGAGCTCAGAATGGCGCCAAATTTTCAGGAGTGCATCTTCACTTCCCAAGCTTTGTCAACGGTACCCCTTTCTGATCTCTGTGCATAGCGTACCAGTTAGAGCACTTCGGTTGTGTCCTGTAGGATAGACACAGGGCAGCAGGCCCATCTCCCTTCCCCCATGCTCCCCCATCCAGCGTGAGGGTAGTTCTGTATTAATTATTCCCATCCCCATGATCCCCTCCCTGCGTGGAGCATAGTGCCATAAGACTGTACTCACAAGTTCACACCGAAAGCCACCATTAACATTCCCATGCGCGCGCTCATCCCTCATCATTGCGCCTATCGCTCGGGGAAACCCCCTGAAGCCAGCGCCACATGCTCAGACCGACTGATAGAAACTTATGCATGCGACCATTGCGTGCCCTTTAAGAGTTGGGAGATCGTGGGGATAATGGCAATTAATAGCCCTCATGCCTTAATGAGCCCACGAAGGAGATGTAACCTCCCCTGAAACTCCTCGCCTCGCAGGGCTCCTACATTCATGGTTCGCTATATAAACTTGGGAAACCCTCCTGCCAAAGGTAAGTGCTATTAAGCGATATCAACCCTGAGCTAGAGCCACTTCACCACTTGGTGGAGAGGAATCTCACGCCCTCATCTCCTTAGAGTGGGTGCACCTTGAAGATCTTCAAAATCTTCATAACGTGTCGTTTCCAATTCTTCATCATCATCAAGTTCAAATGGACACTATTGTGGAGACATGTTGATGAGTGGAGGTGGTGGATATTGACATGGAGGATTTTGTGGATGTGAATGCAGAGGTGGAGGGCCATGTGAATGAGTGTAATGAATGGGTGGTGGGCGGATGGCATTCACATGATCGTTAAAACTTGGAAGAACATATTGTTCACTTATCTCCTCAATGCCATGCTCATCTCTTCACTCCTTCCAATCTTTCTCCATTTTAGTAATGTTATTCATGAAAGCGTGAAGGGGGTTGACTGTGGACGTGTAAAATTACGCGTCCATATATCCCGACCAATTCAGCATCAACAATAACTTCAGCCGAAGAGATTGCGGAGAATATGTCCCGTCTGGGCCCTCCGAATAAACAACACACTGCCATGGAACTACTTTAGGAGTCACGACAGCGAAGAGAAACAAACCCCCAGGAGGCTCACAATTCGTGGGCCCCGAAGAGAATTAGGTGGATCATCAATCGGGCTCAAAACTGGCCCAAATCCCATTCAACGGCACGCCCAGTGTGGTCTTCAGCGGCACGCCCCTATGGCCTTTGCCGGCACGCCCCCATGTCCCTTCAGCGGCACACTTGTGGTGTCTTCAGTGGCACGCCCTTAGTGGGCTCTTCAACGGCATGCTCTGCCAAGCCTTCAGCGACACACCCCAAGGCCCCAGCGGCATGCCCCTTTAGCAGTGCGCCCAGGTCATCTGCCTTCAACGGCACACCATAAAAGCCTCTCAATGGCACACCCCACTTCCTCAGCGACACGCTCCCCCCCACGACACGTCTGACAGGGAGGATCTTACGCCACTCCCCTACAGATCCTTGGCGCACAGTGGGATGGCTGATGTGGCGGCATGAGGGTGAGGCACGCAAGCTACTCCCCTATCAACGGGATGAGGGGAAGTCAAATCCTCATCAATGCACCCCCTTTCCCACCTCCACCGGCCTGCCCACGACACCGTGCCATTGGGGTATAAAAACCCCTTCTTCCACGGTGAAGAGAGAGAGAGGCGATACACAGACAGAGACACACAGAGAGGGCAAGCAAAGAAAAAAAAAGGGTACCCAGAAGAAGAAGAAGAAGAAGAAGTTTTTCAATTGCCTTGGGGAATAAGCAATCACCTTGCCATATTGCATTAATACATAGCCCAAGCCAATTCTAGACGCATCCATATAGAGTTCAAATCCTCCTCCTTCAATGTGCAAGGTAAGTATAAGGGCAGTAGTCAGACAATCTTTTAGAGTCTAAAAGCTCTTCTCACAGTCTTTGGACCATACATAAGTGAAGTCCCACGATCAATGACACCCAAGAGGGGGGTGAATTAGGTGATTACAAAGTTTTAATGAAATCTTAGTCGATTTAAACAAGTGTAAGGAATGGCCACAATGAAGTTTAGATCTAAATAAAAATATCAGATCTAATATAATCTATCACACACAATAGATCCTTGGTAACGTGGCAGAGGTGTGAATCCGAAGATTCTACTCACACAAGATGTTATCTTCCTAACAATGTTTGCTTTGTTGTTCCGAACCCACCTTTTAATATACCCGAGATCTAATGTAAAATGATAACTTATGTTAGATCCAACTCAGGAGATTAAAACAACTTAATCTACGTGTGTTCTTGCACAGAATGGGGATAGAAGAAAAGGATCAAACCACACAATGGACAACGATTTTTAGGTTGTTCGGATGCAACAATGGCAACCTACGTCTACCCCTCACGATCTGTGAGGATTCACACACTATCTTGTAAAGGATTACAAGATTAACACCCCCCCACACACACGTGAGGATTTTGGAACTCCCATGAAGGTGCACAAGCACCAAATCACAAAGAGATGTAAGGAAAAGAAGAACCACACACACAGAGAGAGATCTGCGTAGATCCACACACATAGAGGTGTTTAAATATTACAAGAACACACACTTGAAGTTTGATGAAAATGGAAGGAGAAACACAAAATAAAAACTTCATATTAAAGCTCCCCCTTAGTGGATGAAGATAGTTTTGGATGAAGCTTCCTCCTCAGCTTTGATCTTCACTTGAATATCTTGTAGATGATATTGAAACCTTGCTCTTGGATGAAGAACTCCTGGACACAGCAGTATTCACGGAGCTTCAGTGGTAGCCTTTTCTCCCCTTGATAGCCTCCTTGAGCTTCTTTGGATCCCTTAAGATTTTTGACCCCAAAGAGATGTTTTTATACATCTTGGTTGGTCAAGAGACATGCCAGAGACCAGATCCACAAATCATGACAGGGGTAGGACCGTTAAACACCACAGGCCTTGAACCCAAAATGAAGGACTATAATGCACCGCCTGAGGCGCGTTAAAGTCACCCGAACGTCAAAATTCTCAGAAAACACATGACACTATTCACATAACGCACCGATAAGGACCCGTTAAAGGAGTATAACGCACCAGGACAGGTGCGTTATATCACCTAGGTTTTGTGACTCTGAGATCCGGAATCGAAAAACCCGCTCGGTTGATAGAAATCGACAGGGGACGCGACGGAATGCAAAACCTGATAAACTAATCGACCTGTACCATTCACACAAGCCTAAGCAAGCTTCTAGAATTGACATACGAAGCCCAAATGAATTAATTTAACAATTAAACACTAAATATCATAATAAATGAACTAAAATGTATTAAACAGAAAGATGCACGGATTTCAATGTAACGGGCATCGGATCATGGCACAAGTGATACCGGCGGTGTCCTAGCACGATAGAGATTCCATCCCCCTACCTGGGTGACGGCAGAAACGATGATCTGACAACGAACCGGCGTGAGGGAGAAATGATGCCTTGCGACTCGGCTCGATTCCATGTTATGCAAATCGAGGAATTGAGGGCGTCAGCGTGATCCTCACGATGCAAGCATTCCAACAGTACCTCTCCGGCCTCGGTCAACAGTCTTCTAAACCACGAAACGAGAGAGGCACGTAAACTGAGATCAAAACCCCAAAATCTCCATAAAGAAGAAATGCACAGAAAATGAGGCAAATGACGATGGATGGCGACGTAGAGGGCGTCAGTGGATTCCTGGCGAGATGAGGAGTCTGATCCCCTACCTTTTGCGTGGCAAAGACCGCGAATCGGTGCCGAACAGGTAACGGGGGCCACACCGTCCTCTTGCTCGCACGTGTCTCCACGCTCCACGATCTGAGGAAAGAAGGGTACCGGTGTGATCCTCCCATCGAGACCTTTCCGTCGGTACCTCCCACGCGTCGACCGGCGTCCGTTTGGATAGCGAACCAACGAAATGGGAGTGGAGGAGAGAGAAGGAGAAAACGAGAGAGAGAGAGAGAGAGCGACAGAGAGAGAGAGAATCGAGAGAGGAGAGAGAGAATTGAGTGGGTGGAGATATTTTTATAAATGTCTGATTTTCTTATTTTTTTGAAAAATAACCTTAAATTATGTCACAATACTTACAAACTATTTTAGATGTCATAGTTGGTCCAACCTTCTTCTCTCATTCCCTCGATTTCTTATTTTTTGTAAAACTCGGCCCACCATTGCGCCTCTTCTAGCCATTACCGGGTTTAAAGTTCCCGGAACGGGTAGTCTGCTCCTTCTTCCTATCCCGACCTCTTATCCGGTCAATCATCTCCATGGTGTCCTCCAAAACTTGTGCTTTCCTCACGATATCTGCATACACATGAATTTCTAAGGGCGCCAGTTGATTAATGTATTGGAGCTTTAAGCCATTGAAGAATCTTTTAGCCTTCATCTTTTCTGTGGACACCAAATGTGGTGCATACGTAGATAATCTAGAAAACTGCGCTTCATATTCTGTGACTGATAAATTCCTCTGCTTCAAAGCTACAAACTATGTTGCCTTCTTTTCCTGCACTCAATCAGAGAAGTACTTGCTATTGAAAAACTCCTTAAACTCATTCCACGTCGCACGATGATTTCCAAGCGTAGCTTCCACGGCTTCCCACCAAGTGCGTGCATCACGTTCTAACTGGAAGGTCGCTAGATGGACGCGATCTTGATCTCTACATTGCATAACTTGGAATATGTGCTCCATCTCCTTCAGCCAATTTTCAGCCTCATCTGGGTTTGAGGAACCACTAAAACGCGGGAGATTCAAGCCTTGGAAATTCTGATGTAGATTGCCTGCTCCTTGCTATCCGTCGCCTTGAGCAACTTGTTGTAAGGCCTGGGTCAGGCCCTACACCGTGCGTTGCATGTCTCGCCATTGAGCGTGTTCTGCTACCATCACGAAAATTTCCTACAGCACAAAGAATTAGTCAAGGACACTACATTGAGTCAATCTTCTTATAACTCATTAATTAACTTAGCCCAAGTCTCTACCCAACTCACTGGGCTAGATCCTGTCTTTACTTAAAGTTTCATGTTCTATGACACTTCTAGTAACCTAGGGTCTAAAGAAAACCTAGGCTTTGATACCCTAAAAACTATCACGCCGTGATGCGAAAACTTGGAACGTAACAGTTTATATCAATCATGTCAATCAGAGCATTCATTGCCGCAAGAGACAAAACCATAGGGCCGACGATTAAACAAACCCACATTATATTGACAAAATAAAGT
Organism: Amorphophallus titanum; assembly: GCA_024336825.1. Lineage (NCBI taxonomy): Eukaryota > Viridiplantae > Streptophyta > Magnoliopsida > Alismatales > Araceae > Amorphophallus > Amorphophallus titanum. Next base: position 8,948,166 of record JANBPO010006859.1, on the reverse strand, counting down.
AAAGTAATTTATTACACCCGACTCCTTGTCGCCATTTCTTCTCCATTCATTTGCTGACCTGTCATGAACAAAACATCACGTATGTCAGTCATATGAGAGTGAAAAACAACAATGACTTATAGTGTTAGCCATTATCAAAATCATGAGATGCAAATGACCACAGGGACACAACATATTTGTTCAAAAACTGCTCAAGTTTTATTTGATACCAGAGTAACTCATTCATTCATTTCCAAGAACTTTGCTACTTCATTTTCTAAGGAACTCGAACTGTTAGATTTGGTCATATCTACACCTCTTGGGAACGAGTCCGATATCACTTATCACTATCCAGATTGTGAAGTGATGATTAAGGGAAGCAATTTACCTACTGACCTAATATGCCTAGATATGAAGGGTTATGATGTCATACTAGGTGCCGACTGGCTATCCACATACCAAGGAATTGTAGATTGCCGGCATGGCAAGGTAACTTTCATGGATTTTTCAGAGCTAGTTTATAATAGCCCTCGGAGTAAACCACTTCTTATATCAGCACTCCGAGCTGGAAAGCTTATGGATAAGGGATGCAAGGCTTTCATAGCATTTGTGGCTGCCACGGAAGTCGGGAAGGTTAAACATGAAGACATCCGTGTAATTTGGGATTTTCCCAATGTTTTTCCAGAAGATTTACCCAGCTTACCCCCAGAAAGGGAAGTGTCGTTCACAATTGACCTTGTCCCTAGTGCTGGTCCTGTTTCCAAGGCACCATATAGAATGTCCCCTGCTGAGCTGAAAGAAGTAAAAGAGCAGCTAATGGAATTATTGAAAAAGGGTTTCATCAGGTCGAGTACTTCCCCTTGGGGAGCATCCATGCTGTTCGTCAAAAAGAAGGACAGATCGATGAGACTATGCATCGATTATCGACAGCTAAATCACCTTACAATGAAGAACAAATACCCGCTGCCGAGGATTGATCAGCTGTTCGATCAGTTATCGGGAGCTTCATATTTCTCCAAGATTAATCTTCATTCTGGTTACCACCAATTAAAGATCAAAGAAGAATACATTCATAAAACTGCATTCTGAAGCAGGTATGAGCATTACGAATTTACTGTTATGCCTTTCAAACTAACAAATGTCCCCACAATTTTTATGCAGTTAATGAATAGCATATTCAGGCCCTACTTAGACCAATTCATTGTGGTCTTTATTGATGATATTCTGATCTATTCAAAGACCGAAGAGGATCATGAAGAACATCTCAAGAAGGCACTGCAGATATTGAGGGAAAATAAAGTATATGCCAAATTTAGCAAATGCGAGTTCTGGCTCGAGGAAGTATCCTTCTGAATCCATATTATTTCGAAGAATGGAATTACTGTTGACCCGTCAAAGGTCGAAGCCATGAAGAACTGGGAACAACCCACAAATGCAATGGAGATTCGAAGCTTCTTGGGTCTAGCTGGTTATTACCGATGTTTTATCAAGGACTTCTCCAAGATTACTATTCCTATGACTAGGTTAACCTGCAAGGAAGTACCATATGAGTGGAGTGAAGACTGTGAAAAGAGTTTCCAAGCTTTAAAGGATCTCTTGACCACCGCTCCAGTCTTATCATTACCAATTGAAGGAGAAAAATATGAGGTATATACCGATGCTTCTGGTATTGTCCTCGGATGTGTATTGATGCAGAATGGAAGAGTCATTGCATACTCTTCCCAATAATTGAAGAAACATGAAGAGAATTACCCGGTTCATGACTTAGAACTGGCCGCAGTAGTATTTTCCTTGAAGATATGGAGGCACTATCTTTACGGAGAATAATTCACTGTGTGCTTAGATCATAAAAGCCTCAAGTACTTATTCTCCCAAAAGGAGCTGAACATGCGACAAAGGCGTTGGCTCAAATATCTTAAGGATTTTGACTTCATTATACAGTACCATCCTAGTAAGGGTAATTCCGTAGCTGATGCCCTTAGTCGAAAGTCGAGAACAATATTGGCCAACTGTATGATACAAGAATGGAAGTTGCTGGAGAAATTCTCTGAGCTTGATATCAGCACAGATGAGAAGAACATGTGTATTATTCAATCTAATATGAGCCTACATCCAGATTTGCTACCTGAAATCAAGAAGCCGCAGGAAGAAGATCCCGCACTAGTGGAGATAAAAAGCAAGCTGGACGAGAGACTTGATTTTAAGCTGGCACCTGATGGCAGACTACTATTTCATGAACAGACATCTGTGCCTGACTGTACTGAATTGAAGAAGAAGATTCTTGAAGAAGCTCATCGATCGAGGTACACGATCCACCCTGGAGGCACTAAGATGTACCAAGATTTGAAAAGAACTTTCTGGTGGCCTAACATGAAAAGGGAGGTAGCGAACTTCGTATCTTGCTGCCTAACATGTCAATAAGTGAAGGCGAAACATCAAAAACCCACCGGAAAGCTACATCCACTAGATATTCCCAAGTGAAAGTAGGAAGACATTGGCATGGACTTTATCATGGGTTTGCCTAAGTCTAGGGGCGGATATGATGGAGTGTGGGTAATTATCGACTGGCTAACTAAATCGGCCCATTTCTTACCCATAAAAAGCTGATGGTCAGTCGATGTACTTGCTGCCCTGTATATATTAAGGAGGTGGTTAGATTGCATGGAGTCCCGGTGTCAATTGTATCCGACTGAGACCCACACTTTACATCTCATTTCTGGAAAAGTCTACAACACTCTCTGGGGACAAAACTCAACTACAACACCACTTTCCATCCCCAGACAGATGGACAGACGGAACGGACAAATCAAGTTATGTAAGATATGTTGAGAGCATGCATTATAGACTTCGGCGGAAGCTGGCATGACCACTTACCACTAGCCGAATTTGCATATAACAATAGCTATCAAACCAGTATACAGATGGTACCTTTTGAGGCAGTGTATGACAGGAGTTGCCGATCTCCTATATGCTGGGATGAAGTTGGTGAAAGATAAATTCTAAGCCCAGACATGGTAAGAGAATCCACCAAGAAGATGCACCTCATTAGAGAAATGTTAAAGATAGCACAGTCCAGGTAGAAATCTTATGCTGATAACAGAAGGTGAGACTTGGAATTTCAAGTCGGAGATCATGTTTTTCTCAAGGTATCTCCCGGCCGAGACATTAGAAGATTCGGTGTTAAGGGAAAACTAACACCAAGGTTTATTGGTCCATTTGAAGTATTAGAAAGAGTGGGCGAGGTGGCTTACCGTATCGCTTTACCTCCTCAACTCTCGGAAGTGCACAATGTATTTCATATTTCTATGCTGAAGAAATATGTGCACGACCCTTCTCACATCATCGACCATGCTGATATGGTAATTCAAAGGGATCTTACTTATGAGCAAAGGCCGATGCGGATCCTCGATCGAGAAGTCTGAGTTCTAAGGAGCAAGACGATCCCTAATTCATTATTTATATCTTTAAAAGCATCGCTCACTTCTTCATCGTCTACGTCCCATGTCGCTTATTATTCCTCGTCTAAATATGCATCGTCTAATATAGCATCATCTACTTAATCGGTTTAAGTCAAACAACCCATCGTCTAAGTTGCATCGTTTAACTTTTTGTCCAACGTCTATCTTTACAACTTGGACGAAATATCGTCCATCTTCCATCGCCTATTTTTTTTTCTGCTTTGATTCATTACGTCTAACTTTAAATCATCTAAGTCTTCTCCTAAACTCGTCTACATTTTTCAAAATATTATATAATTTCTTAATTCAACTAAACAAAGCACTTTGCTTAAGGAAAAACTTAATATCTTCATACTCGGATCCACATCGTAAATGTTTCAATATATATTTTCTGAATTCTCAAAATTTATGGGGTGTTACACGACTGCCACAAAGCTTGAGCTATTTACGTAGCAAACCTCCCACACATCTCCCCATATCCCAAGCATTTCCTTGACCTTCGCCACCTCCACCTCCACCTCCCCATTCACTGGTGCCACCGGCATGCATCTCCTTGGCCACACCATGCAACTGGAGACCAACTCCTGTGAGATTGAACCAATGTCCATGTCTTCCCAACCCCTCTTAGCGCCCGCTAGAGCACTCTTGCAGACAGCATGGGAATACGACCGTGCTCAAAATGGTCTCCTCACACCTCCCATAGCCTCAACTTTCAGTACCTGCAATACCTTTGGGTGTGCCCGTCTCCCACAGCGATAGCAGCTAGAGCTTCCCCCTACGGCCATCCATCCTTCACCCCTATTTGCCACCACTCCGAGAAAGCTCCAGCGAGGGCCATCCCCATCGAGAGGGACCCGGTTCACCCCGGAGATGAATTCTCACTGCTGCCCAGCCCATCGCGCTCCCTCCGTTGGGCACGACATGCTTTCCCAGAGTTTCTCACTCTAGAAAGCTAGATAGATAATTTTGAGATTAAACATCTAGAAAGTGCCTAGCACAATAATAAGCAACCTAATATTAGGATTGCTGCTCCGTCAATCAAAAACATTCATTGTACTTGGCAAATTATTTAATTACATCAAGTGTAGCATCCTAATATTAGAATTGCTGCTCCTTAAACAAAAAGATTCATTGTACTTGGAAAATTATTTGATTGGGTCCTGGGTGGCGATCACGGTTAGTATTTTCTTTCCCCTACCTTGTCTACTTGCTGTCTTTCCCCTCACATTTACATGGCATAGGCAAGTGTATTATAGATGAAGAGATTAGAAGGGAAAGTGAGCACGAAAAAAAGTCGAAGGAGGTATTTTTCCTGCCTACAAGCCTTTGATAAAAATGATTTTGGAGTGAGTCAGAACAAAAAACCTATAAAAATTGTTGAGAAAACCAAGCCCAATGCCGAGGACAAGGGCAAGGGAAAGGTAGAGGTGTCTAGGAAACTATGCTCACACATTTCCACACCTCAGACCAAAGGACAGGCTAGGGGTTAGTTAGCTAAGGATAGTGTCCAAGGAATCCCCAAGGCCAAACCAACCCAAACTCAATAGAAAGGTCGAGGCAACTCCAAACCTGCACCGACCTTCACTACTTCTGGGTCTAAGACCTTTGGGAACCAAGGTCCGAGCAGAAGTATCTCAGGTCTAGGCTACTTCCAGAATGCTCCAACCTATTCTTTATTCCATAACTCCTACCACCACAAGTCTAACAAGAGAGGTCAAGGTAACTTCTACATAGGGTCTATGTAGTGCAACTCCCTGAACTCATATGCTACTCAAATGTATAGATCTTATCCTTGGAACTCCTATGTGCAACCTAGGCACAGAAATTTTAGAAGCCAGAACACCTATGGCTTTGTTCATCCTATGCCAAATTAGTCTACAAACTACAATACATATGTTGCTCTCAATGCCAATTAGACGGGTCACTGACAAAGAAGCTTTAAAAATGGTTCTGGGAAGAAGAATGCCACATGTCAAAAACAATCATCACAAATTAAAAGTGGCAAGAAAAGGCAAACAGTGCAGAAAAATGAAAAATCCACAACTCAAAAGAAAACACAAAAATAAGTGTGGATTCTTAAACAACTTCTATCATGTTTGCATGTGTTGACTGATGTTATGGGGCCCAAACAGCTTTGGGTTCCAAAATTTTTCACCTGATTTCCTTTGCAGGTATGCCTAACAGTCAAACATAATAAGTGGTACCTTGACAGTGGCTGCTCTAGGCACATGACTGGAGATAGAGAAAAATTCTACATGTTGGTAAAGAAAGATGCTGGTCATGTCACATTTGGAGGTAATACCAAAGGAAGAATAATTGGGTCAGGAAAGGCTCGCCCGACTCGGGTCAGATTGAGCGCATAATAAAACTTGTCACTTAGTGACTGGCACGCCCTTTCTTTCTTTTCTATTTTAAATATAAAAGAGGGAAGCATATCTTCACCTATCAAACAAGGCTTGGCACGCCCGGTGGGACCAAAGTCTCCTTTCATCTTCTTGTCGAGATAAACGGGCCCTAGGGGCCCTCCTAAAGAATGCTGATCGTTTGCTTGTTTCTGTGCTCACCGAGAAATTGACAATGATGCCAACAGAACTTGCTACTTTGACTTTCAGCCCCAAGATCGTGGCCAATCATACTGCTACTGGGTACCTGGTGTTACCGACTATCTTCGGCTCTTTCCCACCGGTGGTCAGCTTCCCCAACTTTTTGGGGGTAGCCTTTGCCGATATGCTGGAAGTAGAGGCCCAAGAGCTAGCTGAAGGAAGGATCAACAAGAAGCCTAGGCCCCACAATGCCCGAAGCCGCAAGGATCTGACAACAGGTCAGACTCAGGTGACTAGCTACATGGTCCACCATGTAGCTCAAGGGGCTCGCCCCACCTCCTATAACAAGCTCGGGGGTCACCGTAAGGGGAATTCCTGCAGAAGAACTGTTGTCCCTGCTACTGGACGACTATCGGTGTCTGGGAAGTCTGTTTTGATTGGTGGCATCCTCATCTTTCTAGACAGATGCGATGCCGAAGCAATCCCAGATCGCGTGGTCGCTATTGTGCCAACCCGCAACTCCTTCCAAGCCCTTTCTAGGAGGAGAGCTGAAAGAGAAGAAGTCGACCGTCAAGGCTGGAAAGAGCTGGCCCAAAGGCCAAGGAAGTTCAAGCAGGTATGGGTCCCCAAGAAGGTCTAGCCTACCCGCCAAGAGGTGCCTGTCCATCACCACCCAAAGTCGGTCGAGGCAAGGAAGAAGAATGTGAGGGGCTTGGCCCCAAGAAGAGAAGAAATTGTCGTGGATCCTCCACGCAGTGTAAGCTTTAGGGCATGCGCCCGACAAGCTGATATCCCCACAATGGGGAGAAGATTTGAGCAACTTGCCGGAAGAGCCTGGCTAGCTTACATCCCTCCTTGGGGAGGTTGAAAACTATCCCCAGTCCTGCATCAGGGACTAGGGCAAGAGGAAATGACCAGCATGGTCAGAAATTATTTCAGGGGTATGGGCAACCCCTCACCATTCCATTCGGACCCATGTAACGGGTCTTACGAACTAAGCTCAAGACCCAACAAGCTCATTCCCTTTGCCCTATGTTGATTGGGTCTGAGGATGTCTTCCTCCCACATGTGTAGACTATTCTAGAAGGGACATCCATGTCTTTTAGCCCCTCTCATGGGTATTTAATGTATTGTTGTGAATTTGGGAGATTTTATCTAAGGGTTTTTCTTATTTTATGTGTGCAAGAGAATAAGGAGAAGAAAGAAGAATGTGGGGATCCTTCAACCTCTTCTTCCCCTGATTTCAACCCCTTAGGTCCAAGATCAGATTGCGGGATCAACATCTACCTCAAATCCAAGAGCTGATGTGTCATCTTCTTCATCGAAAAATCGAGATACAAGCACGGGAGATTCGGATCTGGGCTTCAATCTCTTGAACTTCAATGAAGTGCAGTCTAGTGAGTTGCTTTACAAGAGAAAGAGAATTTCTACCAACTCCTTTAATTTTTCTTTGTTGATTTTCATCTAAACTTATATTTTTGAGTGGTCAGATCTTGTACATCCTTCGAATATTTCTGTCGATACACTGTGGTGTGTGTGTGAGCTACGTGTGAACAACATTTTGTTGACATTGTGTCATGATCTGTGCAGTGTGTGGATTTAAGCTACATCTTGTAGCGTGTGTGTTGGAGACGTTGTCTCCATGGTTTGTAGGAGATTTTATCTCCGTTTGCTTCATTTTGAAGTGTGTGAAGCCTCACCAAGGTGGTGAGAGGTGGACGTAGGCGGATGTGTAAGTCTGGCCGAACCACCTTAAAATTTCTTGTGTTATGTGGTTTGCTTGTCCACTCTTTGCTTTGTTTCATCAATCTTGTGTGTGACCAGTGAGTTTGAGAGAACTCTTCTTATCCAAGCTCATCTAATCTCATATCAAACTGAAAACCCATTTAATCTTCATTGTGTTTGTGCCATTTGGGGGTCAACAATTCAACCCCCCTTCTTGTTTACTTTTAGTCTGGGCCAACACTCATGAACATGCAGACACAACAATAGATGACCATGCTCTTGCATTAGTAGGTGGCTCCACAGGGCAGCATGTCAGAGCCCCAATAGCTGGAATCACATCAACAAATGCAACAACAAGTCTCATCGGCTTGGATCATAAACTATGTCAAACATGCAACAGCATCAGCCTGGATTGGCAAGGCTCGGGGAAGGAAATTCTCCTATGGTGACAATTGATATTGGCATAGTGATCGACAAGTCAATCTACGCCTAGAATGGTATCATAACCTTCCATGTCAAGGCATACTAAGTTAGCGGGGAGATTATGGCATTCTATAATTACCTCACTATATGGGTAGTGGGTTGTAAGTTTAGTTCCGGGACCTAAAGGTGTAGTGATAGTTAGGTCTGAAGGTAGAGGAACAAGTGAAACTGACAAAGTTTTTGCAAAGATAGTAGATATAAAAGAGTGAGAGGCACCAGTATAAAATAACACAAATGCAGGATGCGAATAAATTTGAACGGTACCTTTCATTAGCCCATCATCCTCGGGCGCTTCATCATCCAGCACGGCATTAAGATGAGCTTGCCGCTTGTGTCCACAGCTAGAAGATTGCTCCTTCATGAGGGGGAACTCGGGCATCCGATGCTCTCGGCTTCCACAACATAGACAAGCGCCAAGGTGCTTCCAGCATTCCTCGGCCGAGTGGACGAACTTCTCGCAAAATGAACAAGCCGCCATGACTTGTTTACCTTCCTCCTTGGCCTTCTTGTTTTTGTCATTCTTATTACCGTTCCCACTCTGAGATCTCTTCTTACTATCATGGGACTTGTCAGACCTCGCGATGTTGAATTTTTCTTCTTTCTTTCCTCGCCGATCAGACTTTCAGCTAAACTCTTCTCCCTTGCTTCTGAACTTCTCGACCTTCTCCAAGGTCCTTTCTCAAATATGTGCTCGTTGGACCATCTCCGTATAGGTCCAAATATTTTGTGGGCCAAGCTGTTGAATAAAGGCAGGCCTTAAACCATCCATAAATCAATTTGCCTTTAAGATATCAGTGCTCACAAGGTGCAGAGCATACGTTGCTAGTCTCGAGAGTTGTAGCTCATATTCGGCTACGGACATCATCCCTTGCCGAAGTGAGACAAATTCCACAGCCTTCCTCTCATTAACATGCTCAGAGAAGTATTTTGCATGAAATAATTCAAGAAATTTCACCCACGTAAGTTGCCTATTTTGGAGAGGGGCCGATGTTGCTTTCCACCATGTGCGTGCATCTTTGTGGAGTTGAAAGGTGGCCTGAGGGACTTTCTCCCGGTCCACGCATTGCATGACATTGAAAATTTGGTCCAATTCCGGCTCATCCTTCGCCCGCGCTACCCATGGGTGGGGGGCATTTGTGGACGCGTAAAATTACCCGTCCATATGTCCCGACCAATCTAGCATCAACAAACAACTCCAACTAAAGAAGCTACGGAGAAGATGTCCTATCCGGACGCTCCAAACAAACACACACTGCCGTGAAGCCGTCTCTGGAGTCATGACAGCGAAGAGTAATCAACTACCAGGAAGCCCACAATCTATGGGCCCCGAAGAGAATCCAAAAAACCACAACTTGTGCTCGTGACGGGCTGAAACGCGTCACAGACGGCACCCCGGTCGGCCCTCAACGGCACACTTTGGTGCCTTTTCAGTGGCGCACCGCCAGCCTGGCCGGCACACCCACCCCTGGCCATCGCTCAGTGGCACACCCAGCCCGCGCTCCAGCGGCACACCCTGGCGGGTCTTCCCCGGCACACCCCAGGGGTGCCGTCAGCGGCACACTCCCGTGAAGCCCTCAGCGGCACACCCTGGTGGGTCTTCCCCGGCACACCTGAGGTTCCCTTGCCCGGCACACTCTTGCAGCTCTTCCCCGGCACGCCCTGGCAACCTTCCAGCGGTACGCGTTGGCGGCCTTCCAACGGCACACTTGCCATGTCTTCCAGCGGCACGCTATCCCAGCCCTCCAGTGGCATGCCCCGACAGGCGAGATCTCATGCCCATGCCCTATGGATTATTAGCACGCAGTGCCCCGTCTGAGGTGTCACCCAGAGAAGAGGGCACGCACGCTACTCCTCTGTCAACGGGGACAAGGGGAAGTCAAATCCCCATCAATGCACCCTCCTTCGTGCCTCCACCGCTTGCGCTCAACGCCCGCTACCGTTGGGGTATAAAACCCCTCGTCTACCGATGGACAACACGAGAGACAGAGACAGGAGAGGAGACACAGACAAAAAGCGCCCCCTACAGAGAAAGAGAGAAGAGGAAGAGAAGAAGAAGAAGAAGAGAAGAAGAAGGAGGTCCCCCTCCGACAACCACCGAGAAGAGAGAGTAAGGGAGAGAGAGAGAAAGAGAGAGATGTAGCAGGGGAGTGGGGAAGAGCAGGGATCTGTCACCCCTACTCTGTCACACCCCAACGCGGAATATCGGGACGTACAGTTAGAAACTAGCTAGAAATAACATTAATATGCTAAACTAAACAATTACAGGAGGCCACCCATGAGAGGGGACAATCCACTTATTTTCTTTTCTTTTCTCCTCCTTTCCCCTTCTTCTCTTTTCTCCCCTTCGTAGGCAGCCCCCTTCTTCTTCTTTTCTTACCCTCTCTTCTTCCATCTCCCTATTCAACCCCCCATCGCATACGTCTCTCCCTCCCCTTCCCCTTCTTCTTATTCTCTTCTCACCCTCTATTATCCTCTCTCCCTTCTCTCCTCTCCCTGCTAACCTCCATCAGCGGTGCTCTTCCTCTTGCGTTCCCCATCCTCTTCTCCCCCTCTTCTCTTCTTCTTCTTCTTCTCCTCACCTCCTTCTTCCCCATCTAGCACTCTGCTCTTCTCCCTCCCCTCATCAATCTCCCAACCTCTCTCTCCTTCTCCCTGCACACACAGTCCGATGGTGCCCCTGTCTTCCCCTCTGCAACACCCTCTCTCTCTCTCTCTCCCATCGCATCTCTCTCTCTCGTCTCTCTCTCTTCTCTGTAAGTGTTCTATCCCTCGACCACCACGTCCTCTTCTCTCTGCCGCACCTTGCGACCATTGCATCTCTCTCTCTGCTCCCCTCTCTTCTCCCTCTACTTTTCTTCTCATTGCGGCGTGCACTCCTTCGCCGTTCGCCTCCATCCCGCAACCACCGAGCCCCACTAGAGTCTCACTCTCTCCTCTACCCTCTGTTGGTGTGTTCCTCCCTCTATCTTATTCTCTCTCTCTCGCACCCTTTCTCTTCTCCATCTCACATCACCCTCAGCTCCCCTCTTCCTACTTCCATCCGTCTTACGCCTTGTCCTCTCTCTTCTCCTATATCTCTCCCTCTCATGTTTCTTCCCTCTACTGTCGTCAGCGTCTCTTCTCTACTTTCTCCATCTCCCTCCATCTCTTCTCCCTCTCTCTATCTTCTCACACAACACACGCACATACAATTTTTATTTATTTTTCCTTTTCATCTTTTATTTTATTCCCACCTCCACCTTTCTCTATTTCATTCTCTCTCTGCATATCTCTCTATTTCTCCCACAAAATTCATTTCTCTAAGGCTCTCTCTCACGACGACATCTACACCGGGTTGAGTGACTCTCCAAGGCTCAAGGGCGTGGGCAACGACATTTCTTATAGCTATTTCCTCTCCCTATTTCTCTATTTCTAGTTTAGTTATATTTTATTTGGGACTTTCCATCTTGGGTGAGTTTCTGCCATTGGTCTAGAAGACGCTGATGGTAGGAGGGTGGCAGATACTTCTCCCTTAGTTTCTCCTTCATTTCCTCCCACGTGTTTATGGGCTCCTCTCGCCTCCTAGCTAGGAGATTCTCAACATTGCACCAGTAGGTCCTGGCTTGACCTATGAGTTTCATCTTGGCAAACCTCACCCTTGTAGCAGGGGTCATGCAGTGATACCAATCAAAGTATTGGTCTATCTCGGTCTCCCAATCGAGATATGTGGTGGGATTTAAGGACCCATCAAAACTAGGAGCGTCAATCTTGACTGTTCGTAGGATGATCTCTTCATCATCAAGGTCTCTCCCCATAAGTGCACGATCACCTTGCTCTCTACCTCGAGGAGCCTGATGTTGGCAGGTTTGGTCTCTCTCTGCTCTAGGGTTGGCTACGGGATCCTCGCGACCATTCAACCTTCCTTCCTCTCTCTTCACGTGATCCTCTAAGGCTTGAATCCTCTCTCCTAGCTCTGCTCGTAATTGGGCTATCAACTCTTCAATTTGAGCCGTAAGATGTTGCTCGAGTTGAGCTAACATGACATTCACGCCCTCCTGATTCATGGGTGGTTGTAAGGTTGAACTGCGCTCTAGATGGCCCGTTGAATTCCTAGACCAACGTGGCATGCACGAGCTCGCACCTAAATGATGCAACATTGGGACCGAAGATTAGCAAGGTGTAGACCCAATTTGTTGGCTAATATGCAAAGGGTCAATTCCTTTTGCGAAGGGACTTGTCAGGGAGAGTTGCTCGCCTGTAGGCGAAGTAGTTGTGGAACTACCTCCTGACAATTATGGTGTCCTAATGTGACAGTTCTAGGGCTTAAGGATGGACGCGTACAAGCTCTCTATCTCTCCGTCCACAACGATGCACTCAGGAGACAGGCTGCATGGATAGGGCTCTCTTGCTTCGTCGCGCGATAATTGATGAGGATACTAAATAAGCAAGTTTATGGGAGCACGCACCTGACTAGACTGAAAAGTCTAGCTCTGATCGGAGACGAAGGCGAGTGGGGACGTCCGTGTCCACACGGCGTCGACGAAGCTTGAATGGTTACAACAAATTCACTCCACGCAGGGAGGATTTAATTTATTACAAAATCACTCAATTTAAAAATTTTCCACACCAATAAAATAAAAAGGGGGTGACCCACTCTCTCTTTCTCCCTTTCTCTCCCGTTCTTTCCCTTTCTTTTCTCCTCACCCGGTACACCTATATTGTGCCGGATAACGCCCAAAAAGCTGTGCCGGATGGCACACCACGCCTCTACCGCGGCACACTCCTTCAGTGCCCTTTCTCGGTACACTCCCGCGCCACCTCTCCCAGCCCACTCCCACTGTGCCAGATGAGCCCTCTCACGTCGCACCGGACAAGCCTCTCACTCCACCTCCTCTCATGGCACACACCCACCGTACCGGGTGAGCCCGCTCACACCGCGCCGGATGGCCCCTTTCTCTCCATCTCGCCTCTCCTCCGTCCACCCCCCTTCCTTCCTCTGCTTCCACGACCCGCTGCCTCGGCCGAGGCACCCCGAGAGCTATTTCATTCTCCACATCGTGGGAGGTGGTGGAGCAGAAAAGTCGCAAGTGCTTGAGGTCTTCGCCCTCGGTTGTGATGGCGCACACGGCAGTTGTAAGATTGTAGCCGCAGAAAGCCGACGGTTTGGGAGCGGAGGTGGCACCGGAGGGGCTGGTCACGGTGAGCCCAAGGGTGAACACCTTGAAGCCTTCAAAGACCGTGGCCATCACCGACCAGGCCACGGCCCTCGTGCAGGCGGGCGTGCCCGTCATCAGACTTGCCGCCGGGGAGCCCGACTTTGACATCCCCGCCCCCATTGTAGAGGCGGGCATCAATGCCATCCGAGAAGGTTACACTAGGTACACTCCCAATGTTGGCACTATGGAGCTTCGGAAGGCTATCTGCCACAAACTCCAAGAGGAAAACAGACTGTCTTACTCCCCTGATCAAATCCTTGTCAGCAACGGTGCCAAGCAATGCATCTTGCAAGCTGTACTTACAATCTGTTCTCTCGGGGATGAGGTGATAATTCCAGCTCCATTTTGGGTTAGCTATCCTGAGATGGCGAGGCTGGCCGATGCAACGCCTGTGATTCTTCCTACAAATATATCTGATAACTTTCTGTTAAAGCCTGATGCACTTGCTTCTGCTTTAAGTGAAAAGTCAAGGTTGCTGATTCTTTGTTCTCCTTCAAATCCTACTGGGTCTGTTTACCCGAAGGAGCTGCTTGAACAGATTGCTGAATTGGTTAAGAACCACCCTAGGCTTTTGGTAGGCTTGCCCTGCGCCAGATCGAGCGACTTCGCTGCGTCAGCGCTTGGGGGCTGCCAGAAATTGATATGCGCGGCGCCGAGATCGGCGACGTCGACCGCGCGCGCGACGCGCGCCGTCGAGACGGTCAGCGCGACATCGGACCAGTCCTCGCCGGTCGATTGCGCGATCATGGCGCGGCGCGTCAGCACCAGGGTCTTCGAATCGCCTGAGGTGTCCAAGGCCGCGTCATAGGTCGGCGTCCAGCCGACGCCGCCGATCCGATAGGAGAGCGTGATCGCGGCGTGGGCCGCTTGCGTCGTCGAGATCGTCACCCGCGCGGTTTGTCTGACCACGCCCGAGTTCGGACGCCGCCGCTCGGCTTCGAGCGCCTGAATTTGCTCGTCGAGCGCGCGCGCCTTTGCGAGCGGATCGCTGCCGTGCGCCAGCGCGGAATCCATCTTCCCCGCCGTGTAAAACAAGCGCGCCAGACCGACCGCGCCGAGTGCATCGAGCCGGTCGGCATCTTGCACGATTTGCGCTTCGATCGATTCTGGCTTGATGGCGGCGGAAAAGCTGTGTGCGGCGATGGCGTGGGCCACGGCGGGTAACTTCTCTGGCGGAAAATCGAGGCGCGACAGCTCTTGCGCTGCCAGCTCGGCAGCAAGCCGTGAAGCTTGCGCGCGTTGCGGATGATCCTTGGGCAGGTTGACGATATCGTGCAGAAAGCAGGCTGCCTGCACCACCAGCGCATCGGCTTCGGGATGCGTAGCAAGCAAGGCTTGTGCAGTGCGCCAGACGCGCTGCAAGTGCGTGGCATCGTGGGCACCGTCGTCGCCGGCATGTTGTGCGGCGATAGTCTGCAGCCGTGTCTGCCAGAGCTGTATAAGCGCTTCGTTCATGCACTCAACCCCAGATACCGGCTTCAGTCCAGCCGAGTTCGGCGAAATCGGCCTCGCGTTCCTTGATATCGGTGACACGGAAAAAATCGTCCAGTTGGGGCGGTGCAATCGAGGTGCCCGAGAGCATGGCATGCGCCTGGCCGCGGTGATGAATCTGATGCTGGAACACGTGGGCCAGCAAGCGGTTGCGTGGCTCGCGCACGGAGCCGTCTGGCCGCTGGTAGACCACGATGCGTTCCATGTCGGCATCACGCAAGCCTTGGCAATACGCGATCAGTCTTTGGTCGACCTTTTCCTGCTCGGCGCGCCAGGCGGCAGCCATCTTGCAGGGATCGGGGTCGGCAAACATCTCGCGGTAGTTGCGATGCGGCGGCTCACCTTTGGCTTCGCGCTCCATGCCGTCGACATAAACCCAATCCACCATCAGGATATGGTTCAGCGTGGCGCGTATGCTGGGGAAAAAGCTGCTGCGCTCGGCATCGTATTCTGCTTGCGTCAATTGCAGGCAAGCCTTGGCAAGGCGGAAGTTGGCCCAGGCATTGTTGTGGGCCAAGGTGAGGAAGTGGTGCGAGAGCGGATTGTTCATGGAGCGTACTGGTTGTCTTCAGTACGCTAGTGTAGCGCGAGTTCAGTGTGCGGATCAGTGTGTAAATTGCTGCGCCAGCGCCGCGAGCTGCGAACATTTCCATGCCGGCGGTGCCAGCATCTTGTGCACCTTCAACAGATAGGCTTCGCGCGGATGCGTTGACACGGTGAAGCCGTTGGCTTGGGCCACGGCGTGCATGGCTGCATTCTCGGCCATCAACTCGCCTTCCATGACTTCGATGCCCGCTGCGACCGCGATGCAGACCAGGTTGCGCAGCAAGCGTGTGCCTAGCCCCGAGCCTTGATAACCATCGGCCACCAGCAGGGCGAATTCGCATTGCGCCGGATACTCGTCGCTGAAATATTGGCCCATGCCGATCAGGGTTTCCTGGCCTTTCACGTCGACAAAGGCCAGCAGCGTCATGGCGTGATGCGCGTCGGTGTGGGTGAAGGAATCGAGCAGTTGGGGCGGCAATTCGCACAAGGGATTGAAGAAGCGCATGTAGCGCGTGCGCGGCGAGAGCGAGCGCACCAGCGCCTGCATGGCTTCGGCGTCGTCGGGCTGTGCGGCGCGCAGGATGACGCTGCGGCCGTCTTTCATTTGCCAGCGTTCGCTGGGCGTGCCGACAGGGCCGAGATCGCGTTGCGGCGCTGGTGAGAATGAAACGCTTACCATGATACTTAAGCAGCCAAGGCCTGGAGGCAGGCAGCCACGCGTGCGCTTTGCGATTCCTCGTGGCGCTTGGCTGCAGAATCCTGTCGCGCAAATTGCGCCGTCGCCTTGCTCAAGCCCGACACCAAGGCCTTGGGCCTATCGAAGGTAAAGCTTTCTCCGGCTTGCAGCACCACATCACGCGGGTCACCGTCTTGCGTGATCCACAGTGCGCCATTGGCGGCCGTGACGCGCCAGCCTTGCACGTCGTGCATGCGCGCGGCGCTCTTTGCGGTGAGCGGGATGTCGAAACGTTCGGAACAGGTTTTCAAAGTAGTCAGACTCATGGCAGATCCTTTGGTTGCCGTATGCGCACAGTATGATCGGTTCCGAAATCTTTACAATCCAGCAAAATGGAATAAGATTGTTCTCATATGTGGACAATTGCGAGGAACGCCCATGGACCGGCTGGCCGAAATGATGACCTTCGTCAAAGTTGTCGAAACGCGCAGTTTCTCGGCGGCGGCGCGGCAATTGGGCAGTTCCAAATCGCTGGTTTCCAAGCAAGTTAGCCAGCTTGAAGCCGGGCTCGGCGTACGCCTGCTCCACCGCACCACGCGCAGCCTGGGCTTGACCGAGATCGGCAGCGCCTTTTACGAGCATTGCGCGCGCATCGAGCAACAGATCGGCGCGGCGATGGAAACCGTGAAGCAATTGCAGGTGGAACCGCGCGGCATCCTCAAGCTGACCTCGCCGGTGATTTTTGCTTCGCTGCATCTGGCGCCCCTGCTGCAGGCTTTCCAGAAGCGCTATCCGCAAGTGGAGGTGGAATTGAACGCAAGCGACCGCGCGGTAGATCTGGTCGAGGAAGGTTATGACCTGGCCCTGCGCATCAGTTCCGACCCTGCGCCGGGCATGGTGGCGCGCAAGATCGCACCGATGCGCTGGGTGGTGGTGGCGTCGCCCGGCTATTTGAAACGCCATGGCACGCCGCAAGAGCCGCAAGACTTGCTGCAGCATAATTGCCTGGTCTACCTCGGCTTGCCGGCCAAGAGCGGCGGTTGGCGTTTCAAGCAAGGCAAACGCGAAATCAGCGTGCACGTGACCGGAGTGTGCCGCGCCAACAACCAGGACGTGCTGCATGCCATGGCGCTCGATGGCACCGGCATTGCCATGTTTCCGACCTATGCCGTGTACGAGGAATTAAAGAGTGGCAAGCTGGTCGAACTGCTGGCCGCGCACCGCTCGAATTCGGAACAGGCGCTATATGCCATGTACATGCCGCACCGGAGTAAGGGGTGGACGTAGATTGCAGATCGCAATCGAACCACCTTAAAAAGCCCTTTGTCTCCGTTGTGTGATTTGCTCATCTGATCTCTAATCTTCGGTCTTAGCACGACTGTTGTTCGATCTTTGCACTTCAATTATTCTTTCTCAATTAGCTTCTGCCTATCTGTCTGCTCAGTGCTAGACTAAGGAAGTATCTCTATTGCGCTTCAGGTTTATATAAGCCATGTTTGTCGAATTATTTTGAATTGGGGGTGATCCATTCAACCCCCCCTTCTAGGTCACCTTCCGCGTGAACTATCAGGAGGGGCATCAGTTGACACCCATTTTTAGCCTGCAAGTCGAGTTATTTCTCTTGTTCATCTTTCATGATGTCTCAAGTTATCCATTATTTTGAAGCATTCCTTGATCTGATTGTGAGCCCATTTCTTGAACATTTCCCTATCCCTTTGAGCTTGGAAGTCATTTTTCTATCAGTTCCCAACTATTTCCCAAGTTTCAGAATCATTTCCCATCATCCCTAACGGTCAGTGTGCATTGAGCCTACAGTGGGAGGGTAGCGATCACCCACTCGGTCGCCAAGCCAGTGGGGCAATCCTCCACTAGACCGCCAAGCCCAGTGGGGCAGTCACTCTTTGGGCTGCCAAGCCCAGTGGGGCAGTCACCCACTGGACCACTGTGATCAGTGAGAAGGTCCTCTGGTGGGCCGCTAAGCACTGTGGTAGCGGCCACCTGCTAGGCCGCCAAGCCTAGTGGCGCGGCCCACTACTAGACCGCCTCTCTCCTACCTTGCCCGAAGTGCTGTGTTTGCCAATGGCTCTATTCTCAATGCTATCCTAAGATTATTTGCGGTCTAGGCATGATCATTTTCTTCATGAAGCGGCCGCACGATAGACCGTTTCTTTAATAGAGATTCCAGATGATTCTGAACTCTGATTTCTTCACTGCAGGGCTCTTTGGACTCTCATTTTCGGTGGAAATAGGCCTCCAGCTCAGTCTTCATCGACCAAGGGCTCTCCCCCCACTATTATCCATCTATTTATCCATCTATATCCCCAAAATTTGGGCATTTATCTCCTATTTCAACCTAGGGTTTCCTGGGGTTTTCTATATAAACTACACTGTTTCGACTGTGCGCGGGCTCTTCTTCGACCTAGGGTGAAGCCATGCCAGTACCTCTCTCAGCCCATTCGGGCCACCAACCAGGATGCGGGCCCCACAGTTGCCGACGAACGCTACCATCGGAGCGGCTCAAATTACTGCCCGTCAACCCATGAACAGTCCTCTCGGGCCCCACTTGTATCCCTTTACCTCCCTGTGTGGAGTGGGCAGTGATTTGTCATTTAATAATTATTGATTAATTATATTTATCAGGAGTTACCGTACTTGGCCGGGGTCATTGTCCCAACGCCCGGAGCATAGAGGTATCGTGTTCACTCCTTACTCGGCATCTTGCTTTACTTGTATATATTTTATATACCGCTGCTAGAGAGCATGCTAGGATAATTTAGCTCACTATATCAATTCAATCACCGCTGCGAGCGAGAGAGTAAAACCCATCCCGTGACTCAATCTGAGTACACGCGGAAGAGCCGAATACCCGAGACTCACTGCCGGTTCCTCAATTGCGAACGATCCCGCGTTTCCCTCGCTTAGGGACACCCGCAAGCTAGAGTCCCAGGTTCGCTGTCTCATCCCGCATCAGCGATAGTGCTGGAACCGTAGTCCGGGGTAGCCCAATTTGTAAGAAGCACCGGTGTGGGTTGTAGATCGCCAAGGTAGTGTTCCCCACTAGTTGCAAGTCTAGGCCCAGTCACTGAGATGATCTGAGAGTAGTGCCTTGAAGAGCCCTTGGTCACATCACAAACTTGTCAATTGGTAAGGTGTTGAGGAAGAGGCGCCATTCATCTTGTGTTTTCTTATCCATGGTCCGGCATTCAACCTGTGAGGAAAACCCAGATGCACCTCCTATGAAGAAGAGTGGGTGGCTCCCGAATATACGGCTAGCTAAAGGCATGTTCCCCTTGTGTAGAAATTTCAGTCTAATTCCCATCCAACACTCAAGGATGATCATTGACCCGAAGAGGGCCCCCCCAAGTGAAGCTGAGCTAAGGCCTTCGTAGAGGTATGAACAGATGGCTTGAGAGATGGATAAATCCCACCACAACCTACTAATGATGCTGAGGTTTTAAATGTCTAAAAGGTGGTCGGTGGTAGAGAAGAGAAAGACCCCGCATAAGCAAATACAGGTAGCTTTAGCTATGGCTTCGAATCTCCCACTCTTGTTCTTACAATAGGCGGTAATCTATTGAGCCATGGGTATCAAATGTATATGGTGGGGCTGTACACCAGAGTCCAGTCCAAAGGAAAGACAACAAGTCTAACAGTACAGTCGACAGAAAAGAAAGATGTACCCAAAAGTCAGGGGAAGACCTACGTAGGTACCAGCTGGCAGCTATGAACTCGCACACTAGGAACCACGGAAGTAGAACGAACAGTGACCCACCTGAAAAGCAGGGGTGAGTCTCGTGTCACTGGCTCAGTAGGGGTCACGTGGATCCCTATTGAAAAACACGTAGTGTCACGGAACAAGTAAAATAGTAGGTAGTAAAGCAGGAAAACTAAACTACAAAGCTGTAACACTATGTTAAAAAGTAGTAAAAGAAGAGATAGGGAGTAGGAGTAGGGAACGGTCTAAGAAGAGGGGAAGAAACCATACCAGATGAACGGCTGTCGAACTAACCTTGGCACCCCAAACTACTCCAGGCAGCAACAGGAAGGTGACTCTAAGCAGAGGAAGTCAGGAGTTGCCAATCTGTCGATGCTGTAAGGGACCTGCAAGGCAGACAAAGAAACCTAGGAAAAATCTAGACAGACGCAGACACCGATGATGCAATTAGAACGTCGTACACACTATCCCACACATGACTAGAACGTCATGTATACGATAGGACACTGACCTTGAGCACAGTCACGAGAGGGCTAACCCGGAAGGTCGCGACGCACAAGAATCGCGAAGAGAACCGTGAAGAGAACCGCAAAGAGTCACGTGCCACGTGACTGGTGGGCCTCTCACCAGAAGAACGGCCAGCTGTGTCCATTGACGTCTTATGCTGCACCTACTAGTGTCTTGTCTGCGTACCCTATTGCAAGGACTAGGCCGAGACAAGACACTGTCAGAACCAAAACCAAAGTACCATCGCGAGTGACTAGACGGGGGAACACCCATCGACGTCAGTCCAAAGTCCCTAACCACGTATGCACACGCTGGCTCTTGCCTAAGCTAGGCCTCTAGCTAGTATTCCCCCTCCGTTGGATGCTATGGTTGGACCGGGGGCCCACGGAACTAGCTTAAGAATCGTATATCGGGGAGGTGTCCCGCTACAAGAGCCGTCATGCCATAACGTGACATGAGGCTACGACTAGTGAAGGATCACAAAACACTGACTCCAAAGTACGAGTGCTGAAGTACAGATAGGCTAATCATGCACTGTCACCCGTACCATAATGCACCAGCTTTACCACTCTTGGGAGGCTTCACAGGTTCCAAGTGGTATCGGGTTTACCCGGTATCTGGAGTCTGGGTCGTCACAGTTGGTATCAGAGCATATTGTGTTACATGGGAATTCGAGATATTACAGTACTCAGAGTCCTTAAGGTCTAGTACAGTCGACAGCTGGAGTAGGTTTTACGATTGTTTATCACTTTGTTTTCCGTGTGTGGTCTTATGCGTGCTGTGTTGGCACTGTGCGAGATGTTTTTACTCTCGTTAGGATGTGATGGGATGCTCTTTTCATCATGGTGTTTGTCTCGATTACGTTGTACTTGGTAGAGTTCACCGACAGGCGTGAATCTGTAGTGCATTGTTTGAGACTTCTTTTTCCGTGGCATTTCTAGGTGGCTGATTTGTTTTATTGTTGGTGACGGCCGTGCACGTTCTCCTGTGGAGATTAATGTCATTTTGGCCTTCCCAGCTTGTGATTTAATCAACTCCTGTAGTGTTGAGGTTGTGTCGAGGTGCTCGATTAGATGCCTTGGTTGAGAAGATGCTCAGATGAACCTAGGATTTTTCCTTCCTAGTGAGCTACTATTAGTGAGCTTGATTCTTGTCATCCTATTTAGTGGTATGTTTTCGAGGTAAGCCTTAGAAATGTTATCTTGGTGAAGCATTGTCCTATGTCTGCTTAAGTGTGGACTGCGTTAGTTCTGAACCTAACTTACTCCTTGTTCGATAGTTTCTTGGCTTTGGACCCAGTGTTGTGTTAGGAGCCATTGTGCACCGTGTTCGTCATGTCGTGTCTGGTGGCTGATGTGTTGTGAGGGTTCAGTAATTGTTTCGGGACATAAGGATAAACTGAGATTAGCATTCCTTTGTGCTTTGTGCTGAAGCTGGTACTCTCTTTGGCGTGCACTTAGGCGACTTCTGATCGGTTGTTAGCAAGATCAGTACTCGTGGCGTATTGTATTACAGTTTCGTGAATTGCGATGGCACTGAGTATGTGTTGAGATGTGGATACCGAGATATTTCTGATGCCTATGTGCATTGTATGAGTGTGCAGTGGAAGCGTGTGGGCTGGTAACCCATGAGTCGAGGATCGTTGGTTGGAAGTGTTGTGTCGGTTATGGAGAGTACAGAGGAATCAACCTAGAGGGGAGGGGTGAATAGGTTGACTAATTAAAATTTCGTCCATAATATAATAATAAATAATAACAGTAGTCCACAACTAGTACAGAGACAGAAAGAAAAGTACAGCTACACGGGCCATACCCTGGTACTCACCACTGGCAACTAACGCTGGGCACTAGAACCACGCTGAGCCTCAGGTGCAATCCTCTGAAGCCGCACCTCTCCTGAAACATGGTGAAAATACGTAGGGAATGAGTCTTAAAACAAGACTTAGTAGGGATCACTCGAATCCCACCTCGCCAACACGAAAAAATCGCTACACTAGCAGCTAAGCAAGTACTACAAGGTAAAGCCCTGCAACTACAACACCGGTCTCACGGTGTGAAAACCCCTTACACATGCCACGGTGAAACAACCAGAACTTACTAGTCGACACGACCAAAACTCAAGGTCAAGGTCACTGAAACGGACAGTCTGTCACTCCCTGTCCAGAACAAAAGTACCTCCTACTAGAAGAACGACCGGAGGCGTCCACTGACGTCTTATACTGCATCATAAGTGTCTAGCTACCATGCCCCGGGCGTGAGACTCAGACACACTCAGGTAACCGCAAAGCGAGTGACTAGCTAGGGTCACACTCGTCAGCGTGTGTCCACCGTCCCCAACCATGTGTGCACACACAAACCATGCGTCCTAGGTCTGGCCTCTAACTGATTTTTCCCTCAGCTAGACTCTGGCCGATGATGTGGGGCCCGATGAAAACCAGTCTAAAAATCATTCTCAAGGTAGCCGTCCCACCACTCCCAAGAGGATACCAGCACACGCGTACTGGCGGGCTACGACTAGTGGAGTGTCTTTGAAGGAGTAGCCTCTCAAGCTGCGAAAAATAACGTCAGAACCGGCAGCACAAGGAAAGCTCCTCGTACCAGCACCGTCGCACGGTGACATGAGCCGAAAACACACCTCCCGGGACTACACAGTAGCACAACAACTAGCCTCGACACGTTGCCCAGCATCAGTCAGAGCACGAGTCAACACGCGGACCGAGGTCCACGCACCCGGGACTCGAATCGGCCAAGATCAAAACACCGGTCAAAGTGGTACCCTTGAACGGTCCACTCTGGGCCGCTCAGGGATATGCGGTCGAACATGGGCCGCACCGGGGGATATACGGCCACCCACAGATCGTCCTTTTCCTGGCCCAAACGGGGCATATGCGGTCAACCTCTGTGAGCTTTTGTTAGTGAGCTTATTATTTCTCATCCCGTTTGGTGGAATCTTTCTCGAGGTTAGCCTTGGGATTGCTATCTTAGTGATGCTTTTGTCCTGTGCCTACTTAAGTGTGGGCAGTTTTATTTTGAGCCTGATTTGCTTCTTGCTCTATGGTTACTTAGCTTTAGACTCTGTTATGGTCTTAAGAGCTGATGTGTACCTTGTTCGTCGTGCCGTGTCCAGTGGCTGATGCGTTGAGAAGGCTCATTCATTGTTTCCGGACGCGAAGGTAAGCTGAGATTAGCATCTTTCCTTGTGCTTTGTGCTGATGCTGGTGCTCTCTTCCCTTGCACTTAGGCTCCTTGTGATCGGTTGTTCGCTGGATTAGTACTCATGGCGTGTTAATTGTGATTCTAATGAGTTACGATGGTGCCGAATGTGTGCTGAGATGCGATTACCGAGGTCTTTTATGATGCCTGTGTACATGCTAGAGTGCGCAGCGGAAGTGTGTGGGCTAATTACCCATTCGCTAAGGATCATTGATTGTGAGATTCTCGCTGATCGAGGGAATTGCTTCTTCTTGATGTGACGTCATCTTGGCTTCCTATGCCTTGATGTTGTCTATTGTCGTGCTGTTGCTGGTACTTTTTCTGGTGTTGGCATCGGCATTTGCGAGTGTTGGGGAATATGTCGACTTTCCTACTGATTGAGTACCCTCTACTCTATATTTCTTTTCTCTTGGGTGTTATGCTCTCGAGGCTTTGTCTTAGTCCTTGAGATGCATCCCTTGAGATTGTTATTTTGTGTCATTTCCCGTGGTTGTGGGTCTTTCTTGGTGAGCTACTCGATGCATGACCCGTTCCCTGTAGTCGTGTGATCAGCTACTGTCGTGCCCTGATGTGACCCTGCATGCAGTTGTGTTCCGTGGTTCTGTGTGCTGTACGGAGCCAAAATCCTGCAGGTGCTGTCGTGTTGCTGCTGTTGTTTTTGTAAGGGTTGTTGTCTCCGTGAAATTATCGTTGGTGTCCTGTGTGCCAAGTGTTCCCGGTCGCCTTTGGCACTGGAGCCAATGATGTGGTCAGGCGATCGGCTATGAGGACTATGTTCCGTTGTGTAAGCTGATGCTTGCCGTGTTTGTCATTTTGTTATCCGTGATTTGTTGTCGTGGCAGTCATGTCTCTTGTCCTGAGGGACATTAGGGGTCATAAAATGGGCCGCTAGGGGACTATAGTGGTCATAAGCAAGGCCGCTAACCCCAGTCAACCCTCGGACTGATCTACCCAGTCAAACCACCCAGCGGTCTATAACAGAACCGCTACACAGATTACGCGGTCTAAGAATGAACCGCTACTCTAACCGCCTTAACCTATTGACCTAAGCCAAATGGACCGTAGCGGTCATGACCTGGGCCGCTACAACAAGGAGGCGGTCGAAGGTTGGTCCGCGAAGGCCAACTGACTTAAAATGTTGACTCGGTCAAACACATCGTAGGGCCGCCAGAGGCAAGAGGCGGTCTAAATTTAGGCCGCTAGCCTAAACCAACTTAGAACTGACCGACACCTTATAGAGTGTGGCGGTCTATCGTGGGGCTGCCAGAGACAAGAAACGGTCTATGGAACGACCGCTAGCACGATACAGCGGGAAAACCATGGGAATGGTCGGATCCGACTGTTCCATGCCCCAATCACGTCTAAACGACAGGGAAACAACCCTAATCGACGAAAAATACCTTCCACAGCCTGGAAGGGATCCATTCAACAACTAAATCGCAAGAAACGAGCGATTCCACCGAATCGACCCTAATTGGGTCACTAGGGTTCTCGGGCTCGTACCGGCCCTAAATGACGACCAATCGTAATGAAATCAGCAGATCTGGAATGCTAACATGCTGGGGGTCACAATGATACTAACTAGACGGAAAACCGTCACCGTTTTTTGGCGAACCCGATGCACACCCCCCGAGCATGCTTTTCTCGAAACTGAGTGAAACCCACTCGTTCGCGCACCGTTCAGTGTAAAACTGTGAGGGAACGTAGAGGAGAAGTAAGCGATCCATTTTCCTACCTCCACCGAAGATTCCGAGCACCGAAGTGACTAAACCGCACTGAAAATCATCAAACCAAAGAACTGCACCTGCTTTGAATCCACCGAGGGATCGCACCACGCTACGCTCCATCCACCACTCCATCACGCTCCAGGTTCACTCCATCACGTTCCCGTCATAGCCAGCTCGCCACAGTCACCCGCCCCGCGTCGAGAGGAGTAGAGGGGAGAGAGAATGAGAGAGAGAAAGAGAGGGTGAGAAATGAGGGAGGAGAGAGGGTGAAAAAGAATAAAAGGAAAGAAATTAGGAATTTTTTCATTCATATATAAAATAGGATAACAAATCATTGCATTGCAATAAAAAATCATTTTTCCCTTTCATAATCCAAATGGTCTCCTCTAGATCGTTTCTTCTCCACTAACAGTCTAGACAAGACCGCATGACTCCCAAGCGATCGCTGGAAGGACCGTTTGCTCTTCGCGACCACGGCCAGTTTCAACCCGTCCCCCCAATGTTCTGGGATGGCCCTGAAGGCCCCTATAATCTTCCAATGGGTCCCTAGACCCACACACATCCTATCCTACCCACGTGTACAACCTTAATCGAGATAAAAATGGGGTTTTTGGGTATCGGGGCCTACCGCTGACGATCATCTCCCGACCGTCATTCCCGGGGCTGCCTCCGCCGTGTGAGCGCCCTCCTCATCTCCAGAGGCCTATGCAGCCCCTTCCTCCACCATGGGAGCTTCCTCCTCTGCCGAATGGGCCGCCAGAGTTTCCTCCACCGTCGGTTGGTCCACCGCCACCGTGGAAGTGGCGAACGGCTCTCTTCTTCACCATCCTTACGTGAGGTGGAGGGGTGCTCATTGCGGTAGCCGCTGGTGCTCGTCGCCGGAGTGGGTCGGGTGAAAGTTTTGTGTGTTGAAACGTGAGAATGAAGTGTGGGGAGAGGGAAAGACTATTCTATTTTTTTTGAAACTTCCTAGAGCCATGCGGTCTATCGCCAGACCATTAAGCTCTCTCAAACGGTCTCCTCTAGACCATTTCTCATCTGGGTCACCTTCATCATGGAATGTGAACCGCCCTCGGCTAGCGGTCTATCGCTAGATCGTTGGGAGTTCCCATGCGGTCTTGAAATGACCATTTGGTTGCTGAATGTCTTGATGATTTGGAATAGTATACCTGTTCTATTTCTTGTTCCATTCTTTATGTGACATGCTCCATTTATGCCTCGTGATTATTTCTATGAATTTAATTGTTGATGGCTAACCCCTTTATTGTCATAATCATAAACGCCATCGCGCCATCACGTTCCTTCTCGCCAGGCAGGTAAGTCAAGTAAGTATCCTGATCCTGAGTCCCTCAATGCATTACTATATGGTTCCTATGATATATTACCTCTAGAACAGGCTGGTCATTCATGTGTTCTGGGATCTGATGTTCCCCTTTAACAAAAATGATGATGATCTAGGTGCACATGTTTAATCGTTTAGCCCCTCAACTTTTCAAAATTGTGAATATGCCCAAATTATTTATATAAATACATTAACCAATTCAATTAAATGCTTAAAAATATCTAAAAAATTCCTAAAATAGCCAAAATTCAACGGACGAATCTTAGATCCGCACCAGTAAAGATCCGCTAAACTATGGGTGTTACAGTCCCTCCCCCCTAAAAGAAATTTCGTCCTCGAAATTAAATGAAAGGACAAGGAGGTATCTGACACACGACACACCCTATCGACAAGAAAAGATAACTGAATGAAACAGAAATCGATACCTTGAAAATAGAAGGGTGACTTTCCGTGTGGCATGAAATAGACTCGCTTGAGACGACAGTCAACCACCGCACCATAAAGTTCCAGCCAATCCATTCCAAGAATCGCGTCATAGTCAGCTAACTGTAATGCATAAAGCCTCGCTAGCAGTTTCCGACCACTGACCACAACAGGAGAATTTTTCAAACACAAAGGAGTAGACATATAATCACCAGATGGCAACTCCACGAGCATCTCACAAGAAACTTCATTCACCGACTTCTCGATACGGGCAATAAAATCTTCGGAGATAAATGAATGCATCGCACCTGAATCGATAAGAACATGAGCTGTACGATCATAAATGAAAATTATACCTTCGATCAGATTAGACGCCAACGCTTCCGCACGAGTGATATGTGTAACTCTGGCTCTCAGCGGACGAGTAGCGGCAGACGATTGCTGAGAAGGAACAGGAACAGGCGGTTGAAACGGTTGAATCGGTTGAGATGGCTGAGGCGGCGGAGGAAGACGGAACTGCGGCTGCTGCGATTGCGAAGTCTGAGTGAACTGCATCGTCTGCTGCCTCAACGGATAGTTACGGGAAACGTGCCCCGGCTGATCACAATGGTAACATACAATCGACAAAGAGCATGGCACACCCGGATGGCTGCCACCACATCGAGAACAAAACCTTGGCTGAAAAGTAACAAAATCTGGATGCGGTCGAACAAAAGAACCAGACTGCTGACTCGGATCAGAAAACATCGACTGATCGAACCTCTTCCTCTTCTTCTTATGATGGAAACCTCTGTGTAACATCCAAAAAATCACCAATCAAATAGAGATCATGGAATCATTCATCTCCCCTTTCAAACTGATTGAAAAATATGGAAAATATAGGTAGGGGATCGGACTCCTCATCTCGCCAGGAATCCGTTGACACCCTCTGCGTCGCCATCCGTCGCCATCTTCCTCATTTTCTGTGCATTTCTTATTTTGGGTGATTTTAGGGTTTATTTCTCAGTTTCCGTGCCTCTCCCGTTTTCTAGTCCAGACGGCCGCTGATCGAAGCCAGAGAGGTACCGTTGGATTGGTCGCGTCGCGAGGATCGCGTTGATGCCTACCTTTCCTCGATTCGCGAAACGTGGAGTCGAGCCGGGCGGTGAGATGCTGCGTCGCCCTCTCACCGGTTCACCGTCGATTTGTCATTTTCACCGTCATCCAGGTAGGGGGATGGATACCTTATCTCGTTAGGACACCGCCGGTACCACTTGCGCCGTGGTCCGACACCTGTAGCCTCGTATTTTGTGCATATTCCTGTTTAGTGCATTTTTAATCTTTTAATACATTAAAGTATCTTTTAATTGTTAAAATCAATTCCATGGGTATCGTATTTCATTTCTAGTGGCATGCTTAGGCTGGTATGATCGGTGTGGGTTGGCAGGTTCAACAGGTTTTGTATTCCACCGCGACTCCCGTCGATTTCGATCGATCGGGAGGGGTTTTCGATTCCTATCTCTGGAGTCACGAAACCCAGGTGACATAACGCGCCTGTCCCGGTGCGTTATGGTCCCTTAACGCATCCCTAGAGGTGCGTTATGTCGTCCGTGTCTGAGTTTCTTGTGGATTTTTATGTTCGGGTGGCTTTAACGCGCCTACCCCGGTGCGTTATAGTCCCTTTGTATTGAGTTAAAGGTCCGTTGCCTTTAACGCCCCTTCCCCTATGCGTTAAATTCAATGTGACGCCCCTGTTGAGTTGCGTTATATACCGTTGTTTCTTGTAGATTCTAGTCATTCTGGAGGGCATAACGGCCCATGAGAGGTGTGCTATGTTCGCTATAACGCCCCACCCTTGGTCCGTTATATCCCCTAGAAGTGGTGTTATGTGCGTGTTGACTTTAACGCCCTCGATCTAGTGCGTTATAGTCCTATCGCGCACCTTCCCTGGTGCGTTATAGTTTTGTTTACCTGTGGATTTCCTGAGTTCTGTGAAGTATAGCGGTCCTTCCCTGGTCCGTTATGGTATGTAACGGGGTCCTGCTGGTCCGTTATATACCTGGAGATTTTAAACACTGCCATCCTTGGTTTTATTAGGATAAATGGTTTTCAGATGTAAGATTTCCGAAAGTTATTGCTAGGGGTGGCAATGAGCTGTGCTGAGTCAAGCTTTCAAATACACGAGTTCAGCTTGGCCAAAACGCTCAAGCTTGAGCACAAGCCTATCTCAAGCTTCTTTCATGGGCTCATGTTAGGCTGATTACCGCAAGTCAACTCAGTAAATGGACAAATTCATCTCATTGAACAAGCCTTTAATGATCTGGATGCAAAGAAATGGGATATTTTCAATTATAGTGTGTTGTGCCTCTTGGTGCCAGATTATAGATTCTCTACTATGGGATTAAAACACAACTGCATGTGCCCCGCACGTTCTGCCCACTACTGTACCTGCGGTATATTTCCGCCCTCTGCAACACCCACTGCACATATTCTGCCGTGTGCCCAATCCGCCTCGCCAACCCATGCACTCAGCCACATGTCCCTCCCTGCCCATGGAAATTCAAAAGTTTGAAAAGACCCATCTGCCAGGTCCCACATCAGGGAATTTGTCTAAGGAACTTAGTTATAGTTTCATTGTTCTCCTTTTCTATCATAAGCAACTTGGATTTGGTGTCCCAAATGGATTTAAGGGCTGGAATATGGGTATTAATATGTTGAATATAAAAACAAATTAAACATTTTCTTTGAATAGGCTCACAAGCTGAATAAACTGAGTTAAGCGAAGCTCGGGATTGACTTATTTAATGAAACGAGCTTCACCCAAAGCTCTGGATTATCCCGTTAGTTAAATGAGTCAAGCCAAGCTCGAGCTGCTCGTGAGTGGCTTGGCTGATTGCCAGCCCTAGTTGTTGAGCAGCAAACAGATTGATGTGGACTTAAATGGATATTATGGCCCGTTTACGTCCATATTCTAAATCTGACATGAAGAAAATTCACCCAAATGGCATGGCAATAAGCATATCAACTAGATGAACCTTTTTTTGGAGGTGGATAGCACCACAAAATTTATTAAAGGCAAAAGGAATGAACAAGTATGGGAGTGAAATCAATTAGATGAATCTTAGAAGACTAAAATGCAAAACACGTACTTGGAAGATTGGGTTTCAAGTCGACAGTCAACTGTACAGCAACCAAAGAGTTGTCTTTATCTCTAGTGCCCAAAATTGCTCTTGAATCTCCAACATTTCCAAGCACAAGATCTTGTCCCTGAAGAAGTGTAGGCCATAAATTATGTAACAGCAAGCAAATAGGTGGAGTAAAACTAATACTTGACAAGCATATGGACTCAGAATGCCAACCTGCTGACTTGGTTTTTCCCATAATGAAGGAAAACCAAGCCAAACACATTGTCATGGAAGTTTTGCTGTTCATATTGGCAATGTTCTCTGAGAGGCATGCAGTTCCTAAATAAGTATGAGGTTCTAAACACAGGTATACCTGCTTCACCAAGGTAACAGCTGTAGTCCCACTGCAGAAACAATCAATTGTGGGATGCAGCTTTAATTCTTTATCCATTAACTTGAAGGCCTTCAAGAAAGATTGCCTCAACATAAGGTACATGTCTGGGAGTTTATCCTTGTCACCATCTATGGGCTCAGTCCATTCATCTTCATTGCCAATAGATGCTGTTTCTTCTGAATTAGTGCTCCCTGGTGCAATCGCATTCTGTTGAAAGCTGTCCTGGTCATTAGAATTAGCTTCCCACTGGGTACACAGCTTAAGAGGAAGTACGTCTCTCACTTTCTTGGCAACCATATGACCAAATGGTCCATGGCCATCAAAGACTCCACAAAAGATGGTGTCATCTCTTGATGCAAAATTCTAGAATGCCAAGTTTGATAATTCATTGAGACAACAGGATATAAAAGAAGAAGAAAAATATGGATTAGTCAAAAGCATAAAATATTTGGAGAGAATAGTAACTATCAAAGCAAACCAAAATTGAAGCATGCAAAGTTTAAAAAACTCCAAGAGAAATGGAGGCAACCACTGCAAACAAGCTTAAAAGAAAATTATGTGTTATTTGATGTTATATATTATTCTCCATTCCAGATAGTGATTTGAAGAAGTGAAGTTATGGCTTAAATCTCCTGTGCACCCTTGATCTCATAAAGAATGTCTCTTGCTTCTACAACAAATTTCCAGAATTGCAGCAACGCAAATAAATTCTTCGGGGTACTAAATTATTGTGCACAGAATCCCACTTATCAATGAATGAAAAATTAAATTTGTCTCCACCACAAGGAACTCCCTTTTGGAAATTATACCCAATTTCACCCGCTACCTCATTCCTTTTTTGGACTATTTAATTTCCTTCTGTGTGCTGTTCCTACTCCACTGTGAAATGCAGTACATTGCTTGCCTATACCTGTTTGTGGATGGGTAATTAGAGCTATAGGATATAATAAGACAAACTAATAATTCCTTAGGGCATAGTTTGTGTTACCTATGACCCTGTTTGTTTGCAGAATAAGGTCGGATACTCAACCTGGATCCATCCTATTCGCTTTGACACGGCAGATTTCGTATTCTACCTTCGCCTTAACCTAGGGTTACGGTGTTCGAGCTGGCAGCCCGAATACGGGGGTCGACTAGCTTGTTGGCTTCCCCACACGAGGACATCGCCACCTACCTCTCCATTTCCTTTCTCCGGAACCCTACCTCCCCTCTTCAATCTTGCCCTACTCCGCACTTTGGACTTCACTGCCCCTTCTCTTTCTTGCCCTCTCCCCCTTCATTGGCCCGCTCCACGCTTGTCGCCTCCGTTGTCGGGTAGCTGCGTAGGTAAGCCCTCATCATCGTTGTTGTCGAGGAAGAGCTAGGTCATCAACGACAGCCATTACCGCAATATCAGAAGGGTTGTTGGGAAACCCTATCACAGCTTACACCCCTCTCTTATCCACTCACCCCTGCATTCTTCTCCGATCAGGCGACAATCATGTAGCCATGGTTCCTGTTTTTCCCCTTTTTCTGGGCCCGAGGGACTATGCGGAATCTACTTTTGCAAAGACGGTTGAATGAAAACAACTTGGATCCCGCTCGTGACCGTACAGTGCTAGTTGCTCTCCCTTCATTTAAGGCCCTCAAGGGTCCTTCGCAATGTCATCCCCATCATCGACACGAATAGAGATGGTTTCCCCAGCAGCAAAGCCTATCTCCTCTACGTCATCTCGGCCCCCTACTGTCATTGGTTCCTTCTCCCTTCGCCCTTCAGTCTCTTTTTCTTCTCCCTATTTAAGCATTTTACATGCCTTTCATTTTGCTTTGAACGACATGCTATGTAGATTCATCTGTGAAGGAAGCGGCGCTTCTTGCTATGTTCCACCTCTGCATACGCATATTGTTTTGTACAATGATCTTATTCGACCTCTACCATGCTCTATATGCTCTGTACATTGTTGTGTTTGACAGGTGACAAGCCTCAACTATCAGCTCTGGTGATCGCCGCCGCCACCACGAGCCGCCATCGCACCGCCATCAAGTTCGTCGGAGTTCTGTCATCAGCCGACCACTGCCCCATCCACTAATTTCTGCTGGCAGCCCTGTGGTTATTTAGAACTGAAAATTTTATGGTAGCCTCCACACGTCTCCCCCACATCCCACAAAAAATTTCAGTCCCAGAAACCCTCGTTTGCCAATTTTCCATTTTCATTTTTCACCCCTTTCACAGATCTGTCAGCTTCCTGTTCACTGTGACAGCAAGCCTGAGATCTGCCTCTTCGACCACCTTGTGGAATTTTTCTAGATCTCCCAATTTTACAGGGAGTTCTACCCATCGATCCCTCCACCATGATTTTTCATGAATTTTGATCAGCCCTTCTTCCATTTTCTAAAAATCATTTTCAGAGTCAGCTACAGTGCTGCCATCCAGTTTCCAGATCCGACCTCCTGCTAGTGTAAAAATCATAACAATTCCTAGCCACTCTAATCCTTTCACAAAAAATATGTGCGTTTTCCAAGCTCAAATCCCTACAACTTTGATGAAGAGCACAGATGCTAAATCAGACGTCTACCTAGAGGTCAATGACAGTTCTCAAGAAACTGCCCTACAGATCTGAGAATTTGGGTACAGTCCAACAGTGAGTTCAAAAATAGATAAAGGTCAGATCCCTGTAGATCTAGCTGATCTCTCTAGTCCTAGATCGAAGGACTTTGAGAGAGCTTTCCAACGACACCGGTCTCACATCGATCAGACGTTGGGGTTAGTCATAGCGGTGATTCTCGCTGAGGCACGCTCCTGAAAATAGAAGCGACAGGTCCATGAGCAGCAACTCCAAGCCTTGGAGTTTGGAGCCGATCGGCCTCTGACCTGTGACTCCTGCCTGATCACCGTCTGTGGAGGCATGCCACCAGGGGTCCCGTCACCGTGGGACCCACCACAGTAGACCCAGAGGATAGAGTGGCTCGTGGGCCCCACGGCCCCATTGATCGCGCTGTCCGGACAGCACCGAAGCGCGGGTTCGGCACCGACGGGGGTGACATCAAGATACTGCCCGTCAACCTGATTCGCGTGATTCCCGGGCCCCACTTGTGACCTTTTACCTCCCTGTGTGGAGTGGGTCAAAACCTTTGTATTGCTGGTTAATCTGATTTTTGATTGAGCAGATTTCTGAAGGCCATAATTTGCATGAGTTTATTTCAGTTTGAGAAATCCCACAATCACTATATTCTAGTTCCATCTTGGACTGCTCGTTGTGGTTTAGCATAATACTCGTATTGTCTAAAATATTACAGTGAATGTTATATTGCTTAGCCAATTGGGTTGTTATTGTCATTGAGCTGAAGTAATTTCTTTAAGGGATTCATTCACCCCCCCTCTGAATCTTAGCCTTGCACCCATATATTCCAACAGGCCTCACTCTAGATGCGTGATTGGGCAAGCCAGGAAGATGCTCAGGCACA
Organism: Amorphophallus titanum; assembly: GCA_024336825.1. Lineage (NCBI taxonomy): Eukaryota > Viridiplantae > Streptophyta > Magnoliopsida > Alismatales > Araceae > Amorphophallus > Amorphophallus titanum. Next base: position 8,914,202 of record JANBPO010006859.1, on the reverse strand, counting down.
GGTCGAGCAATTGTCCCAAGCCCGATACACGACCGATCTTAAGTGTAAACTCTTGGAGGAGGAGCGCCGCGCTCACGTAGAGCGCTCGAGTCAATGGGCGACCGAGCACGAGGGGCTCGAAGGCCGTGTCCGAGAGACTGAGCGGGCTAGGGAGGAGGCCAAGGGTGTGCGGGCCCTAGCAGAGGCAAGGCTAGGCGAGGCCGAGACAAAGCTGGTCGTGGCTGAGGTAAGAGTGGCCAAGCTTGAGGAGAGGGCTGTGAGAGCCAGGGCGAAGGCAATCGAGTGATACCAGAGCTTAGAGGAGTATCAAGAAGCCCTAAAGCAGGTTTCCTTCATGTGCTACGAGCCAGGCTACTGCCGGGGGCTGAGGAAGGGTTTTGCCCAAGGCTTATAGGTGGGCAATCATAATAGCTTAGGAGCAAGCTTCTGACGAACTCCTCTTTCCTCTCGGGCAGCACTACGACTCCACTGAGGATGGCTCGGATTCTCCTTCATTGACGTCGAGCGGCGAAGAGTGGAGCAAAGGTGCCTCTACTTCGGTGGAGGAAGGATCGCCAACTTCGGGTGCTTCGGGAGGGCACGCGGACGGGGCAGGTCCCATACAAATGGGGTCAGTGCCTAGGCCGGCCGTCACCGAGAGTACCGGGGGCAATCCTCCGAGCACCGAGGGTCCTCTGCCGGTCGAGCTTCGCGTGGGGCCACGAACTTCTCAGGATTCCCCCATCTCCGTAGATTATGAAAATCTGTACTTGCCATATTTTTTCCTCTTTGAACTTGGCAATGTAATAGCTTTTTTCTATATAATCGTAGCAGTATTAAGAATGTAATTGACTGCATGTTACTGCCTTTTCTACAATCATGAGGATGATCAACCTAGCACATCCTATGATCCTCGATCTTATAATTCTCACCCCAATTTTTCTAAGAGACCCCGTCCTTACTCTCATGGTCTTGCCCGACCTATGGACAATCTCCAATCTTGTGGTCCCTTACATCAATCGCAAGCCACTATTCCCCCAGAACCGTCTCCTCCCCACGTTGAGAAGGTCGTCCCAATCCTTCATGCATTAGATCATCTCACCCCTCAACAAATCCAAGCCCTTAAGGCCGTTGTTGAGGGTACACCTTATTCTTCTCATCCTCTTTCTACTCCCATTCGGGTGGCCCATCACCCGCCTCCCTCTTCTATTCACACGCTCATTCAGGTGACCCATTACCCACCTCCTTCGACTCCTATTCTGGTGACCCATCACCCGCCTCCCTCTTCTATGCACACTCTCATTCGGGTGGCCCATCACCTGTCTCCTCCTATTCACACTCCTCCTTAGGTGGCCCATCACCCGCCTCCTTCTATTCCTCCACCACGGCCCCAAGGCCCATTCATTCCTTACAACCCAGCCCGACCGGGTCCTTCTTTGGGTCAGCCCATTAAGTCCCCTCCATGGCCTTCTTATGCGGCTCCTCATTCAAGGCCATCATGTCAACCCTTACTCCTCAAGTTACACACCTCCAATAGGTTCTCGTTAATAAAGTTACTTCATTAGAGGAACAACTTAGAGGGTTACGATCCCGCGACCCGCTCCCTCTCCTTCAATCAATCCTCTTCACGCCTTTCTAGACAACATTACGAAGATGGAAAGAGAATGGAAGGAGAGGAGAGATAACTATGGCATCAACAGTTTAAATAAGCAAGAGCCGACGGATTTCAATGATCAAGTGGATGCCATTTGCCCTCCACCCATTCACCCCAATAATCAATATGGCCCTCCGCCTCCGCATATGCAACACAATTACATTCCACCACCCATCAATATGCCTCCACCATGGCGTCCACTTGAACCCGACAATGACGAGCCGACAACTAAAGAATTGAAGATGACACGTAATGATGAAGCTTTGAAGGCACCCATTCTGAGTTTCCTTCGTTTTCCTCTCCCTCCACTACCACCAGATGAACCCCCTGCTCAAGACGAAACCACTGTCCCCCATCCGATCCCCATTTTTGAGACTTATTGGTGTTGAGGATTTCACTACTTATGCTGACAGATGGAGGCAGATGGCTGCCCGTGTGCCCGGTCATATTCTGGAGGAAGAAAAGGTCAAGTTGCTCATCTCCAATGCTACACCTACCTTCTGCAACCTTTTGGCCATGAATGATATCGCCAACATGCACCAGTTATACAACCAGGCGAGGTTCATCCAGACCTAATTCAAGGACTCCCCCATCCACACTCTCTTTGAGGCCCAAAAGCGCAAATATAATAGAAAATCTTAGGGGCCAGTCACCGAAGGTGTCCAAACTAATGAGCAGGTGCAAGCCGTTACTTTCCCTTTCTCTAAGCAATCCACTCCACCCCACTTCCAACAACCTCCATGCAACCCTCAATTCCCTGCTCCACAAAATGCCCAGCCTGCTTTTCCTTCTCTGCAAACTACTTTCCCCGCTCCCCAATAGCCACAACAACCCCCGTAATACCATAATTTCCCTCCTCCTAATGGCTATGCAACCAAATGCTCAGCTCCAAAGAGGGCGCAATATCCTCCTTTGCCCGAGTCCCTCCCGGATATATTTTCAGCTCTCATGTCCATTAGTGCACTTCAACTTCCTCCGGAACGGCCTAATTGGAACACGACCATTGATCAGTCCAGATATGGCATATTCCACCGGCAACTCGGGCACGCGATAGAGAATTGTTTTCAATTTAGAGATTTTGTGTATGATTTACATGAAGGGAAGCACATTGATTGGGCCGAAATGCACAAGGTCATCACTGAAATTAAAGAAAAGAGAGGGCAGGCGCCAAGGTAGCAAGTGCAGCAGCAAGCACCGCAGTCGCCACCACAACCGTGTAGATCTATTTAAAATCCAATTAGATGAAAATAATAAAGAAATAAGAATAAATATGTATGGCTAAGAAGAATGGTGGAAAGAAGAAAAAATGGGAGCATGGGTGGATGCTAAAGGAGGGTGTGATTGCCAGAGACTGGCTGGCCTCAAATGATATAAACAATAAATAAAAGGAGAGATTGTGATATAAATACCTTAAAGCGGAGAGATTGTGAGTGCCTTCCTTCTCTTCCTATCGGCTGGCCGATGCAGAGCGTTCTTCTTTAGATTACCCTTGCAAAATAGACAACAACCAACAAAGAGATAGGAATTAGAACCCAAGTGTGTAGTATCAAATCTAAATGGTTAAAAAATCACCAACCCCCAGGTATTCACCCTTCCTTTTATGCATATTGGGTTAGTTGCATTATAGATACTACACTTGTCCAAGGGCTAATTAGGTTGTTTTTCTTTGTGTCTACATTCTTCTGAAGGTCTATAGAGGTCATCACACGAGGCCTAGATCTTCTGGCCGGCCAGGAGGGGTGGAGATCAAAGTTCCACGTTGCTTTTTTCTCGGTGCGTCAAGTGGTCATTTGCCTGACCATTTGTGGTTCTTTGGTGGTCTATCGCTGGACCGTTTGGAGTATCCTTGCGGCCGCCTGATAGATCGTTTGTCTTCACAGCACCTGGGTTTTCTCTCCCGCAGGCGGGTGTGCTTCACTTGGTTTTTCCAAGGTACGTAGTATAGTTTTACTGCATTATTTACTTTGGTGGCGATCACATCTTTCTTATTTGGGTATTTGCCATCATCTATCATCATCTTTCCTTATCTCTTGCTTTCTTTTAGTTGCTCCACACCCACGATGTGTGTTTTCTTTTTATTCATTTGCTCCATGCCCACGGCATGTGTTTACTTATTCTTCTGCCTTAGTTTGCACTATTAAGATGACATGCCCACATGCTTCATGTTTGATGGTATTGATTGCTTGAGTAAGCACATTACACCCATATCACATATTTATCTCTCACATCATCATCGCCCACCCACATTACATAAAATATCCACAACCCTGATTTTTTGGCGATTACGGTGGGACATCTAGTGCCAATCGTGTTGATTGTTTGTTTGACCTGCTCATCTCTGCTTGTTTCAGTTGTCCTTGCATTTTCCTCAGTTTTCCCATTTTATTCCCTATTATTTTCTACTCTCTAGTTTGCTGGCGGTCATCTCCCGGCCATTTTTGGCCTAAAAGTGGTCTAGCAATAGACCGTCTTATCTTCTTAGCGGTCCCTCAGATGACCATTTCTCCAGTTACAGGTACGCAACCCGAGGATTACTGTTATTTCTACATTTTTACTGATTTTGTTATTCTTGGGTGCTATTTGGTCTCCTTCTTTATTGTGGCACATACTTACATCATTGTTTGCATTTTTTTTTTAAATAAGGTCATACTTGCAAGGGACTAGGGGAGATGCTTGACCCCAGCCACCAAGCAAGAAAATTTTATAGATAGATAGCACGTAAAGAAAGATCCCCTGAGGTAGACCCATAAGACCCCCAACTACGTGGTCTCAGTACGGGCCCACTGCGTGGCGCAAGCCTGGGAGATGGACAAACGGAGAATGGAAAGAGGGGTAGTGGACGGTGGGGCCTATGAGGGAACCACTGCCATAATAGTTAAGGCTGCCGATTTCTGACAAAATTTCGGCAAAGTTTCCCCTAGGCCGGAGGCATAAGGGGAAACACGGGTGCGCGCCCACAAGGAGTGACGGCCCCAACAAAGTGGTGGTGAGCCCCGCAGGGTAACACTATAAGTCATTTGCCCAAAACTACCTTCGCAACCATTGCCCTAAGCTTCAACGGCACGCTGGGTGCGAAGCCTTCGCCGGCACACCCAGGCGCTAGGCGCTCGCCGGCACACCCACGCAGGACGCCCTCATCGGCACACACGGCGTGGAGCTTCCCTGGCACACCCCGAAGGGGGGGCTTCGCCTGTACGCCACCCATGCATCCTTCCCTGGCACACCCCGAAGGGGGGCTTCGTCAGCACACACCCCCGCACGCTCATCGGCACAGCCCCCGTGCGCTCCCCGGCACACCCCGAAGGGAGGCTTCGCCAATACACCTCGTGCACGCGTTCCCCGGTACGCTCGCCTCGCCACTCGCTCCCCGGCACACTAGTGCCCATCTGTTCACTGACACACACCCTGACAAGTGCTTCGCCGGCACACTCCTTAGCGAGAGCTTCGCCAACACGCCCTAGTGGGAGCCCTCGCCGGCACGCCCCGACGCCCCGTCTGCGGCACGCCCTCCCGGCGGCCTGCCCCGACCTCGGAGACGAAGGAGAAGAAGAGGAGAAAGAGAGAAAGAGAAGAAAGGGGAGTGGGAAGAAGAATGAGGGAGGAAGAGGGAGCCCTAGGGCTCCGTCTCCCCGTCGAAGAAGAAGAAAAGGAAGAAGGGGAAGAGAGGAGGAGAGAACGGGAAGAGAGATGGAGGGAGAGGAAGAAGGGGAAGAGAGGCCCATGGCCATCCCCCCACCACGACGATGACGGTAGCAGTGGCAGTGGTGACGGTGGCATTCGCACTCGGCGATGGGGAAGAGAAAGAGGAAGGAGGGGAAAGGCGCCCGCTCAGTTGATGGAATAGAGAGAGGGAGAGGGAATTCGAACGGTGTGACCGTTCGAACTCCCCCCCACTCCCCTGCCACCTCCCTAATATCATCAAGTTCCATCCCTTGGAAATTACGGCCCTCCACAACAACAAAGAAGGCTGATTGACCCTAAAAGAGCTCAATACCCACCATTGTCGGAAACCCTTTCGGACACGTTTAATGCTCTTATGGCTGCCAACACACTCACTCTACCCATGGAAAAATCTGTATGGCCCCAAAATGTCAACACCTCCAGATACTGTGTCTTCCATAGACAACCGAGTCACATGGTGAAAAATTGCTTTCAATTCAAAGATTACATTTATGACATGAATGATCAAGGTGGAATTGACTAGGATGAAATGAGGTGATACATCGCCACCTTAAAGGCCAGGAGACCTCCTCCTAGGCCCCAACCTTAACAACAATAACAACAACAACCACAACAGCATCAACAACCTCAATAGGTCCAACCGCAGTAGCCAAATTTGGGCATCATCCAGAACTCACTCCCGGAGCACCACCTACCCAACCAACAAGTTAACCCCATCTCCTCCTTCTAGGAAGTTGGAAGAGCGCAAGATTGGCATGCAGAAAGCACTTCTATCCTCGCCACCAACCATGTCTCTAGCCAATCACCTCGCATTATCCAAGCAGCACCTCCCTCTCCCTGACCCATATCACAACCCGCAACTAAACCTTCATTCCCACGGCCATCATGCCCTGTTATCTACACACCTACCACTAATTCCCTGCTGATCCACTAGCAAAAATCCTGCGCACCTCCACCTATGCCCTCAAAACCTCTCATCATCCCTCGTCCACCTACCTCGCCATCTACCTCCACCACTCCACCTATGGCCTCGAAACCCCTCATCATTCACCATCCATATGAGGCACCATATACTTCCACTCTGCCTCCACCAAACAAACCCCTCATTAAGATCCCTCCAACCATCATCACACCTGCTCCACCAACTGTTCCTCCACCACTACCACTTAAACCCCTTCTCAAACCCATAACCAACCCCATAGAGGTGCAGAAGCCCCAAGCCATGGTGCTCCAGAGTGGGAGAATCTTCCACCATGATTTCCCCCAAAATAGCCAGGCCGAGGAACAGTCTCAGCCAAATAGAGGAACTGAAGAATAGCCAGAAGAGTCCACCCCTAGGACACAATATGATCTACTGAAGCATTTGGATAAGACGCCTGTCCAGATCTCTGATTAAATTATGGAAATGCTTTTGACCTTGACCACCCTCCCTTGGAAAGGGAATTTAAGACATTGATGAGCAGTGGATGGCATAGCATTGAGATTATCATTCCACAGTCAACCCAAAATAGCTTTGAACATACTGTCGATATCGAGCACATAGAATTCAATGGGCATGGTGAGCAGCCCAAGTTCAGCCTGAATAGTGACCACCCCATGACACGGCCTCCTTGAGTTATCATATGCTGCAATAGTGGTCAGGGTAGGCCTCAGTGCATCTTCTGAAATATTACAGGCCCTTAAAGTGCTGAGAGGACAGACATTAATAGAAGCCCTGGTGTCTACCAATGTCACACCTATGCTTACTTTGTTTAGGATGATAGAAATGCATAGCGACATCTGACGAGCCTCGGGAGGTGCTAACTCAATTTCTAAAAATGTGATGGCTAGCCCCTTGTAGATTGTAGCCAGGGCGGTCGGCAAACTGTCCACTACCATGTCTTCACTGACCATGACCTTCTGCAAAAAATCCCGTAGCGCATCTTGGTGAAGCTTAGACCGCTTAATCAATTCCAGAACTGAAATTTTGACGGGCATCCTATCTAAATTATGTAACAGGTCATACTGAGTACCCGACAATAGATCTACCTCTTCCTAATCAGCAGCCTATTGTGGGGACTGGGGATTGGGTGTTGGTGCACAAGTGGTAGGATAGTTTCGATGGAACAAATGCCCGCTCTACAGGACAAGGTTCTGGGCCGACGCCGTATCAGATGGCCTCATGGTGAGAGGCTTAATGGGTCCAATGGGGTGGATAAGCAGTGTAGGGGTAGGTGTAGTGGAGATAATGGGGGTAATGGGAGTAGTAGTGGCGGTGATGGGTCGTACGGGGAGGATAACTGGTGAAGGGTTGGATAGAGGTGCGGTAATGATAGGTGGGGTGGCTGACTATGGGGGAGCAAGGACAGACGAAACAGTGGGGGAAGCAGGTGGTAGGATGAGGGGTTTAAAAGGAGCGAGGGGTGTGGATGGTGGAAGGGGGTTGCGGTAGGTGTGGTAGAGAGTCATGAGCTGCTTAACTGATGATTCATCATCATAACACCACCCAGCATCGGGGGCCAGGTGTTGAACCTGGTTGACCTGAGCCAATGCCGGTGGCTGAGGTTGCAGAGCGGGTGGATTGGAGCCCATTGGACACTCGGGAACTAGACAATGTATATGCTGACACAACAAGACATGACATGTGAAGTTGGAATGCCCTGTATGCGTTCTTGATGCCGCTGCATATGAAATTGATAGGATCCTAGCTCCCTCAACTTCAATCATCACTACAAGTAAGAGAGCGAGACCCATCCCATGACTCGATCCGAGCATGTGAGAGTGTTGACCACCCTTGACTCTTGTCGATTTCTCAACTGTGCAGATCCATGCGTTTCCCTCGCTTGGAACGATTGTGAGCTTGCATTTCTTGTTGAGGACACATACTCTTCTTTTGGACCTCTTTTGGTGTCAAGTTGTTCACGTTGTCACTGGTCACGTCATCAATTTAGTCGCTTCATCGCCTAGAGTCTCAGGTTTGCATCAAATTGGCATCAAGTCTCATTTCGTCGCGCATCAATGTGTACACATGGTCAGGGACTTCAGACACGTGTTGACAAGCATGACCATGACTAGACCCTTGTCTGTGTTCTTTGGTTACTTGTACGGTGTCTCAGTTTTTGCCTGGGGCTAGTAGGGAGACACGCGGGGCACAGACTAAGTCATCAGTGGATGCATTCGGCCTTGCTTCTGGTGGGCAGGTACTCCCATCACGCGACATGTGACTCGAAGTTTAGTTTTTCATCTGTGAGATGTAGTTTTATGTGTAGCTTCTGTGTGTCTTCCCAACACTGAAATATAGGGTTTCCAGCAAGGTTACCGAGGTTTCACCCTTAGATAGTGTATGGTTTGTGACTGCGAGGTCGTGACTATGCCTCCGGATCGCGTGGTCTTGGGTTAGGTCCTCTTCTGTGAGGGCGAGCCTCCATGATAGAGGTGTCATGGTGTTTCTTCTGGCAGTGTAGCCAAGGTGTTCCGTTAGTTCGGTCATCCCCCGACTGTGAGATCGGAGTTTGCTTTTGGTACCATAGGAGTAGTTTAGAAAGTTGTGGTTCCAGCAGCTATCGTGGTTTTGTTACGGCTGTTCTTTTTGTCGTTGTTGTTGTTGTTCTTGCTAGCACTATTGTTTACTACCATTGTTTTATGGTGGAGATCCATGAGACTCCTACTGAGCCAATGAGATGAGGCTCACCCCTATCTTTTTAGGTGTTGTGATTTCTCCTCGAGGTTCGGAGGTGCACCGTGGAGGTTCGTGTTAAGACTTCAGCTTATTCCTTAGTTGGCGCCAATGGATATACAATCTTATCTGGAGATGATTAAAAGAGCTCAATTGTTAGAGGATGCCTTGGAGATGTCTATTGATATTAAGTATCTTCTATTGAAAACATAATATTAAATTATACCTTATAAAATTTAACAGTTAGAAGACACTATTAAGATTTTGCCTTTTATTCACTTTTGAAAACACCACGGGCTTGATTTTGGATTTCCCTCTTCAACCAAATTTCCTTCCCCCACCTCCTCACCTCCCCGACCTACCTCCCTCTCTCTCTCCCTTTCTCTCGCACTCTTTCCCACCATGGAAACATCCTTCCCAGTAGAGCCACTATCACGATCATCGCCACTGCCACTGGAGTAGCCCCTACCTGGCATCATCGCCACCGGCATTAGAGTCACCGCTGCCTGGCCCCCTTCCCCTCTATCGAGGGCACACCGACTCTAGGGAGGATGCCCAACTGCCATCACTGTCGTCACACATCACAGTGCTGCTTCCCCACCCACCCTACCTACAGCAACTGTGTTGCGTGCCTTCACTAGTCGTCATTGCTTCCATGCCCATTTGTAGTAGTCGCCTGTATTGACACCGCCTTCCTTGCCCACCAGTAGCATCCTCTCCTTCCACGCCTCCAGTAGTAGGCACCTACTTCCCTGCCCACAAGTAGTAGCCACTCTTTCCCCGCCTTCAATAGCAGTTGTAGCTTCCCTACCACCGGTAGGAGCCATCCGCACAGTCCACAGAGGTTGTCTGCTTCCTCGCCCACCCACCAGTAATAGCTGTCGCTTCCCCATCCACCAGTAGCGTCTGTGTCAGTAGCAACCCCAAAGGCTTTTTTCATACCATCTTATATCTTTTATTACCCTGCTTTGGAAACTCAACTAATCCTAGACCAACTTTGTGATCTTGAAAAGAAGGTTAGATAGAATGATTTGGTGGTAGCTCAAGATGATTGGTGTGGTTAGCCTCACTATTTTACCTACTTCTAACATGGATGATTCTCATCTTACAGAATTTTGAAGCAGAAGGTGAAGTTTCCTTATTAGTGCTGTAATTGATTTCTCTGACATGAATGATATTTGCTAACAAATGGAAACTGCATGAGAGCAAAATTGCTTGAAGAATTAACCTAATTTATCATTATGATATGAAGGATCATCAGAAAAAAATACAGGTAAATCACAAAACACACTCCGGGACCCACAAAAGGATCCAAATAATACCTGAAAAATCTGGGGCATTACAGCCCTCCGCCCTTACAAGAATTTCATCCTCGAAATTCAGGACAAGAACCAACCCACAAGGAGAGAATGCCATGAATCGATTGACGACGCTATCAGGGCCCCAACCAAACCTCGATACTCGAAAAAACCACGATCCTGAGGGACGCAGCCAGACAATGATCACGGACACGCCTCGCTCACCACCCGAGACACTCCGACCATCAGAGCAGGCACATGCAAAGGAGTACAAGTCTGGCATCACCTCAGCCAACACCTCAGCCAACACGAAATCAACCACGACACCGCAGACACCACTACGCTTATAGAGAAAACACAATCCTTGCCACGGAGACCAACACCAGTCAACGCCCATGCTCGGCGGACAAACCAAATGTCAGCTTCACAACCTGCTGTCCCATCTCACACCCTGCACCAAGGGCAACCAATACTGAGCTTCCACTAGCTCACACCCGGCAAGTCGGACGCTGTCAACAGCACCAAACCAACTCTGCCAGAAGACAACTTCTAACAAACCCCATATCCAATCCGGGAAAAGCACATCTCATAATCGGCCACCCATGGCCTCGCTGGCACACGGCTCTCGCCATTCTCGAGCCCCAACAACCAGCATCTTCTGTCTATGAAAGACCATCCACAGGTCATCAGACACGCATCAACGGGACACCTCCATCGGGCCAACCGGCACACTCCAAATCACGACAAGTCATCCGTTGACTCTTCCACACACCAACACCACGTCCGATCCAAAACCTCAAGCCAACTCCACCCTCTCAGGGGAGCACGGTGAAACCACATGACAAGATCCCACCTCGGTCCGCACGTCACTTAACGCAACACACTGGGAAATCCTCCCCTGCTGGACATAGACCAGGGATCACCATATCCAACATCAATGTCTCATCAGAGACCTCCGCACACAGGCATTGTCCTTAGTCCTGTCTCATCAAACCCTTCGCCTCGAATGATCTAAAAGGACGCCCGCCAATCCCGATTCTACTCTCACCACAGAGTCTCGGGACACAACCTCTTACAATCCACGGCACACTTCTCAAAACCCAACAAGTGCCACCTGCTACTAGCTAGTATTCTCCCCCGGTTGGACGCAACCGTTGGCTAGGAGCCCACGGAACTAGCCCATAGCTTCGGGGAACAAATTCCCTACACCTTGCTGAGCTTTACAGCTTCGCTACCCAGAGGAATGCTCCTCTGCCGCTGGGCCTAACAGCTTGTCACAATCGTTGACGCACAGCTTGAGTGAAACAGAAGATTCGTGACAGAAATAGAAAGCTAAAGACAGAAATTAAAAATGTAGCTCCAACTTGAGCAGACTGGCTTTGGTTTTGAACCAGAAGCTAGGAACATAGATAGAGCTCACTCTCCTAATTCCTTCACTCCGGCACTCTAATTTTCTCTCAAAACTTCTTCTTCTTCTTGATCTACAAGCTCTCTCTTCAGCCTTCACCGCTTCTCTGTGTCGCTCTCTTCAGCTCTGTGAGAGATGCTCTTCTTTTCACTCTATTTTTCTGCTATTTGCTTCGCACATGGAGATTTGGGCGATCTGCCTCCTTTTATAGAGAGTAGGCGATCTGCATGTGGTCACCACATTCCCGCCAAAATGTCCCCATCTTTCCATGTGTCAGAATCACTGCGTTGTTACTTTCCACGTGTCAGGATCACTGACTCGCTCATTTCCTTGGATCGCGCGCCATAAGTCAGGTACTTAAACTCTACGTGAGATAAGTTCGTAGGTTGTTAGTGAGACGCTCGATCATATGGATGACCTGGTAGTATAACAATCAGAGGCATTAATTGTTTGATAAAATGCGCTGACTTAAGCAAGTCATAATAGGCACATGCAAAGACATGAGAGATGATAGACTAGCACTGACTTTTATATGCAAAACATGTTGTACTAGCATTGACCTTATCGTGCTAGTATTGACCTTATGCATAAACTAGCATTGACCATATCGAGCTAACATAGACCTTCTACACAAACTAGCATCGACTGCATCGAGCTAGCATCAACCATATGCACAAACTAGCATCGACCACATCGAGCTAGCATCAACCTTATGCATAAACTAGCATCAACCACATCGAGCTAGCATCGACCTACTGCACAAGCTAGCATCGAGCACATCGAGCTAGCATCGACCTTATGCACAAGCTAGCATCGACCACATCGAGCTAGCATCGACCTTATCCCTAGACTACTTCAAGCATGCACCGACTTTAACACATGAGCCTAGTTGGTTTGAAGAAACCAACTCCGCTCGAAGACGTGGGCGAGTGGGGAAGTGTGGGTTCCCCGCACACTGCGTTGATGCTGCTTCCCCTAATAACAATACATGCACTACTCCCCGCACATGGAGGTTGGACTAAGGGAAGGGAACTAAAGATTACACCAAAATACTACCTCCACGCAGGGAGGGGCGTTAAGCCGGTAAGGCGGGGTGGGGGAAGAAGGCCACTAGATTGCCGAAGAAGTCACTCAGCCGATTCTACTAGCTTTAGGAACGGGCTGACCAACAGTCGCTGTTGAAGGCTCCACGGTCTGTAGTGAACACGGATGATGCCAAAACTAGCGCTAATACGTCACTATCTGGGTCAGAAAGTCTCCAAAATTTTTGGGGAACCGCCCGGAGCCGTCGCTGGTCGTGGCTGACTTGGGGCAGGGTGGCTCTACTCTGGCTGGGACAGTTCTCAGGGTGCAGCAGCAGGAAGATGATGCCGTCACGAGCACTCCCGGAGTCGGAATGGTGCGGGACCAAAGCTGAAGCGTCCTTCTACGAGTCTTATTCAATCTCCAACCAGGAAGGTCTCCAGGAGAGGTCAGAGTAGAGAGATAGAGTGTGAACAGTATCTGGGTATCAGTGTTGGTTCTGTGTGGACTGACCTGTGCACCCGGGAGAGAAAATTCAGAACGGACAGCTCCGGACTCCGAATGAGGCTTCGTCAACTGGGTTGGAAGGAGGACTGGTAGGAGAATGCTCCGGCCAAGAGGCGCAACAAGGCAAGCAGAGATGCGGCCGTAGCAGCTTCTGCACTGGTGCTTAGATCTTCCCATGGATGCCAGTCGCGTGCTCCGGCGAGAATGGACCTCCCGGACAGCTACGAACTCTGATGAAGGCGGGATCACCTCGGCATTGAAGCTGACTTGAAGAACTTTCCGAAGATGTATGGTACACCTCCAGAAGATGTCGGATGGCCCAGGAACGGACTCGACAAGCTGGGTCTTCTGCTGTTGCCTGCAAACTGGGTGTGCAGGAGGGTGATAGGTGTAGTGGGGGTGATGGGATTGAGAAGGGGTGAGGGCTAATGGCTGTGGGAGGTGGATGGGAGATTGCTGGGGTGATGGAGGGGTGCAGGGGATGGCTGGGGTCGCAGCGAGGGGAGGAGGGGAGTGAGGGGGGCGGCTGAGGACTACCGTTTCCCTTGCAGTCTTGGTGAAGACCCAGGAGAAAGACGAAGAAGACACAAGCTTTGTCTCTTTATGTCCAGACAGTAGCTTTCCTCTTGCATAGAGCTTCCTTGTTATACTCTATCTGGGTGTACATATTTCTGTTTGTTTTTCTTCAAAACAATCTCTCTTACCACTGTACCCTACCTATGAGTAGGAAGACAAACAGCGTTGGTCACCGGTCTGTGGTTCTTGGGTTGTGAACCCTCAAGCTGCTTGACAGCCGTGTTGTGAGAGTTCATCTCTTTGTTGGAAGCTGTGAATCAGCGGTAGTGCTCTTGCACTAGTGAAGCCTCACCGTGTTATGTGAGGGGTGGATGTAGGTCTCTGGATAGAGACCAAACCACCTTAAAACTTGTGTCTTGTGGCTTGCATCTCCTTGGGTTCAATCGTTAGATGCTTTGGTAGGATCGCTGCTTATCATCATTTGATCATTTGGTTGGTATCTTTCATGCATATCTCGCTTACCTAGTGTTAGCACTAGATTTAGTTTTTATTTTCACAAAGAAGGGCAAATAGGGGATGATCTATTCACCCCACCCCTCTAGATCTGCCTATCACCACTCTACACAAGGGACTGCCTATTCCAGGTTGCGGCCCTAGCTTGACTGCATGCTGCCAGACTATCCATTGCGTCGACTCTTTCTTCCCCTGGCATTGACTCTATCAAGAAACGATCTGGACTTGTCCGCTATCCTCCATAAAAAGGTCCAGCAATGACTGCATATTCAAGAAATGGCCCCGGTGTGACCATTTTTTGTTTCAGTGTGGTTAACCCGATGTTTGACCGATGGGTTGATTTTCCTATGTTCCTAGATGTTCTATTGGTTGTCTAGAACCTAACACCTTGTTCAATAAGTTATTAATAAATTATCAAAGTTAATGAATGTGTCGTTATGCTGTCAGATTCCTCCCGTAGTATAACCTTGTCATTAAATCATCCTTGAACTCATATGTTCTCGTTTTATGCATTCTTACCTTGATTGTTGCTATCATGAACTATTGTTGAATTTGTTATATTATTGGCCGAACTTTATTGTTATATCTCGTGGAAGTAGCTTGATTTATAATGTGAAGATGCAGAGCGGGCACAGACTGTGTCCAAGAGCTCGATGCTAGCCCCCTCTCCCTTCCGATGTTTGTTTTAGTCCAGTGCACATTACTTCCCACTATCACCATCCTGAAACGTAAGGCTCTATGAATGTGTCTGCGTACAACACTACGCAGTACTCAGAGAAGGAGAAGCTGGAGAGAAAGAGTAACGTACTACTGACAAAGATCAACAGGGAAATGGTTTTGTAATCTGAGCACCCACCTTTTAAAACTGTTTGTGATGCTCTTCCTCGTCTTCCCTAGTTCCTGATGACTCTGCTTTGCTTGTTGTTGGAGTGTAGAATAGGCGACGCATGGCAAGAATCAAACTTCACGCACATGAACAACAAGCCATTTCTTATAATCAAATTCTTACCTTCTTCTTTTTATAAATCAATAGCATTACTTGGACAATACCCTAAAAACACGAGCAGGAGTACTCAAGACAGGTTCAACTTCTGGTCAACAACTTCAAGATGAAACGGTGGCTGTATGCACTAGAGCAAGTGGTGGAGCATTTGGAGGACGCCCTATGTCAGAAGATGGAGAAGGCCGAAGGGAGAACGGTTCTGGACGTTACTCATAACTTGCTGCAGAGGATGGAGGAGCTTAAGCGGGTTCTCTCGACGTCACCTGGCACAGACGGTCCCATCAATCCTGAGCAAAGAGCAGAGCTGGCCCGAGAACTCTCAGAAGCAGCAACTACGGTAAGGAAAAAAGGTGATGTTCCAAATGGATTATGTATGCTTCCCCATCTCGGGGGATTGGAAGAATATTGCCATGTTTTGTTGATCTGATACAGGTGATGCTGATCTTGGAAGAACACGAGGAAACTGAAGCGCTTATCATGCATAACGGAGAGGTGAAGGCCGAGATGGATGACATGCTGCGGGAGTTGGATAAGAAGAGATGAAATCCTCCGTTTGTTATTCGTCTCTTCTTAAGACTTCGGAGTAGCGGCTTACCGTTTGTGGCTTGCAACAGAGGAAGAAATGGGGGAACCCCAGTGCTCGAATGTAACATGCGTTGCCACGGTGCAACTACGTACTTTTGTTGCTTGTTGAAAACAATTTCGAGGGGTGCTGAGTAGAAACATTTGAGTTCCCCAATTTGTGATCATGGAGTTAGAATTCCTCTCTAGGCTCTGCCATTTCGAGGGCCAGCTCTGCTCTTTACTCAAGATTGATGGGACCGTCTGTGGTGACAGAACATGATGGTACTTGACGACGATCCATTCGGGCTTCGAAAAAATGTGGAGAGGGTAAGTGATGTCCCCATCATAGATGAAGGGGTGGTAAAGGGGGGGGGAGATGGGCTCATATCATTGCCCCTCCCCCCTCTCACTTACATTGTATCAGAAGGAAGAAACAAAAGGGGAACTCGACGGGAGGAACCATGGAGACCCACCTAGATTTCTCTTCCCAGAAAATAGAGTATTGGATCTACGGCTGTAAAGCTATTCAGGTGGAACAGAGGGAGATGGCTGCGAGGAAGCCCCAATGGAAACCCTTCTTCTCCCCCAAGGAAGCTCTCTCCCTCAGACGAACAAAAGCCATTGGCTCTTAGGCTCTCCCCCGATCTCTTCTCTTTGCCTCTCCAATTAATTCCCTCCTTCTCAGTTTTTCCAACCTTTCCCTTCGTTTCCTTCCTTCTCTTTACTTGGTCGAACAGCTTAATCCGACGTGAAGAATGGCGCATCGGGGAAGAGACCTCTTCACGCTTTTACGCGTCGGAATAGGAGGGCACCGGATAAGGGGCGCGCAGGTGAGGGAGCGCACTGTACAAGCTTCATTCGCTTGACGCGGGTTAGACGGTGGGTCCCGGGCTGGTTCCAGGAGTCACCGTGGCCATTCATCTCGTCGTGGTCTTGAAAAACATTAATGAGAAGTCTTGATGAAGCTCTCGGGTCGACGTACGGCCTTCCTTGGGACTTCATGTATCTTCGGCTTGAACACGCAGGTTTTTTGCTGACACGACCTTTGGCAGTATGGTTCGTGCTACTGGCTCGGCCCGACTTGTGCTCGAAGCTTTCTTGAGGGGTATAATACTACCCAGGATGCTTCTGCCTTGACTGGGCAATCATTCGGTCACTGACAGACCCAATGTGTTGAGAAGTCGTACCCATGCTGGGTAATCGGGGTCTTCTGCTGATAGAGCCTTCGGTTCCTTGTTCTGAAGGACAAATGGCATTCTTTCACCTCGGGAGGATCTTTCATTCAGGTGGTGGGAGACCAGGCATACCTCTATCCTTGGTCAGACAAAGGGGTGTGGTTTATGCGACACGATCGAGTCGGTGCCAATTCATTGGGCAGGCTTGATCGCACTGCCAGTTGGTTGTAGATCCATCTCGATTCTCCTGAGGTGAAGTCCCCGGCGCGTGACCGTGCCGTTGTCAGTCATTTCTCTAATTTTAGCGTGGCATTTACGATTGTTGGGGGAATCATCGACTTCCCTGCTGATAAAGTACCCTCTACTCTGCATTCTTTCTTGTGGGTGTTGTGCTCTCGAGGCGTGTTCGTAATCCTTGAGATGCGTTCCCCAAGATTGTGGTGTCTCTTATCATTTTGTGATCGATTTCAATTGTTGTGGGTCTTTCCTTGGTGAGCGGCCTGATGCATGACTCGCTCCCTATAGTCATGTGCTCAGCTGTCGCATGCCTTGATACGACCCTACTTGCAATGTGTTCCGTGGTTCTGTGTGCTGTACGGAGCTAGAATCCTGCAGGTGTTGTTGTTGTTGGCTGTTGTTTTTGTAAGTGCTGTTTTCGTATGATTCTGTGTTTATGTGCTGAACTATCATCTCGTCAGTAGCTGGCTGTGCTCCTTTTCCCGGTGGAGTAGCTCGTGACTCGATCAGATGTGATATTTGAGTGAGGACTGACTTAATGCTGTGTGTGGTCCAGTGTTGTAGATTTTTGCTATCGTTCCTCCGTGTAATCATCATTGGCGTCCTGTGTGCCTGGTGTTCCCTGTCTCTTTTGGCACTGAAGCCGATGATGTTGTCAGGCTGTCAGCTGAGAGGACTATGTTTCCTTGTGTAAGATGATGTTGGTTGTGCCTGTCGCTTCTGTCGATTCATTTTTCGGTGTTGTTCACTCTGCCAGTCGTGTCTCTTATCTTGCGAGACGTAAGCAACGTTGCCTTGTTTCAGAGGTGTCAGACTTGTGTTCACTTGTGGTCGTGCTCACTCCTGAGCGTGTATCCATGACAACACCAGACACTATTCCTCTAAACTCTGTTTCTCGTGTTTTGTGCCTATAATTGTCGGGTTGTTCTTCCCTGTCTTATCCTTGTTGGTCCTTAAATTTCGAGGACAAAATTTCTTAAAGGAGGGGAGGACTGTAATACCCTAGATCTTTTGCGGATCTTTATTGGGTCAATACTAGATCTTTATTGAGTTTTCGGATCCTTTTAGAAGAGTTTTAGACTGCTTTTGTAGCTCCGAAGTTAAGAATATTTTGACCCATTTACTTTTCAGTTTCTCGACTCGTGGTCACTGCAGTCGCATTGTACTCTTCGCCAGGATCATTTCGACTATTTTTGTGGATAGAGTTAGAAGTTACATAAATACTAAAAGAGGGTCAGAAAGAGCGAAAATTTCTAGAGTTCCTCTAAAACTACAAGAATATCTTGATGTTTGGGAAAACTACAGAAATATCATGATAGAGGGACAATTACACATGTACCCCTACATTGTGTAGAAATGTCCTTTATAGATATCAAGTCAAATTAATGGTTCAATCACAGCCAAAGAGTGATGATCAGGAAGTAACTCTAACGGTCTGATAGTAATTTTGTTGGCGATCCAACATGCCGATCGTGAAGAAATTAGTTAGATGCTGATTTGGAGCCAATCCAACGGTCATGTTGTGTTCCAAAGCGAATTCAACAGCCATATCAAGAGCAGGAACCAATCAAATGGTCAGATCTTGATCCAGAGCAAATTCAATGGTTAGATATCAACTAAGAACAAATCTGATGGCTAGTTCGTGACCAAAAGTAGATCCAAAGGGTCAATAGTGATCATCTTGGTGATCCAATGGTGCGATCGTGGTGAAATAAAAATTCAAATGTATGATTGTGACAAAAGTAAATTCAAAGGTCCAAATGCAGACTGAAGCAAATCTAGAGGTCGAGTAGTGGGTTGATGTAAACCTGATGATCTGATTACATGATTGGGACTAAATGTAAAGATATTGAAAGACCAATTATAATCCAAATTATGTGTATTCTAAGAATGAAAGGTCTTCAAATTTTCTTACAAGAGTATATACCCTTAATGGACGATCATCAAGATCATTAATATCACAACAGATAAAGACTAAAGATTTCTTTGATAGATAATCAAGGGTATTCGGACTTTATGTCGATGTAAATAAATATTGACTGTGATCTGTGGGAAAATATCCAGTACCCGAACCCAAATCGCCCGATAATCCAAATTCACAGAATTGATAATGCACATGTTAAATAGCTAACAAATGTGCATTTATGTTTAACAAATGAACACCCTTGAATTTTTCCGCGTCAAACATCTCTGTGTGCCCCATGCTGCCATCTTCCACCCGCTCAAAGCCCTTCACCAAGAAGGCTATCCCCTCTGAGTTGCAGATAAGAATAGGGACCGCCTCTAAGATCACCATGATCGTACACGCAGCTGGATTAGGGAAAGTCCCCCTGTGTGCGCCCCATCTTTGACGTTGGAGAAGAGCATCGTCGGCTTGAAGAAAATCCGCCTCCAACACTGAGTCCACCACCCCCGCGTCTTGCCCTACCACGAGGAACGAGTTCGTGGAGGTCTGAGCCACCTCCCAATAGCATCCCACCCTCTCCTCGAGCCGTCTCCTGATCATCTCCATAGAAACAGAGCCCTCCAGGGTGGTCACGCACAGGCAGCATCTCAACCAACCATGCCGGGCCTGCAACGGCTCCTCTGGGAAAACTCTTGCGTCCATCCATCATTTACTTCCTGGTCGTAGCTTCTCTTGGGCCCAATTCCTCTTTGCTGTCTCAGCAAATCATCGGAGACGGGCAGCCCCCCCCCGAATGACTTTGAGACGTGGATTGCCCCTCGGGCAAACCCGTCTAATGTGTCCCTGATGGGCACACCTGAAACACGTCGGCGTTCGGCAGGCGACCGGCGACCGGCGGCTGAATGGTTGGGGGGCCACCCCCTCGAGCCATGGAGTCGAGAGAAAGACCGGAGCTTCTCTCTCTAGATAAGGCTAGAGAGAGAAATGGATTTGAATATATTCTGCACCCAAAGATAGAAGGGTAAAAAGGTGAACATGTTTTTAATGAAGATTCTGAGATGGATTTGTCAAACTTTGTTGGTCAGCTGATGAACGAGGATCACTGGGGCACCATTTACAATGTTAGTGACTTTCTATCAACTTTGTATCCCTTTGGCTCTTTGTTCCCTATTCTTCCCTTCTTTGTAGGTAACAAAACTAAAAGCGGCATTAGCACAAAGAGCTATTGATTTAGAATTTGTAGTCTCTAGCCTCAAATTTTAAATACCCTAGGATATTTGAGGAAAGGAGTTGAGGATGTCCCCCCTGACATGCATGACATTTCAAAATAAGTGAGTCCAAATGTGGGTCCATCAGAGTCTAATATTCCTACCCTTCCATCAAAAGATCAAACCATACAGAATTTCAAACAACTAATCAGACAACCACTATGACAACAACTATTTGGTATGTAAGACCATGTAATCTTCATAAAGCATTAATTAGGCATTGACTAGGATGTTGGCCTTTTTGTCGATGTAAGAAGGAGAAGAAGAAGAAGAGAGCTAGAAATGCTTCTTGGACTGCCAATTTGTAAATCTAGGGAATGCAAACAGAGGTTGGAGGAGAGGACCCGCTGCACCTAGGACATAGACAAGGAGAAAAGGAGAGGAAAACTACAAACAAGAAGGGAGAAGTGTGAAGAGACCTAGAAATGCTTCGTGGACCGAAAGAAGAAATTTCAAATGGATTATTGCTGGCACTGCCAATTTGATAAAATAAATTGAGGGCATGCAAACAGAGGTTGGAGGAGAGAACCCGCTGCACCTAGGGCATAGACAGAGAAAAGGAGAGGAAAACTGCAAACAAGGAGGGAGAAGTGTCTTTTTACATGTCTCTCAATGCATTCTGCCACTTCACAGAAATCTTACGGAAAAATCGTATCCTATTAGAAATAAGAGAAAAGGTTCTAATACAGAAATTTCCAACATAACTTTACTTCCTGGGAACATGTGATCTTTACAACCTCTCCAAATACTGTAGCACACTGCATGAGGCAGAAACTGCAGTATCCAATTCCAAAGCTTATGAATATTTCCGAGGCTAATCTTGAGCTTCTGAAATCAGGGCCACATCTCCTGCACTGTTCTATACTCTGTTTGAATTTTGGTAATAATTTCAAAGGCCACCTCATAGTCAATGCTGTATACAAACATAAGATGTGCCACATCTTTGCAATCCTCACTGCAGAGCGCATAAGAAATACTGTCACTGTGAAAGAAGAGTTGCTTGTATATTTTTTATCTACAGGTAATTATTTAGCCACCACAGTATTGACCTGCCTTTCTCATTGGATTAGGATCAGATAGTTGTCAAGGCGTCTCCTAGGTGACAAGGCTCCCTAATGGGGCCAAGGTGCCAGCCCACCTCCCCCCCCCACAAAAGGCTAGCAAGGCAGCCGCCTAGGCGACCTAGCTTGCCAAGGCGTCATGCTTGGCCTATGCATAGCCTATAGTACGCCCCCCACCAAAATTTTTTTTGGGCCGGGGGGCCTCTGCGATGCAAGGCGGGGTCATAGGTAAAGTAGGCTCCACACCTATGTAGTTTGAGGCGTGAGGCGAGCGAGGCGACCAGGTGTTGACACCTAAAATAATAATAATAATAATAATAATAATAATAATAATAATAATAACAATAACAATAATGACAACGATCCAGGGATCAGACTCCGTGGGAGGAGTACACTGAGGTGGAGCTACATTTTCGGACCTATACCAGATATATATATGCACCATAGGAGGGGTGGAATCCCCATGGTTTGCCAGACGTGACACACCTTGCCACATACTTGGCGTACTGGTTGGCGACATTTGTTGTCCCACATGGAGAGGATGGTCTGCTGAGAGCTGAGTTGTTGTGGCCGACTTGCTTGTTGGCGAGGGGACGACAGTTGGCCTTGGCTCTTGCTGTGTTGGCCAACATTTATCAGGGACTGAGAGTTCTGGTGGTACACCCAGCACCGACAGAGAGGGGCCTTCTCTTGCTGACCCACTACCTCAGTGCGTGGGCTAGATTGTTGTTTCTGAGGCTGGTGACACGAGGGACTGTGGTAAATCTGACGGCACCACTTTTGTTCAGCTTTACTAGACAGCCTGACAGAGACACTGAGGCACAACTGGAGGGGGCTAGGAGAGCCCTTTGCTACCTGCTCACCCGGGGCAAGGAGGGACTACCTTTTGACAGCACCGCGAGGGACTGCGACCTTTTTCTGGGAATGTCAGGTGGAGGGGCGACTAGCGCACGCGCTGGTCAGGGGGTGCCAGATGTAGGGCCAAGGACAGAGTGGGTGCTGAGCACTCGGTCGGCAGTGTTGACGTTGCATCAGTCTACGACAAGTTCCTTGGAGCCGTACTACCCACATCGATTCGCAAGGACTTTCGGGTATGACTAGGGGATCCCGCCAAATCGGGAGTTTCCTTTGATAGGCTGGCAGTATAGAGGGACGGACACCCACCTGCTGGATTCCGCATGGTGGGACTTCTACTACCGTCGGGAGCCAGAGCAATTTCTGATGTCGGGATAGGGACGCCGGGGGCAATTTGACGTCCATTACGCTAGGTGGTGGTTCGAGCACAGCCACCTATATCGGTAGAAGGCCTCCACGATCAGGAAGGCAGAGGAGAGTCATTTGCCTAGGGAGGATTTGCCTCCCATTCCACTGGACGACGGGTACTTAAGGACCCGCATTGCTCGGATTCATTGTGAGATCGAGTGACTTGTGGAGCAGTGGCCCCGGAGTAGCCATAAAGGGGACATCATTTACCCCTCCACACTTTTCGGAGCTCGGATGGATCGTCATCATATACCATCATGTCCTTGAGTCATTTTAGCCCTCTGACCCTGCATCGAGAAAGGTACTATTTGCTTTTGGCAGGGGGCTAAAATCATATTACAATAATCTTTTCCCTTTAGTGTGGTTGAAACAGGTAAAAAGGGAAGACGACGTCAAGCCGAACCAAGAGAAGTACACTAAAGAAAGCTCATTCCATTGCCAAATATGCCCATTACATTCCATTGCAACAACATCCTAGGGGCATACCCCCAGTGTACAAAAGGGGTAGCTACTACTAAGTTGCGTCTCTCTCTCTCTCTCTCTCTCTCTCTCTCTCTCTCCCCTCCTAATCTGCATCAGTGCGAGGTCGGCTACGCCGACTGTCAGCCTCGTCTCCATCTCCGCTCACCCTGTCTCGCAGTCGTGACGGCCGCGAAGCCCTCAAATCGAAGGCAGCTGGCTGAGTCGACTCCTGTCCAGGTGGAGACTATATCATGCCCATGAGCTCATCCATAGTAAAATGCACGTCTCCCATGGTCTACAGTGACTCAGACGGAGTCGTAGGTTTGACACTCTCTCCTAGGGCACCCCAACCCAGATACCTCCGCAGCACTCATCGTCGCAAGGTCTCCAGCTGATCGAGAGCTCGCTGCTCCCTCGCTACCATCGCCATCTCTCGAGCACGTGCCTCGGCCTCTCTCTCCTTCGCCTCAGCAAGGCGACCCTCGAGCCGCTCATCTGTGCTCGTCTCCCCTAGTTGGCAAGTCAGCTCCTCGATGCGGGCCTCCTACTCCTGATGAATGGCCAGGCTGGACGCCAACTCTTTCCTCTGCAGAAGAAAATAATCATTTAAAATAGGCAAAGATGATAAAGAAGAGAACTACTTTCAGCTTGAGTGTTAGGGTCTTACCAGCTAGGCCAGCTCGGCCTCCCGCTCCTCGGCTCGCTCGATCGCCCCAGCTAGGCGATCCTTCAGCTCATCCATGATGTCAACTCGGAATGAAGGGCCAGCCTCTCCTCCTACTCCAGCCCTCACGTAGGTCAGCTCTCATCGCTGTGAACACAAGGGGCAAGCGGTTAGTCAAATTCAATCATTTCCAATTCAAAATCAATCAATTTGTTTTGACATACCATCTCTCAGATCTCGTGTCACAAGTTCACGATCGTCTGATTAAGAACGATGATCCGATCCTTTAGAATCCTCACAGCTTCAGTCTCGAGCATCCAGGATCAGTCTTATCCTGAAGAGGCCACGGCGGAAGAGAAGAAAGCCATTCGAAGAGTTGCTCAAAGATATACCTTGGTTAGAGGTATGCTTTATAGAAGAGGCCTCACTGGGGTTTTGCTTAGATGCCTCGATGATGATGAATCATGGAAGGTCATGGAAGAGGCACATTTGGGAGTTTGTGGTGGCCATGTGAATATCCATATGCTAGCGAAGAAAATCCTTAGATTAGGCTTCTACTGGCCCACTCTAGAAGAAGACTGTTCTATCTATGTCCAAAGGTGTGTTAAGTGTCAGTTGCATGTCGATAAAATCCATTCTCCTACTTCTTCACTCCATCCTATGTCCTCCCCATGGCCTTTCTCCATGTGGACTTTCTATATTATTAGACCTCTTGGTGATTCGAATCTCCTCACAAAACCTAAATCATTTATACTCACGGCCACGGAGTACTTCACCAAGTGGGCGAAGGCGGAAGCGTACGTGGAGATCAAAGCGTCAACAGTTTGCAAGTTCGTAATGAAGAATATCATTGCAAGGTTCGGCATCACCAGTACCATCGTCACCGACAATGGATCACAATTTATCTCTCAGGAGCTTCAGGACCTCTGCAGCAGGTATAACATTGCATTGCATCGTTCATCTCCTTACTATCCGCAGGGCAATGGCCAAGCAGAGGCAACAAGCAAAACTTTGATTAAAATCATCAAAAAGATGTATGAGGCTAATAAATTCACAGATTGGCTAGAGAAACTGGCTGAAGCTCTGTGGGCCAACCGCACTTCCATTCGTACTCCCACTGGGTAAACCCCTTTTGCTTTCACTTACGGAATGGAGGTAGCAGTCCCTTATGAGATTCTTATCCCTTCTCTTAGAGTGTAATTGGACAAGGAACTTTCTATTGATGAGCGTCGTGAATCTCTCCTTGCCCAGTTGGAACTCTTAGATGAGAAACATCTGGCCGCCACTGAGCATGCACGTATTTATCAAAATAGGCTTTCACGTTTTTATCAAAAGAAGGTAATTGAGAGAAAGTTTAAAATCGGTGAGATGATAATCAAAAGAATTTTTGTAAAACTAGGAGGATGTCGTTCAAAACTCCAGCTAAATTGGGAAGGGTCTTACGTAATAAGAGAAGTCTATCCTGGCAATGCTTATAAATTGGTTAACGTGGTCTAACCATTGGCACTATAACTCAGTCCATAGATGTAGTCTTACGTTTCTCGATATTTTATTGATTACCCCATTATTTCTCGGTGATAGATGAGCCGTCTGTGGGATATTCCTTCATTCGGACTGGTGATTTTATCATAGAGACCTCCGTAAGTCTACGCGAAGCCTTGGATTCCCTCAAGGCCATCGAGCAAGTTGTACCCTTAAAACCCATGACACTATCTAGTTGCCATGTCACTCTGAAGAAACATGGTATACTGGCCCTCATGGTATGCTATTTGGATACCGTGAGAATGTCTCTTGAGCTAATGGAATGGGAAACCATACCATCACTATCACTTAAGGAATATGTGCCTCTATCTAGACACAAATTCTTTCTATCATATCATGAACAAGGAACGAGCAACCATTAGAATATGAGTGCTTATTCTTGTGATCAAGGCACCAATTAAGGGAGCCTAATTCAACCCAATTTTCAACATGTATCGTGATTATACCGTGTTATTGCAGTATGTCCCTATGTAACAAGTTCTATTCTTGAGTTCCTATTCCACAAGATCTACCTTAAAGATTCCTACAAAGCTTATTCCTTTGGAAATCTATATTCGCTGTAACTATAGTGGATGTCGAAAATACATGACTCAATGCTTGCTCATATAGGGCCCGATCTGGTCTTGGGAGGAGCACCTGAAAGTACTTATGCCCATGGGAGTAATTATTGATCATGGTGTGACATTGCATCGAAGTGCATGACTTGCTTGATTGACATTCCACGACTCGTGCTTGAATTGAACTTGACATGACATGACTTGCGTGGCCGAGAAAGGGTATTTATTACTTGCTTGATAACATGATAGCCAATTCTCGACATGACTTGATAAACGTACATGCTTGTTCATCCCGATATGTATATTGACATAAATTCTTGAAAGACTTGATTGTTCACTCCAATTATATCTTGTTATACACTATCTCTAGTGTCGTTTCATGCGAACATGCAAAGCTATATTTGCATTCATGTAACTTATAAATTACTTAAAGCAAGCTAGCTCTTGAGATATAATTCCTACTAAGCGTTCGCTCACCTAGTGTTATCCCCTATTTTTCAGGTAATTCTGATGACAAGACTCAATCGGATGGGAATGGACAAGAGTAAAGAGTTTAGAGACCCAGCAGCACACAACCTTCAGCTTGTTCTGAATGTAGTAAGGTCAGAGTTTATACATATGCATCGACCCTTCAGCTTATAGAGGTCGGTGTAACTTTCTCATGCACTGACTTACTATCTTAACAAGACTAGTACTATAGCAAACAAAACTCTCAGCACAAGCACTTCATGTCTTTACAAGATAAATCTCAAGGATAGGCATCTAGTTCTCTGCAGAAAGGTTGGGGTTCTTTCCATGTAGTTCAACTAGCCAGAGAACTAAGGTCGATGTATCTTCTATATGCTTCGACTTGCTTGCATGGTAAGGTTGAGGCACCTTCCATATACATTGACCCGATAGCCTATTTAGGTAGGATGTCCAGCCCATTATCAAAACAGCATTTCAGCAGTTCAACTAGTACCACTAGCACAGCTCGTATTCTGATAACCAGCAACAAACCAATATATCTGACAAACTTAGCTCAGCTCCCCCTCACTGTGTGCAGTGGTTCAACCAAACACAAATTCTTTTCTTATGGTACACAGTTATGCAGCAATGAAATGCACATTACAGATTTACACTACATGAAATGTTTTGGACCCTTGGTACTGGGCGGAGGCTAGCCTCTACGCATGATGTAGGTTTCCAGACAGAAGATGATCTGCCCTTCTTCCAGCGTACCATTTAATATACCAAAGGGTCATGCAGACTTATGCATCTACTCGTGAATATGAAAAACTAATCATGAATGATTTTTGGCATGTAAAAACTCATTTGAGACTAGCATGTGGCAGACATTCAGAAACATAACAATCATGATAAAATGGCATCAATAAATTCAGTCCAACCAAACATGCAGTGCCTCAAGGAGTATTATTCAAAAGGACAAAGGTGGGGTTTAACTGACCTTCATGTGCCCTGATTTTATTTGACTCCTTTATTTTCTGCCATCAAGACACACCTGAAAAAAAATTATCTTGCATATCTAGGAACCCAAGAACTCTTAGGTCCTGTCATATACGTAGCACCTCTAGCAGGTGTACTCCAAGTATTCCAGATAGTAAATGGATCAAGTTTCATCCAATAACATTCAAACCTAGTATGACCAGGTTTACCACAGTTATTGCACATTGGATGCGGCCTCTGTAAAATTCTTAAAAATAAAAGCCCAAGATCACACAAAACAAGAATGTAGTTTACGGAGTGGTGTCAGAGGAGTTTAAGGATGGAGTTGATAGTTTTATTCAGTTTGTATTGGGGCATCCAATAGCAACGGACTAGCGTGGTAACATCTGATGTCCTTGTTTACTTTGTAAGAATAGGAGAATTCTTTTGCTATGGGATGTGCAAGATCATTTATACAGGAAGGGGTTCACGAAAGGTTATATGAATTGGGTGTGTCTTGGTGAGGACTTCTGGTCATATGAGTCTAGCAATGTTGCAGGCACAAGTATCTATGCAGACATGGTAATGGATGCTGCTGGCCCTAACTTTAATGTACATTTTCAACACGTGTACAATGAAGAACCACCAAACAAGACGGCTAAAAGGTTTTATCAGTTACTTTGGGATGGTGATGAGCCGTTGTGGGATAGTTGTGAAAATCACACTCAGTTGTCTCCTATCTCACAGTTGTTGAATTTGAAATCTGATTTTCACCTTTGTGAGAGTTGTTTTGACAGTATGCTCTACCTTATCAAGAGTATGCTGCCACGAGATGATAAGTTGCTTGGAAATTTTTACCGTGCAAGGAAGATGGTCAATGAGTTAGGGAAAGGATAGCAAAAATAGATGTATGCCCTAATCACTATATGCTATATTATCAAGATATTGTAGATAAAAGATCATGTGATATTTATCAACATGATAGATTTAAACCTAAGAGCAGGGACAATTCAAAGCAGAAGGATGTGCCTTACGAGTCACTGCGATACTTCCCTCTCACGCCCAAACTACATCGGATGTATATGTCGTCAAAGATAGCTTGACATATGATATGGCACACGGAAAGAGTATGTCGTACAGATGATATAATGAGTCATCCCGTCGATGGTAAAGCTTGGGCTCATTTCAATCGTACCTATACTGCTTTTGCTCACGAGCCATAGAATGTTCGGCTGGGTTTATGCATAGAGAGCTTTAACCCATTTGGAGGTTCAGTGGCATCTTACTCATGTTGGCTAGTGTTCTTGTCGCCATACAACCTTCCACCGGGCATGTGCATGAAGTGAGAGAACCTTTTCTTAACTTTGGTGATTCCAGGTCCAAAAAATTCAGGAAAAAATTGGACATATATCTCAGGCCATTGATTGATGAGTTGAAAAAATTATGGAATGATGAAGTTGTTATTTATGATGCATATTGTTTAAATTCTGGTTTGAACAAGTACAGGAGAAGCACACTCAAAGTGTCGACCTGTCAATTGGACGTGTCGACACACCTAGAAGAGACTTGTCTTTGAGCCGCTTCTATTTGAGCTCTGGCGTGAGCAACGTGTCGACACCCTGTGACAACGTGTCGACACGTTAAGAAGAAAATTGTCTTTGAGCCGTTTCTGTTTGGGTTCTATTTGGCACAACGTGTCAACACCCTGTGAAAGAGTGTCGACACCTTTGGTTCAGTGTAGTGGATTAGAACTCTATCTGACGCACATGCCTCGACACTTCATGTTGATGCCCCGACTCGAAGGCTTGAGCCGCACGCAATTGTGGCGCCCGTGTCGACTTGCGACCAATGGAGTGTCGACCTATTGATTGAAGGCAGCCAGTTTCTTCAAGCAAACAAAGGGACGTGTCGGCACTCCGTATGAAGGTGTCAACACCATCAAGCTCGCCTAGAACGGATCTAATTCTGTTATTGTTCACTTTTCAAGATCCGCAACTAGTCGTGGAGGATCCGCTCGTGCACGAAAATCCTTCTGGAAGCCTACTTTTTCAGAGGATTTGATTGAGTGGTAGGGGAATCATCCAGGAATGGGTCTCTTTCCCATTTTTGCTCTCTACCTACCCACGTACGGGTGCGCACGGCAGAAAAGACAAGCTATGGAAAGCAAATGAGGTACGGGGAGTGCGAGGTTCTGCTGTGGGGTTCTGGAGAGGATAAGCCTAGCTATCTTGAAGAAGAAGAAAGGTGAGAGACGTAGAGAGTGGTGAGGGAACCAGAGTTGAAGAAACAAAGAGCAAGATTCGACCCATCTCCATGCAAGCCTAGCAGAGAAACAAGGAAGAAGTTCAGGTGAGAAGTGCATCGCAGAGGAGAGCAGAGATCTCCTCTTCATCCTCTGTTCATGGTGAAGACCCAGAAGAAGAGGAAGAGCATCTAGGTGTTGCCCAGTCTTCTCCCAGACAAACATGACCTTTTCTTTCTCCCACTGATCTTTGTCGATATACCTTGTCTGCTATCTTTTCAGTTTGTTTTTCACAAAACCCAGATTTCTACTTTGCTCCCTACCTGTGTGTAGGAAGACGGATGGTGTGCTCACTAGTCCATGGGTGTACGGTTGTGTACCCTCAAGCTATTTGGCAGCGGATTGGCCTGATAACAAGGAACTAGCTACAGAATAAATAGAGGTCAGCCATGATCAAGGCGGGCTAAAGTCTCGAGAACAGCAAGAAAAAGGGTAAGAACTCGGAAAGGGTGAGGATGAACAAGTAGAGAGAGGAGAATGGAAAGCATCCGACATGGTCGGGGAAAAGAGACAGTGATCGTCTGCCAGAGGCGGGAAAGAAGATGCATAAACCCCCGACAAGGCCAGGGAAGGACTGGAGGAAGCACCCGGAAGTTCCAGGGAAGAATCAGGTGATGTCTCAGGATTCAGATGGAAGACTAACGTAGGCCAAGACCTAGAAGGACAAGGACAGGGAAACTCCAGAGATATTGAGCAAGAGGAAATAGAACGAGGGTAGAAGGACTTAGGAGGGGAAGGAAAGACGATAGAAATAGGGCTGGGTGGCGGAAAGCATACCACCCAAGGAAAGGAACTGAGCAGAAGAAATGAGGAACGGATGGAAGAGAGAGGTGGAGTGAGCCCCTGAATGCAAAGCTGGCATCCCCTGAACCTTCATCGCCGCTTCTTCTTGGCTGAAATCTTCTTGGAATAAACCGGCTAGGCATGGACTCGGGCCTTCAAGCTTCTTAATTTAGCATGTCTTCTCAAGTAATGGGCCCACCTGGCGGATGGCCTGGCCCGACTATGAATAGGCCGCTTTATCGGGGCGGTTGTCCCTAGACATGCAGCGCTAACCCTGGGCGGACATTCCTAAACCATAAGCTCCTTGTGATGTTTATCAGAAAACCAGGGAGCTATGTTACTCGACACCAGGAGCCCGAGGTTTGGCGTCTCCCTTTGGCAATCGGGCACGAAGTATAACTCCCTCGCTAGAAGTGCAGGATGAAATTGAGGGAGGGTGATGCGCGGCGTTGACATGGCCGTCTCACCAATAAAGTGAGGGAGATGAGATATCAAGTGCAGAATGCCCCTAGACAATCTTGAAGACACGACCAGTTGCCCTTTGAATATAAAATTCATTCAACTCTTGGCGGTCATATGGGTTAGCACCACCCGAGTGGAGGCTCCGGCTTGGCTAGTGAACTGAATGCCAACCGAGCGAGTGGAAATAATAACATCAATAGCAAACTCCTTGGTGAGCAACAAGACTGCCACCGGCCTAGCTCGGGAAGAAACTAATACTAGCGCTGAGGAGCGATAGATATATATATACCATTATATATATCTAAATAATTATATATATCATTTCAATAAATTGTTAAAGTGGCACCCGAAGTCCGCAACGGAGGCTCGGACAGCGCCCGAGACACTTGGTCGTCGAGAGACGATCCGCAAATACCGAAGCATAAGTGATTGTGATTCTCCCTGCGTGGAGAAAGTTGAAATAATTTGTTCCCCTGCGTGGGAAAAATTTTAAATTAAGTAGTTTTGTAATAAATTAAATCCTCCTTGCGTGGAGTGAATTCATTGTAATCGTGAAACTTCGTCGACGTCGTGCGGGCATGCACATCCCCGCTCGCCTTCGCCTCCGGTCGATGCTAGGCTTTTCAGTCTAGCTAGGTACGTGCTCCGATCACTTACTTATTTAGTATCTTTTCAATTACCGCGCGACAAAGTGAGAGAGAGCACGATCCATGTAGCCAGTCTCCTGAGTGCATCGCTGTGGATGGCAAGAGAGAGATTGTATGTACCTATCCTTTCCTAGACTGTCACATTAGGACGCCCTAATTGTCAGGAGGTAGTTCTACAACTACTTCTCCTACGTGCACGCCACTTTTCCTGACCGAGCCCTTCAAATTAACCCTTGCATATCAGCTGGTTCCACAGCTTGCTAATTAACAGTCCCAAGACTGCATCATCTAGGTCCGAGCTCGTGCATGCCACATTGGTCTAGAAATTCATCGGGCCGTCTAGAGCGCAGTTCAACTTTACAACCAACCATGAATTAGGAGAGCGTGAATGATATGTTAGCTCAACTCGAGCAATATCTTACGACTCAAATTGAAGAGTCCATAGCTCACTTACGAGTGGAGCTAGTCGAGAGGATTCAAGCCTTAGAAGACCATATGAGGAGAGAGGAAGGAAGATTGAATGGTCGTGGAAACCCCGCGGTCAACCACAGGGATGAGAGAGACCAAGCCCGTCAAAATCAGGGGAGAGAACAGGAGGATCGTACACCTCGAATGAGGGACTGCGATGATGAGAAGATCATCCTACGGAACGTCAAAATTGATGCTCCCAGTTTCGATGGGTCCCTCACTCCAGCTAAATATCTTGAATGGGAGACCGAGATGGATCAGTATTTTGATTGGCATCACCGCATGACCCCTGCCACTAGGGTGAGGTTTGCCAAAATGAAACTCCTAGCCCGTTGCATTACACTGATTTGCAATAGCTTTAAATTTTTCACAACTTTTTAAAGGGGACAATTCAACCCCCCTTCTTGTCCAAGTATACGCTTAGGGTCAACATATATATATATGACTATACATGCATGCATGCACAAACTAGCTGCCAGGTCACCGAAGTATGCCCAGCCGTCGATTTCTTGAATCAGCTATACATGTATGCATATGCATAAGCCAGCTGCCAGGCTACCCAACCCAGCCGTCGGATCACCTTCAATGGCCGCTGTATCAATGGCCTTCCCATGCAAGGGCCGCCAGATCGCACGACTTGTCTGTTTCCGGAGTTCAAATCTTGATTTGCCCCAACGCACTACCAGCAGAGGTTTGCTAAGTCTTCTAGCATGACCCCTAGTTAGTAAAATGGGTACAAATTGTGATTCTTCCCCTCGCTTTCATGTAATCGGGTTTTTCGACCACTCTCAGATTGAATAGTAAATCACCTCAAAGGCGTATACTACTCTGACTTCCTAAAACCCATTGGCCCACAGTTATACCAGAGCTCCTCGCAGCCCTTATGTATATGCCATCACGGTCCTCAGGTTAACATTATTGGTAGTTATATTCTACGACCCTTGGATGATGCGAGTCTCCTGACCGGCGAGCCCTCGAAAGATTTGCCATCCACTATAGGGTCCAGGCTGTCATCGTGGCATGCTCGATTCTTATGGAGTTCGTCTCAGCCCCCAGTGGACAAACCTCCTCTATATCTCCCCTAACATATTCTGGTGTAGGAGGAGATGTTGCTAGAATATTCTTAGATATCAGAGTTTCATTCCCTACTCCGCATCGAGTTTTCCTTAGCTTTCTACTCGATTTTCACCCTTTATGGTGGTAGCACCCTCACGGCTATCCATACCAAATTATGAGAGCAAAGTGTCCCATAAAGGGAGTAAAGGAATAAATAGGTGCCACACTCTAGCATGCATTGTCCTGACCACATGCGAACCTGCCATAACGCGGTCATGCTGGTTCTGATGAACCCATGTGCATGTGCTACAATAATAAAGGCGGTTCCATAAAAAAAGGCAAGCATGAATTGACAACCTCATGGGTGACCAGGATTGTTCCTCCATCGATCATGAGGCATGGGATTGCCACTCAGGCATGACCGTCCATCATGGGACCATCTCCTTGAAAACTAGGGGTAAGCCTCCTATCACTGGCTCAGTAGGGGTCCCGCGGAACCCCAACCGAAAATAACGGCGGCACGGAAAGCAGTAACTACAGAAAAATAACAATGATAGCAGGAAAGTAACCACGGTGGCTGGTAGAACCTCGGCCCTAAAGCTACTCCTACTATACTGGAAAACACGACCCGATCACCTCATCGAGGGACAACCAAGTCACGAACCCAACGCCCTGATCCCACGGTTGGGGGGTGACCAGAACACGGACTGCCCTAGCCACGTTACTAGGAAAATGCCACGACACCTCTATCGTGGGGGCATGTCCTCACAGACAAGGCCCACGCCAAAACCACGTGGTCTGGAAACACCATCACGACCTCACCGTTGTGAACTCAACACCGTCTAGGGAAAGCCCTCGATGACGCTCACCAGAAACCCCAGACCTCGACCACAGGAATGCTCTCGAAACCATACACGAAGTCCCGTCTCGTAGAGGGTAAACGAAAACTTAGGATACGACAACTCACGTCACATGACGGGAGTACCGCCCACCAAAAGTAAGGCCGGATGCGTCTATTGACGTCTTAGTCCGCGCCTTAGGTGTCTCCCTCTGGCCCAGCGAGAACTGAGGCACCGTACTAGTAACACAGAACAAGAACTTGCTGGGGTCGCGCTCGTCAGCGCATGTCCTCTACCCCCAACTACGCGTGCACACACAGACCATCTGCTCTCGGTCGGATCCTCTAACTGGTTTTCCCCCCCAGTCTGACTTAGGCTGCAAAGAGAAGAGGCCCTACGGTAACCAGCGTAAAATCGTCTCACTCGAATCACGCTCTCTACCACTCCCAAGTGGGTCCGCACCTGCGTGCGCAGGATAGCTACGACTAGTGGGGGCTCGCTAAACGTGAACACTGAAAATCACGCACACACCCATTGCGAGTAACACGGAGTGACAGGTGGCTCGTGGCCACCAGACTCTGGACAACCCACTATACCTAATAACCCAACGGTCCTTGAGTCACGAGACTCGGGTCAAGACTACTATACGTGATGGCATGGCGCCATCAATTCGGCCTAATCCCTAGGTCTAAAACCATGATGACACGATTCTCAAGGTAGCTCACAAGTCGCTGTGCGAATCTCTCATCCACGGGACACACGGAAAACCTCCAGCTTTTTTTTATTTTACTCTCTTTTAGTCTTTGTGTGTCTGTTTTTTTTCATAAATATATTTTTTTATTTTTTTATTTTTTGAGAGTGAGAGAGAGAGAGAGAGAGAGAGAGAGAGAGAGAGAGAGAGAGAGAGAGAGAGAGAGAGAGAGAGAGGACACAGTCGAGTGTGTGTGTGTTCAGGGGAGACTACCTACAGCAATGTGTGTGTGTGTGTAGGAGACACAGCCGGCAGCTTGTACTATCTCATGTGTGTGTATTCAAGGGAGACTACCTACCAATTGTGTGTGTGTGTGCAGGGGACTGTGGGTGTGGAGTCTGCCACCAGAGAAGACGAACCTGTGGAGTCGGCCACTAGGGCTCACCGGTCAGAAGCCCCAATGATGGGCCCAAATGTAACAACAGCAACCAAAGAAGACGATATGGGGAGTCGGCCACCAGAGCTCACCGGTCGGAAGCCCCAGCAAACTAGCAGGGTCGTATCGCCAGGACGGGCAAAGGGCGAAACGAGGAAGGAGACGAGCGTGGTAGCCCACCGTTGGGCCTCGATGTAGAGTTGACCACCGGGGAAGGAGATGAGCGTGGAGTCGGCCGTCGGAGCTCACTGGCACGAGCTATGGTCGGGCGACGGTGGGTTCCGTCCACAGGAAGGGCAAAGGGTGGAGAAAGGGCGAAGGGTGTAAGGGCGATTGTGGGCAGCACACGGGGCACAAAATAGGGAAGGAGATGAGCATGGTCGCCCACCGATGGGCCTTGATGTAGAGTCGGTCACCGGGGAAGGAGATGAGCATGGAGTCGACTATCGGAGCTCACCGGCACGAGTTGTGGTCGAGCGATGGTGG
Organism: Amorphophallus titanum; assembly: GCA_024336825.1. Lineage (NCBI taxonomy): Eukaryota > Viridiplantae > Streptophyta > Magnoliopsida > Alismatales > Araceae > Amorphophallus > Amorphophallus titanum. Next base: position 8,878,671 of record JANBPO010006859.1, on the reverse strand, counting down.
GTTTCGTCCGAAGCTACGGCGAAGGGTGGAGGAAGGGCGATTGTGGGCGGCACACGGGGCACGAAACGGGGATGGAGATGGGGATGGAGTCGGCTGTCGGAGCTCACCGGCACGAGCTGCGGTTGGGCGACGGTGGGTTCCGTTCGGAGCTAGGATGAAGGGTGGAGGAAGGGCGAAGGGTGGAGAAGGGCGAGTATGGGCGGTGCACAGGGTAGAAACGGGGATGGAGACGGGGATAGTGCATCCCCACTTTTCATGGGGATGAGTTATCCCCGTGATATCCCCGATTTCGGGGTTATCACTGTTCCGCTTAACCCGGGATATCCACGCCACCACACTGCTTCTAGGAAGTGGTATGGTCCCGCTCCACTGAGTCGTGCAGGAGGCGTGACCTTGGACAAAGGTATTTTGGGAATTTTGAGGCAAAATAGGAGCTTTGAACAATTTCTACAAAGTTCAAAGTTTTATGCAATTTCTGGACAGACCAAGTGTTTTTCTATAATTTCTAAACAAATTAGGATATTTTTGTAATTTTTGGACTAAATATGGACTTTTCTAAAATTTTGGATAGGCCAGGGATATTTTTGTGATATCTGGACAAATCCCTCCTCGGTGAAGGCGTACAGGGCAAAAACACGTAGGGATTGTTTCCCCTTGAGCTCCGGTAGACCACGATGTATCTCTATACGTTGCCACGATGTATCTCTATACGTTGTCAGCGCAGCGCTAAGGATCAACCTGCCCAGTCAAGTCACGGGGGTCAAGGGGGCAACGCCCCTCTGCGGCCCGGAAGAAAAACTTCTTATAATCCCTCTCCAAGGAATAGCACAAGAGGAATAGCCAAGGGCATCTATGCAGACCAAAAAATTACATAAGGCACAACCGCAGGGGCATATATGTAAGCCTAAAGATATATGTACAACATACTCTTGTTGGGCGCACACCCTCCTTGGTGGAGGCAAACAAAGCACAAAGAGCTTCCGACTATCACCTTCGATCATTTTCTCCTTCCCCGCTTGAGTGGGACCCATGGGGGTATTTATAGAGTTTAGGGGGTCATTTGGACCCGATTAAGTCCTTTGGGAGCTTACCCACAGTCAGATGACCGAGTAAGCTTTTTTTTTCTTTAACTGGGGCCAATTAACCTTAAATTAGGTGGGGATCGACCCCGATTAGGCTTAAAAGGGTTAACCGGGGTCGATTGACCCCAAATTGAGTGCTCCCCTTTTATGTGGAAGGTCAACCCCAGTTTACCCAAGAGCGCTAACTGGGGTCAATTGACCCTACTCGGTGCCTGATCAACCCCGGGGACTTAATCGGGGTTGACTAGCCCCCTTTGATGGGCGATCGACCCCGATTAAGGTTGACCCTGGTTAAGGTTCTTCTTGGCCCCTTTTTTAACCATGGTTAAGCCCCTTCTTGGCCCCCCTTTTGACCCCGGTTAAGGTAGAAAACATGAAGAGAGAGAGGGGGTTAACCCCGGGTAAGCCCCCCCTTATTTTCTCAATAAAGTCAAAGTCACATGTTTGATATCCTGAGCACTATTGCATTGGTGCATTAATTTTGATGGTTGATGAATTGGTCTTTATTGCATTCTGTGTGTTTTGAAGATGTCAATGCAATATGGTTCATTAGCTAATAAGAACAGTTTTAATTGCAGGTGCTCTGGATGATGGAGCTACATCAAAAAGAGTGAGGAAGATCTGAGAAATGACAGAGTAGTTAAGACAAGAACATAGGAGTACTAATTGTCAATGTAGTGTCGAAGCAGGATCACCATTTCCTCGATGCAGTCACAACCACAGAAGTGAGTTTTAGAGAGCTGCATCGATGCAACAAAGAGCTGCACCGACGCATCAAGAACAAGTTGCCATCAAGACGTCGAAGCAGATCTGACGGTGCCTCAATGCAGATATGAGTACAGAAGCCTTCTTGTGTTATGCCTTCACTAGAACATCGATGCATCAAGCTATTGCATCGACACATCTGCCCGACATCAAAAACTGAATGCCATTACATCGAAGCAAAAATATGTTACGTCGATGCAGCAGAGTAAATCAAATAAAGTCTCATGCTATCAGGTCGAAGCACCAGAGGATGGGTAGGTGCTTTCGAAACACATTGTCACCAGGATAGGTCGAAGCAACAAGCCATTGATTCGACGCATCAGTCTTCATGAGATGTGTCATTACATTCTGCATCGACCTGAAGGTTTATGCCTTGATGCAACGTTATTCAATTCTTCAACATATTCAAAGTAGCGACAGTTTCTAAAGCACAAGTGTGAATGATGGTTTCATAAGGATGAATAATGATTGCTTAAAGGTAAAGTGGATACTTAAGGGAGATTTGTGACGCAACTCTGAAAATCATTCTGAGCTCGTGATGAACCCAGGTGAATCACGTGCCGACATTCACGAAAGCTTTGGCGCGCAAATTTCAACCCATGTGGCTGATTTTTGAAATTTTCATATCATCAGAATATTCTTTTTTCACGTGGACCAATAAACTATCTTGGCTGATCGAAATCTCGAGTGGAAGATGATACTCTGCTCTATATATATATTAGCCGCTTCGTTCAAGAGAGGCTACTGAAGCTGTTGCCTTTGTTGCCATTGCGAAATTCAGAGAGAGCTCTTCCAGAAGATAAAGAAAGAGAGAACCACATCGAGAAGCAGTACGATAAACGTGATCCTTACCTAATTGATGTTGCACTAATATTGATAATAACTATAATAACCGTCTCCCTCATCGTCTGACTTCTGATTTTGATACCCATAAAAAGGTTGCATGTATTCTGTATATTCACTATAACCAAACAATGAGGTAGCTACGTTCTGTATCCCTCTTTGGATCCCTCTTGGAGTGTAAGGTTGTTGGCTTGATTGGAATTTAGAATCAGCATAAGAATCTTGAGGAAGAGAAGAGGAATTGGATGGAACTGGATGGAACTGGAAGTCTGGTTGGTGACCTCACCCATAAATGGCTACTTCCTATTGGCCACCTCCATAACCTGATGGATGCCCATATTGACTCTGTGAATCATATCCACGCTCACTGTATGTGTATCCTCTGCCTATGTCTGCATGGAAGGAAGAAGTACCACCATATGTGCCACCGCCAGTAGTAGCATCTGCAGCTCCACTGGGATGATGATGATGATGATGATCATCATCATCATCAGAACCATAAGAAACCAGTCGTATTTTAGCCTTTGGGGATGCTTTTTTCTATTTTGGTGTGATCATTTCATCCATCTTTGACATGAGTCCTTTTCCCTTTGGCGTGTGCCTCACGTAAATCTGCTTCAACTGCTCAATTGTCGGGTCCTCTCGAGTTGCAGCACTAGTCCTCTCAAACATCTCATGCACTGATGTACTTCTTCTTAAGGATGGAGGTGACTTGATAATTCTAGGAGTGATTGGCCTGCTATCTGATTCTGAGTGTCTAGCTGGCTCAAACTTAGGCTGCTCCTCAGTGTCATGAACAAAAAAAGCTGGGTCCCTTCTCTGGTGCGCGTGAGTATCTCTGGCCCTCTTTGTTGCTCTTCTGAATTCGGGATCTTTATCCAGTATGCCCTCTCCCTACGTTCTATCATCAATATCAAAAACGGGCTCATCAACCTGCTCTCGTGTCTCCACCCAAGACTCCAAGGGATTGTCATCATCAAATAAAGCATCCACATCAATTTCTGCCAGCGACGCGTTTGTCCTGTAGTTGTTGTCTCAACTTCATATTTTTTATTCTCAATCTCATATTGTAGTGGTAGTAAACTAAAATTTCTAACTGTTCAGCCTTTAGCCGATTGCGAACATTTGAGTGTACAAGGTTGAACGTGCTCCAATTGAGTGTCTTTCCGACACTGAGGTTTAGGATTTTATGTAAAGGTTACTATAGGTTTTCCCCATACTGTGTAGGGTTCATGACGGTGAGGTCATGACCGTGCTCCCAGACCACGTGGTCTTAGGCTGGGCCTTCGTTTGTGAGGATAGGCCTCCACGATAGAGGTGTCGTGTCATTTCTTCTGACAGCGTAGTCAGGGTTTTCTCATCAGTGTGATGGTCCCCCGACTGTGAGATTGGGGTGTGTTTTTGGCACTGTTAGGAGTAGCTTAGATCCGTGGTTCCAACGGCTATCGAGGGTTTTATGATTGTCCTTCCACCATTGTTGTTGTTGTTGCTACTCCTGCTTCCGTTGATGTTGTTGCCGTTCTTGCTTGCGCTGCTTTACTGCCATTGTTTTCGGTTGTGGTTCCGCGAGACCCATACTGAGCCAGTGATAGGAGGCTCACCCCCTGCTTTTCAGGTGTGGTGGTCCCTCTGGAGGTTCGTAGGCGTCGAGTGTGGTTCGTAGTCGCCAGCTTGCCAGAGCCGAGTGTTCACTTGTCATTAGAGCACGCTTCTCTTGCCTTAGACTGTACTTTTTGGACTAGACTCTTTAGTTAGATTATTTAATTATTGATTGTTGTAATTATTGCTCCTTCTTTATTTCATATTTCTATGTACCTCCATACTCCTTTTAGCCCTTCCGAGTCTTTCGGCTTGTGGGCGGTGGGCCAGGATTCGAATGGTATCGGGTTATTCCCGATATCCAGATCTTGGGTCGTTACACCATGCACAGCTGACCTACGTCCACCCCTTGCTCAACCTGAGCAAGGCTTCACTATGTGCAGATAGCACACACACGAAGGGTGAAGTTCCCTTACAAATGCTACCAAACAGCTTGAACACTATGAGCTATCTCCCAGCTTACAAACCCGCTGACATATAGCTTGAGGGCGACACTGCCCAAACCCAGATCGCTGCTATAGGCTAGCACGATTTGAAGCCCAGTGTCTCCAGATGGAGCATAGTTGTCGACGCGCTCCTTTAAAATATTATTATTTATTTGTTTATTATTTATTTATTGGCATGCCAGTCACATGTGTGACAAATTTATTGTGCGCTCGATCTGACTTGGTCAGTCGATTATAAGGTTCGGGTCGGGACCAGAAGTCCGCCATACCATAAAGGCTATGGTCAAAGCCTCCAGTTGGCCTCGGTGCTCCTGAAGGGTAGAGTCCACCTTCCCCAGCTCAGATTTGCACTCCACCTTTTGCAACCTCAAAGTAACCAGCCTGTCAGTCGAAACACGCGCCAGGAAATCTCGACAGTGCACAAATCTTAGCAGCAACAAGACGTGCTGGGCCCATGTTTCTAAAGGGCAGCCCATCGCCTGCAGACCTGCGGTGAAGGGGTTGGCTATCTCCTTCAGCTGCGGATAAGTCAACCCGGGCTGAGACTCCACTAATTGGCACAACATGTCCAAATTCTGCCAGACAAAGCTCTCGGAGGAAGCAAAGCCAATGGAAGCAGATGAGGCTACTTCAAAGGTCACCTCACTATCAATGTCTGCCCACAGTGTGACGTTCGGTTGGGAGGAAGAAGACGGGAGATCTACTGGAAGGGCTGGCTGAATTTTCTCTATAACGTCTTGCAGAGCTGAGGACTCCTCCACCGCCACCTCCCCAGGGGCTACTGCTTGAACACTCATAGGAGGAGAGCTAGCGAGCGCTAGAGCTGTCTCTTCGCGGGTCTCCAGCATGGGAGCTACTTCGGGGCTGATTATCGGTAATAGACCAATTGCTACAATAGTTGCCTCCTGCTCGGCCACCTCTTCTGCGGCAACTACTTCTTTCAATAATGAGGCCGCAGGGGCCATGACTTAAGGGGATAGAGGTTCAGTTTCCATGGATGCTACTGCAGGGACTGCAGGTTCAGGTGCAATGGTCATTACCACAGCTGGTACAAATGCAGAACCTCTGGTCAGGTCTACTTCAGCCCTTAATTCTGAAACCCTGATGGGAACGGAGCTGTCCCCTGAGGCTCCTAAGTCTAATGATGCCAGGTCTGTAGAGAATTGTATCCTTACTGGCATAGGACGGATAATCCCTGAAGCTCCCGCACAAGCTACTGGCGATGTAGCAATGATAGCCAAGGCTTCAGATGAGGTGGCCTCCGAAGTGGCAGTCATTATTGGGCCAACAATGGCAGGTCCCTGAGAATAAACCGAGACAACATTAAGCAATAAAAGATAAAATGGGTGAAATAGCAAAGTAAAAAAGGGACTTATGCTCACTGTAAGGTCTACGTCCTCAAAAGAATGCAAGGGGGATGAGAATTTTACAGTTGAGGCGATGAAGGGAGGAGTTTTTATTTTTTTGGCGGGTGAAACCGCGCCGGGCCGGGTTGGGTTAGGTTAGGTTAAGTTAGGTTAGGTTAAGTTAAGTTAAGTTAACGGGGACGGAATCAAGTTTTAATTTTTATTTTATTTTTTTGACGGATGAAATAGACCGAACCGGTTCAACGATCGAACCGCAGTTCGGACGGTTCGAGCGATTTTTTACCCTTGGACTGGACCGGGCCTAATCGGACCGGTTGGGAGACCGATTCCCGGTCGAACCGACCGATCCAGTCCGATTCTGATAACACCGAACATAACTACAACTACCCAACTTGACCAACTTAAAATGCCAAGATTAAATTATTACCCAGTCCTTGGGAGGATCTTGCTACAAGCTCAAAAAGGTGCCAAGATCATCTTGTCAACTGACCCTCTTAATTACTGATATCCAACTCAGAGTACCAGGAACATCTTGTCACCAGATCCTTACTTATCTTATTGATACATCCAATCAACTCTGACAGAGGAGTAGGCAACCAAGAAGCACAAACAGGGATGTGCACACAAATCCAGTCACAGGGGACTGCCCTACAAATATGCTCTGTGCCTAATCTCATCTATGACAATGATACCAGGCGTCTCCAAATGAAGTTAAAAACTGTCTGCTTAATCATCCAAGTAGGAAGTCCCGTACATAAAAAGCCAATTGCCGGAATGCATAAAAGCAACAAAGGTCTAATAAGGAACAGGCCCCGTTCAAGGTGTCCTTCCAAGAGCAATTAAAAGTCCATATTAGCATGTGCCAGGAGGCCTCATCTTTTATGGTTGACCTATGAAACGATGCTTTCTGATAGCAGTAGCCACCTACTTTTCTGAACCGATCTTTTCATGGGTGACTCCCGGTGATGCAGATTTTTTAAAAGACTCCAGAGTCGCACAAATATCTCTGTAATTTGATTCTTGTGGGTAAATGGAAGGAGAAATGAGGGAGAAAACCCCACAACAAAAGAGCTTGTGAATGGGGCCAGGGGATGGTGTGGGCTGTGGTAACATGGATGAGATGAAGATTCCAAACAGCTAGAGTGTGTCAGGTGAAAAGCTCAATCTTTGAAGAAGAATCCAGGTAAATGTAATTCAAACTGTTCCCCCCTCCCCCCGAAACCCTGCAGTTATTTTAACACAAAAGGCTCATTCAATTCCCTATGCTATCTCCAATTCCCTGACAACAAAGGGGAAACCTGTTACTAGCAAGTCCAGAAGAAGTTGTTCTACCAACCACAAGATGAGATTAACGCTTGGTTGGCCAGTAATGTTCCAAGCTATGCAGAGAATGCAACTCCACAGACAGAAGCGATGGACAGATCTGTCATGTTTAATCATCGTTTTCTCTGAACCAGAGTCTGATACAGAAGCAAGTTACTGCAAAATCATTACAACATCATCATCAACTCCTTACAATCTCCAAACTCCAACAACAAATAAGAAACCCAACATGGAGCGATGAAAAGCCTATCTGGTTCCATTAAACAAATAAAGTTGGACATATTCAAAGTCCAAAAAGGGAAGAGAGAAACTTCCCGAACCGAAAGGGAGGAAAGGGAAGAAAAAGAAGCAAGGCCACTGGACAAGGGAGAGGGAATGAACAGACCTCTGCTGGAGCATCTACATCCCAATCTGCCTACCTTCCGTCGGCCGAGGTAAAGGAGTCTGCAAAGCCTGCTGGTCTAGTGGGAATGCTGGTCTGGGTGTTATCCATGCTTGCAAGGAATGACGATGTTCCCTCGTCCAACAGACCATTGTCCTCAAATGCCTGCCACTTCTTTAGCGCCTGTGGCAGTGTCATATCCAGGTCGATCCCATAGTTCTCCTCTGAGTCAGGGTCGGTCGGTTTCCATAGCTCCGCGAGTGATGATAGAACATTGACAGCGTGCCCCATGTCCGGCCTCTGATAAGGCTCCCTTGCACAGCAGTGCCCGGCTAACTCAGAGACAGTGTTGATGCTTGCTAAAGTTTCCTCATCAAGGTCGATTGTGGGATCAATGGCCTTTCGGAAGGTGTCCTTGTTAAGCTGTATACGTCTGAACCATGTCACCAGGTGCACACTCTCCTCTGGCTGGCTTTCATCAAGAGCCTTCCTTCCTGTTATCAGCTCCATGAGTATTACACCGAAGCTGAACACATCAGCTTTTGTGGTCACACGCCCTGTCACTGCATGTACGAAAAAAAAAAGTGAACTTTATTTCTCAAACAATCAGAACAGGATAGAAAACACAACAATGATCATGGGGAAACTAGTCAACAGCCTGTTGTTTTGGAAATGATTTTTATGGAATCAAACCGAAAGACAGCCTTTTTCTTCCTTGATTCAAAGTAAAACATCTTCGAAAGTTGAAAAGTATGCAGCATCACAAATCATCTTCTGGTGATATATATGGCAAAGCTACTATATGCAGCATCACAATCTTCTGGTGATGTATATGGCAAAGCTACTATTTGTTTTTAATAAAGTTTATGCTATACCCTTGTAGTAGTTTCTATAGTCCTTTTATTGGACCAAAGTACCAAATGCCAGCCATTTGCATCCCAAACTCCCAACCCATAGTTGGTTCTCATTGTCGGTTTCCAACATACTGAAGCATTTTACATGTTTTGACACATTGTCAATGCGCCCCTCAATCTTTTTGGTCCATGTAGGACAGTCCCATATTTGAAATTAGTACTTGAACCATCCAAGCGCATCATAGTATCTGCACAAAATACATATCACACACATTATCTTAATGTGCATTCTCTTTTGTGTTTTGAGGTTTCATTCAATGCTGGGACTAGCCAATACAAAGCTATGCCAAAAGCAACTGCTGAAATTTCCCCTTTCAATTTGAACTGTGTTATTTGTTTCGTGGTACAAGTAGAGCTTCAAATCTTAGTTATTTGTCAAAGAAAAATACAAAAGGAGGGTGTCATATTAAAGGAAACATTTTACACAGTCAAAATGTGAAATGCAAACCTCTGGAAAAGGGCAGGGGCAAGGGTTGTTGGTAACAACTATTAGACAGCATGATACAGTTACACTTATCTTTTCACATCAGCTGGGACTGAAGCCAAAATTCCATCCCTTTCACGTAACTAAGGCTTTCAAAGTTTTGGCATTCACTATCCCCAAGAATAGAAAAACATCAATTTTAGGGTTTAAACTATATGCTCAACGCCATGAATGAGAGCTTGAATTACTGTGTGGTTTCATTGATGAAGGCACCTCTCACATAATGGCAATCTTATTAAGCGCTAGAGGATGACTATATATTCGGATCCTATGCTACTAGACATTTCCAAACATGACCCCATTGGCCCCTTCCAGGCGTCAATCATCCTGTACAGTTGTATTATGAATCCTTCAGGCTTCTGATGATTCAAATGATCCTCAGGGTCACCTATTCCAGGGTGACAAGTTGTGCATCCCACGGACTTCTGTTCGTGACTTTCTTACGTGGGAGATGCACGTGGGGGGTCTTACTGGCCACTTCGATCGAAACAAGACCATAGAGGCGGTTGAGCGCAGATTTTATTGGCCTAGCCTGAAGAGGGATGTCGCTCGTATCATGGCCCAGTGCGGCACTTGCGCTATGGCTAAACAAAGGAAGCAGAATACTAGCCTCTATACTCCCCTCCCCATCCCGGATAGTCCATGACAATACATTAGCATGGACTTTGTGTTGGGATTGTCCCGTACCCTCCGAAAGCACGACTCCATCTTTATGGTCGTAGGTAGGTTCTCCAAGATGGCATTATTCATTCCATGCTCCAAGACTTCTGATGCCTCTAGAGTTGCCCGTTTGTTCTTTTCTCACTATGTCTCCAGGTTCGAACACCCTCGTACTATAGTGTCAGATAGGGATGTGCGATTTACTAGCTACTTTTGGAAAACCCTATGGCATATGATGGGCACTCAGTTGAAGTTCTTCACTGGTTATCACCCCCAGACCGATGGTCAGATTAAGGTTGTTAATAGGAGTTTGGGGGATCTTCTAAGGTGTCTAGTCCATGATCATATTAGGATTGGGACTTAGTCCTACCGTTAGCAGAGTTTGCTTACAATGACTCGGTCAATAGGTCTAGTGGCATGAGCCCCTTTGAAATTGTTACTAGCCATAGACCTAGGATGCCCATAGAACTGGTCCCATCTCCCATCCAGTCCCGTGTTTCTTAGTCAGCAGAGTCCTTCGCTGATCATAATAGGCAGTTGCATGAGCATGTATGTCATCATATTAAGACCAGCAATGCACGGTACAAAGAGTTGGCTGATGCCATAGCCACCATCGTGAGTTCTAGGAAGGTAAGTATGTCATGATCAGGGTCAGACCTGAACGGTTCCCCTCTGGAACCGTGAAGAAGTTGCACGCTCGCGGAGCCAGTCCCTTTCGAGTAGTGAGGCGAGTCGGATCTAATGCATATTTCATGGACTTACCGGAGGAATACGGGATCAGCTCCACTCTCAATGTGTCGGATCTAGTCGCTTACAGGGACCCGACGGTGATACCCAGTGAGCCATTTGAGCCATCTCCACCCCTTGTGAGTGACACCACCCCCGAGCCTCCGGTCAGGGTTAGGAGCAGCAAGGGTAGGAGGATCCGGGGTGGACCCACCTCTCCTTAGTTGATGTTGGGCGAAAAAAAGTGAAATGCAATTATTGTGGTAATGAGATACATGGCAAAATTACAAGAGGAAAGCAACATTTGGCAGTGATAAGAGGCGAGGTGAAACAATGTGACAGATGTCCCCGAGAGATCCGAGAAGAAATGCGCTAGTTCCTTCTGGGTAAAAAAGAGAGGATGCAACAAAGGCCTGAGGATGAGGCTGAAATTGCTGAGGAGATTTCGGACTGAAGGGGAAGGAAGGATGATGATGAGGAAGGCACTGAGGATTCAGATCCAGAGCTGACTGAAGCAATAAAGCGTGAACAAGCCGCTCGAAGGAAAGGAAAAGCATCGATAGGTTCAGGGACATACTCCAGTACAGCTGGTGTAGCATGAGCTGCACGACGTCCTGACACTGATGTAGCCCCGCAGAGAGGAGGCCCCATGGACAGCTATTTGCATAGAAGGCAAAGTGCTACACAACCTAAAATCAAGCAATCATTGAGAGGGGTCAAAAAATCAACAGAAGTTACAGGGCATGCATTTAAAAGCATCTACAAATGGTTTTCCATGTAGGTGTCCCTGCACATGCAGTTGAAAGCAAATATTTTCAACCTATGCTAGATGCCATAGTAGATGTTGGCCCTGGTTTGAAGGCTCCGTCACGTCGAGACATATACGGACGTGACCTTGAGGGAGAGGTTGAGGAGCTCCATCAGTGGGTTGAAAGCTTCAAGCATATATGGATGGAGAGAGGATGTACCATCTTGTGTGATGGCTGGACTGGTACCACGAAGAAGTCCATGATTAACTTTTTGATCTACTGCATCGAATGTACAATATTTGTAAAATCTGTAGATGCATCAAATTATGAAAAAATGTCAATTATTTATTTCATTTGATGGATAAGATGGTAGACCAAATTGGAGAGGACAATGTTGTGCAAGTAGTGACTGATAATGAAGCCAGTTATAAGGTTGCAAGGAAGAAATTGATGTAGAAGCACATGCATTTATATTGGCTCCCATATGCAGCACATCGTCTGGATCTGATATTTGAAGACATAGCGAAGGAAAATAATGTGAAGAAGACAATTGATAAGGCACAAAAAAGCACCCAGTATATTTTTTGGAATGAAACCACGGCTCTATAAACTACTCCTAATGACAAGAAAAGTAAACCTCGATGTCTCAGTCAGGGACCACCGAACTAACGAAAAACCCTAGCTACACTGCCAGAAGAAACATCATGATAACTCTATCGTGAAAACCCGTCCTTGCAGATGAAGGCCCAACCTGAGATCACACGGTCTGAGGGTACAGCCACGACCTCACATATGTGAACCCTACACTGTCTATGGGTAAGACCTTGGTTACCCTACCGAGAACCTTAGACCTGTATATCGAGAAACACACGGGAACTACACGTGAAACCACGTCTCGTAGATGGAAAACTGAATCTTGAGTCATAAGAGTCACCTGCCCACTAGAAGTAAGGCCGAATACATCCACTAACGTCTTAGTTTGTGTCCCGGGTGTCTCCCTACTCACCCCAGGCAAAAACTGAGATATCGTACAAGTAATCAAAGAACATAGGACAAGGGTCTAGTCGAGGTTGTGCTCGTTAGCACGTGTCTGAAGTTCCTGATCACGTGTGTACACACTGAGTAACTGCGCTACATCAGGCCCTCTAGCTGGTTTACCTCCCAGCCCAAACTCAAGCCGCCATAGTGAGAGGTCTTACGGCAACCAGCCTAAAATAGTCTCTCTTAAGTGTAGCTCTGCACCCACTCCTTGGTAGGTTGGCACAAGCATGCCCAGACAAGCTACGACTAGTGGGAGGTCATTGAACGTGGACTCTCTCCGTCGAGAGGAAACACTAAAGAACCGAAGGTCACATACGCACCCGCCACAAGTAACACGACATAGCGGGTGGCTCGGTGCCACCAGACTCTGGACGGCTAGCTAGACCTACTAATCTAACAGTCTCTTAGTCATGCGACTCAGGTCAAGATCGTCATACAAAATGACTCCATGCTGTCAATCTGCCCTACTCTTAAGGTCAGAAACCATGGTTAAAAGAATCCTTAAGGTTGCTCACAACCGCCGAGTTCATCCCCTTTTCAAGGGACACCAAGAAACCCCCAGCCCCAGGCTTGGTCACACAACACTCGGTCATTGGCCATACGCATGGCTCACTTGGAAATCGCTTTCCGAAGAAGCTAACATCATGTGGGAACAGTGATAGCCACAAACCCGTCATTGAAAAGTCATACCACAATTTTAAAATATTCACACTCACTCGGCAAGGGAGCGCCATCGAGCTCGCGGGAAAATAGGGGAGCCGTGGATGCTACAGTAAAAACATCGCAAAATTGACGTCCAGAGGGAAAGTTGTGGATTCGTTGGTTCGCGAAAATGGCGTCTAGATGGTTGGTCGCTAATTCCTGTCCAAGCACGACTGAAGTAAAATTCACGTCCAAGTCTAGGATGCCAATTAAATTTAGCATTCGTCTGAGAGGGCGCCAATTCCTCAGACTAAGAAATTGATAATCTTTTGAAAAATCTAATAATATCAGGAATTGGCATCACTTCACGAAGGCGCCCATTAAAGAATTCACATCTAGTAGGAAGGACGCTGATTCATGTGGGTCGACCTGTGGGAGGCTGCATTGACCTGATGAATTGGTGTCACTTTACATAGGTGCGAATAAAAGAATTGGCGTCTTCCAGAATGGACATTATATTTTTTTTTACTGCCAACAATAACTCATTCCAACTTTAAAGTTGGAATTATCCCTCAACCCAACCCCATTCTTCTCCCTTCCATTCTCTCGCATTTGCCCTCGTGTCCTTCCTCCTATGGACAAAACCCTTCTTCCTCGTCTCGCCCTAGTGATCTTTGTTCTTCTCCAGTGGTCGACCCTACTGTAGCCTGTGAATGCTTCTCTTCTCCTCTGTCTGGGTCACCCTGTTGCAACCGATGATCTTGGCTCTTCTCCATCGTCCGTCGAAACCCTTTTCTCACCTCGTCGATCGTGGCTCTTCTTCATTTGTCCATCGCACTATGAGTGGGCCGCCCCTCTGCAACCACCCTGGGCCCCATCAACCAACGATGTTGCCCTGTTTGTACTATCACTGGCAGCCTTGCTCCTGCCAGCCTCGCCTAAGGCACCGCTGGCCCACACCAATTGCCTCCTTTCATCGCCACTGTCACACCGCCATGACCATCCTCCTATGCCAATCACCTGCGACCTCACCGCCGCCGGCCCCTGTTCCCTTTCCCTATCGTCACCCTCTCTCTCTCCTCCCTCCCTCTCTCGATCACTCTTTCTCCGTCTCCCTCCCACACTCTTGTACTCCTCTAGCCATGCAGCATAAATAGGGCTTTAAAAAAATAAAACGAGGCAAATGATTTTATGAAAAAAAGAGGGACAACAAAAAAATAGAGAGAGAAAAAATACAAAAGGAGAACACTTATGATTCCCTACCATTCGAAGCTAATCTTAAATGCCTCCGGCTAGCTAGACAGGAGTTAGACAAGGCTCACCTTCATGATGAAATATCCTGGAGATAAAAAGCCCGCATTTGCTGGTTGAAAGAAGGGAACAAAAACACCAAATTTTTTCACTCCTGTATGGCTTTGAATAGACGGCGTGGGTATATTTCCCACTTGAAGGATGCGACTAGGAATTTGGTTGAGCAATAGGGTGAGATTTCAGATATGTTTGTGAGGCACTTTTCTGAGGCCTTCTCTTCTACTGATCACACTATTGATCATCGCATTATTGACCCGATACCTACCCTGGTTTCCTCAGACCAGAATGTTGTTCTATGTCCTCTCCCAACTGATTTGGAAATTCAAAATGTTGTGTTTTGCTTATCTCCAGATAGTGCGCCAGGCCCAGATGGATTTACTGGCCACTTCTTCCAAGCCTACTGATCTGTTATTAAGGATGATATTGTTGCTGCTGTCAAAGCTTTCTTCTGTGGGCATTCTTTGCCTCGTGCTTTAACATCATCTATTATTGCTCTCATTCTGAAGAAGGACAGGCCATGTAGCTGTGGGGATTTTCGTCCTATTAGTCTTTGCATTTTTTTGTACAAAGTCATCTCCCATATTATCACGGATAGACTCTCCACTCTGCTGCCATCCCTGCTAGCAGAGGAGCAAGGTGCCTTTGTAAAAGGTAGATATATCATAGAAAATGTTTCACTGGCACAGGAAGTCATTCAGGACTTGGGCCGGAAGTGCAGAGGCAAGAATGTCATCTTCAAATTGGATATGGCTAAATCCCATGATCGTATGGAATGGGATTTCATCTTTGCTATCCTTTTGAAATTTAGATTCTCACGTGAATTCATTTCTCTTATTGACCCGTTGCTCTCAAACTGTTGGTTCTCTATCTTGGTTAATGGTTCCCTCTGTGGTTTCTTCAAATCTTCAAGGGGGGTTCAGCAAGGGGACCCTATTGCTCCTGTAATATTCATCTTGGCTGAAGAAGCTTTGAGCAGAGGCCTTGGTAACTTATTCCTGTCTCGCAAGGTAGGCTACTATCAAACTTATAGGCTTTGTAGGCCTGTCACCCATCTTTTATTTGCTGATGACACGCTCATTTTCTACAATGGCTCTATTTGGTCCATTCTGCCAAAAATTAACAATGCGCGCTGTGAATTCTAATTTCTAATGCAATCCCTCAACAAACCCCACTAACCCTTCGGGTGCCTCATCAGCCTCCTGGGTGGCGTCCCCAGTTCATGGTAATGGTAATTCGGTACTTGTACCAGGTTATCGGTACCATGGACTCTGGGTCGTTACATCAGTTCTCAGAAGTTGAAAATAACATCAACCTTAGTGTTCAGCATGTTCATGGTTGGAGTCGATGCGAGCTGATGTTGTTTAGGTGCTTGAGTCAGTGCATCACATGTAAGGTCGATGCTAGATAGATCTTGTACATACTAAGGTTGATGTTAGTGTGTACGTGTACTCACTAAGGTCAACGCTAGTGTGTATATGCTCAAACTAAGGTCATTGCTACTTTGCCTGTCAGCAAAGTAAGGTCGATGCTAGTTTGCCTATTGAAGCAACTAAGGTCGATGTTACTTTGCCCGTTAGCAAAGCAAGGTCGATGCTAGTTTGCCTTCATGCATTATAAGGTCGGTGCTACTCTGCATTGTTTCATACATAAGGTCGACGCTAGTTGCCATGCTTGCATATTAAGGTTGGTGCTAGCTTGGTCAGTGCATTTATAAGGTCAATGTGAGTTCTGTCTAAACTTACACTGAGGTCGATGCTAGTTGGCCTGCATGCTTATAAGGTCAATGTGAGTTTTTATCTAAACTCATACTGAGGTCAATGCTAGTTGTGACACATGCATAGTAACTGAGGTCGATGTATCTTTCAATTGTCAGTTCATGCACAATAAATCAGGTTGATGTTAGCTGATATTGTCTCATGCATTAGAGTCAGCTTTAGCTGTTATGTCATGCATCTAGGTCGATGTTAGTGAGTTGTGTCTTGCATCCTAGGGTCGACATTAGCATGCATTATCCAACATCCAGGTCGGTGCTAGTTATCCTTGCCTCGTACGTAAGGTCTATGCTAGTTGGCTTTACTTCATGTATAAAGTCGGTGCTACCTGACTTTGTCATCTACATCAAGTCAGTATTAGCTTGCATGGTCAGTGGCTAAAGTCAGTGTCAGCAGACTTAGACATGTGTTAAAGCCAATGCATATATTTTATTTTCTTCCCTTTCATATTCATAACATGTTAATGTCTGAGCAACTCATTATTCATATGCTCTATGTATTATGAAGTTATGCCTTAGAGTCGTGTTAGTTACTTTATTTCTTTATGGAGTCAGTTATTGTATTAGAGTCATTTGAGGTTATGATAGTGATGTTTAAGTGGCTTGATGATTATTGTAATAAATTAGAATCTTTCATGATCAATAGAATTATTTCTCTCCATAGCACATGTGTAAATACTTAGATTAACATATTAATATTATTTCTACCTATTTCTGACTGTACGTTCTGATATTCCGCGTCGGGACGTGACACCTACCCTCGGGTGACCCACTAAGGCCCACAATTCTGACAGGTAAGGCTTGGAGACGGCCAGCTCCTCCATAGTGATGCCTTCTCCCTCCTTGACCTCCTTCACTATTCACTCCTCTGTCGACCCCCTCGTTGCACCCCAAAGAACATATGATGGCTCCCCTAAATCACATCGGCCTTGTCCTCATTGATAACCTTTATTGAGCCTTGACTGTCATTGGTCCCTGACTTGCTTGAGCACGTTGAGGCCATCACAGATCTCCCACCTGGTGAGGTTCCCTACCTCAAGCGGGTCTCTGACGCTCCCTACGAGCTCTTCGCTTGGTTCCTCCTGGAAGCCTCGACGTCACCTGTGCTGCCTGACTAGGTCATCAGGAAAGAGAATTGCTCGCTCAAGAGGGGAGGACATCACCACTACGATGTGAAGAGTGGCCGTGGGTGCTGAGGGGGAGAGCGTGAAGGGTTGAGTGAAGGATCTGAGCTTGTTGATTAATGAGAGGGGACACCACAATAGTTACATGGAGATTTTCGTGAGCTTCCTTGTGCAACAGTAAAGGCGACGGGTGGTGTCATTGCCACTAACATCTTAGATATTATAGCACTCGTTGCTGGTTGAAATGACATCCATAACCCTTACTAGTAGTGCTCCCCCCTCTCCCTTTTGACAATGGCAATTCCCAAAGAAGTGAAAGCTACAATAATCGTCCTATCTCTCTCCAATCCTCTCTCTTGCCCTCACAATCACTCTCAGTCAAGTCACAATTGTCAATGGTTGGGTTGAGTTTAGAATTGGAAAGGGGAGGGAGAGGAAGACATACATTTTCGATATTTTGCATGTCCTATTGATTTTCGTGGCATATTCTTAGAATATTCATCATTTGTTAATAGTTTAGATATCACAAGAGTATAACTACAATCATTTGGAGTATCAATCAAGGAAGTATATTAAAATGCATGCCAGAAAAGTTAGGTCACACTTAACAGGACTGGCATCCCTTGGGTAGAGGCTAGCCTCCGCCCAGTACTATAGTTGATTGATTGATCACTTAGATCAAGTAAGTGAATCTTATAGGTATAGTTCCCTCACACTGAATCGATAATTGAGGTCAAATTGGTTCAGAAAGTGGTTTAAGTTTGAAAATTTTAAAAAGTACTATAGAGATCCATTTACCCACCCTCTGGATCTCACTCTGAGTGGTTGTCCCGTGTAGAGGTTTTAGGCCAGTTACGTGAGGGCCCCTTGCCTTTGCAGCCTAAGTTTGACTGGGGGGAACCGGCTAGAGGACCCGGCCTTCAGCAGATGGTTTGTGTGTGTACACGTAGTCGGGGGCAGTGGGTGCGTGTTGACGAGCACAATCCCAACTAGTCCTTGTTTTGTGGTACAGTGTACTGTGTCTCAGTTTTCGCCTGGGGCGAGTAGGGAGACACTTGAGCTTGCGGTGTAAGTCGTCGGAAGACGCTTTTGGTCTCATTGTCAGTGGGGTACTACTCCTGTCACTTGAGAGTTTTGGCACTGGTTTCTGCCTGGTGAGGTTCATTGTTTTGGTGGCGTATCGTCCTAGTTACTCATGTTCGAGACGAGGTTCCTTTGCCGCCCATGAGAGTCATGGCTCTTTCGATAGTCAGGCGGGTGCTACCCTTTGTGTGGGGCATGGTTCATTCGCTGAGGTTCTATTGTTTGACAGTTTTTCCAAGGGTGTTGGTTCAGCGTGTGGCCGTGTTGCGTTGTTAGTGGTTTTGTCGGTGAGGACGGACTGCCCGACCGTGGGAGTCGGGATAGTGTAGAGGGCTTGTGTGTGTTCCCTCCATTTACCATCTTCTGGTTCCAGTCACCGTCGTTGCGTTGTACCTGTGTTATCATACTGTTGTTGCCACTGTTGCTCTTTACTTGTTGTTCCTACACAGTTCTTGTTTACTGCCTTCATTGTGGTGGGGACTCGCGGGACCCCTACCGAGCCAATGAGATGAGACTCACCCGCTGCTTTTCAGGTGCAGTGTTCTCCTTGGAGTGGAGCATTCTTGTCGGAGGTTCGTTAGTTGCCAACTGGCCAGGTTGCCGGGTGTGCCCCGAGGTAATGTATGTTCCCCTTTCCTTGATGGTGCTGCTGAGGAGTGGCTGACAAGTGGAGGCCGAGAAGGAAAATTTGTCTATTCTTGCTGCTCGTGTGGATACATCTAGAGGCCGGACACTTGAATGGCTAGCAACCCGACGAGCCTCTACTCGATCGTCTTCAGGCATCTGGGAATTAATTAATCCCACCAAGATATAGAATTGTTCTTCCTAAGCGGGTTCCCTTAGAATATATTTTTTGATTTTGATCGCCAGCAACGATCCACTTCTTAGGGTTTCATTGTTTCTGCTGCATCTCTAATCGAAACCTTACAAGAGCTCCATAGAGGCAGGTAGCAGTTGAAAACCTTTTTGGGAAGACATAACTTTGAGCGTGGATCAAGAAACCAAACATGCACATACAAGTCAAAAACTCTGCACAGATCTCCCATCAAAAGGTATGCAGTGACATGAACTCAAATTAGAGAATTATATTCATTCAATCAAAATACAAGTTGCCAAAGACTGGCGGAATCACCCTCATGTGACCAATGTACAAGCGTATGGAAAAAGAAATGTGTCTGACCACAGCAACGTGCAACTCCAACACCTCATCCTTCCAGCACTATCATCATCAGGTTATCTGCCAGCAAATGCGATATCTCCATGAGCAGACACCTCGGATCCCTATTGTTTCGCCGGAAGCAGACCAACTAGGGATGTCACTGGCGAGAAAATCTGTAGTAGGAAAGAAGGGTGGAGGCCCCGTTCATCCCTGACCGACAGGGGGCACTGAAGCAACAAGACTAGTGTCAACCAGCCGACTGTCCATGCTTACAAACTGACCTGAGGGGGCTGGTCTCCCTACAGGCCATCATCGGCAATTGGCAGAAGAACGCTGAGACCCACACCGCCCGGTTAGTAGACCGAGTCCACAAGCCAACAAACGGAGAACGGCTTCCTCGCCTTCCATCACCCCCGCTCACAAGGCTTGGCCTAGGTGCTCCCTCGACGGAGCTCTGCCTAGGTACTTGGTCCCCGATCTTGGCCCTCTTGTCATCAGGCTCCTCCTCGCCATCGCTGGCCTCTGGGCCATAAGGTGTTGAGGGGGGAGGTAGGGGAGGCTCTGGGACACCAAGGTTCCTCGCCGTAGCCACGACAGCAGCTACCCAGCCTTCCTGGAAGCCACGATCATGAGCCAGCCTGAAGAACTTCAAGGCCATCTCGGTCAACTCGGCTTGATAAGTCAGAGACAAATGGCAGCGGTCCACTGCCTCTTCTTCGGCAGTGGATACCACTGAGCACAGTTCAGTGAGCTACGCCCCTACCTCTCGAGCCCGGTCTTCAGCTGCTTGAACCTGTGCTTTCAGCGTGGCTGCATGAGCTTCAGCCGTCTCAACCCAAACCTAGAAGAGGTCGCGGCCCCGCTCCAGCCGGTGAACGTCCACTCCACCTGACGTAGCCATTCCTAAAGCCCGATGACCTAAGTCTAGGTCGCCCTCTTGCGCTCCTCGAGCACCTCATAGTTGGCTGCCAAATCGGTCTATACGGCATGGCTGGCGTCCAGCTCTCGAGTGAGGATACTGTAGTGATGCCTCCATAAACCGAGGGCCCTAGTGACGGTACACACGCTCTGCACGGCCAAATCCGTCAACTCCTTCTTAGCCCCGGGACCAAACACCCCGACACTCTCATACCAGTTGACGCTCTGGTTCAAGAGATCCACTACTGCCCTGGGCCCCGCACGCACAACTGTAACCCCCTTAGGCAGTGAATGTTGGACTTGCGATGGGAACTTGGATGATAGGAGGCAAGTGGCCTCATTAGCAATGGGGGCTTTGCCCTTATCTTGCCTCTCTCCCATAGGGGCAGGCATGATGGGAGAGGGGATGGACTCATCGATCGACAGCAGCGGTGGGACCTCATGAGGAGGAGGTGCCTCAGACAACGATGGCAGAACCCGACTTCGAGCCAAAGCAGAAGCCCTGCTCCTCTTCTTTGAGCCACACTGGCTATCCAGTGTCGCCAACTCGTCCACGGACAGTGGAACACTATTGCCACCAGTCATGGTAGGCTCTCCTTCCGCAATGCTGGCGGCCCCCTCAGAGATGTCCCTCTGAGTACTCGACCCGCCACTGACTGAAGGCACCCCTGACGGGCTCACCAGAGGAACGCTTGTGGAGACTGGGTATTGGAGGCGCCTCGGAGCAAATGCGAACTCGGCCTGGGGAGCAATGACGGTCACCTGACCAGCTCCCGGCTCGACGTGATCTACGGGGTGAGGAGCACACTGCGGCAACTCGACGATCTCATACCGTAGCTCCGACGTCCCCTGAGCCCCTTCCAAGGCAACAGGAGAAGCATTAAGTCAATTCGCCACGAGCAAGTCTGACAGAAAATCAATGGGAATACCCTAAGGTAGGGGGGCTCACTCCCAACTCTCGCAGCACCGCTGGAGTCAACTCAAAATCGACATTGTAGAGGGGGAAGCAGAGAAGAGCCTTTATCTTCTTAACCTCCCCCCGCGTCACCAGAGGACACCTACCAGCCCACACGGGGTGGAAACCTACGGACCACCAAGGACCGCGAACATCTGCCCTGGTAATGTATATATAGCGCTCTGCCCAATGCTTGAGGTTGGACGCAGCCTCGGAGACACTGACGAGGAGTCGGTGAGGCCTAGCCTTAAAGTAAGTGAAGGAGGTATCAGAAGGACAATTCTGGAGAGGATAGAATGGTCAGAAGAGGTGAACCATCGGTTCCATTGAAGCTTTCTGGCACATGGAGATAAAATCGCAAAGAATATGGTAGGAATTAGGGGAGAGATCCTCTGGATGTCGGCCTTAGTGGTGAAGGACTGAATCGATGAAAGGCTGAATTAGAAGATAGAATCCCGCCTAGAAAGAAGCAATGAAGACTCTGCTCCCACCCGGAGGCAGACTTAGCATATCATCATCCATAGCCAGGAAGACGATGTCAAACTCTGGAGGGATCTGGAAAGCTTCCTGCAGCCCATGAACCACCCTATACATTATCAATAGTAGTGAACAGGGATGGCTGGAGCTTGCGATCGACGTGCTCGGGGCACCAACGCGGCCAGGATCTACTTCCTCAACAAAAGATGTGGGACTGACACAGTGAGCTCCCCTATGGGGTGGCATGGTTACAGGAGACAAAGAAGTACAGGCAAAGGAATGGGATCCTCACCAGGTGAAGGAAGAATTATCTTTCTGCTAGCAGGGCAACCGACGGGACGACAAGGGAATCATCAAGGGGTTCCCTTAGTCACCTTTATAACCGTCTACGACAAGCCGAAGCCTCCGAATCTTGAGGCAGGTGAAAAGCTGCCTGTCCCTATCATGGTACGGTTGCCACGACCAATCGCCTGTTTAGAGCCCGCGCCCCCAGACGAACAGGGCCTACGTCATGAGTACAGTGGCGACACCAGTCACCACTAGAGGCACCTTGCACGCCAAGCACACGGATGGGACCACCGGTCCCTATGAGGTGCAGAGATCACTCTCGAGTCCCCAACCAAAAATGACCCTCTTGTGATCGACTCTCAGCTCCCTACAAAACTGCTCGATAACTGAGAGTAGGGGGGCTGGTGAGAAGGGTAAATTTGGCCTGACCCATGACCAGCCTATTAACAATAAGCCCAATCTGGCTTTGGGTCTGCAGCGCGCCCACGAGGTGCCCGATGGTCGCAACCCATTAGGGAGCAGCCCACTGCCACTTAGCGTCGACAACATGGTGAAGGGCTATGGCCTAGGCATGGTGACCGCCGAAAAATCCTCTGACGACCGACCGTTACTCTTTCCTTCCCCATGACATCGGCCTTGACTCCATAAATGGGCGAGCATGACCCGCGAGCACCGTGAGACTCGCCCAATGACCAGTCGATGTTGGAAACATCACCCTCCAACGGGAAGCTCCCGTCAACTTCGCAGGAGGCGTTACTCCACTATTCACGCCCTTCCCTGTTAAGGGATAGGCCCCTTGCTTTAGGACAATCTGCTATAAAAGGCACATCTGTAGAGAAGAGGACACGGTGGATCATTCTGCCAAACTACTACGCAAGAGGATATGGCTACTAGCCCTGCTACCCGGAGAGAAGGAGGGGACGACAATCCACACTCGAAGAGAAGTTCCCTCTAGCGACTTACCATCCAATGAGCACTCGTCGAGTGACCACTGGGAGCAGCGAGCACTCGTCTGGAGGATCTACGCGGCTCTTCAGCCTTCTACGATGATCCCTCTCTCTCTCCCTCTCATCTGCTCTTCTCTACCCTTTATTATCCCATTGCTGACTTAAGCATCGAGGGGTTGTCCCCTGGGGTAACACCCGGGACTCCTTCTAACACCCCCTGTTTCCTGCTATTTGCAGGCTTCCACGGGTGCGGGATGACTTCTCCATTCAATAAATAGAGAAGGAGGTACATGGCGTAGAAACTAGATTTCTGCCTCTACACTTCCTGGCATCGTCTGTGGAAAGACCGAGCGAAAAGCTATGGCACCCTGTGGAAGCCTCCGCAACACTAGCAACCGTGGGCATGGTTCCCATCAGGGACCCAACTCCCGCCAGGGGTCGCAGGAAGCATCTTCTGCCCATCCCCGACAAGAGGTCACCCTGAGCGACCTAGAGGAAATCCGCCAGCAGATCCAGGCCCTAACAGGACTCTGCCAGGATCTTTGGAACCGGTCGGTGAAACACTAGTGCGTCCTGCTCGAACGATGGCATGGCGAAAGGGCACAGACCGAAGAGAATCCTCGTCAAGTGCGAGAGGCCTCCCATGCCTTAGTTGCGAGGACCTGCCGATCGCGCCATGCCTGCACCAAGGGAGCATAGCCCACTGCACTCCAACCTGGAGATGGATCACCGGCTCCAATGCATTGATGAAATAAAGGACAAAGTCAGATGCTTGGATGACGTCCTCCTGGCCGCCAAAAATTGCGGTCTGATCAACGACTACTAGGACTTTCATGCTCCCTTCTCGAGGGAGATCATGGAAGTGCCCATCCCGCCAAAGCTCCAGCTGCCGTCGTTCGCCCCCTACGACGGCACCACAGACCCGGCCGATCACATGCACAGCTTAGAGTCCCACCTGATATTCCATCGGGCCTCGGGCACTGTGAAATGCTCGACATTCGTTATGACCCTTCGGGATAACGCCTGTGCCTGGTTCGAGTCCCTACCGGTCAGAATCATCTCCTCCTCCCAGTAGCTTAAAAAGCTGTTCAAGGAGAATTTCGTTGGCTGTCGAAAGGTGGCTAAGTCAGTAGTGACCCTATTCACGCTCCAGCAAGGGAAAGAAGAAACACTGTGGGACTTTGTGTCCCACTTCCACGTGGAGGCGCTCCAGATCCCGCACCTCGACGTCGGCATCACGACCACTGCACTTACCCAAGGGATGCGGGACCACATCCTCTGACATGCACTCGGAGTAGAAGCCCCGGTGACCCTTCCTAATCTCCTAGCTCTGGCGCAGAAGCACGCACGATGTGAGGAAAATACGGCGGCCCATGCCGCGCAGTCAGAACCGATCAGTCTGACTGAAAGAGACCCTCCGACTCGCCACGCGAAGGGCGGGCTAAGCGGGAGCGACGCAATGGAGACCGCCGCGACTGTCTAGAGAAAGAAAGGGGCAATTATCACAACTACACGCCCCTGACGGCGCTGCCCGACCAAATCCTGATGGAAATCCGCAAAGAATCATTCCTCAAATGGCCTCCTTGGATGAAATCAGATCCGAGCACGAGGAACAAGAAGAAGTATAGCCAGTATCATCATGACCACGATCACGACACCATAGAGTGCATCAACTTAAAGGACGCCATCGAGGACCTCATCCACAGAGGACTCCTTGATAAATTCCTTGCTAAGGCCGCGGAGAAGCAACAACGAACACGTCCGCCCATCGACAATCGACCCTACAGAAAGGAGATCATGATGATCTCCGGGGGGCTGACTGCGGATGGAGACAGCGCAAGCAGGTGATGATGATACGCGTCAGTCGTCCACACTGTGGAACGAGGCATCGATGCCCGAATGGAGGTCGCCTCCGTAGGGCACTTAAAGGATACGATTGTTCTCTCAGATGATGAGCTAGATGATGTAACTGCCCCCCATTTGGATGCACTGGTGGTCTTAGCCACCATCAACTAGTGTACCGTGCATCACAACTTGGGGGATAATGGAAGTAGCCCTGACGTTATTGCGTACAATTGTCTTGTGCTCATGGGTGTGGATTTGTCTAGACTCACACCATTGCACACACTGTTGTATGGATTCTCTGGCACTACAGTCCACCCAGAAGGACATGTATCACTCCTGATCACATTTGGGACCACACCGAGAGAGGTAACCTTCCTCACAGATTTTACGATCGTCCACACAATGATCGGGTATAATGCCATCATCGGGCGAGGGATCCTCGGCACACTTCACGGCGTCCCCTCCTCTTACCACCAAAAGCTCAAGTTTCCTACCCCAGGGAGTAGGAGAGGTCCGTGGAGATCAAAGGGAATCCAGAAGGTGCTACCTCATTTTAACACGTGACCGGTAGCTCGAGGAGACACCACCCAAGAAGAAGGCAAGAATTGAAGACCTAGGTCCAAGCACGAGCACTCTAGCAGAAGACTTATACCTCATCCAGGTAGGAGACAACCCAAGTAGAACATCAAAAATCAGGGCGACCCAATCCGACCACGGTAAAGAAGCCTACGTAAGCTTTCTCACTGCCAACCAGGATGTTTTCGCTTGGTCCAAGGATGAACTCTCCAGAATCCCACCAGAGGTCATCATACACCAACTTAGGTTGGACCCGCCCTGCCGCCCAGTTCAGCAATGCCAAAGGCGTTGTAACCCTGAGCGACAGGCCATTATTAGGGAGCAAGTGAGTGAGAAAGAATGCTCAGGGCTACTTAGGCCTACCTGGTACCTGGACTGGGTGGCCAATGTCGTCCTAGTTCCCAAGAGCAATGGGAAGTAGCGGATGTGTGTGGATTATACTGACCTCAACAAGGCTACGTGCAAGGATAGCTTCCCCATGCCATGGTGGAACATTTTTTTATTTATTCATTTATTTATTTATTTATGTAGGCATGCCAATCACTGAATGATAAATTTTATTATGCGCACTGTCTGACTAACCAGACGAAAGTGAGTGATCGTGTCAAGACTCAAAACCTGGCGCACCATAAAGGTTATGGCGTTAATTACATCTCTCCAGAAGAGACAAAACCCTTGATTAATCGCCAAAATTGAAATACCATGGGGCCCATAGAATATATGAAAGATGCGATTGCATGCAAGCACACAATATGGTAGTATTTATTTATTTTCTGGGAAATCATAAATTTATCAATTTTAGATAAAATGAAATAAAGGAGTGACTTTCATGATAGGCACCAATTAAATGAGCGCCTGCCAAGAAGGATGCCAAAATTCTGACCGCTTGATTCTCCATGTTTCTAACCCTTGACCGTGAGTTCTTGGCACTCTTATCTCACATCTGTAGATGGAGTCCCTATTTTAGTTTATACCATTTATCCCTCAACTCTCAGTGATGTTTGAACCCTCTGCGAGATATTCCTTCCTTCGGACTGGTGATTTCATCATAGAGACCTTCGTAAGTCTACACGAAGTCTTGGATTCCCTCAAGGTCACCGAGCAGGTTGTACCCTAAAAACCCATGACACCGTGTCTTGTCATGTCACTTTGAAGAAATGTGATGCTTTAGCCCTTTTAGAGCACTGTTCTTGCCTCATTGAGAAGTTTGTAGTCTGTCAGTAATTGGTGACACTGACCTTGGTGCCAGAAGGAATTGGCGACTTGTCCAGTGCCGTTATTTACTGAATAGCGACTTGAGTCTGGGTGCTATTTTCATCCAGTCTATACTATTCACAGGAATTGGTGACCATGTGTGTGGGCGCTATTTCTGAAATCATGGCAGCTTGATGGGTGCCATTTACCCAGTTTCACGCCATGTCTTGATTTTCGTAATGATTGATGAGGAGTCATACCTGTTCACAGTGCTGCCCTTGAATTCCTTCATTCATGAAGTCTACCTTATCATCTTACAATAGTTATTTCTTGGAATTCCATATTGGCTATAACTATAGTGGATGTCTAAAATATACATGACTCAATGCTTGTGCATATTGGGCCCGATCTGGTCCTAGGAGAAGCACCCGAAAATACTTGTGCCCATGGGAGCTATATTGATCACGGTGTGGCATCGCACTGACGTGCATGACTTACTAGATTGACATTCCACAACTCGTACTTGACTCATACTTGACTTGACATGACATGACTTGCGTGGACCGGAACAGGTATTTACTTGCTTGATATTATAATAGCCAATTCTCGTGACATGACTTGATATAATTACATGCTTGACCATCTTGATGTATTCTACATTAAGATCTTGAAATCTTGATAGTTCATCTCTTGCAATACTCTCTCTCTCTCTCTCTTGTCATTTTCTTGCGTACATGCATAGCTAGACGGGGAGGGCCTGGAGCACGGCCCGTACCTCCGCTTCTTGCCTCGCCAACAGGCGTGGATGAGGGAACCCTGATGATGCGGTCCCTTGAAGTTGACCCTTCGGAAGAGGGAGAGACCTTTCCCGCGTGCCTGCGGTGGAGGGGGTTCCAGAGGAATACTTCTTCATCTTGTGTCTCTTCAGCTGATGGCATAGGTTGTTTATTGTGGCGGGCTTCCTGCAGGGCTGCAGCCTTGGCGGGGTCGCCGCCGAGTGGAGCCAAAATCGATATCACGTCGGCCTCGTAGTAGTCTCCCGGTGAGAAGCCCAAACTCGGATGCTTGGTAAATTGTAGCAGCGTCTAGTCTAGGTTTGGTGGGTTCCACATCTTTTCAAACATCTCCTTCTGGCTGGAGGGTTGATAAAGAGGTATCCTTTATCTCGTGATCATTTCGACCGTCCGGTCAGTCATATGGGGGAGACCCGAGATCGGGACGTGTGGGTCATGTAACACGTTAGGGAGTCGGAAATTATCATCTCATCTGACTGGCTATTCTTCGGCCACATAGAAAATAGTGGGCAGGCCTTCAGGATTCGGCACCTCAAAGGTCCCCAGTTGCTCGGTCGCTTGGCAGTCGAGCTCCGGTACTGGCTTAATGATTCCTGGCGGGACTCTGACATCCTCTAGTAGGTCCTCGAGGTGAGGTGCCCCCGGTGTGGGATAGATGGCGAGGGAAAATGTCCTAAATATCCCTTCTTCTTCTGCAATAAACGGCACATGCGGAGGATCCACAGAGCCTGGGGGTGGTGGAGGAAACCAGCCATCCAATTTTATTTTCTTCTTCCCATTATCCCGGGTAGCTTTAGGAGCCTGCTTCATCTCTTCCAAGTACAGATTAGCATCTGACAAATGACACTCGAACATCTCGAACGGGTGGAGGTCAGCAAAGATTCTGACTTCTTTTCTCTCATAGGGGTACTTGATGCACTGGTGTAGGGTGGACGGCACCACTCTGTTCTGGTGTAGCCAAGGCTGGCCGAGTAGCGCCTTGAAGGAAGTATTGGAGTTGATGACGTGGAACTGGACTTTGGTGGTGAAGTCACCGAAAGACAGGTCGAATTCTGCAACCCCCATGGGCACCTCGCATTTCTGGTTAAAGCCAGCAATCTTGACGTTCTTCACTTCGACCAGGTGGGTTATTTTCATATTTTGGGGAAAATATATATGTTTTTGGGTGTGAGCCAGATCGAGTGTTTTGATTACGTTTTTGGGATTTAAATGGGCCCTCTCGGTGCTAGAGAGGCTGGGGATTGGTTTTCCCTTGTTTTCCCCCTTCACATGGGTGTGAACGGTGCATGGAATGGGGTTTTCTACAGTGTTCGCCATTTTCGCGCTCAGGATGGGGTAGCGGTCCTACCAGGGACCGCCACCGGATGGGGCGGCCTTATGGAAGACCGCCAGGGGTCCCTTATCTCGGTTCGAGGGTTGCGGTCTCGCGATGGACCACCACCGAGCTTAGCGGTCTCAAGGAGACCACCAATCAATGCCTAGCGGTCAGGGTATGACTATTTTTCTGTTTCTTAGTCGTTCAGATTCGGGTAGGGTAGCGGCCTTGCGACACTGCCACCTTACGGCTAGCGGTCAGGCCAAGGACCGCCACCTTGCTTGGCAGTCTGGGAAGTGACCGCCTTCATCCCGAGTGTCTCCGGGACTTTGTGGTCCTGGCTGGACCGCTAGGCCAAGCCTTGCAGTCCTGAGAGGGCCGTCAGGCACTGTGATGGCCCAGAGAGGACTGCCACTTGGTTTTTGTGCTAGCCATGTTCGTTTCCCATTGTGTTGGCCTGCGATCGACCCGGTTGTGACCTAGTGGTTGACCTTCGACCTCGTGGATGTCCTGGACACCGTGGGTTCTGTGTTCGTATTTTTGGGGATATCCGGATGTACCGAGTTATCTTGATTAACGTGCCCATAGATCTTGGGGGTCTGGGTGACCCCGTGCGCTCCAGGCTTCTGGGTTTTGTTAGATTGAATCGCCATAAGTCAACATGAGTGCAGAGGCTCTTCCCCGCACGACGTGGGTTTCTTCAGAAAAGTGGTTTCCAAGTGGGCCATGTGTGTGGCCTCGGACTGTGAGTCCGGTTAACAAGCCTGGGGATGGAGGTTTTCTGTTCATCCCCTGGAGGAGGGATCAACTCGACGGCTTGTGAGTTGTCTTGGGAATCATGTTACCATGATTTCAGACCTAGGGATTAGGCTAGATTGATGACAGTGTGTCGTCCCATGCGACAGTCTTGACCCAAGTCGTGTGACTCAAAGACCATTTGTAACGACCCAAGATCTGAGTACCAGAAAGGAACCAGTGCGGAGTTCAATTTCATTCTTACTTACTTCATCTCTCAAGAAGTGGTGTTTTATTTCAATATGCTTAGTCCTAGAATGATGAACAGGATTTTTAGTCAAGGAAATAGCACCGGTATTATCACACCGAATAGGAATGCATCCTAGTTTTATGTGATAGTCAATAAGTTGGTGTTTAATCCAGAGTACTTGGGCTGCACAATTTCCTACTGCAACATACTCTGCTTCAGCAGTGGAAAGAGCAACAGTGTGTTGCTTCTTAATGCCCAAGACACTAGACAACCGCCTAGATATTGACAATACCCACTAGTGCTATTTCTTTCTTTTTTTTTAAACAAAAAAACGACCAACAGAACAGCTACTGGTCGAGTGCACCCTCCCTCAGAGAGGGAAGATGTTCTCACTCCCCCAGGCTGTAACTATGGCCCTAAATTTTATTGATATTGGAGAAGGAAAACAAAGGCTATTGGGCATACCCCCGAGGAAAGAGAGGGCAAACAATATCTACAGAAGATAAGCCCTTGAGAGAAACAAGAAGGAAAAAAAGAGACAAGGGACAAGGGATTACAGCCAGAAGAACTAGGTAGTACGAATGGCAGGCAGCCCAGCCTTATCCATCTTGAGAGCTCCCTTGGCCAGCCGTGGGAGATCCCCAACTTGGGTAAAGACTAAATTATTTGGAGCACTACAGGCATAGGAAGCCAAGGAGTCAGCAACTTGATTACCCTCTCTGTAAGTATGCTGAATCAAGCAACCACTTTCTTGAAAAAGGTCCAATATCCTCCTCCACCATGGGAGCACCGTCCAACTAGGGGCCACACCATTTCGAACAGCCTCAACAAGAAGGGCACAGTCTGAAAATATAGTCGTCAGACTTAAACCAGCAAGCTTCGCAATAGATAACCCATCATGCAAAGCTCTAGCCTGAGCCAGCAGACTGTTACCATGGTCATAATGGAAAGCAAAACCAACAATCAACCTTCCACAAGGGTCCCGAACATAGCCCCCACCTCCACACCTGCCGAGATTGCCCTTCGAGGCCCCATCTACATGCAGAGTAAACTTATGCGAAACCAATCTACAGACAACCAAAAGGGGCTGTTTGAGTTTTACCCAGGGGAACAATTGAAAAGAAGCCAAGCAGCTAATCTGAGCCGGGGACAGAGGCTTGTGAAAACGGGTGACTCTCTAGACCTATATGGATGGACCAATACAATTTTAAAATATTTTTTTTTTTTTGAAAATGACTACCCTAGACTCAAACCGACTCTGATACCAATTTGATGTGGGATGACTATGGGACTCGACTCGAAACTGAGACTCTAAGTGACGATGGAATTCTTTGGACGACGCGACCAGTAATGACACACAAGACTCGACACCTAACTGGGTTCCTGAAGAGGCGAACGTGCCCCAAATAGAAGTACTCGCTCACAGTTGTCCCCAGCGAGGGAAACGTGTCGATCGGCACGGTTGAGAAACCAACTTTGAGTCTCGGGTGGTTAGTTTACTCTCGTGCTCGGAACGAGTCACGGGATGGGTCACACTCTCTCAACTCACAGCGGTGACGCAATAAGATAAGGCTATGAAAGTAACCTACTCACACGCAGCAGCTTCTAGAGTATATATTAGCTAGCAAAGCGACAAACAGAGAGGGCGGGTGTACCTCCATGCTCGGGACGTAGGGAAGACTTCCCAGCCGAGATTCGTGACTCCTGGTACAGCAGTGATCATTAAATTACAGCAGTCATTCTACAGCCCATTCCATGCAGGGAGGTAATAGGCGACATGTGGGGTCCGGGAGCATTAATCTCGGGTTGGCGGGCAGCAGTCGATGGCGCTCGGGTGGACGCGGTCGACCAGTTCAGCACTGTTCACTCGGGCCTGTAGGACAGCACGTCGGACCCTTTGTTGGTACGGTGACGTTCGGGGTGGGTCCTAGTTGCAGCGATGGGCAGGAGCATTCCTGGAGTGCCCCGGGTCGATCCCCGGGAGCAGCGGTCACCGGAGAGGAGGTGGGCGATGTCTTGGGAATTAATTCCCAAGGCTGTCCCGCAGCTCTACTTCAGGTTGGATCTGCGCACTCCGACGAGAATAGCCGGTACGCCCAGCCACGACGTCGGATCGAGACAAGATTAGCGCCGTTTCGAAGAGAACTTGAAGAGCTTCGATATACTGGAATTCCAGAACCATCCATTGGTCTGAAAGGAAATGTCAGGCTCTGTAAATTGGGTGATGGTTCTGTCCTAAAACTCAGAACCCACAGGGCAGACTGGAACCTTCCTGGTTATGAGCTTTGACCGGGAATCACATGAATGAATTAGGACCTGAGATTTTTATGGTGGATAGATTACTTTTTAATTAATAGTTTAAATTTAACAATTATACTAGAGTCTAGTCTAAAGGAAAGACGAGCAGTGCAGTCCAAGTACAGTCGATAGAAAAGAAAGATGTACATTGAGGTCGGGGGAGCCTGACGAAGGTACTGCTGGCAGCTACGAACACGTCACACCAGGAACCGCGGAAGCAGAACGACGCCACCCACCTGAAAAGTAGGGGTGAGCCTCGTGTCACTAGCTCAGTAGGGGTCACGTGGAACCCCACCAAAAAACACGCAGTAATACCGAACAATAGCAAAAACAACAGGTGTAGCAAAGTAGGAAAACTACACTAGAAGGCTGTAAAGAAGAGGGAGCAGGAGTAGGGAACAAGCAAGGAAGAGGGAAGCTAAAAGAAAAGGGAAAAGCCATACCAAATGAGTGCGGCTATCGAACTAACCTCGGCTCCCAAGCTACTCCTAACAGCAACAGGAGGGCAAACTCTGAACAGGTGAAGTCAGAAGTTGTCGATCCGTTGAAAAGCACGAGGCCTACAAGGCCAGACAATAATTCTAGAAAGGACCTAGACAAACACCGACCCGACATGACTAAAACATCGTGCACTAGGCACAACACTATACTGACCTCGGGCAAAGCCACAAGGAGGCTGACCTGGAAAGGTCACGACGCTCGAGAAATATGAGAGTCACTCAGAAGTCACGTGTCACATGTCTGAAGTACTCCCCTCACTAGAAGAACAGCCAGCTGCATCCACTGACGTATTATGCTGTGCCTACGAGTGGCTTATCTGCCTGTCATCCAAAAGCACGACCGAGACCAAGACACTGTCAGAACCAGAATAGAACTATAGTCGCGAGTGACTAGCCAGGGTCACGCCCGTCGACACAAGTCCAAAGCCCCTGACCACGTGTGCACACACTTGCTCTCGCCTAAGCCAGGCCTCTAGCTAGTATTCTCCCCCCATAGGATGCTACGATCGAGGACACTACTATCGAGCGCGGGAGCCCACGGAACTAGCTTAAAAATTATAAATTAGGAAATGCCCTACCGTAAAGGCTGACACGCTGAAACGTGTCGTAAGGCTATGACTAGTGGAGGATCACGAGACACTGACTCTAAAACATTAGTGCTGGAGTACAGACAGACCAGAAGCACTACTACACGTACTACGAAGCACCAATAAAAGGTAAATTACATGATTTAGGACTCAAATAAAAAAGGATAAATGACCAGATGACCTAGTGGTAAGTAACAAGGTGTAATCTCGAAGAAGGACCGTCTCCTAACTGCCTCCGGGACGGAGAGAAGTGCCGAGCCATAGGGAATCCT
Organism: Amorphophallus titanum; assembly: GCA_024336825.1. NCBI lineage: Eukaryota > Viridiplantae > Streptophyta > Magnoliopsida > Alismatales > Araceae > Amorphophallus > Amorphophallus titanum. The sequence continues at coordinate 8,845,249 of JANBPO010006859.1, read as the reverse complement.
GAGTGATGCCCTCATCAGAGAGGTGTTTGGAGTCGACTCCACACATTATTTTTAGTTGAAATCACATGACCTTCTTCCTATAACATCTGCATACCTATCAAGGGAAGCTTCATGAGTTTCTAATTTGATAGTTGTTATACCCAAACTATTTTTCGGTAAAATGACAAGAAATAAGGGCTCGAGCATTTCCCTGAACACCTTCCAGGCGTGGGCTACCTAGCCCTTTCTACAACCTTGTGGGTCCCTACAAGGGCCCTGACCAGCTTGTCGTGACATGCGGTGACACAAGCAATCGTCTAGGGTCAACCCCGGTCACTCACATATGGGCTTTGCCCGTATCCCACATGGCCGCCCGGGGCTACTGGGGGGCACCCCTACGCTAAGCCACGCCACGTGGCACCCAGTGAAAGGGCCGAGGGCCCACCACGAGACACTTCTTTCAACCCTCCAAGGTCAAAGGGAGACCTAACACAGTCAACCACAAGCTTTGGAGGCCTATCACACGCTTATATGGCTCGCACTGGTGTGTTCGGCATCCTATCGAACACCTTGTGGGCGCGTGTATTCCAGCCCGTCTACACCAAACCATGGACTACCACGTGATTCTAGCACCTTAATTGGGCCCTACAATGACCCCCCAGTAAGTTAGGGCCAACCCTGACACTCAGACATGTGGCAATAAGCCACTTAACTCTAGCACTCGGGCCAACCCAAGGCTACCCTGCCAACCCACCGTGCAACGTGACATGCAGCTTGAGGCACGACTCACATCCCTAAGATGCCTCCCCTTAGCTCTCACGAGCTCCCTTCTTCAACCCAAGGCCCGCCGTGTGGCCCCTCAGTCATCTTCCCAAGTCGTTCGGCAATCCGGGGTGTGTCGGGCATTTACCCAAACACCTTGCGAGCGACTACAATGACTCAAAGAACAATGGCCCCCATGGGCCCATCCCAGTCCCTCGAAGCTTAGTGTCCCTCAAAGGACACCCCCAGAAGACAAGAGAAGACCCCCGGGGGCCATCCCTCCCTTATTGTATTTCATCCCCCCGTTGTATCTTTGCTTCCTCCCGTTGTTTCTTTTCTTGTCCCCCCCCTTTTTTTGCAGTGTATCAGCGTATGGGCTTCCCTTCTGTAAGGAATGAAAGAATTTGCAAGTTTGAGATTGAATGCATGTGCTTCCTACGATCCGTGTTTGTGATCTTCTTGGGTTTTCTTTTATTTCTTCATCATGCTATCCTTGGCTGGCCCATCCTCTTGTGGAAGCCACCTCTACTTGTTCCCCTCTTACACCCATGAGCCCTGGTTGGCGTCCTTCCTCCTTGGCTCGCCCACTATCCTCCCGCCGGAGGAACCTCCCTTGGCGCCTTGGCTTGGGACCCATTCAACTTAATGGATGGCGTCCCTAAACTAATCCTGCAGGGAAGACCCCTTTCGTTTGGCTATCAAGGCATCTCCTCCTCCAGGCCACTTCTCATCAGCACACCCAATTCACCCTTACCCGGTGCACTTGCACTTCCTCTCTGTCGGCACACTCCAACCCACCTAGCCCAGCATGCCTAGCCTGGCTTTGTCCGGCACAAACCTTGACCCATCCTAGCCCGGCACGCCCTCAGCCTTGTCCCTGCCGGTACACCTCCCAGCTTGCCCTTACCCGGCACACCCTTGGACCACCTCCACCTGGTGCACCCAGCTTGCCACCTCTACCCAGAGCACCCTCAGCCTGTTTTAACCCAACGTCTCCCACTCGCTGATTTTTAGGTTTTTCGAAGTTTTCTTAAAGGTGTTGCTGCCCCTGGTACGCACCTCGAATTGTCAGGTTCCGCCACTCCTTATGGGCGCATTCCCCTTTTACTCCCTTACACTCCGAGTCCTGGGGAAATACTGTCGAATTTTCACCAGAATTAACATAATAACAATAATAATAAAAGAGGGAGAAATAATGATGTAAAAATCATAATAAAAAATAAATAGAATAAACGATAATGAAGCGGCTTCGCCGAAGTAACAAAGAACTATGGAGATCCCGAATAACTGAACATTCACATCAATACAACGGACTGTCGCACATAACCACAGTCACGATCTGCATGAATAAAAGAAAACCAAATAAAAATTCTATACATGCATTCCATGAATAAAGGAAAATTCCTTGCATGCATTTCATGAATAAAAGAAAACTCCTCGAGTGCATCTCACACCTGCAGGATATCTTCGCAGGCTTTACTTTCTTCTCATGCATTGGCAGAGTGGGCTGTTTGTATCCGGCCCGGGGTTCTAGTCTACCGTCACTCTAGCACAGCAGTCCTAGAGCCATATTACCCGCATAGGTTCGCGAGGAATTTCGGATATGACCAGGCGATTCCCTGGAGTGCGGATTTCCCTTTAGTTCTCCGGCAGTACAAGCAGAAGGATGTCCACCTGACTACGGCCGCTTGGCACTCTTTCCTCTTTCGTGATATCAAAGAGGATTACCCTATTCCGGAGCGGTCGCGTAAGGGCCACTTTGATGTGCACTATGCGCGCTGGTGGTTCAAAATCAGCAATGTCTTCCGACAACGAGCTGACACCATCCGGGCTGTAGAGGAACAACGTCTGAGAAAGGAGGATCTGCCTCCACTATTTCTTGACCCCGAGTTCGTCAGGTCTCACTTTTCCGTGGTTGCCCGAGTTATCCGTGAGATTGAGGCCCGTTGGAGGGAGAGGGGGCTTCCCATACCCATTGACAGGAGCCACTATACTGGGGCTTTAAGGCCTTTGAGGAGTGCGCCGACGGCTGGTTCCACTTCTGGGTCTACCCATCAGAGGATGGCTCCCGGACCTTCAGCGCCTTATTCTTGGTGGGAAGACTTGAAGGCCTCTTGCGGTTTTAAAACCAATTCTCAATTGTCAGAGCCAGTCCCTGAGGGGGCCTTTGCATGTAGCACTTTCACAGAGTGGAGGGCCTACATTATCAATGCCGTGGGGTGTGCTGGCCCGGTGGAGTATATCTCGGACTTGGAGGTAGCTGTCACCCCCAATGCCATTTTGGCCATTGTCAATAAGGTGGCGCAGGTTCTCCGACAGAATCCTGAGCAAATCATCCTGAAGCCCGAGGGAATTATAGGGGCACCAGGTCTGTGCTGAATTAATCAGTCCTGCCTCTTTTTAGTCTGCGATTTAAGATGCTTGCTTCATGCAATCTTTTATCATTTGCAGAGTATACCAGTGGCTTAGAGGTTCAGGCTTGTGGGAAGAGGCCTCGGACTGAAGGCCGAGAGGATGATCCGCGGCCCATTGCCCGTCCGCATCCTGAGGAGGCATCCCCTGTCCCGACAGAAACTTCCAGTAAGGGCGAGGGAGTTTCATTTCAAATCAGCACTACAACCTGTATATCGTGGGTCAGGAAGGAGCTAGAGGAACAAAGAAAAGAGAAAGAGGAGAAGAGAAGAAGAACAGAGGTAACATGAGAAATTTGATGAAATTATTGGGAATCATTACTTTAACTCACCTCTCTTGAAGGGCTAGTGCTCAGGTGCTTAGGGATGGAGGTCAACCATTGCAGCACTCCATGCTCTTTCTTGGCCAGCCTTGGCCCGTTGTAGACACCCTCACCCATTGTGCTAGCTTCAAAGGACCTCTTCATGGTGATTTGGGTGTTCTTCCTAAAGAATTCAGGGCTCAAAGAGAAGGTTTTCGATGAGTTACGAGTTCAGGGTGCATTCCTAGTTATAGAGCTTAAATTCCCAATGCTATTGCATTAGGATTGAGGCTGGGATGCCTCAATTTGAGTCAGAATGGGTTTTAGCATGGTTTGAGTGTTGTTATCCACACATTAAGACTCTCCCAGAGTCCCGCTTGGGTTCAACTCCATTTTCCCCCTTGCAGTCTATCGCGCGACCGCTAGGGTCATCTAGCAGTCGTCTGATGACCGTTTCTCCCCTCCCATCACCACTTTCTATTTCGTTCGCCTAATGATCACGTTATAACCATTTAGCCCCATTTGTTGTCTCATGAGGACCGTTTCCTTACTGCCCTTGGTTTGTGTCTGTCTACCTTTATGGCCTGTTGCAAGACGGCCACCCAGAGGGCAGTGGCCCTATTGAGACCGCCTCTCTCACCTGTCCTGTGTGAACCCCCCTCTCTCTCCAATCTTTGTGCTTTAGAACCCACGTCTCTCTCTCTCTTTCTCAGTTAGTCTTAGGGGTCAGCATTAAGTTAGTAAAGTCGGTGTTAGCATAGACACATTTGCATTACTAAAAAGATCATATTTTTCATAAAGTCAAAATCATGTACATGCATATGTCCCATGCATAAGGAAGAAAAGAAAATCTCTCAAGTGGGTCCCCTCCTCGACCCCCGCTATCCCCAGTGCCCTCATGGCACTTCTCAAACGCGTCCATGGCCGTGCCACCCTCCTCGCGGCATCACCGTCGCTCCTCCTCCTCGTTCCTCCGGTAGCCGGAGGAGCCAATAAGGTAACCTCAGTATGCGCTATTGTGCGCGTCGCTCACACTCCTGCTAGGCTCTGACTTCTTGCCCAGAAGTCAAAGGGCCTCCATCAGTCCCGCTATTATGCCCTTCAGCTCGGTGACCTACAGTCGAGACCGGTCCAGCTCAACCCTCAGTCCTGCGACCTCAGCTCGGGACTGCTCTGCCTCCTCCCTCTGCCGAGTGGCCTCACTCATCACTGCTGTTAGCTCCCTCGCCTGCACATGCATTCATTATGGTTAGTCAATTGCATTCATAATCACAATATCAAAGGGAAGTGTGTTTGATTTGCTTACCCTCTTTGCAAGTGTGGCTTCGGCCTCCTCGGCCCGAGCGACCGCATGAGCAAAGTCGGCATCCCACTCAGCCCGATCCGCTAGTGGCTGGGAGGAAGAGGACAGAGTGTCTGGCCCTTGTCGCTGTGCTCCCTTGGCCCACTGCATATAGAAGTCAGTCAGTCAAGTCCATAACATTTGCATATTAGGTTTAAGGTTAAGTATAACTCACCAGAAGCTCCAGCGAGCACTAGAACTCATCTTGCTGCTGAATGGTGGACTAGAGGAGACCCTGGAGCTCCGCTATCTGTCCCTAAGGGTCTAGCTACATATTGGAAGTTAGGTTGTTAGTGCATCAGATATCATTAAGAAGCATAAGTTTAAAGACTCGTACTAGTCGTCGGGTGCCACGGAAGACCTAGTCTCTGTAGCATTGGGAGTAGGCCATCAGGTAGGCCTCGTCATCGGTGGCTCGGGCTCCCACCGCTTGACCTCTCCTCATCCAGTCCCTGATCTGGTCCACCGCTCAGGTGACCTAGTCGATCTCACCGGCCAGTCCGCATGAAGATCACCCCACGTGCTCCTCCTCCCGCACCGGGAACTCCACCTCTGGCTGATGGACGCCCCTTTTCCTTATGTTCAAGCGGTGGTGCAATGGCTCGATCATGTTCATGTAATGAAGCCAGACGTCCCATCCTACGTAAGCATGGGTTGCCTCAACCCATGGTTGTCCGTCCTATCCCTTATGTCGGTACGGGGTCCAGTGCAGATGAAAGGGAAAGGTAGCAGAGTCAAGTGTTAGTGTTAAAAAAGCATTTAATTACATTTAGAAGTCTAAGTTTGGGGTCTTATCGATGTATAGGGTAGTGCATCGATGTCTTCCTTGATCGCCCGCACTAGGCATCGCAGGGAGCCAGTGTCCCGAATCGCCATCCACTGCCTCACGATGGGCACTCGGTCGGGGTGTAACTCCTTCCCTCTCCCTAAGCCGAGGAGGTACACATAAGTCCATACCTACATTGTCAAGCATCAGCATATAGCAGTCAAAATCATAATTGCATAAGCATTTAAGGTAGGATGGTTACCTGTAGAAGCGAGGAGAACCCACCCAGCATCATCGCCGAGCGGTGGTGCTGAGGGAGTCGAACAAGAACGCTAGTGCAGCCATGCCCCAAGTGTAGGCCTCGACTATGTCTAAGTCTGCCAGTAGGTGGAGGAACTTGTAGCTCACCCCATCAGGCCTCACAGCGAAGATCAGCTTCCCAAACAGTAACATCTGGTACTGTCTAAGGATGATGTCTACCTCTGGACCCGGTCTCACTGCCACTCTCTGTCTAGCTCGGCCCGTCAGCTGTCCCAGGTGCTCCTAGGGTAGCTCTCCCACGGCTATCTCTGCTCCTTATATCCCCAAGTTCTTCTGAAGGGTCGCCCGTGCCAGCAGGGATGAGTGGTGTCCCGACCTCACCAACTCTAGTCCGAGTAGCTCCTGCGCTAGCCCTCTGTAGTCGGCGTGTGTCATCCTGGTCACTAGCACTCCGTGGACTCATAGTCCCGTGATCCGCACCACATCCTCCAACATGGGGATCACGTGTCCCCATAGGAACAGAAACGCCCTACTCACCAAGTCCCACCAGTCATGGAGTGCGTAGAGGAGGGCAGTGTCGAGCCTTATCACCTCCATCCCGAGGAACTCAATGAACCCCATGGCAGCCAGCCACTCCCTCTAGAAGTCCGATAGTGCGAGATATACCTCCCAGACCTAGAGCCAGGAGATCCTCGTCTGTCACTTTCCCTACATGCATTTAAATAGTCAATGTCAGTCATCCACATAATAATATTAAAAGAAAAACCTCAGAAGCTTCCAATCTTTTGAGGATCATCTGTCTCATCTTAGTGGTCCAGGTCTGACCGTCTGGCCCCCTAGCGGTCGCTGGAATGATCGCTAGGTCCTCACCGCTACGGGTGATGTTCCCTCATTTCCCCAATTGTAGAAATGGCCTTAGAAGACCTACACAGTTCTTTTAAGCCCAGCATGCATCATGTCATTTTGAGCATTCACGTCTCAAATTCTCTCAAGATTTCTCCTCAGAAATGGTTAATTGCACCTCAATTCTCATGGATAAGAGATTCTCATTCCACTCTAAATTTGAATGACTATTCTGAACTGCCCGCTTGGCCTGGTTGGCCAGCGTGATTCCTGTCTGGATTAGATTTTCATTTTAATTTTCTTTTCCAGCTTTTCAACTGTGTTCCTTTCTGATCCCCTCATTGCCCGTGGATTGTGTCCCCCAATGATGTTGGTCGTGTTTCCTTCTCCTTAGTTAGTTCTCTAGGCATGTCTCATCCTTGTCAATCATTCCTTGTGGTTAGGTCGACGTTTTCGAGAGAATTCTTGTCGCTTGTTGGTTATGACGGGTGTCTTTTGCCTTGATGCCCGCTTTCAGTTCTCCTCGCTTCATCTCAGCTTCATCTCCAATTCACGTTACTATCGCTTTTGCTCTATCTCCATTCCATTTTGCCTCCGTGTCACTTTTACTCGCTCCCTTACAAAGTAGACATCAAGGAGGGGCATCTATTGACACTCATTTTCAGCCTGTAAGTCGAGTTGTTCTCTTACTCATCTTTGTGATGTCCCGAATTACCCATTATTCTGGAACTTCCTTGATCTTTTTTTGAGCACATTTCCTAATCATTTCCCTAGCCCCTTGAGCTTGGAAGCCATCCTCTACAAGTTCCAGACCATTCTCCATGATTTCCCCCAGTTCCAGGACCATTTCCCATCATCCCTGATGCCCGAGCTATGCTATCTCAGCAGGGGGATTATGGTGGTCTTACTGGGACAGCCATTCTCCTCTGTTTGGCGGCCATGGGGGAGACTGCTAAAGGGATATGGAGGTCTCCTATAAGACTGCCAAATGCCTATTTTCTCTGGAGAGCCATGTTCGCCGGCATCGTCAGTTGCATGCCTATCCTCTGGATCACGTTGTGGTCTTCTCTTGACCGTCATACTCTAGTTGCAGTCTTGCGACTGACCGCTACTTTGGAACAGAGCCCAGAACCTTCTGAACCCCGATTTCTTCACCCGAGGACTCTCCGGGAGCCTCATCTTGATCCATTTTCGAGGAGAATGATCCTCCAGCTCGGTCTTCATCAATCCAGGGCTCTTACCCTTGATATTATCTCGAGTTTGATCACCATTGGCTCAGTAAGGGTCACGCGGATCCCTACCAAAAAATACGTAGTAATACGGAACAGAAAATAATAGGTAGTAAAGCAGGAACTAAACTACAAAGCTGCAAGGAAGAGGAAGCAGGAGTAGGGAACAGGCAAGGAAGAGGGAAGCTAAAAGAAAAGAGAAAAGTCGTACCGAACGAGCATGACTGCCAAACTAACCTCGGCTCCCAAGCTACTCCTAACAGCAACAGAAGGGCGAACTCTAAACTGGGGAAGTCAGAAGTTGTCGATCCGTTGACAAGCACCAAGCAAGCGAAGGCCTGCAAGAAAAAAGGGAAAAGATAAAAGCCCTAGAAAAAGTCTAGACTGACCCAACATGACTAAAACGTCGTGCTCAAAACATAACATTGACCTCAGGTAAAGCCACGAGAGGCTGATCCGAAAAGGTCACGATGCTCGTGAAACATGAGAGTCACGCAAAAGTCACGTGTCACGTGTCTGAAGTACTCCCCTCACTAGAAGAACAGCCAGCTGCATCCACTGATGTCTTATGATGCGCCTACTAGTGTCTCGTCTGCCTGTCGCCAAAAAGCACGATCGAGACCAAGACACTGTCAGAACCAGAACAGAACTATAGTCGCGAGTCACTAGATAGGGTAACACCTGTCAGCGTCAGTCCTAACTCCCCTGACCACGTGTGCACACACCAGCTCGTGCCTAGAGCCAGGCCTCTAGCTAGTATTCCCCCCACGTAGGATGCTACGATAAAGAGCCGGGGGCCTATGGAACTAGCTTAAGAACCGTAAACTGGGAAGTTCCGCGTCGTAAAGCCCGTCATGCCGAAACGTGCCGTAAGGCTACGACTAGTGGAGGATCACGAGACACGGACTCTAAAACGTGAGTGCTGGAGTACAGATAGGTAAAGAAACATTGTCACACGTACTACGAAGCACCAATGGCAGTGCAGGAAATTATCGACAGACTCAGGATAAGGCAACTAGACCTGAAACTACAATGATCTTTGAGTCTCACGACTCGAAGTCAAGATCATCATACAAAGTAGAACAAGTAGCCAATCGGTCTAATCCTAAGCCAGAGAAAATGACTCACCGTGAGAAACGACTCACGGAGACCTGAGGGAATACCGAGAACCCTCAACACACCTGGATACGTAGAATGAGGTAAGATATCAATTTCCCCCCCTTCATCTCCCACATATTCATCCTCTACTTCCACTACCACCCAGGCAAACTCAGCAGCAGAGCCATTGACCAAGTTATAGTGACAACTATGGTGCCCCTGAGGGCCACATGGTGACAAGTCCTACATCAGAGGATTCTACTCCAAGCCAGCTTTCCAACAAGTGGTCGTGCACCCCCATCTGAGGTCAGAGCTGGTCGGGAGACCAGTTCTCGTCAAGTTGCGCAAATCGGCTCTGGCTGCAGATAGAGGCAAGTTGCAGAAGCCCTCCCACCATCTTCCTCAGGAGTCTGGTTGTGATGTATGGTCGGGGTGTTCCCCTAAGAGTCCTCTTTCACCTCCAAGAAGAAGGACTCCATTCGGACACCGGAGCACCCCTGTCTGGCCTCTTTTCCCGACATGCACAGGTTGCTCACCCCAGCCCCAAGAGTTCTATAGAAGTAAGATTGCAGGAGCCACCATTTTGTCCCCCGGTGACTCCAGCTCATCACCATCGGTGTAGGATGACCCTGGATCCCCCTCTTCGACTCAGCACTAGTCTCGTCTCATTTCGAAACCAAGGTTGAGAGGAATGACCCCAACAAGGCTCCCCTGTCCTGTTGGCGACCCAGGTTGTGCAACCTTACGAGAACGGACGGCACAGGTGCTCCTCACCTCAGATTGTATTCATTGCAGAATTGGATCATTTTTGAAGCATCCTTATTCCCTTCGAATCCATCCCTGACGCAATTCGGCATCAGGCCCGCAAGATACAGCCCGAGTGAGTAGATTCCAGATTCCTATTCCTCCACTCTATCTGACCCGATCGGCATCTAGAATCTGCCACCGAGTTGTTCGGTCAATTTTGACGGAGATTTTCGATGGAGGCACACTAAGCTCGTTATTCTTTCAGTCAAAAGTGGTCACACCTCAATCCAACATCCCAGCATAGAGTACTGCCCCGAACAAGAGCCCTCTGGTTAGCTACAGGTGCAGTCTGTGCAGTCCCATGGGATTCGGCATCCTCGGCTCATCTGAGCTCTGAGCGGGGCAATTCTTCTTCCTGGTGTCCCACAAGTCGAGCAGCGATCCAACAGTGCCAACCTAATCTCCATCATCTGTCGGAGCGGGAAGTACTCTCGCTAACAAGCCGCTGCTGCCCGGTAGGGCAAATAGAGTGCCAGCACTTTCCCAATTTCCTTCCCCCCCCTCCTTTTCACCCGACAAGTAGGGCTACGGGAACCTGCGGGCGGAACCCGCGAACCAGCCTCCCCTCCTCTGTCTTCTCGGCGCGCAACGACCGGCGACCACAGTGACAGAGTCTGGCGACCTAACCGGCAATCGGGAAAGGGGAAGACCGTGACCGGCCTCCCCCTCTCTCGCCCCCTTTCTCCCTTCACGGCGCACGGAGGTAGGATGAGATCGGTGACCCTCTCTCCCTCTTTCTTTCTTCTCGGCACCCCGATGACCAGACGGCCTTGGCGGAGTAGCTGGCGGCCTCGCCGGTGAGCTGGCAGGGAGGAGATCACGGTGGTGACCCCGTCGGAGCCAGACCCCGGCACGGAGGCACGGCCCCACGAAGGCATTGGGTGGCCCCCTCTCCCCTTCTCACGGCCTTCTTCCCATGCTAGGACCGACGGGAGGCTTCCCTGCGATGCGAGGAATGCGGAGACATCAACCCGAGTCGAACCGCAGAGCATAGTGATGGCCGGGAAAAGGCGAGCCGCGGCGCGACCCTCGGCTTGCTTGCAGTTGGAACAGAGTTTTCATCCAGTTTGAGGTAGGGGGATCGATTCCCTAGCCCATTAGATTGTTCCTAATGCCATGCCCATCGTCGTTATGTTTTAATAGCATACCCATCGTCTTTATGTTTTAATAGCATGCCCATCGTCTTTATGTTTTTGGAGCATGCCCATTGTCACTGAGTTCATAGACGATGAATTGCCATATTGTGATGGTGGAATGATAGGGAACAGGTTAAAATAATTCCCGTCGATCTGAGTCGACTGGGAAGGGATCCGGTTATGATTCCCGTGGATCCGGTTCTCCAGTAAGGGCCATGTTTAATTTATTTTGGATTTCACAATGGTCCACCATAAATCGTTTATTGACCCGAGCGGTTGATGATTAGACCACGTAAATAATCTAAATCTGAATGGCGGTAGAAACATCACGGCCACTCCGTTTAGCAGCACGCAGTGGTTCATGGTTCGATCGGCCTAAAATTATAGCGGCCCTAGTTTGGTAGCTTGTCTTGCAAATCACGCTTGTCCATTTAATTATGAAATGAATATTACATTTTTGCCATGCTTATGTTAATTTAAATCTGGGGTGGCTTTCTTTTAACCGTTTAATGGGGCTTGGCAAATATATCAGTAATTTATTTTTCAGTTTCAACAAACATCAATTCCATTTCATTCTTGTTCACGACATCTGATGCGGGACGCTATGCAAGCTAGGACTCTATGTGAAGACGCGACTAAATGGACAACTAAGACCAGTAACTTTGCAATAGATCAAATGGCGTAGACTCGAAACTTAATGTTCCTAAGAAGGAAATTACGCCAATCAATAGGAAACTATAGCTCACAAGCATCCCAAGAGAGGGAAGAACGCCGATCCGCACGGTTGAGAAACCAGGAGGGTCTAGGGTAGTCGACTCCACACTCGCGACTCGGATAAGTCACGGGATGGTCTCCCTCTCTCACCGTAGTAGTGATATAAGTAAATATGTGAGCTAGGCGCCTATGATCTCATAAGCAGCGGCGTCAAGAAACTATACTAAATGAGCAAGCTAAACCATGGAGGAGCAGACGCATACCTCCACGCTCAAGGCGTGGGGAAGAAGCCTGGCCATGTCATACAACCACCTGGTACAAGAGCTAAAATAAAGGTACAACTCGAACAAAGCCCACTCCTCGCAGGGAGGTAAAAGGCTACACAGTGATATCCAAGGGTCGTGCGAAGCGGGGTGACGGGTATCGTGTTGGTGAAGCTCGCCGTCCACGTACGACCACAACTGAGGTGAACTGCACCCATGAATCGGTCTGAGTCTAGTAGCGAGGAAGGCAAGTCTCGCTGCCTAAGAAGGAGAAATGGTCCCGGGAGGCAAGCAGTAATGGACGAAGGTCACTCGGGAAGACGCCAGACACCGTCACCGTGGGAGGGAAGCTCTGGCGTGACCTCGAATGGGTGGGCAGACTGCTGTCCAAACTACACGATGCTAGGATGTAGTAGGTAGACGAGCCTGGTACGCAACCTTCGACACATCCTCTGGTCACGAAACTTGTCGTGGACTCTGCGGGGAAGGTCCCAGGGATGCCGGTCGAGTGGCGACTGCAACGGAGCACTGTGGTAGTCTTGGCGAATTTTGAGGCTGACCCTACACAATCTGGACAGTCTGCTGGCAGCTGGACAGGGACCAAAGATGGGGCTGAAACTGGGGCTTCCTACAAGTGAATGGGGCGGGGTTTTCTCTGGTGGATAGATGATAGATGTGGGATGATGGGTAGCAGAGGTGGGGTGGACGAGGCCCGACAGGCCTTAGCCCTTTTGGTGAGTTTTTCTCTTTTCCTAATGCATTTACTATTATACTGAGACACGGCTGACCTGGAGTTTTGTTTTCAGCGGGGGGAGGAGGCCCAGAGACAGGGGGCCAACGCTCCGTCTTCTTCCACAGCGCAGACTCCAGCCGACCGAGCGGAGCAGGAGGCGGAGTTTAGACAGATGGTGGATCGGGCCACGGTGGCCGAGTAGCACTAGCTGAGCGGGTACATTCTACACTTCCCTTTGTGAATTCTGTTCTTATTATATTAAAATACAGTTGACTAATAGTGAAATGCATGTGTGCAGGTGACAGAGTTGACAGCCGCCATCGGCGAGGGTGACCAGAAACGAGAGGAGCTCGTGCTGGCACAGGACGAGCCCGCCCGCTTGCGCGAGGAGCTGGCACAGGGCATCCGCTCGAGGGAGGAGGTGTCCCGCCTGCGTGTGGAGCTGGAGCAGAGCATCCGCTCGAGGGAGTCAGTGGAGCGCGAGCGTACTGAGGCGCAGGAGGAGGCAGCCCACCTGTGGGAGCAGCTGGCACGGGGCAGACCGTCAGAGACGGTGGAGCTGGTGGTTCTCCGGGCAGAGCTGGAGCGACTCCGTACCACGACTTCGGAGCTGGAGCATTTTTGACAGGAGGCATTCGAGCTTCGCTGTGAGGTACGTGCCTACTGGAAGATGAGCCGGTCTCGTAGCCTGATGAGTGGTAGCCGTGTGGCGAGAGCGAGAGGAGGGAGCGACGTCTACGATGGGCCCACCATCAAAGAGGTAGGAGGGAGGTGGGGACAGTGATAGACCAGAGGGGGCGGCATGATTTTCTTTGTACTCCTACATGACATGATATGATATGACAGTGATCTAGTTTTGTCTTTTTCTTTATTTTTGTGAATTTTCTTATGTGATGCATGTATGAATGAAAAATGTGGACGACTTACGAGTGAGACACATGGGAGGGGTGAGGCAAGCCGACCCTATGAGAGAGACGACACGAGAGGAGAGAGGCACGCCGACCCTACGAGAGAGACGACGTGAGAGGAGAGAGGCACGCTGACCCTACGGGAGAGACGACGTGAGAGGAGGGAGGCACGCCAACCCTACGAGAGAGACAACGTGAGTGGAGAGAGGCACGCCAACCCTACGAGAGAGACGACAACAATCTCTGAACTCTTTCAAGAACTGTATATACTGCTCTTGAGCTTCTGGTGTCAGCAGGGCACTAAGAAAGGTTGGCCTCGGGTCCTCCTTGGTTCCTAGATTTACTTCTATTAATTCATCGATGGTAGCTTGACCACCATCTTCAACTTCAGGTGGAGCTTCTTGCAGGTCAACGAAACCCCCACGGATATAATCTTCTTCAGCTTCAAAGACTTCTAATTCTTCAGGTGAAGTATCAGTTGATGACGAGCCCCTAAAATTAGTCATGGCTTGTTGGTTCTCTTCAGACAGGTTTCCCGAAGCCACTGGGCTTTCTGTCAGGTCTTGTTCAACTTGGCTCTGCCGTGCCAGTGTCTCTTCTTGCTGTCCCAAGGTATAGACATCTGCCTCTGGGAGATCTGTTGGTACAGGCTCATCTGTTGGATCTGCTAGCTGCTACATAGCTCGAACTTCCTCTAGGATGCGTTCGAACTCCAGACACTCCTTTGCTTCATCAGAGGTCTGATCTTCGTCGGATATCCTGATGTCAAATTTGGCTTCAGCTTGGAACAAATCTTCCTTGACGGAAAGCTGTTCCCAGCACTAGCATACTTCTGCTTCATCTTGCCTTTCTGCATTTTGTTGGTTGCTGAGGGATTCACCACCAGTAATGGAGTGGTATATAACTTCTTCATCCCCTGAAGGGTACTCAACATAGCCTACCTCAAAAGGGTCATCGTGTATGAAGAAAGTAGAGATAACATCCACTTCTGTTTCATAATATTCTTGCAAAGTATAGTCTAGCCCCGGGTGATGGGTGATTTTTAGCAATTCTTTGTTGTTGCAGGGCGGATCCCAGAGCTTCTAGAATGCCTTCTTCTGGCCAACGGATTGCAATGAAGGCATCTGCATCCTGGCGAACATCTACGAAACTCGTTGTGTGATGTAATCCAGGCCCGCAATTGGCACCATTCGGTCTGTTGCCTCTTTGGGGATCATGCAGTCCTGATCATCTTTATCAGTAGGTTCCCCAGGGTAGAATATTATAGGAGGCTCACAGAAATGGGGGATCTCCATGCTCTTCAATGGTTGCACTATCTGACATTCCAAGCTCGAAATGGGCTTCAATAATCCTTGTGGGATTTTGATCTCCGTGAACTTTTCTTTCATGTCTTCATCATCTTCTCTGACAAAAGAATCTAACACCAGCAAATCCCAACCAAAAGGGAAATGCCAACAAGAATATCACTAAGGAGTTCTTGAACAGCACATCAGCATAAAGTATGGCCGTCTAGCAATAACACCGAACAATTTACGAATCTGGACAATCGGATATGACAAGGAAAGAGTAGAATCAACTACTCCACCAAAAAAAAATAAGAAGCACAACGTGGATTACTCCACAGGGCTGTCGACACTGCGGGTGACAAGCCACTAGGCCACGCAAAGGAACAAACTTCCAAGGCAACTACAAATGATGAAACAGTCAAGCCACGTTAGCGTAGGATCCACCCATGAATCCCGCCAACATCCACCTCATCCATCATTTCATCACGTTCTGTCCCATTCCATCGCGTCTCTACCTCAGTCAACTCGGCATGGTCGCGCGCCCCGCGTCGAGAAAAATAAAAGGGAAAGAGAAACGAGGGAAAAAGTAGAACGGGAGAAATGACAAGGACAGGAGAAAATCACAATCACACACACATCATTACCATAATGAACAATTAACAAATAACTGAATCACATAAAACTCAAGCAACATGAGTAATTAAAACACAAATTAACTAATCGAAGAATAGAAAACACACCTTACAGAAGATAGGACGTCACTGCTCAGCACAAGGAAGCTGAGACGCTGGTGAGTCCTGCTGAGGTTGCGGTGGCACAGGTTGAAATTAGGGCTGCTGTTGCTGGGCGAATTGAGAGAACTGCACTGGTATCGATCTGTACGGGCAGTCTCGAACAATGTGGCCCGACTGGTCACAGCGGAAATAAATCACCGGCAAAGAACATGGCCTGCCAGGGTGGCCACCACCACACCTCGCACACGGTCTCAACTGATGGATAGCAGGTCCCTGAGGCTGCTGAGAAGATGGAACTGATGATTGAACAACACCAGCAGAAGACTGTTGGGTACGCCGCTTCTCACGTCCCTTATTCTTGAATCTCCAGAACCTCTTGCCTTTAGACTTGGAAGAAGAAGCACCATCGGCAGCGGGAACAACGGAAGGAACTCCGGGGACGCTCGACAGATGAACTTGCTGCAACTGCCCAATTGGTTGAGGGATAAGGTGATGCTGTACACCAGACTGAGTGAACTCAACTTGGACGTGCACTCGAAATATCACCTGCCCTACTCCCCCCCCCCCCCCCCCCCCCCCCCCCCCCCCCCCCCCCCCCCCCCCCCCCCCCCCCCCCAACAGGCCCCGGGCTTGCATCCCTTGAGGATTAAATGTGAGTTAGGTAATCCCCCTCGAGAGTCGAACTTGGGACCTCCCTACCATGAGGCAAAGGGCGAGGTCTTTTACCATTCAACCCACTCGGGGTCCTCGCATCCGAAGTCGAATTGGCGAATAAGACTCGAATAACTCATCCTAGCTGGGCTTATTCTGTTATCAAAGTGGCTCAAAGAGATTGAACTGTAAACTAGAAAATAATCCTTGCTTCCCCATTTCCTCCTGTTCTCATTACCATGCTAGTTCCCATTCCATGCTTCCAAGGTAATAAAAAGAGAAAAAGGTACTCAAGGTACAACCTTAAAAAAAGGGGAGCTATGAGTGTAGAGGAGCCAAAAATGGATAACCTCAATCAACTTCTACACAAAGATAGTGCAACTTTATTTAATCTTGACAGCAATAAACATATCAGGACTTACATGAAAGTAATAATGGCTTAAAGCAAAAGCACTGCAGATGCATTTGCCAATACTTTTAAGCATAATCGCAGGGAAACGTCCCCTTAAGTGGGAAACGTGTTTCTCAGGAAACGCGTTTGCGAAATGAATTCAATTTCTTTCGGAAACGCTGGAGAAACGGTTTGAAAAGTGTATGGTAGAAACACATCTTACACTTGCTGGCCTATGGCAGTGGAAGAATGAGCAGGAAGAAAAAGGGCAATGTGCGCAGGCGAGGCCGGCAACAGCAGCCGCATGCTGCAGAGGTGAGCATGGCAATGGCAGCGTCCTGCAGAGCCCATGTCAGCGTGCTCCACAAATGACAACGGCAATGGTGGGGTGCTCAGGCGAGGATGACAGCGGCAGCAGCAGGCTCAGGTGAGGATGGTGGCAGCAGTGCACTCAGGACAGGATGGCAGCGGCAGTGGTGATGGTGTTTGCCTTTGCCCTAAGCCGGGTTCGATTGGGTTTGGCCCGCTAGGTTAGCTTTAAGGTGTTGGTCATTTATAAAACGACCCTCAAAACAGAAGTTAATTGTACCAATAACCAACTGATCCTGAAAACAAGATTTAATTACAAAAGCATCCAGTTTGAGCAGAATATACTGCATAAACATCCTAAAAATATTTAAAAAATAATTTTTCTTCTTCTTCCGCAATTCCCTATTAAGTTGGAATGCATCCGAGGTGCCATCAGCATCTTGCCCATAGGTCGATACAATCATCCTACAATCATCTTCCACGACAAAGGCGTAATCTTACACATTACCTTCAAGTCGAGACGGCAAAGCCTTGCACTACTAAAAATTACTCGACAAAAGCACGACCTCAGGAGTAGAAGCAGAGCAAGTAAGACCTAGATCCAACCATCACTAGATCGAAATGAATACCCTAAAATCGATCACTCTGACCCTGGAAGAACAAACCAGGGAAGAGTGATCCATGATGTGGGAGGAGAGATCCACGATGTGGAAGAAGAAAGCAGGGAGCAGAGATCCATGATGTCGGGCAGCTCCCTAGGGTGGCAGCGTGGTGATCGAGGATGGATGGGGGGGGGGGGACAATGAGGGTGCGGTTGAGGACATCGGCCATGAAGATGGCGTTCTTGAGCTCTGCGAGCTAGTTACTGAAGCTGTTGTGCGGAGCGTACAAGAAGCGTTCCCATTGCCCTATGGAGGCCACCATGTGCGCCAATCCGCCACCACATTGGGGAAGATGGGGAGATGGGCCGCCACCGGTCGACGACAAGGAGGAAGAGGAGGAAGAAGCAGGGGATATGAAGAGGGATCCGATGATATCCAAGTAGGAGAGGAAGAAGAAGAAGAGGAGAAGGGAGGCACAGACAAGAAAGGCGGAGAAGAGTAGGGGGAGGCCTGGGGGTCGCTTCCTCCTCATGTTGTCGCTTCTCCATCTCAACTGGGCTTCCATTGTCAACCCTCTCTATCAAACGTGGGGACTGGGGTTGATGATGACAAGGAAGAGGGATGACACGAGGAGACGCGTGTAACGACCCAAAATCTGAGTACCGAAAAGTAACCAGCACGGCTCAAACCTTGGCCCGTCACCCACGAGTTCGAAGACTCAGAAGGATTAAAGGATGGTGTGAGGGTACACAAGAATCTAAAAGAACTACAAAACCAACACAATAACTAAATAACAATGCATGAAATTAAATAAGTACTCGCAAAATAGTTACAAGGTCCAGAGTATCTCATGTCCACAATAAGTACAATCAATAGAAAGAAAGGTACAAGTACACAGGGCATATCCCGGCACGGGCAACGAGCGACTAACCCTGGCTATTAGAACCACGCGGATCCTCGAGCACGCTCCTCACCAACCTTGTCTCATCTGAAAATATAGGGGTGAGCATTATTTTATAGGCTCAGTAGGGATCCCACAGACGCCCACCTCGCAACGAGAGAAACAAGACAGCAAGGTACGTACGAGCATGAAAAGTAACGCTACCAAGTAAAAGTACGGTAGTAGCAAAAATAAATGAAAAATCTCACTACAGCTAACCGTACCAATCACGTGCCACGCCGAACAACCGACCATGGTCCGACGGGAAAATAAGTCTGTACCTGCCAGAAGACAGGAGCATCACCCACTAGAAGTAAGACCGCATGCGTCTCCTGACGTCTTACACCGCGCCCCTGTGTCTCCCTACACGTCCCAGGCAGAGACTGAGACACAAAACAAGTGCCACGAATAAGGATTAGTTGGGGTCGTGCTCGTCAGTGCGGGTCTGACGTCCCCAACCACATGTGCACACACAGACCATGCGCTCTAGCTGATTTTCCCCCCAGCCCGGACGCGGGCTGCAAAGACAAGGGGCCCAACGGTAACCAGCTTACAAGCAGTCTCTCTCTGGGTCACGCTATTCACCACTCCCAAGTGGGTCCGCACACGCATGTGCAAGAAAGTTACGACTAGTAGACGGGTCACAAGAGGTAAGACTCTAACTCACAGAACCACCGCTCGTCACATTGACGAGGTGCAGAAATGGCCCTCCGTACCACACTGACTCTCGGTGACACAGACCAATAGAGTGCAAAAGTCGAGACGCGAATAGGGTCTGACAACCCTTGGGTCATACGGACACATAAATTGAGGAAAACCACTCCTTCGGGGCCCCTTGGCGCTTATACGACTCTCACGGGGTACTCGAAGCATCCCTCGAGCCAAACGCCACAAGGGGCTGAAACCGCTCATCCGGAGACTCACGCGACAAAATAGAAGCCCCGGTCATAACTGAAACAGAGTGGCGGTCCTCCCTGGACTGTCACTATGAGTGGCGGCCAGCCCTGGGCCGCAAAAATAAGTTTTGTGGTCTCCCTGAGACCGCAAGCACGGAGAGGCGGCCATCCCATGGCTGCCACACAGTGAACTTTGGGGGCTAGGTGGCGGCCCATCGCCTGGCCGCTACTGCAATGGGGCGGTCATTCTCTGACCCCACCCACCAGGAAACAGCCATGCCCTGGCCGCAACCTGGCAGGGGTCCTCCCCAAAATGGTCATATCACGCATCCCGAGGGCTCGTTGACCCGATCAGAGAAACGGTCCACGACGGGCCACTACCCAAGGGTAGGTCAGTTGCGAGACCGCAACCCAAGAGTGGCGGTCCCCTGGGCACCGCAACACCCAACTGACTTTCAAAATCACATGGCGGCCCCTTGCGGGCCACCTCAAGGAGATGACGGTCTCTGGTAGGACCGTAACTCCAACCTGAGCGCGAAAACGACGTAAACGGTGAAAAAATCCAAACTACGCCCCAATCACCTCCAAATGATGGGGAAACAAAGGAGAACTCTTCCCCTACCCTCCTAGCATCATTCCATGTCCATAGATCGGTCAAAAATCTTGAAAAGCACTAGATCCGACGCTCAACCCTAAAACATGGATTTTCCCACCTTGGCACTAAATAAACCCCTCTCGACCTCTCCTCAGCCTAGAAATCATAGGAATGAGAATACAAGGAGGTGGAATCTGTCCCACTACCTCAAGGAAGCTTCAAAATCTCCGGATCGCCGTCGATCTTCAATCTCGGTCAAACCATGAACACCACACCCACGCCGCGAGATCACCACCACCGTGCTTGCCTCGTCGCCGCCGTCGTCACCACGCCGCCACCACGGTCCACCGTGTGTAGTCGGGGGAGGAGAGGGCGTCGTGGTCGTTTGGATGGGGAAGGGGTTGCAACTGTCAAAACGGGGGAGGGGGGTTCTCACGGGAGAGAAGGGAGGGGAAGAAAGAAAGGAGAAGAAGAAAAAGAAAAGGGTTTATTATATAGAAATCCAAAAAATCTGAAAAATCTGAATAATTAGAAAGAATTATTTTCTCGATTCTCGGAACATGTTCGATGCGCTGATAACGTCCCGGAGTTGGAGAACGCAACGGTCTGCCCTGTATAGGGTTCTGAAGGTTCGACAGGAAAAAATACGCGTAAACCACAAAACGCATTTCAAAACTCCCGAAAAAGATCTGAAACTCATGGATCTTGATCTGAAAAATATTCTAAAAACTCGGTACATTACAAAATTTTAACCTCACTCTCTCTCCCCCCATCGAACTCTCTCTCTCCCACTCACGTTTCTCTCTCTCCCTCACCCTCTCTCTCTCTCTCTCACGCGACCCACTCTCTCTCACTCTCTCTCGATTTTGGTCAAGACGGCAGCGGATGAAGGCATGGAAGGTACCATTGGAAAGGTCGTGACGTGAGGATCACGTTGACGCCCACCTTCCCTCGGTTCGTGAAGCGTGGAGGCAGGATGGGACGAGAGGAGCAGTGGCGTCCCTACATTTGCATGCGCCCTGAACGACATTTTCGGCGCGATCGAGGTAGGGGGACGGATACTCGATCTCGCTAGGAGCATTTCCCCATACCATGCCCATCGTTGTTGTGTCTTATTAGCATGCACATTGTCATTCTTTGTTTTTGTGCCATGAGCCTCATTCTTATGTTTTTAATCCACCATGAGCATCGTTGCTGGGTTTTCTAGCGGTAGAATGTTGTTCTGTGATGGTGGCTTGGCAGGAAACAGGTTTCTCGCACGCCTCTTGTCGATCTGGCTCGATCCGTAGGGGATTTGGTTTTGAATCCTGTGTGTTCGATTCTCTGGTAGGGTAACAGTCCTGCCAGAGACCGTCACATGGCAACAGTACGGCGGTGGACTGTGGCGGCCCACAGCCCATGCGCCAGAACCCTCGTGGCGGCCCAACATGGGTGCGCCACAGACCTTGTGGCGGTTCTACCTTTGATCGCCACCGACCTTTGACCAGGTCATTTGACCTTTGACCCAATAGGGCGGTTGGCCTAGCGATTTATCGTAGGACTGCTAGAGCCATGTGGCACGCCTGCCTTGGTGCGCTAGAGTTAGAGTTTTCTGTAGATTTTTATAACCTCAGGTTCATCTAGCAGCCTATTAGTGGTGCGCCACAACCCTTGTAGCGCACCTGTCCTCAACCGCCAGAGATGGTGGCGGACTAAGGCTCGACTGCCATTCCCCTTAGAATGTTAACTGTTGCATAATCATTTTCTTATGCATTCCATGCTGCATGTTCGCCATGTTTAATTTATTTTATAAACTGTGGCACATCTTTACATCTCGATAGAGTTACTTTCTCTTTTCTTGTGATGGAACCACTAGTCGTAGCCCAGCGACCTTAGTGTCGGCCCACCTGGGAGAGGTGGAGGGGTAGTCCCGTGAGTTCTAGCCCTCGCCTCTCTTCCTTTTCTCCTTATTCGTCTGAGTCTGGTCTTGATACCACTCCTTCTTGTTAAGTCACTTCAAACTTTTTGCTTCTTTTGTCTGCTACTTGAGGATAAATCTCGTGTTCATCAATACTATCTCCAACGGCAGTAGCTATTTCATGAGGAGGCAAAAGTACGTATTTTTCATGGTTACTTCACGCATGATTTTCAAAATGAAGTGCTTCTTAACATGATTAAGAATGGTAGTCGTGGCCTTTATCCTAGGTCTTTATTGAAGTTTAAACAGTCTTTAGGCTTGCTATTGCAGCACCTTTTGGCTATGAGAATCTCACGCTAGAATTTGACACTCTCTCCCCGCTTGTTAAAGGCAACCCTTAACTGGGCACTACACACACTACACGGCGTCCTTAGCCGGCCTCCTTGGATGAACACCGTTCCTATTTTGGCCATGCCATGAGTATACATGAAAGTCTTTTCCTTTCTTTACTCGGCCACGTGCAGGGTCAAGAGGTCGACGGGTAAGATGACCAACCAAGGTAATCCCCAATACGGGAGAGGTCTCAAATAGGGGCAATCTTGACCCGAATAAAGTGAGCTTTTATGATAAATCTAGCCAAAAGGGCATTATAAAAATCAAGTCAAACTGTGAATTATGGTGTGACAAGAGTGGCAAAGTCCCCGCAGGGAAAACTCTGGTCGTATGCATGTCTCGGGCCTAAAAATAAAGACGCAAAGCCCCGGCGCAACAGGCCGCCTCTTTGAGGGGTATTACCTTGGAAGGGATTCAAGTCCCGACGCCTCCCATCCTACATAAAGGCTTATCTCTAATTATTCTTCCCTTCTCCCCCCAAGGTTGAGTGTTTCTCAAGTACGACCTTAATAGGGACACCGTTAACCATGGAAAGTCGGCTACAGGGCGCCACCTTCAGTTGCACGCACAGCTATGGGCGGCTCTTAGTAAGAGGGGAAAGAACAAAGAACCTCCGGCCAGTGATTTAAGTATCCATCTAGTGCCGAACTAGCAATGCCCTAAACCAAACCCCATAAAAATTTGCATATTTTGAAAACCCTACAAAAATTTGCATATTCGGAAAAGCTACAAAAAAAACTTACATATTTGAAAAACCACAAAAAAAAAATTTGAATATTTTCCAAAAAAAAAACGACTTCTCCCTCCGGGGATTTCAGGACTATACCTGCCCCTGCTCTGACTCTGGCTCATCCAGTTGCCGGGGTGTCAATTCAAGAGGCGCCATCAAAGTATAACTGCCACAAGGCGGGCTGCACCTGATCGACTTCCAAGGTCTCATCTTCAGGGAGTTCTGTCTCTAGTGGATAATCTTCTGGCACTGGGTGCGCAGCAAAGAAGCCCGCAATGGCCTAGCCTTTGACAGCTTTTTGCGGCACATAAGAGATATCGAGCTCCATGAGGATCACCGCCCATTTGCCTAGGTGGCCTTTGAGTGTCGGTTGGGACATGATATCAGCTTGATTTCATGTGACAACATATAGTGCCAGAGCTTCTTGACTGCAAAGACCAGCGCCAAGCAGACTTTCTCAATGAAAGAGTATTTCTCCTCAGTTCCGACTAGTCTTTGACTGAGGTAATAGAGGGCTTGTTCCTTTCCTTATTCATTATTCTGAGCCAGCATTACCCCCAGGGAGTAATGCGTGGCTGCTATATACAGGATTAGCGGTCGTCCTCTCACCGGTGCACCTAGCACTGGAGGAGTTTTCAAATAGTCCTTTAGCTTGTCAAAGACTTTTTGGCATTCTTCATCCCAATAGAATGGGATATCCTTTTATCATCAACTTATGAAAGGGGTGGCACCGCCCTGACAAGTTAGATATGAACCACCAGATGTACATTTGGTTATATTCGAAAGACCTATCCATGAATGATAGAGCCTCGTGGCCGGTTGTGGCATCAATCATGACTTCCGTTATTGGTACCGAAAAGTCATCCCTGGGACAAGTTTTGTTTAGATCTAGGAAATCGACACATATCCGGATCTACCCATTCTTCTTCTTCATGGGCACGATATTAGCCAGCCACATGGTGTATTGATTTTCTTCGACAAAACCCACATCAATGAGTTTGTCAACTTCTTTGCATATATGAGTGATGAGCTCTAGCGTCATGCGCCATGACGGCTGCTTCACCGGCTTGGCCTCAAGATGTATAGTCAGCTCATGCTGTGAAACTGCGGGGCTAAGTCCTAGCATTTCCTTGTAGGTCTAGGCGAAACAGTCCCGGTACTCTTGTAGCAGCTGGACATATAACTTTTGTTCTTCTATAGATAGCTGGGCACTGAGGAAGGTCAGCCTAGGGTCATGTTTAGTGCGTGGTAGGGATCCGTGTGACCCCTACTGAGTCTGGCTGTGACTCACCCTTCCTTCTTGCAGGTGAGCTGTCTTAGCCCTCTGCCAGTCTTCCCCGTATTTTCGACGACTGCACTTAGAGCGCCGGTTGTCATCAGTCTCGATGTACTTTTGTCTGGGGTATGCCCCATGTAGTTGTACAGTGGGACTGTTGTAGTTGTGTCGGACTTGTTTATTTGTAAATTCTAAACTATCGTTTATATTTATCACTCTGATATGGTGGGTGCGGATGATGGAGGGGTTTGATCGTTTGGCGAGTGGATGACAGGCGCAGAAAGTGAAGGAGGGTGGCGGTAGGTATGGTGGAGAGCCATGAGTTGTTGAATCGAAGCTTCATCATCATAACACCACCCGACATCAGGGGATGGGCGTTGAACAAGGTTGACCTGAGTCGGTGCCGGTGGCTGAGGTTGTAGTGCGGGTGGATGATTCGGCATGAGGTTTTGATGGATCCCCAAATCTTGAACAGGCTGCTGCTGTTGTGGCTGTGGCTACAGCTGCGGTGCTTGCTGCTGCACTTGCTGCCTCGACGCTTGCCTTCTCTTTTCCTGGATTTCAACGATGGCCTTATGCATCTCAGCCCAATCAATACACTGGCCTTCATGAAGATCATACACTAGATCTCTAAACTAAAAACAACCCTCGATGGTGTGCCCGGGCTACCGGTGGAACATGCAATACTTGGTCTGATCAATGGTCGGGTTCCAGTTCGGCCATTCCGAAGGAAGTTGGATTGCACCAATGGACATGAGAGCTGAGAAGATATCTGGGAGAGACTGGGGCAAAGGAGGGTATTGCGCCCTCTTTGGAGCCAGGCATTTGGGTGCATAGCCGTTAGGTGGAGGGACATTATGGTATTGTGGGAGTTGTTGCGGCTGTTGGGGAGCGGGGAAAGCACTTTGTGGAGCGGGAAACAAAGGCTAGGCACTTTGCGGAGTGGGGAAAATGGGTTGAGCATTCTGGGGAGCGGGCAACTGAGGGTTGCGATGTGGATTTTGTGGAAAGTGGGGTGGGGAGGATTGATTGGGGAAGGGGAAAGGAATGGCTTGCACCTGCTCATTGGTCTAGACTCCTTCAGTGATAGGCCCCTGGGGTTTTCTATTATATTTGGGCTTCTGGGCCTCTCAACGCTGTCTGACGCCCCCAACCTCGGGTGCACACTCAGACCATGGCCACGGTCCTCCCTGGTCCGTGCCAAGAATGCACGGCCCCTTTTGGGACCATTCCAGACAATGCACGGCCAACAGAGGCCCGTGCCATCTCTGGACAGAACGGAAAGCCACACGGCCAAACCCTGGCCGTTCAGGAATTGCATGGCCAACCCTCAACCGTGTAGGCAGATGAATGGACCCCATAGGGCTGTTCAATCACCCAACGGTATAGAAACATGACGGCCATCCACTGGCCGCTCAAAGGCAGCACGGCCAACACCGGGTCGTGCAAGGACATGAACGGACCCCACAGGGCCATTCAATTGTCCAACGGCACAAAGACTGAACGGCTAGCCTCAGGCCATTCAGTGACCCCATGGCCAGATCTGGGCCGTGCAATTCCAGCACTGTGCAACGGTCAAAAAATAACGGTCATAAATGTCTCGGGAGTCACGTTGACCCCACGTGGTACAAGGTCGGCCTAGGGCCGTCCATGGTGTACACAGGCGAGCGATGGACCGTGTACATCATCGATGCTCCTGGCCCAACAAACGGTCAACCTCAGGCCGTGTACTGTGTAAACGGTCTCTATTAGGACCGTTTACACCCCGCTGACCTGAGAATGGCGAACCTTGCCGAAAAATGCCATTTTAGGCCCCAAATGACCCCGATTGAGGGGGAAACGAAGGGGGAAGCTCCCCCAACCCTCCCAGCATGCATCTATGCCCTTAGATCAGTCAGAAATCTCAAGAATCAACGGATTCGGTGCTCAACCCTAAACATGGAGTTTTTCCCTCCCGACTCAAAAATACCCCACTCGGCCTCCCCTCGGCCTACAAATTGCGAGAAATATCAATAAGAGTATGGAGATTCGTCTCCCTACCTCAATGGAGCTCGAGCTCTGCCGGATTGCCGCCAATCGCAAGAAGAAGCTTTTACTCCCACGTTCGCCCCGCCTCACGCCGCGAAAAGCACATCCCCGCATCCGCCTCATCATCACCGCCGCCACCATGCCGTCGCTGGGGTGAAGGAGGCCGGGCCACGAATGCCCGGGGAGGAAGGAAGCCGCAGTAGGGAGGGCGCTCCACGGGAAAGAAAGAGGAAGAAGAAGAGGAAAAGAAAGGGAACGAAAAAGAAAGAAAATGACTGAACTAGCCCCTTAAAGCTAATACTCCCTGGACTTAGGAAGAAGATGGACGTGGGATGCAGCCTTCCTTGGTTGGTTCTAGCCCCAGGATGCGGCAGCACTTCGTCGCGAACTCTAGAAATCTCCTCTTTCAAGTCATGAGGCCAAGGGTTCTATTTATAGATCCTCAAACTCTTGGGTCGAGTTGGAGAGAATTCAGCTAGAAAGGAGGACGTTTCTTAGCAAACTCTTGAAGATAATACTCCCAAGAGTCCATAGAAACAGACAGAAGGTTCTAAGGATGAGATTTAAGGGAGAAATCAACAGATCAAACTCTTAATTCGACCACGGAGTAGCAGAGAAAGAGCAGTTCAGCTAGAACACTCTGTCTGATGTAATGGTCGCACGATAAACCACCACAAGGATGTAACGCGCCTGGAATGGACTGTCACATAACCTTATCCACTAAGAGATAAGACGAACGGGCGAAGTTTTCGTGAACAGAACTCTGAAAGAATGTAACAGTCAAATGTAGATGCATTAGAAAATTATGACGACTGCACGATAAACTATTACACCACAATGGATAAGATAAGATAAGCTTGGGGAGAAAGACGTTTGGCTTTGGACTCTTGGATAACGTAATGGTCAAATGTAGATGCGTTATAGAATTGTAAGGCGCTAGGAATGATGCGTCAGAGACCATGAAGTGGCAAATGAAATGGAAAGTTTGCTAAGCTTCATTCGGCGGACAAAGACAAGGAACTAGATCCAACCAAGGAGGAAATGACCCATAAAAGAGGCATCAAAATTGTCCAAGGAGGTCCAACAAGGGTGGATAACTTGGAGCATCATTAAGATGAGTACAGAGGTAACCCAACTAATTAGTCATAAAATGGGTGTCAACAGATGCCCCTCCTTAACGTCCTCTTTGTAGGGGAGCGAGCGGAGGCGAAGCGGAAGCAAAATGGAATATGGAGATGAAACAGAGATGGAGCGGAGCGGACTAAAAAGTGGGCGTTAAGGCAAACGACACCCGTCCTCAACCAACGAGCGATAGGAATCTTTCGAAAAACTTCGGACTAACCCACAAGGAATGGTAAACCAAATGACGCGTGTCTGGCAGAACTAACAACTAAGGAAATGAAAACACAACCAGCGACCGGAGCTACGGAAAGGAAAGAGATGAAAATAAAAATTACATGGCTAGACTCATAGAAACATGACGAACACAATGACACATGCCGACGAACAATTCGAGCCTCGAAAAAATGTAGAGGGGCAAGGGATGTCCCCATCACTTTGCTTCGGCTCAGACCTTCCGTCCAAGTTGATGGATAAAAGAACTCCTCATTGGCTCCGGCTTGGACCTTCCGTCCGAGTCAATCAATAAAAGAAATCTTGGTCCACATGCACACGCGGTGGAGCGGTTCCCTCATCCCTTCACTGAAGGAGTGAGTGCTCTCCCGCGAATTAGCATTGGACCAGCATTTCACTAGCCCAAAAGAGCAGATATCTTTTCAAAGAACTCTACACTCGCGGGCCCCTCGCACTCGTCCCTCGCTTGCGCCACCCACGAGTGGGGGTCATTTGTGGACGTCAAAAAATGACGATGATGATCATACGGCACTCCTGTCTACGCATCCAAGCGCAAGTCGAAGATGAGAATGCCGAATAAACACATACCTCACCCGATCAGGACGAGAGCTCGCCTGGTGGTCTGCTACCCATTAAGGAAGCCCCCCAGGTGAATGATATGGCCATAATTCTCCAACCGACCGTGCCGAGAGCTGAATCACAGAAAGTTGGGAACCTGGGCACAGGTCCGGCATGCGTCGAAAGTCACGTAAAGCCTAGGACTGAAGCCTGGAGACTACGAATGAAACATTGCAGGGGTCATGCATTGCAACTAGAACATTCCGAGAATGCTAATATTCGTATGAATGACCTCGACTCTGCGAAGAAACCCCAATCGGCGTGGCCGTCACCTAAATCAACGAGGGTTAAATCGGCACGCCCCCCCTTACATTGGCATACCTGGCGCGCCCCCCATTCACCTCTGCTTTTTCTTCAATCTGGCATGCTCCCTTGGTTGCCCAAATACGGCGCGCTCCACCTTTGCCCAAGCATTAAACCGGTGCCATCTTGTGCACAACCTTACCCAGCCCACTCACTTTTGAAGGGCCATTATCCTTTGAAATGGCATACCCGGCGTGCTCATTTTGAAAGCCAAAACACCTATTCCGGCGCACCCAAAGTGCCCAGCAAGTTATTCTCTGAAGTGTTTATCCGACGCGTAATCTTTTCATCCTGCCATCACATCGGTCCCCTATTTTCTGGGAACAGCACGTCGACAACCAGGGTTTATTTTTGTTTCCTGTCTTACCCTCAATACGAGCCCTCGTGCAAACATAAATTGGTCCGTGAATGACCGACCAATCTGAATGTTTGTTTCTCGATGCGGGCTCTTAGAGTAGTTCATCCTTCTCTATCACCCTGTAATTAGTATCACCTCTTTTAGGCCGCAGGGCCCCTTAATTCCAACAATTAATCAAGGGTGTTCCCTCGCATGAGGGATGTAAATAACATTGTGGCCTTTATGGCACGACGGGTTTTGGTCCCGACACAAACCAGACAATCATCTGACCAAGTCAGATTGAGCGCACCATGGGCTTCTATGAAGCCCAAATAATCGTCACTCTATGACTGGCACGCCCACGCACTTAATAAACAAATAAACCCATCCCAACAAACCAAACGACAAATAAACCATGATTTTAAATAAGAAGTGTGTCCATAGCCCACTCTTACATCTTCAAGTTACAGATCAAGCTACTTCCATGAGAAAATAACAACGTTTCTGCCAATAATAGTCAATTCAACAATAGTTTCATGATAATGTAACCAAAGTAAAGAATGCACCAATGTAAGATCATGCGAGTTCAAAGAATAATCTAAGACAAGGTCACGCTACAGAAGGAATCTGACAGCATAACAGTACATTCTTTAACTTTCATAATTCATTAGATAGCTTTGGAATAATGTGTGAGGTTCTAGATAATCAATAGACCATCTAGGAATATAGGAAAGTCAACCCTTGGGTCAAACCTTGGGTTAGACAAGATCTGAGAATATGCGGTCATTCTTGGACCGTTTCTAGACAAACGAGGTCAAGACAGGACCACTATAATTAAGAGGCGGTCAGGTCAAGACCATTTTGAGATAGAGTCCATGCCAGAACAAGGAAAGGCTCGACACAGAGGGACATCTGGACAAATGCGGTCACGTGATGTCTGCTACTTTATAGTAGCGGTTACCTGATGGCCGTTAGTATCCAAGGCATAGAAAAACATTGATAGTTTAAATGCTTTCTAGACAATTGGGCTTTGAGGGTACAACTAGCTCGACGTCCTAGTGGGAATCTCAGGCTCGCGGAGACTTACGGAGGTCTTGAAACATGATCACCTAGTCCGGGAGAAGGAATATCTAACGGAGAGGATCTCAAGTCGAAGAGGAGTTCCTATCAAGTGCTTCTATCCTGGGTGTCTGTAACTAGTTTGAAAAAAAAATAGCAATCCACAGTAGTTTTCATTTCTAATCCGCTTGTTGGATGGATATCAAATAAAGATATGTTGTAGCCCCTCACGTCCTCTTTCCAGAGGTACTGGCCTCGCCTCGATCCGCCTCTGGATCTGATCACAGAAATTCCTGTCATGGAGGCGCGCAGATCTGACCCGAGTCAAGCCAATAGGAGCAGTCTGGGAATTAATTCCTCAGAAAATACGCCGGCTCACATTCAGCTACCGCCACTCCCAGAGTTCAATCAGCAACACCTCAACAGCATCCCAGCCAACCACCATAGTCAGAAGATGATCGGAAGCCGCCGTCCCAGCGACAGAGTTCACTTGCTGTCCTGTCGGCTGAGCTGAGTTGCTGAGCTGAGTCTGAATAGTGCCGAGTCAGAACAGTACCAGGTCAGACCAGCAGCCTGCTTCCGACTCAATAGCCCTTCCGACTTGCTGCTCGTCAACCCAGGGTCAGTCCTCCCGGGCCTCACTTGTAGTCCTTTACCTCCCTGCGTGGAGTGGGCAAGAAATCACTGCTGTAATTATTGTAATAACTTTTTTACCGGGGGTTACCGTAACTGGCCAGGGTCATCTTCCCCACGCCCGGAGCGTGGAGGTAAACTCGCCACCCTCCTCGTAGGCTTTACTTTACTCGTATATTTTTTTATATGCTACTGTATGTGATAGGAAATTAGCTCACGTAAATAGTTATCACCGCTGCAAGAGAGAGAGCGAAACCGTCCCGTGACCCGATAGTGAGTTGGCCACCCTAGCTCTTGCTGGTTTCTCAACTGCGTATGATCACACGCTTCCCTCATTAGGGACGAACAACGAAGCTTGCTAGAGTCCAAGGTCGGTATTCAACTTGGAGTCAAGTCCACGCGTCTGTCCCGCATCAAATTGGTATCAGAGCGCCAGTTGAGTCTAGGGTAGTCTTTGCATGAGTCGTTACATGGTCTAAGTCGAGTCTAGGAGCATCATCATTTTAAAATAAAAAAAAAGTGTGTGTTTTTGGTTTGCATTGCATCCCAATACTCGGTATATCAAAAGGCATTACCTGACATCTAGGTTAAGCCTATTTGGAAGGTAGCCTCCTTGCGTCGAGAAGGTCTTCGGATTGGTTTCTCTGCCACGTAGGTCCATTCCCTGCCTCTGGTTAGGGGGTGCACTCTCCCTTTTGCCCCTTGATGACTTGGATTTCATATAAAAAAAAGGCCACACTAAAGTCACATCAAAACTACAGCATCAAGGCAATACAAACACATATGACATTATGCACATGAGTCATAGTGTTTAACATCATCAAAACCATAAGATTGCAATAGCACAGACTCTATAGATGCATAGACCTTAGACTCTATACTTTCATAGACCAAGTACAATATGCTAAAGCATATGCATCGACCTTATGATGTATGCTACAGTACATGCATTGACCTTTAGGAGATGCTGTAAAACATGCATTGACCTGAAGTGCTTAACACAAGCATGACCATCGACCTTATAGAATGAGTATAAGGATGTGCATTGACCTTTCCTTACACAAGATGCAATGTGCATCGACTTTACTTTGCTCAAGGCACAATGTGCATCGACCTTGCTTCACACAAGATGCAATGTGCATCGACCTTGCCTTACACAAGATACAATGTGCATCAACCTTGCTTCACGCAAGATGCGATATGCATCGACCTGAATGACTTAATGCAAGAATATGCATCGACCTTAATGTTCAACATAGTCTATAGATGCATCGACCTGTGTAGATGAAGTTAAATGCATGCAACGACCTAACACACTTGATATGAAAATGAGCATTGGCCTATTAGTTCAGAGAAAGAGGAAGATGCATTGACCTTCTAGGCTAAGTGTTGATATGTGCACCGACCTGCCTATCTTAATGTGTGAAGGTGCATCGACCTTTTCATGTACTAGAAAGAACATGCATCGACCTGTTAGAGATTAGAGACTCAACTTGACTTAGGAAATACTACAAGATGTTTATTGACAATTACTGTATCAAATACACAGACTGTTGCCAGCGTCAAAACCCATCATTAAATAAACTCAGCATCAAATCCAGAGGAGACACAACATTCTCCTCCTTTTTGATGATGGCAACACTCCTAAACTTTTGATGGCAATACATGTAGTAGTAGACAGTTAGAGACTCTATCCCTTAGCCAGTAAAATGATATCTCAAAGAGAATACACAGGCTGATAGACACATGCAGACAGGCGGACACTTGGACACACGACACTTAGACATACATTCTCCCACTTTCTATCTCTCATAAAAAAATTTTCTGGGTGGTGCAGAAATTGAAGCACTACTTTCTAGCTCACGAAGTCCATTTGATTGCCCGGATGCACCCTATCGAATTCCTTCTGGAAAAATCTATCCTTACTGATAGGTTAGCACGTTGGCAAAGCTTCCTCTCACAATTTGACATCACCTACATCTAGTAAAAGGCGATTAAAGGCTATGCCGTAGTCGAGCATCTCGCCCATCATCCTCTCCCCAAATTCGACCCTATCCAATCAATGTTTCCAGATGAGGAACTAATGCCCATCAACCAATCAGATGATCGCATGTGGATGTTATATTTTGATGGAGCACTGAATTCCCAAGGAAGAGGAATCGGCATTGTTCTCTTGTCGCCCGAAGGTGTTACCATCTCATTGGCATATCAACCCGCATTCCCAGTTACCAATAACATAGTTGAATATGAGACTCTTCTAGATGGCCTGGAAGCTACCCATTCTTTTTGTATCACCGAATTGCGAATTGTAGGTGATAGTTAACTCATTCTCTGCCAGGTGCTCACCAAATACCGCACCTATGATTCCAAGCTCAAGCCTTACCAAGAACTCACTACTACGTTTGTCAAACTATTCACCAAACTAATCTTTGTCCATGTCCCTCGCGACCAGAATATTCTAGCCGATGCCCTCGCCTCATTGGCATCATCCTTAAAGTTCTCTCTGGGTAGATGGTTTGAGTCCATCTCCATCTACAAGTGTCATGCCCCTGCTGTCCATGACGCTTCTTACGTAAGGATCAAGGAAAAATTAGCAAGGAAAGTCCAAGAGGGAGAAATCTTTGAGAAGAGGGAGATCATGCTGGCAGAATTGGAAGAAGAACTGGCTGACGAGGAAAAGCCATGGTTTTATGAGATTGCTAAGTACTGGACTTTTGGTAGCTTCGCACAACCCCCTTGTTTATTTTTAATTCCGGACTTCACCGTTCGACGCGAGTTTCTTTATGTGTCTCAATGGGTATTCTCGGCTACTAAGATTCATCCTATACTATGATTTTATGATGAATTTTACTATTTGACACGAGTCTCCTCATGTGTGTCAATGGGGATTTTCGGCTACTAGGATTCATCCTTATTTTTAATTGTGGAGTTTGCTACACTGTTTTCGCGTGAGTTTCCTTCATGTGTCTCAATGGAGATTCTCAGCTACTTAGATTCCCCCCACACCCCTCCATCAACCCCAGCAGCCCTCCTCCACCTCCCACAGCCCTTAGCACCTCACCACTTCACAATCCCATCACCCCTATCCACCCCTACTACACCTATCACTTTCTGGCACACCCAGTTCACAGGCTGCAGCAGAATCCCAGATTGTCGAGTCTGCCTCGGGACCATCCGACATCCACTGGAGGTGTACCATACATCGACAGAAAGATCTTCAAGTCAGCTTCGACCGAGAGGTGATCCCGCCTTCATCCGAGCTCAGTGCTATTCGGGAGATCCGTTCTCGTGAAAGTGCGCATCTGGCATCCGAGGGAAGACCAGAGCACCGGTGCAGAAGCTTCTACTTCCACACCCCAGCTCCCCTAGGTGCGCCGTTTGTCTGGGGTGTTCCTCTACCAGTCCTCTATCCAACGCCACTGGCGGATCCCCGTTTGGAGTCGGGAGCTATCCGTTGCGATTTTTCTTCCCCGGGTGCGCAGGTCAGTCCACTCAGAATCAACATTGACACCCCTCCACTGTTCACCCTCTACCTTCCTACTATGACCTCCTCTAGTGCCCTTCATGGTTGGAGAATGAAGAAGACTCATAGACGTACGCATTTGCTTTGGTCCCGTACCTTTTAAACTCCGGGAGTGTTCGTGACGGCATCATCTTCCTGCTGCTGCGACCAGAGAGTAGTCCCAGTGAGAACAGAACACCTCAGTTCTAGAGCCAGCCACGACCAGCCACGACGATGGACTGTTCACCAAAAATTCTGGAGCCTTCCTGGACCAGTCAGTGGGGAATTGGAATTGGTTTCGGTATCATCCGAGTTCATTACCGTCCGTGGCAGTGTCAACAGCGACTATCGGTCAGTTCGTTCCAGAAGCTGGCAAAACCGATCAAGCGGCTTTTCGATAGCCTAGTGTTCTTCTCCCTCACCCCGACACGCCGGCTTAGTGCCCCTCCCTGTGTAGAGGTAATATTTTGATGTAATATCAAGTCCCCCTCCCCTAGTACAACCCCCCTGTGCAGGGAGTAGTGCATGTAATCTTGAGCAGGGGGAAGCTTCCATGACGCAATGTGCGGGGAACCCACACTTCCCTGCTCGCCCTCGTCTTCGAGCGGAGTTGGTTTCTTCAAACCAACTGGGTAAGCCCTAAACCTTGCTCCATATTTAGTGCTATCGAGGGAAGCGCGATGATCTGCACGGTTGAGTAACCGGCTTTGAGTCTCGGGTGATCGGCTCACTCTCGCGCTCGGAACGAGTCGCGGGACGAGTCTCGCACTCACAACTCACAGCGGTGATAAATATGTGGCAAGCTAATAAAATATCCTACTCACATGCAGCGGCATCTAGAATGTATACTAGCTAAGCAAATACAATAAAAAGGGGGAGTGGCGAATGTACCTCCATGCTCGGGGCATGGGGAAGACTTCCCAGCTGAAAAAATGTCACTCCCAGTACAATAATTAAATAAATTACACCAAGTAAATTACAGTCCACTCCACGCAGGGAGGTAAAAGGCCACAACAACGGTCCGGGAGCGCCACTCTCGGGTTGACGGGCAGCAATTGGTGGCGCTCGGGTGGATGCGATCGGCCGGTTCCGCATGGTTCACTCGGGCTAGCAGGACAGCACGTGGGACCCACTGCTAGTACGGTGATATCCGGGCAGCTCCTGGCTGCAGCGGCTGGCGGGGGCACTCCTGGAATGTCCCGGGTCGATCCCCAGGAGCGACGGTCACCGGAGTGGAGGTGGGTGATTTCTTGGGATTTATTTCCCAAGGTTATCCCGCAGCTGAGTTTCTGGCCAGAACTGTGCACTCCGACGAGATCGGCCGCCACGACCAGCCACAATGTCGGATCGAGACACAAGAGGTACCGTTGGAAAGAGGACTCAAAATTCTACGACATACTGGAATTACAGGCTCGTCCAATGGCTCGAGTGAAAATGGGAGTGACTGCAAACTGACTGTGCACACTATCTGAAAATACAGAACAGGCGGGATAGAAACTGAACACCCTGATCAAGGGCTTTGACTGAGGATCAAATGAACGAATTAGGGCTGGAATTTTTTATGGTGGATAGAGGGGAGGGAGACGATCACGTACATAGGTCTTTTGAATCAACCTGACATAGTTTGGGGGGGTAAGAAAATTCATCTCCTAATATCTATCCCGCTGGCCTGCTCATAGGTAGACTTTGAGAAGGGGGAACAGCAGGCTGGGAAGAGGCCTAAACGGTCTCTGATTGGTGTAAAAATTGAACTGGGATTGTCCTATGGTGGGAGGAACCTACCCTCAAAGTTTCGTCACGATCCAATGGTCGGATCTCCCGTACCAGCCCTTTCACACCGAAAAAAGTTAAAGGGGGCCATCTTTGGTGAAAACCCGCAAGGGCGGCAGAGTTGGTAAAGAGAAAAAATAATAATAAAAAATCCTCTCCTTCTCTACTCCTCACCAACGAGGGTCGTCGACCACGACATTCCATCAACGGTAACCTCAGTATCACCCCATGATGATAGTGACCACTACACCCTCGAGGGCTGGATCACCCCAGTCCCGGTACCAATTCCTAGTCCCAGCACCGTGGCTTCAACGCCTTTACAGGCCAACCACCTAGTTCCAGTACCAGCTCCCAGTCCCAGCACCGTGGCTTCAACGCCTTTACAGGCCAGCCACCAAGTTTCAGTACTAGCTCCCAGTTCCACCACCGTGGCTTCAACACCTTTATAGGCCAGCCACCTAGTTCCAGTACCATCTCCCAATCCCAGCACCGTGGCTTCAACGCCATTACAGGCTAGCCACCCAGTTCCAGTACCAGCTTCCAGTCCCAGCACCGTGACTTCAACGCCTCTACAGGCTAGCCACCCAACCCCAGTACCAGTCGCCAGTTCCGTTATCAAGGCTACAACACCTCCACAGACCAGCCACCCAATCCCAGTACCAGTTGCCAATTCCAGCATCTCGACTGTAAATCCTTCACAGGTTAGCCGACCAACCCCAGTCCCCAGTCTTACTCGTTGGCTGTGATGCCTTCCCAGACCATCCGGTTGTTGATCGAAAAATACCTTTTCCATTTTCAAAATGCCGGCAATGGAATGAGATCACCCTTGTACTCCTCCCGGCTAGAGAAGCACGACAGAATGAATGAAATCGAAAGGGTGGGGTGAAGACAGAACTTGTGTGATCGCCACCCAAGACCCCAGACACGATGGACACGCTGTGTCTTGGGAAATGAGGAGAGACACTCGCCTTTGCCTAGTGCTGGGAGGATGAGTGGCCGATGAAGGAACGCTTGTAAGTTGTGCGGCTCTCTGTAGGCCGCCTACCAGCGCTGGAATGAAACGTGGGACGAAGCACGCCGGTGGTGGTACGATTTCGAGGTAGCCGCAGGACAAAGATGAACGACCGCTAGATAGCCGCCCAACGCCTTGGACAGACGATGATCGACCGCTCCACTCCACCTTCCTCCAAGTCGTAGGACTTCAACCTCCACTCTCTCCGACCGGCCAGAAAGAGTGATCTTTGAGAAATCTGATAGTTCAGTGCATGTTATTAAGAATTCTCCTACTCATTCACATGCACACACTAGAAATACTTCATGTCATTACTGTGAGGTCATGTTATGGATGACTGCCAAGTAATGATGTCTGATGACATGAAGGCTTTCAAGAAAATAAATGCATCTCAGAATAGGAACCAGCATGTTCAGAAGAATGTCAGAAATATCTCCAGAAATAATGCCAATCTAATTCCACTTCATACATGCATGCAAACAAGAACAAAAATAGAACTTCATATTTCAACTGTGGTAGATATGGTCACCACATGCATGATTGTTATTTCCTATCACATAATGACCAAATGTTACACAATTTTCATGCTAAAAATAATCATGCACAGAATCATCATGATAGGAAACGTGTTGTTTTGAATTTGGAGTGTTTTAACTGTGGGAAGGTTGGGCATGTGGCATCACAATGTTGGTCTGTAAAGAAAAATTTTCATGCCAAACATGTTCAGTTCCCTATTTTTAGAAACACACACATCATGAATAATTTAACTCCAATTCATATATATGCAAAATGCAATCACTGTGGAAAACTTGGTCATACCATGTTTGAATGCTTTTGGATAAAATTTGATATGAATGCTTGGAATTCTTGGAATACACCTATTAGAGGTGTAACTCATCTAACAGGACCCAAGAGTTCTTGGGTTCCTAGATATGCTAGATAATCCTCTTTTGCAGATGTGCCTAGGTAGAAGAAATAAAAAGGGTTGAATAAAATCAAGGCACATGAAGGTCAGTTAAACCCCATCCTTAGTTATTCTTGTATTACTTATGTTATGGCTTGAGAAATTCATCTTTGAGTTTCTGCATGACTGATCAGAATGAGTCTATTATTACTGATTGAATGCCATCTCATCAATTAATGTCCTTGATTGATGGTGTCTTATGATAAATGCTGAACTTCTAATCATCTGCCATATGCATAACTCATATAAGAATTTTCAGGCTAAGAACTTGTCCATGTTAGTCTGTCATGCTCATAGTAGTTGCATTTGTTTGCATGACCCTTTGGTATATCAAATGGTATGCTGGGAGAAGGGTAGATCATTGTCTATCTGGAAACCCACATCATGTGTAGAGGCAAGCCTCCACCTAGTACCAAGGGTCCAAAAACATTGACAGAAGTAGTAAAGCAGGAAAGCTAAACTACAAAGCTGTAAAGAAGGGGGAGTAGGAGTAGGGAACAAACTAAGAGCTAGGGGAGCTAACAGGAAAAGGGAAGAAGTCATACCAGACAAGCATGACTACCGAACTAACCTCGGCTCTCGACACTACTCCAAGCAGACACTACACCAAACAAAGACAGAAGGGTGAACTCTGAACTAAGAAAAGTCAGAAGCTTACCTAACTGTCGACATGACGCCAGGCTCCAAACGAAGACCTGCAAGAACAATCGACAAAGCCTAGGAAAATCTAGACAGATGCTAGACAAGAGGCAACACCACTAGAACGTCATGCACACTACCCCATACACGACCAGAGCATCGTGGAGGCGACAGACACTGACTTCGAGTACAGCCACGAGAGGGCTAACCCGGGAGGTCACGACTCACAAGAAACGCGAAGAGAATCGTGAAGGGTCACATGTCACGTGACTGGAGTGCCCCACACTAGAAGAATAACTAGCTGCATCCACTGACATCTTATGCTGTGTCTACAAGCATCTCATCTGCTATGCCTACAGTCAGGCAGAGACCAAGACACTGTTAGAACCAGAATAGTAACCAAGTCGCGAGTGACTAGATAGGGGAACTCCCGTTGGTGTCAGTCCAAAGCCCCTGACCATGTGTGCACACACTGACTTTTGCCTAAGCCAGGCCTCTAGCTAATTTTCTCCCTTCGTAGGATGCGACGGCAACCGCGGGAGCTGACGAAAACTAGCTTAAAAATCGTGAACCGGAAGTGCCCCGCTGTAAAAGTCATTACGTCGAAGTGTGCCGTAAGGCTACGACTAGTGAAGGCTCACAAGACACAAACTCCAAAACACAAGTGCCGAAGTACATACATGCAAGAGTGCCCTGTAACATGAACTTCGAAGCACTAAAGGCAGCACAGGAGACTGTCATTAGACTCAGGACAAGACAACTAGACCTACAACTATAACGGTCTCTGAGTCCTACAACTCTGAGTCAGGATCATCGCACATAGTGAGACAAGCCGCCAATCGATCTAATCCTACGCTAGGGGAAATGACGCTCCGAGAAAATGACGCACTGAGACCTGAGGGGACACCGAGAACCCTTAGCACACCTGGACATGCAAGTCGAGATAAAATAATACCTCGAGACAGTTGAAGATTAAAGGGGAGAATCTAGTTATTTCATTTTCTTAGTTCCATTTGAGCATAGCTTATCATCTTTGGACTGAAGGAGAAAGGGTCACACAGCTCCTCCCCCTCCTCACCTGAAGATAGAAGAAGCCCTTCCCCGCGTGGGTTTGCTCCTTCAACTCGAAGAAAGTGTTGAAGAGGTCTAAAGAGGGATCAAAACCGCATAGATGACAAAGGAAAATGAAAGAGTTGATGAAAGTGTAGGAATTGGAAATTAACTAGATCAGTGCCAGCTGGTACAATCGCAGCAACTACGTGACGAAGGGATAGAGAGGAAGGCAAAAGCCATACTTCCAAGCCAAAAGAAAAATGCAAAAGAGACCCGAATGAGTATCCAAGCTCGACTCATGTGGTTTGGCAGGGGAAAAAAAATACTGCCACAACAGCTCATAGTAGGCCTCGATCTCCTTCACCTCGGCCTCACCCAACTCGCTGCACAGAGGATGGCTGGGCGCCGAACCTCCTGCACCTTGTTCGGGCCCCCAGGCCTCAACCGCAGGATCATACTCCACCATAGAGAAGTGTAAAGAGTGAGAGGAAGAAGAGGAAACTATGAAATCTGAAGATACCGGAGGAGGAGGAAGCCGATGGACCACTACCATTGTGGTCTCTGCGAACTTCGCAAAGGCCTCTGTGATTCTCCGCTCCCTCAAGTCACTCTCACGGTGCATGGATCCTCTCAGAATACCGATGCAACAGAAGGGGGAAAGCCCTAAGTAGAGGAAATGAGAGACGCAAGCATACGAGACATTTACATATTTATCCTGGCGACCCTGGCAGGATGCGTCATGACGTTTGGAACAACCAGAAGGGCCTCCCCACCCCGGCTCGAGGAAAGTGTCATCATCACCCCCTCGCCCCTAAGACAGCCATGTTAACTGGCCCCTGTCGGCGACGACGTTCCCCACTTGAGTCACCAATGCTACCTCATAGCATACCACTCTCTGAGCCCAAATTTTGGCTCGGGAGTCGGAGGGGGGCAAGTGGAAAGGGATAAATCTGTAGCCCAAATACACACGTGGATCGGGAAGGCCAAACCAGGTCCAGACTGGCCCAACTAGGCACATTCTGACCCCACCAGGCCAAGCTCCCCAAGTGGCAGCCCCACGAATGGGCCCACTTATTTTGAAGATAGGTGTGGTGTACATAGAAATAGGAAATAAAGCAGGACAACATATATAATAACAGAAATAAATAACTAACTACAATAGAATCCAGTCTAACAAAAGTACAGTCTAAAGTAGTAAAACGTACCACACGTCAAGTGAACACTCGGTCTGGCAAGCTGATAATTAGGAACCTCCACGCAACACCCTCGAACCTCGAGGAAGAACCACCACACCTGAAAACCAGGGGTGAGCCTCCTATCACTGGCTCAGTAGGGGTCCCGCGGAACCCCAACCGAAAATAGCGGCGATATGGAAAGCAGTAACTACAGCTAGAACAACAACAACAACAGGAGCAGTAAACATGGTGGCCAGTAAAACTTTGGCTCTACAGCTACTCATAAAGTAACAGAACTCAATGTCCCAATCCCACAGTCGGGGGACTACCGGAACACGGACCACTCTAGTCACGCTACGTGAAAAATGCCACGACACCTCTGTCATGGAGGCCTGTGCTCACACGCGAAGGCCCACTCCGAAATCACGCGGTCCGAAAACACGGTCATGACCTTGCCATCATGAACTCTACGCCGTCTAGGGAAAAGTCCTCAGTGATGCTCACTGGAACCCTAGACCTCGACTCCGGGAAAACACCCGAACTACACATGAAACCCCGTCTCGCAGATGAAAAATGGAAACCCGCGACACAACAACTCACGTCACGTGATGGGAGTACCACCCACCAGAAGTAAGGCCGGATGCGTCCACTGACGTCTTAGTCCGCACCTCAGGTGACTGCCTACGACGCCCCAGGCGGAGGCTAAGACACCGTACTAGTAACCACTGAACAAGGACTAGCTGGGGTCGCACTCGTCAGCACGTATCCTCTACCTCCGGCTACACGTGCACACACAGACCGTCTGCTCTTGGTCGGGTCCTCTAGCTGATTTTTCCCCCAGTCGGACTCAAGCTGCTAAGGCAAGGGGCCCTATGGTAACTGGCATAAAATCGTCTCACTCGGGTCACGCTCTCCACCACTCCCAAGTGGGTCCATACCCGCGTGCGCAGGAAAGCTACGACTAGTGGAGGCTCACTTGTGGCGACCCGAGATCCGAGTATTGGAAAGGAACCAGCGCGACTCGAACCTCGGCCCGCCTCCCACGAGCCCGGAGACTCGGAAGGGATAAAAGGATAGGTGCAGTATCGGAACAAGTTCATCGAGTTGGGTCGGTATGCGCCGCATATTATTACTGATGAAGCCTTAAAGACCGAGTAATTTCTTCATGGTTTGAGAGTCAAATTGACAGTGCCGCTTCTTGCTACCCGTGTGAATATCATGGACGATGCATATCAGGCAGCAGTCACGGTTGAGCTCATTTTGGTGAGGTCTGCAAGGTTCTCTTAGTCCAGTGTTGCTCAGTCGGTTATACCGTTTTAGCAGTCTTTTCAACCGTCAGCACCTGGAATTCCGTCTATCGCGCCTACTTCTAGTGGCCCTTCGAGGTAGATGTTTAGAAAGTCCAAGAAGCGATTTAACTGTCAAGCATCTTCAGGTTTTGTGTAGTAGCAATCAACGTCTTCTGATTTTGTCTAGAAGTCTATTTCTCCTTTTCAGCAGCGTCGAGAGTTTCCCGTGAGTCAGCTGAGACCGTGTCTGAGGTGTGGTGGCAGCCATCACGGTGCACCATGTTCCTTACCGGTAGTCTGCTATCATTGTGATCAGCCAGGTCACGTTGTTTGAGATTACCCGATGAAGTTCGTTCTAGCGCAGTTCTCGTAGGTTACCCAGCCGCAGTAGTCTCAATTTTGTCTTCTTGCACCACCTCTGCCTCAGCCATCGTATTTGCAAGTTTCAACTTCTTCCCAGCAATCTTCTGCAGCCTCTAGCCAGAAGCCGAGGAGCCGAATTACTCACATCACTCGTGCAGAAGCCATTGCGTCCAATCTCGTAGAAGGTATGATTTTGTTTTTTTGTCGTTCAGCCCGCGTTCTATTCGATTCAGGTGCTACACATTCATTTGTTTCCGAGGATTTCCTTGCTCATCTCGAGGAGCCGGTAACTGAGTCACCCTGTGAATTACTCGTTGAGTTACCATCCGGAGATTTCATGTCCACTCCATTTTGCCTGGAAGATTCTCCTCTTATCGCCAGTGACCGGCAGTTGCCAGCAAAGTTGCATGCGCTGCAGTTGGCCGAGTACGATGCGATTCTAGGCATGGACTGGTTAGAGTAATATTGTGCCATGGTTGACTGCAGATCCAAGAAAGTCTACTTTCAGCCACGCGGGAAGTCAGCTTTCTATTTTCAAGGTACCTGATTCTATTATTCTCACTTTTTGTAGTTAAGTGTAGTTCGCTCTCAGTTTTCGTCCCTATTTGAGACTTCTCCCTTATTGGGGAATGCCTAGGTTGGTCATCTCATCCATCAATCTCATGCCCCTGCACTCGACCGAGCAGAGAAAAGAAAGGCCTTCGTGCATACCCAGTGTAACGACTTGGTATCTGAGTACTGAAAAGGAACCGGCGTGACTCGAACCTCGACCTGCCACCCACGAGCTCGAAGACTCTTAAGGGTTAAAGGATGGTGCGAGGGTACATAAGAAGCTAAAATAACTGCAGAGATAGCACAATGACAACTAATTAATAATGAAGGAAATTAAATAAATAACTATTGACTAAAAGCTACATGGTCCAGTGTGTCTCATGTCCAAAATAAGGACAGCCAACAGAAAGAAAGAGTACAAGTACGCGGGGCATACCCCGACTCTGGTAACTGGCAACTAGCCCTGGGCGAACGAACCACGAGGAACCTCAGACGCACCCCTCGACGAACCCGCCTCACCTGAAAACACAGGGATGAGTCTCATTTCATAGGCTTAGTAGGGATCCCACAGACCCCACCTCACACGAAAGAAACAAAGGCACGAACAAACACGAAAGGTAACACTACCTAACGAGAGTGCGACAGAACCAACAAGCAATAATAAACAAACGGAAAAGCTCTCTACAACTAGCCGTACAACACAAACCAACCTCGGTCCAACCAAACACGAGTCCGTACCTGCCAGAAGATAGGAGCTCTACCCACTAGAAGAAAGGCCAAATGCATCCCCTGAGGTCTTACACCGCACCCAAGAGTCTCCCTACTCGCCCCAGGTG
Organism: Amorphophallus titanum; assembly: GCA_024336825.1. Taxonomy (NCBI): domain Eukaryota; kingdom Viridiplantae; phylum Streptophyta; class Magnoliopsida; order Alismatales; family Araceae; genus Amorphophallus; species Amorphophallus titanum. The sequence continues at coordinate 8,801,509 of JANBPO010006859.1, read as the reverse complement.
AAAACTGAGACACGCAACAAGTATCACAAACAAGGACTAGTTGGGATCGTGCTCGTCAGTACGCATCCTCTACCCCCGACTACGTGTGCACACATAGACCATCTACTCTAGGTCGGGTCCTCTAGCTGGTTTCCCCCCCAGTCAGACTCAGGCTACAAAGGCATGGGGCCCTACGGTAACCAGCCTAAAAATCATCTCACTCGAGTCACGCTCTCCACCACTCCCAAGTGGATCCCCATCCACGTGCACCGGAAAGCTACGACTAGTGGACAGGTCATTGGAGGTAAGACTCGACTCATGAAAATCACTGGTCGAAAGGAAACGGAGTGGCGGTCCACTCAAGATTGCCCCTTAGCGTAGCGGTCCTCTTTGGACCACAAGGCGAGCCTAGCAGTCGCCACAGGACTGCAAAGCAAGCGTGGCGGTCTTCTTGGGACCGCTAGGTACAGTCATGGGGTCAAGTCGTGACAGGAAGGGAATGAGCCACAGGGGAGCCTAGCGATCTATCGCCAGACCGCTAGCCCAGCCAAACGATCCTCAACAGATCGCAAGGCAACCAGAAATGGTCATGCCCTGACCGTTAGCCAGTACGAGGCTCCCAATGGTCAGAAACATGCACCCCGAGGGTGCTTCGGTCAAATTGGAAAAATAGTCGTGAGCCGACTGCTAATCCGAGGGTAGCAGTCTATCGCATGACAACCACCCTGAGCCTAGCGATCTTGGGAGGACTGCTAAGGCCTGCCGACACTATAGAGTTACTTAGCGGCCCTCTAAGGGCCGCCAAGGGAGCCTAGCGATCCCTGGAAGGGCCGCAAGGCTCACTTGAGTGCGAAACTGGCAGGAAAAGCCAAAAGCTACAATCCATGCCCTGATCATCGCCCGATGATGGGGAAAAAAAGGGGAATCCATCCCCAACCCTCCTAGCATGATTCTCCACCCTTAGATCTGTTAAAAACCTCACGAGACTGGAGATCCGGTGCTCAACATTAAAACATGGATGTTCACCCTCCCGGCTCAAAAATGCCCCTCTAGACCTCTCCTCGGCCTACAAATCACGGGGAATGCAGTAAAGAGCCTAGGGATCCGTCCCCCTACCTCAAGGAAGCTCGAAAGCCACCAGATCATCGCCGATCTTGAAATTACGATCAAAGGAACCCGATCTCCACACTCCACACCACAAGAATGCCACCGCCACGATCACCACGTCACCGCCGTCGGTCCACCGTCTGCAGTCGGAGGAGGAAGGGATGTTGCGGGCCGCACACGGGGGAGAGTAACAGTCGAATGGGGGGGAGCTCTCCAACGGGAAGAAAGAATAAGAAAGAAGAAGAAGAAAAGAAAAAGGGGAAAAGGGGGGGTATTTATAAAAATCTAAAAAATTAAAAAAATTAGAAAAAATCAGATCCTCAATCCTCAGAACACGCTCAACGCACTGGTATCATCTGGGAGTAGGAGAACGCAACAGTTCACTCGATACAGGGTTTCGAAGGTCTTACAGGGAAAAATACAAATGAATCACCGAACGCACTCTGGGACCCCCGAAAGTGATCTGAAACCCATGGATCCTGACCTGAAAAATGTCCAAAAAACCCAGGACCTTACAGTCCCCCCCGTAAACAAATTTCGCCCTCAAAATTTAAACCCAAGCACAGGAGCATGGGAAGAAAACTCACTTGAACAAATAAGGATATTGCTGCCACATCTCATCCTCGCGCTCCCACGACGACTCACCACCCGAATGACGTTGCCAGAGCACCTTAACTAGAGGGATAACCTTGTTCTGCAAGCGCTGCTCATGTCGAGATTCAATGCAGACAGGATACTCCAGTAGAGATAAGTATGGGGTCACCTCGGGCCACATAGAATCCTCTAAAACATGAGAATCATCGAGCATATACTTCCGAAGTATCGACACATGAAACACATCATGCACATCAGCCAACTCCAGGGGTAACTACAACCAATAAGCGACTTCACCAATACGCTCGATAATGGAAAAATGACCAATATAGTGGGGACTCAACTTCCCATGCCTGTCGAAGCACATCACACTCTTCATGGGAGAAACTCTCCTAAATACCTGATCTCCCACCGTAAAACTGAGAGGTTGCCTCCTCTGATCGGCATAACTCTTCTGCCGACTTTGTGCCCCCAACATCTTCTACCAAACAAAATGCACCTCCTCAACACACTGCTGCACCAAATCTGGTCCTGTCAGGACACTCTTGCCCACCTCAAACCAATTAAGTGGAGTCCGACACGGACGCCCGTACAATGCCTCATAAGGAGCCATGACAATGCTCGGATGATAGCTATTGTTATAGGCGAACTCTACAAACAGTAAATGGTGGGTCCAACTCCCCTGCCACTCCAGGCAACACGATCTCATCACGTCCTCCAAAGTCTGGATGGTCCTCTCAGACTGACCGTCCAACTGAGGATGATACGCTGAGCTAAAAGCCAATTCTGTGCCTAAAGCTCTCTAGAAACTCCTCCAGAATCCTAAAGTGTGTTGTGTTTTTCCCTGCTGTTTTGATGATGCTGACACTATATAAATCACTATGCATTTATTTTGCCAATATTTTAACCATGATGATTAAGCTACTAATCCTCGAGTGCACAATCGATGGCCCTTAAACTTACGCCGCCGCCTCTTCTTGGCTGACACTTCTTGAACATGGAACCGCCTGGCGCAGACTTGGAGCTTCGGCCTTCTTGATCTGTAATACTTTTTCACATAACGGCCCCACCTGGCAAACGGCCTGGCCCAACTGGGAACATGTAACTTCTTCGGGACTGTTGCCCCTAGGCACCCAGTGCTAACCATAGGTAGACATTCTTGAACAAATAACTCCTTAAATGAATGAATATCTAAAAACCACAGAGTTTTGTCACTTGGCACTAATAGCATGAGATTTGACATCTCCACTGGGCAATCAGGCACGAAGCATAGCTCCCTTGATAGAAGTGATGGATGAAGCTGGGGGGGATCAATGCGTGGCGTTGACATGGCCGGCTTGCTAATAAACTGAGGGAGGTTCCATAGAATGTGTAGAATGTCCTTGAAAAGAGCAAAAGATATGGCCAATTGCCCCTTGAACATAGAATTCATCATTTCCTTGGCAGTCGTACGATTTAGCACAATTTGGGTAGAGAACCCTTCTTGGCCAGTGAATTGAATAGCAATCAAGCGAGAGGTAATAACAACATTAATGGTGAACTTTTCGGCGAGCAAAGAGGTTGCCACCGGCCTTGCTGGAGAAGAAACTGGCACTAATGTGGTGGGGCTCTCCTTAGCAACTATCTTTGGAAGGGTAGGCTCATCCCCAAAATAGCCAGAGACTAGGATGCAAACTGGCACGCGGCAAATGATATCCTAAAGCTTAAAATGTAGAACCGACACCGAACCATCTTGACTTGGCTCGTCATCTCCCTGGGGACCAGGCCCGAGAGGTACCAAAGATAACACACACCCACTCCATGGGGTGGAAAGAGATGGAGAAGTGGAGGTAATAGGCTTGGAAGGCGTGGGTAAAAGCAATGTGAGTGGTAGAGGGATAGCAGCGATGATAGGCTCGGGTGGAGGCAAAGACAAAGGTGGAGGTGTAGGTGTAGGTTTAGCCTGCTCAGGCTCAGACAACGACGGTGAAGGGAGTGACAAAGGTGATGGAGATGGAATAAGGATCTTTAGGGGAGAAGGCGATGAAGGCGATGGTGATGGCAATGGGGGTAATGGAGATGGCGGAGAGGGTGATGTGGTCAATGGAGGTAGTGAAGAGTGTCTGTCTATGACGCCCCAGGCGGAGACTGAGACACCGTACCAGTAACCACAGAACAAGGACTAGCTGGGGTCACGCTCGTCAGTGCGGTTCCGATGTCCCCAACCACGTGTGCACACAAAGACCATGCACCCTAGGTCAGGCCATCTAGTTGGTTCTTCCCCTGAAGCCCAGACTCAGGCTGCGCATGGGGGCCCTACGGTAACCAGCCTAACAACTGTCTCTCTGGGTCACACTCTCCACCAATCCCAAGTGGGACACACGCATGTGCAGGAAAGCTACGACTAGTGGGGGCTCACTAAATGTGGACACAGAAAATCACGCACGCACCCATCTCGAGTAACGCAAAGTGATAGGTGGCTCGTAGCCACCAGACTCTGGACAGCCCACTAGACCTAATAACTCAATGATCCTTGAGTCACGAGACTCGGGTCAAGACTACTGCACCTAATGGCACAGCACCGTCAACCTAGCCTAATCCCTAGGTCTGAAACTACAGTAACACGATCTCCAAGGTAGCTCACCAACCGCCGAGTTAATCCCTCATCCAAGGGACGCGTGGGACACCTCCAGTCCCAAACTGGTTAACTAGACTCACAGTCCAAGGCCAACCATATGGCCTACATGGAAAACACTTTTCGAAGAAACCCACGTCGTGTGAGAAAGACCCACCCCACTCGTGCCGACTCACAACGACTCGTCCTACCAAAGGCACGAAAGCTCGGGACACGTGGGGTCACCCAGACCCCCAAGACCCATGGCACGCTAATTGAGATAGATCGATACCTCTGGACACCCCTAAAAATATGAACACAGAACCTCCGGGTGTCTGTGACTCTTACAAGGTTGAAGGTCAACCACTGGCTTACAATCAGGTCGACAGGAGGCCATCACAGTGTGAAATAGACACGACAAACACGAAAACTATGTGACGGTCCTCCTTAGACAATCATAGAGCCTGGCAGCCTCCTCTGGATCGTGAGGTCTGGCCTAGCGGTCCAGCCGGGACCACTAAGCCCCAGAGACGCTCGAACCGTAGGCGGTCACCTCCTGATGGGGACATCATTTACCCCTCCACACTTTTCGGAGCTCCGATGGATCGTCATCATATACCATCATGTCCTTGAGTCATAGCATGTATTTTCATATTTTATTTGAGTCTTATCATTGACTTCTATCAGGTCAGTGCCCCCGACACACTCGACGAGTGTCACGTCAGACCACAAAACATAGCATCTCTTGATGCACCACCGCTGCAATTCCTCAAATTGTAACACGCCACGTCAAGAGCCGCAACATGAGCCATAATTGGCAACTGCCAATGCTCATCCTCAAGTCTCGAACTCACCGTGGAGCCTTCACATCTCAAGTCAACTCTAGGGCGAACACAACCCATTCACATGCAGAAGCACGGGAGCAAGAACTTACTGGGTCAACCCTTCCCAATCTTGCCTTGACATCGACAAAAATAATTGGGACCGACACATCATTCTTGACGCCACATAGCACGATGAGGACATTAGGCTCAAAAATCAACAACTCATCGAGAAGATCCTCCACTCACTCGAGCACACCTCTCGATCAAAACATCCGCTCGACTACCTCAAACCACAGCCTTAACACCTCAGGGGCTAGACAACCGTAGACTGGGGTAGTCAAAACCAACAACAGCTCCCTCAGAGCACACTTCCGGCCACTTAACTACGAACAATCCTCGCCAGCCACCTGACCTCACTGTAAATTCCTCGAACGCAGCACCACAACAACACACCTATCGACAACCTCTGCCCAACGCAGCACAACAGGGGCCACGACCCATCGGGAAGAAATCCCTCCATCACGTCCCTTGGGCCCCACACAGGCACGAAAGTCATGAACAACAACCACCTTCACAGCGCCGCACAGTGCACTCAAGCTCTCAAGTGAGAAATCAAGTGGAAAACAAACACAAAATCCTAAGCCAGCTGCCGACTGTACTAGACCTTATGGACTCTGGTCACTGCAATATCTCAAATTTCTATGTATGTCCACAACCACAGCTCTGATACTAGCTGTAATGACCCAAGATCTGGATACCGGGAGTTGTCCGATACCATTCGAATCCTGGCCCGCCGCCCACGGGCCGGAGGGCTCGGAAGGGCTAAAAAGGAGTGTGGAGGTACAAAGAAATAGGAAATAAAGTAGGACAATTTGACAATTAACAAAAATTAACAACTAATTACAATAGAGTCCAGTCCAATAGAAAGTACAGTCTAAAGTAGTAAAGCGTACCACATGCCAAGTGAACACTCGGCCCGGCGAGCTGGTAGTTAAGGACCTCTACGCAACTCCCTTGAACCTCCATGCATGCTCAGACTTACACTGGCTAGGCTGTAGTGTATGCTCTGACTTCAAACATGCACGGGGTTGGATTAGATCCAATGTGCTCAGACTTATAGAGAACAAACACTATCTTTGGTACAGTGTATGCTCGGGCTCTAATAGGCAACAAGCAGAAAATGCGCGGACATTAAAATATGCTCGGACATGCTCCAACATGCAGCGAACCGAAAGGTGCATGGGTGTTGTTATATGCTAGGACATGCAACATTGGCATGGCGATAGTGTGTACACCGACTCCAACAAGCAATGAGCCATAATGTGCATGGGTGTTGCTATGCTCGGACTTTCTAAGAGAGGCATGGTGCATATGCTCGGACATGCATGGCTTGTATAACAGTGTATGCTCGGACATACACTGACTTGCAACGGTGCATACACTGACATTTACAAAGTGAGCAAGGACATGCATGGACTAACTCCACAGCTGATGGTAGGCAGAGCATGCAGATGTTTGGTTTGAGGAAAGTGCACGGGGTATGATGCATGCACGAACTTGATTGCAAGTCATGGGCTTTGAGAAGCAAAACAAAACATGCACGGATGCATGTTTTGTGAAGCAGAGATACAAACGTGCACGGATGCAAGTTTTAACGAAACATGCACGAATGCTGGTTTTGAGAATGCAGTTCAAACATGCACGGATGCAGGTTTTCAGAAAACATGCATGAATGCAGGTTTTGAGAGGATATCAAAACATGCACGGACTTTAACACAAGTTGCACATAGGAAGAAATATGCACGGGGTTTGACGTGCATGGACATTGTGTTAACAACAAAACATGCACTGGGTTTGGCTTCCACGGACCATATGAAGGCATGCAAGGACTTGAGATGCAACCCAGCAGCAATAAGACTAAGTCCAAAATGTGCACATGGTTTAGCTTGCACGGACCATGTGAAGACGTGCAAGGACTATGCAAAGACTTGACTGTTCATGCTCGGACCTACTTTCCTCCTAAATAGAATGTGCACGGATATATGTTCTTGGCCAAGGCCAGAACATGCATGGACTTGCAGTGCAGTGGACTGTTCATCCACGGACTTCGAAGAACAACATGCACGGACCTGATTAAGACCTCCACGGACTTCAACAGGACATGCACGGACTTGCTGTGCATTGGATGCAATGTGTCCACTACAAAATATCCAAAAAAGTGAAATGTCCATTAAAAGTCCCATAAAAAATATCTCCATCTTTCCGATTTCAAGATCTGTAATGTTCATGACGAGGTCAACCTCCAAATCCGAAGTTCGAGTGTCAGTCAATTCCAATTCTCAGAAAAATCTATTTCTGTCCTGAGTTTTCTGAGTTTATCAGATAGTAACTTGGAAATTCGACCAAGGCCAGATATAGGATAGTCAAAATTCTTTCTCTGGCCATAGTCGAAGTACTTCAAGTCAGCTTTCCAACGGTACCTCTTTCATGTCGATCCGACGTCAGGAGTGATCGCAGTAGCTGATCTCGCCAGGTCACGTGCTGTAAAAATAGAACTTCAGATCTGTGGGCAGCAACCCCAACAAGTGAAGACCGGAGCCGATTCGCCCTCCACAAGATGAACCAACGTGCCGCCGTCCCAAGGGGCGCCTCTCCAGGAGCCACCGTCACAGCGGTACCACTTCGGGCCCACTCGGACCTGTCGACCAGCACGTGGGCCCCACGTCGTGAGTACGCGTGCCGCCGAAGCTACATCAAGACGCTGCCCGTCAACCCCAGATCGGTCCTCTCAGGCCCACTTGTGTAGCCCTTTACCTCACTGCGTGGAGTGGGCATCAAAATTTACTGCTGTAATTTAAATATTTACTGTACCGAGAGTTACTGGCTTGGCCGGGATCGTCTTCCCCACGCCCAGCGCATGGAGGTAAATCTGCTCCCTCTCTCTTTCGCATTTGCTTTACTCATATCTATTTGTATATGCCGCTGCAAGTGTTAGGATTCTTAGCCCGATATATTGTTATCACCGCTGCGAGAGGGTGAGAGTGAGTGACCCGTCCCGTGACTCAATCCGAGTATATGCGGTAAGCCGATACCCAAGACTCACTGCCGGTTTCTCAACTGCGCACGGTCCCACGTTTCCCTCGCTTAGGGACAATCGCGAGCTACAGTCCCAAGTAGCGTGTCCATCCCGCATCAAATTGGTATCAGAGCCAGGTTGAGTCTAGGGTTGTCATTGTATCGAAAGGGGGAAAAAGTGTAAGTCTAGGTTGTGTCTAGGTTGGTAGAATGTCTAGGGTCGTGTCTAGTGTCTTGTCACCAAGTGTCGGCATGGCCATCCCATAGCTTCCCGTGTCCCATGGATTACCGGAAACAACTCCCTCCACACCCCCACACCCTAGGCCGCCCCCTCTCCAACCTCCCCATTCCCTTATCTCTAGTGCACACCCACCCCACCTCTTCATTCCAACAACCCTATCCCACTCCACCCTCTCCTCCTTTGCCCCTACATCCCTCCAAGAGACCCCAACCACGTCATCCTACTTCCATAGCCATCAGCCACCATTCCCTTGTATTGCAGCCCCCCCCTCTTGCTTCATTGGTCACCATAAGTTACAGCTCCAGTGACAGGTCACCGGTAGACAGTAAGGGTCCTGAAGATTGCAGCTTCTCTGGCACTTCCTTAACTCTTATGGTGGTAAATCATATACCATTGGAAAGGTAGTCTAGAGGGCTTTCCAAGGGCAGTGGTTTCATCTTCGTCTGAGCTCCGAGCTGTCCGCGAGAGTGATTCTCCCCCGACTACGCAAGAGCTCCTAGGTAGAGAATTTGAGCTCTAGAAAAGCTTCCATCACGACCACTCCTTGGCAGATCTAGATGTCCCACTTGGCTGAGAGCAACTTCTACCAGTCTTCTATCATCCCCAAGAAGCGGAATGAGATTTGGACCCTGGCATCAGAAGTTGCGAATTTTCTACCAAAGTCGCGCCAAGTTGGTTCCTCTGTTCCTAAACGGACCCACCTCCACTCTTCTGACAAGTACGATCGACCCCGACGTCTTCTGAGGTTGTCGTCAGTCCCATCTGGAAGAAGACTTGTCTTTGGTCGTCACGGTATTATCCCCGCCTCCATCTGCATTTAGGACTGCCCGTGGCGCCTCCATCTTCCAGCAGCAATACTCTGGGAGCAGTTAGTACTAATGTTGTCCAGCCCTATTCCAAGACCTGCACTAGCCAGCAACCATATCAAGGTTGTTCCAAAAAATTCGAGCGTCTTCCTGGGCCAGATTGGGGTGTCTTGGCTCTGGTCTCGGTCCATTTGGAGTTCTGGAGCGTCTGAGGCAGTGTACCCTTCGACTGACTGTCTTGCGATTCCAGAAGCTGGCAGCACAGACAAGGAGTCCGACCATCTAGTTTCTCGCTCCGTCCCCTCCCCTTGCTTGGCCGGCTGAAGGCCCCTCCCTACGTGGAGGTAGTTTTGGATGTAAGCACTTAACCCCCACCCCAAGATCCCCCTCCTGTGCGAGGTGTAGTGTTGTAGCCACCATTATTATTATTTTATTTATCATTTATTATTTATGTGTATTTATTTTTTTTGTTATTATCATTCCCTTTTTCTCTTTACTTCTTTTGATGTGCAGAATGGGCTAAAGGCCACTGTGTCGACGCACGAAACCCACCAGGGGCTGGCACAATTATCACGTCGACGCGATGAAGGAGGGTGTCAACGCACAAGGTAAGCTCGATGTAGGCTGTGTCAACACAACCAATGCCAGTGCTTGCTTCAGCCTAGCCTTCTCTTCTTTCATTCATTCATTTTTTGTTTATTTGCTTGTTTATGCTATGGATTGATCTTGGAAGTTTAGGAGGTGTAAGACTTCAGTTTTCTTTTCTTCATTCTTTTGGTTTTCTTTCTTTTATTCCTTTCTTTGTTCTTTAAATTTTCTTTATTCTATTTATTCTTTGTGTATAGAATAAGTTGATGCACGATTTGTCTAGCAAGGAGGCTAAGCTCCTTTGGAAATGTAGGAAGTGGTTTTTTTTTCTGCAAGCATCTACACGACAACATGCAGGAGTTTGTTGATGTGTTTATGCAGTGTGATCTTGGTACAAGGCGGAGTTGTGCACTCACGTATCGTGGGAGTATCCAATTGGGCATAACCCAACCTTCCTCAACCCACCATTCGATATACCATAGACCATGTCATGCAAGCACACACAGGTGGCAGATGCATGGGGGGAAAGGGTAACTAAGGGAAAGCTACCAGAAGGCATTTAGTAGGTCAGCAAATGGGTGCATCGACCCAGCCTACCTCATGCGTCAACGCACTTAGGATTTGGTCGACTGAAATTGTAGATTGGTCAACCACAATCTAAGGTTAGCCCATGCAGGAGGTTCAACTCGCAAGCATGATGCATGCATGATTCGATGTGAATGCAAATGAATTACTTTATGCTGAGGAATGCATAAGGGAGTAGTTTCAATTATGCTCATGGAATTTTGGCAAGAACTACCATGGGTTTAATCATGCACTTTAAGGTGTTTGGTTTGTCCAATTGCAGAATACAATCACTGGATAGTGGCCAGACTAGGGGGAGTCGACCCTGGGAGTCGACTCCTAGGTCAGATCTGTTGCATCAGATAGTAGGCAGAGCTCAGACAAAAGGGAGTCGACTCTGGGAGTCAACTCTTCCCACACCATGTCCCAAATTTTCTTTATAGGTGGCGCCTTCAGGTTCTCTCCACAGGTCGAGTGCAGGATAGCCGACAGGAAGACGAGGGATGAGTGGCATCTCTACATCAACACCCTACCCCTGGATCGGTTTGTAATACGCCCTACTTTCCTCCACAGCACTACTCTCAGGCTTCCAAGGAGGGCAGGCTTGGACCTGAGGCTTGTGAGTGATACCGCGCTGGCGATGTACAGCCCTTACCGGTGCTACCTACAGATTAGACTACCCCGGACTATGTTCCTAGCACTAGTCCACCTTCCTACACTACAGGCGAGGAGGATCGGGATAGAGGAGGATGAGCAGGCGGTTAGGAGCGCCCTGATCATGTGGGAGGTTAGTAAGGTGCGTACCCTTCCAGCGGAGGTAGCGGAGGCTCCAGAGACATACCGGGCTTATGTGAGAGAGCTGAGAGAGATACGTTCCCGCGGGGATACCCAGCGGAGGATAGAGTGATTTTCTTTCTTTTCATGATGTAGACATAGTAGGAATCAATATTGGAATTTTGAAATATGAATAAAATAAGTTGGTTTGAAAAAATAGAGCTTGAGTTTGGCCTTTCTTCCTTGTGATTGAGTGTGTTTGAGATAAGATCTTGTGATGAAAAATGGCCCGTACCTAGATCGCTCAGCTAATAGATGGTCATGATCCAACCGCGCTAGGGGAATGAATGACCAGACTTAGGCCGGGTATCAGATTAACGGCGAGGGTTAAGGAAAGGTCCTTTGAGGAATTGGACGGTCTATCGATAGACCGTGGACAGGTTTGAATGGCCATATATGAACCATGTGGATTTATGGACGGTCTAGTGTAGACTGTTGAAACCTGACAGTTCTGGAAAATTGAGGCGGTCTGAGTGAGACCATTCAAAGAATGGAACGGTCTTATGGAGACCGTTGTAGGGCTCAAAACGGTCACAAAAGGACCGTGTAGAGATGAGAATGCTGAATCTTGTCTTCAACCTGCCCCTACACACATGAAACAAGAAAACAGATTAAATATGTTTTAAGCTTAACCCCTTGCCGGTAGCAAGTCAGGAAATGACCAATTCTTGATTTTTGGTCAAGGGGGTAAGCCTTATTAAATAGGTGAATAACGTAAAAGGGAAAATGAATGCAATGCATGCAAATCATGATGATAAAGATATTTGATTGGAGGTCCTCGAAAAGATGATCAGAATTGAAATCAGGTCCTTTGACCGGCTAAACAATATAGTGGCAGAAATTGAGGCTTTCCTCTCCTCTGCCCCTACGACCTCGAGCCGTAGGGTTGAATCAGCCGGTAAACGGCCTGCGCCCGAAGAAGTGCATACGGTCGACTTCCGGATGTTCGAGCGGCAAAGAAATAAAGATAAGATGGTCGTCGCCAATCCTCCACCGGCTAGACCGGCCGAATATCAAGAAGCCCCCCCTGCGGGCCAAGATGATGAAGCCCTACTCCTTTCCTAAGGGAAAGACCCGGCTTTTGTTTGAATGGGCTATCAAATATAATAAGGTCACCCCGTTAGAGCCGAGGAGGCTGGGTAATCTTAGAAGAAGAGACGACCCCTGCTTCTACCCATATCACCAAATACTGGGGCACTCTATTGAAGACTGCTATGTATTTAAAGACATTGTTGCAGGTATGATTAAGAGAGGAGAGCTCCAGGTGGGTGAATCCAGAGTGGATACTCCATGCCCTCATGAGCTCCCCGACTTCAAAAAGGCTGTCAACATGGTATCCATACATCAACAGCTGCATGATAACCCAGTGTGGAGGAACGCATCAGCAGCCTGGGGAAGAAGAAGAAAAAAGTCAAAGGACAAAAATGGAAGCATTGCTTTCTCTTGCAATACGTTGTCAGCCGACCCAAGTCAGATGACTGAAGAGGTAGAAAATGAAGAGATATGCCTTGCGCCAACCCAGCCAAATCAACCTGAGGCTTTCACCTCCCGCCATGCTGATCGGCCCCGGGAGGAGTGGAGGCATTCTTTGCTACCCAATGAAGAAGTATGCCAACATACTCTCTCACACGTGAGCGTGGGGGCGAGAATATCAAGCCCTCAAAGATCAAGCATGTCTGATCACGGATCCAAGGGAGTGGCGGCCCTGCCTCAGTTCGAGACGGGGTGCAGCATCCCTAGCTCCTACCAATTTGAGCCCACTCTCGTAATGGAGCTGCGCTAGGAGCTCGAAATAATGAAGAGGAAGATGGGGGAGATGGGCTTGAACTCATCCAGCCCACACCCAGATCTGGCTGCCCCAGCAACAACAAATAAGCCAAGTGAGAAGCAAACAGTTGAAACAAAGCTGGCCGAGGGGGAATTCACCGAGGCAAAATTATAGTGGAAGCCCTTCCCCTACGGGAAGTCACCGGCGAGGTGGTCGCCAGATTTGTCCGACACAACATCATCTACCGATTTGGTACTCCCAGTCACAGAATCTTCGACAATAGAATCCCGTTGAAGAATAGGGCCATATACCAACTGGCGGCCAAATTTCGCATCGACTGGAGAACTTCTTCGGTCTACAACCTGCAGGCCAACGGTTTAGCTGAGGCCTTCAACAAGACCCTCTGCAAGTTCTTGGCTAAGATTGTTAGCCACAGGAAACGTGATTAGGGTGAAAAGGTCTTTGAGGCATTATGGGCCTACTAGACCATCTACAAAACCCCTACGAGATGTTTGCCGTTCTCCCTCGTCTACAGGGCGGAAGCCATCATCCCGATTGAAATCCAGTTAATGTTGTACCGTGTGGCGGTGCATACCAGCTTGGTCGGTCCTGATGAAAACAAATACTAGAGAAGGCTGGAAGAGCTTGCCGGTCTGGAAGGCAAATGGCTTGAAGCCTATAAGCACTTACAAGTATACCAGGCCCGCATGGCGCGAGCCTATGACAAGCTCGTCATGCAACAAGCCTTCAAGGAAGGTAACCTCATCATGATCAAGGAAAAGGAAGTCATGACAGGTCACTCCAGTGGAAAGCTTCAGCTAAATTGGTGAGTCCCATACATCATTCGCGATGCCTATGAGGGTGGGGCCTACACGGTCATTGATCACAAGGGTCACAAACCCTTCCCGCCTCTCAATGGCAAGCACATAAAGCTGTATTATGCACTAGAACATGAACTCGCGTGCCACCCAGACTAAGGCGTGCACCCCAGCTACAACTAGTGGAACCGGTTCTTTCTCGTAGAGGGCCAAACCAGCCACCACTTCCAGCTCCTCTCCACAGTCAAGCAACAGGGCCAGCTAAGCCCTCCCAGAACCACCGTCAGGTACTTTCGGGAGCCAGCCTCCCACCTTCCACCTTGCGACAACAGGAGCAAGGACACCTCTGCACCAGCCACAGCCCAGCCGTTAGGCTCTCAGGTAAGTAAAAAAAAATCACAAAAATGGAGTTAAAAATAGAGATACCCTGGCGGACCCAGTCGTTATCATCGCAAGGACACGACTGGGGGACCAGTTGGGGTAAAAGCTCATAAGAGCACCTCAGGTAAAATTGGGTAACCCCTCGATGTGAAAACCCGTAAGGGCGCATCGAAAAAAGTAAAAGGGGGCTAGCTCTGGCGAAAACCCGCAAGGGCAGTAGAGCTGGTAAGGAGAAAACAAAAAAAACTTTCTCCCTCTCTACTCCTCATTGATGAAAGTCGTCAACCATGACATCTCGCCGCTGGCAACCTTAGCATCACTCCACAACGAGGGTGGCCACTATGCCCCTAAAGGTCGGCCATCACCAATCCCAGCTCCAGTACTCGGCTATGCGCCTCAACGGTCAGCTGATCAGCTCCAGCCTTCCGGTTGCTACGCGTCAGTAGCTAGCTGCCCAACTCCAATTCTAGGCTCTAGCATCCAATGTTCGGCTACCTGCCTCTGCGGTCAGTCGACCAGCCCCAGCACCACGGCTACAACACCTCCGCATGCCAGCCGCTCAGTTCCAGTACCAATTGCCAGCCCCAACACAGCGGCTACAATGCCTCCACAGGCCAGTCGCTCAATTTCAGTACTAGTCACCAATCCCAGCACCGTGGCTTCAACGCCTTTACAGGCCAGCCACCCAGTCCCAGTACCAGCTCCCAGTCCCAGCACCGTGGCTTCAATGCCTCTACAGGCCAGCCACCCCAGTCCCAGTGCCAGTCCCAGTTCCAACACCGTGGCTTCAACACCTCTACAGGCTAGCCACCCCAGTCCCAGTACCAGTCCTAGTTCCATCACCGTGGCTTCAACACCTCTACAGGCCAGCCACCCCAGTCCCAGTACTAGTTCTCAGTTCCAGCACCGTGGCTTCAACGCCTCTACAGGCCAGCCACCCAGTCCCAATACCAGTTCTCAGTTCCAGCACCGTGGCTTCAACGCCTTTACAGGCCAGCCACCCAATCCCAGTACCAGTCACCAGTTTCAACATCGCGGCTACACCTCCATAGGCCAGTTGCTCAGTTCCAGTACTAGTTGCCATCTCCAGCACCGCGGCTACAACACCTCCGTAGGCCAGCCGCTCAGTTCCAGTACCAGTTGTCAGTCCAAGCATCGTGGCTACAATACGTCCATAGGCCAGCCGCTCAGTTCCAGTACCAGTTACCAGTTCCAGCATCGTGGCTACAATGCCTCTGCAGGCTAGCCGCTCAGTTCCAGTACCAGTTACCAATCCCAGCACTGCAGCTACAATGCCTCCGCAGGCCAGTCACTCATGCCCAGTGTCGATCGCCAGTCCAGCAGTTCGGCTACAATACCTTCACAGGCCAGTTGCCCAGTTCTAGTTCTAGTTCAGGTTCCAGTCTCCGACTACAACGCCTTCACAAGCCAGCCAGCCAGCTCCAGTCTCCTGTTCCCAGTCCCAGTATTTCAGCTACAATGCCTTCACAGGCCAGCCGCCCAGTTCCAGTTCCAGTTCAGGTTCTAGCCTCTGACTACAACGCCTTCACAGGCCAGCCGGCCAGCTCTAGTCTCCAATTCCCAGTCCCAGTATTTTAGCTACAATGCCTTCACAGGCTAGCCGCCCAGTTCCAGTTCCAGTTCAGGTTCCAGTCTCTTGCTACAACGCCTTCACAGGCCAGCTGGCCAGCTCCAGTCTCTAGTCTCCAGTCTCCAGTTTCCAGTCCTAATATTTCAGCTACAATGTCTTCACAGGCCAGCTGCCCAGTTCCAGATCTAGTTCAAGTTCCCGTCTCTGGCTACAACGCCTTCACAGGCCAGCTGGCCAGCTCCAGTCTCTAGTTCCCAGTCCCAGTATTTCGGCAACAATGCCTTCACAGGCCAGCCGCCCAGTTCCAGTTCCAGTTCAGGTTCCAGTCTCTGGCTACAATGCCTTCACAGGCCAGCCGGCTAGCTCCAGTCTCAAGTTCCTAGTCCCAGTATTTCAGCTACAATGCCTTCACAGGCCAACTGCCCGGTTCCAGTTCCAGTTCAGGTTCCAGTCTCTGGCTACAATGCCCTCACAGGCTAGCCGGCCAGCTCTAGTCTCCAGTTCCCAGTCCTAGTATTTCGGCTACAACACCTTTACAGGCCAGCCGCCCAGTTCCACTTCCAGTTTCAGCCCCAGTATTTTGGCTACAACGCCTTCAAAGGCCAGCCGCCCAGCTCCAGTCTCAGTACCCTGGCTGCAGCACCTTCGAAGGCCAGTCACCCAATCTAGTTCCAGCACCAGTCCTATTATCCCGGCAGCAACGCCTTTGAAGGCCAATCGGCCAGCTCCAGTTCCAGTCCCCAACTCCAGTTGCAATTTCAGTTCCAATACTAGTCCTAGTCAGTCAGCCCCATCTTTCCAGCAGCGCCAGAGTTCTGCAAGAAGTCAATCGAAAGGTTGTGCGCGATGTGGTGGCAGTCACCCAGGCAAACCATGTTCATTGCCAGTGGTGTGTTTCCGGTGTGATCAGCCAGGTCATGTAGTGAGAGACTGTCCAATGTGAGCAATTCCAGTGCAGTTTGCTTCAGCAGCTCCATATTTTGATTTCTCCATTGAGTATCATCCAGGAAAAGATAATGCGGTAGCAGATGCCTTGAGCAGTAAGCCGATGACCAAGTTGTCAAGTTTAATGCTGCAGGAATGGAGGATGTTGGAGTAATTAGCGAGTCTAGATCTCAATATTGAAGAGAAGGGAGATCGGGTCATGATTGCCCATGTTAAGCTACAATCAGATTTGCTCTCTTAAATTAAGGGGCTACAAGAAAATGATCCGTTACTTGTGGAGATTAGAGAAAGTTTGAGTAATCGACCAGATTTCTTGATGGCCAAAGATGGTAGATTACTTTTCCAAGGGTGAACTTGTGTTCCCGATTCTACCGAAGTGGAGAATAAGATTCTTGAATAATCTCACCGATCCAAGTATACTATTCACCTGGGAGCTCCAAAGATGCATAAGAATTTGAAGAGGATCTTCTGGTAGCCAAATATGAAGAGAGAAGTGGTCGAATTTATGAGTAGATGTTTAGTGTGTCAGCAAGTCAAGGCCAAACATTTTAGGCCTACAGGAAAACTAAAGCCTCTCGAAATACCACACTGTAAGTGGGAGAGCATCATCATGGATTTTATCATGGGCTTACCAAGGACTCATGGCAGTTTTGATGCATTTTGGGTAATTATAGATCGACTAACTAAGTCTGCACACTTCCGGCCATTAAGTCAAAGTAGATTGTGGATGTGTTAGCTGCTTTGTACATGAACGAAGTGGTGAGGCTGCATGGTGTTCCTGTGGCTATCGTATCTGACAGAGACCCTAGGTTTACTTCCTGCTTTTGGAAAGGATTGCAAGCATCCTTGGGAACTCGTTTGAATTTTAGTACTGCCTGTCATCCTCAAATTGATGGATAGACATAGAGGACCAACCAAATTATCCATGATATGTTTGTTGCGATCCAGAGGGGGGGTGAATGGATCTTAATCTCAAACGAAATTTACAAAATTAAAATATAAGTGCATCTGGTGATTGCGATGGTGCCTAGTACGCGCTGAGATGCGAAGACCAAGGTTCTTCCTGATGTCTTTGGCCCTCCTCTCATGGACCCTCTCCTCCAAATGGGCCTTATTCTCTTAATGGGCCTCCTCCTTCTACCCATGCTATTGTTGGCTCAATGGGTCCCCATGCTAATGTCTTTTCTAGGCCCACATATCCTTCTACTCTTGGAATGGGCCCTCCATATTCTTCTCAACCCGGATCCCCTTATCCGGCCCATTATCATAATCCTAGTTCATGTTCACAATCTCTTACTCAAGCTGGCCCATATTCTTCTCGATCTCTCTCTACCTAGGAGATGATTGCTCAAGCCCAACGCCAGCTTGATGAACTTCAATGCCAAATTGATCCCAAGCCCTCCTTAAGTATGCCGCTTGCCTTTCAAAATCTTCAGCTCCCGCCATCTTCACAAATTCTCGCACATCGCCGTTATGGTGGAGTTGGTGACTCGTATGTGCACTTGAAGGAGTTTCTTTAAGAGTCGGCCCAATTCCAACATGACCAACACTTGATGGCTTATCTATTCGATTTGTCATTGGAAGGCACGGCTCGTGATTGGTTCTTTTCATTGCTGTAAGAGCGGATTGTGAATTTTCAAATCTTTCAAGAGAAATTTATTCAACAGTATCAGGACCAGGTTGGGCCCAACTATTCTGTGGTGGATCTGGCCCATGAGAAGATGAAGCCCGATGAGGAGTTTTGCACCTTTGCCGACTGTTGGCGTAGCCTCGTCGCGTAAGTCCCGGGGCACATTCCGGAGGGAGAGCAAATCAAGATGCTCATTTCTAACGCAACGCCCGAGTACCGCTTCATCTTAGCCCTTAATGATATTACCTCCTGGTAACATCTTTACAGCCGAGCCCGCTTCATTCGCTAACAAGTCCAAGATTCTCTTGATCCCGAGTCTCCTTCGCCTTCTACGCCCACATACTGTTGGGACTCCTCTGGTTTGATAGGCAGCTACCTTGTGCTGTGTGTAGTTTTGATGA
Source organism: Amorphophallus titanum (assembly GCA_024336825.1). Lineage (NCBI taxonomy): Eukaryota > Viridiplantae > Streptophyta > Magnoliopsida > Alismatales > Araceae > Amorphophallus > Amorphophallus titanum. The sequence goes on along the minus strand of JANBPO010006859.1, from coordinate 8,782,770 downwards.
TTGGCAATGCAAAAATGGTCTCTTGACTGGTGTACAGCTTTGATGAGTGGCAACTGTATTTTATTTCATACATGGTCAGGTATTGGCTTAAAGCTCCTTGAATGCATCTTTTCCAGTGTCTGAAATAGGTTGTTGCTGGAGTCGATCAGTACATGCCATCAATGCCAAGCCTTTGGCCTGATCCCCAAAAGACCTCCTAATCCACTGCGTCCCATGGCCCCCACCTGACCATTCGCAGAGTGGGGTATGGACATTGCAGGGCCTTTCCCGCCATCATCCAAGGGGCACAGGTACATCATGGCTGCCACCGACTACTTCTCTCACTGGGCGGAGGCCCTTCCCCTGCGAGAAGCCACCGATGAGGTGGTCGCCAGATTTGTCTGACACAACATCATTTACCATTTCGGTACTCCCAGTCGCATAATGCCCGACAACGGAACACCCTTCAAGAACAAGGCCGTATACCAGCTGGCGGCCAAGTTTCACATTGACTGGAGAACCTCCTCAGTCTACAACCCATAGGCCAATGGCTTGGCTGAAGCTTTCAACATGACCCTCTGCAAGCTCCTGGCTAAGATCGTTAGCCATCGGAAATGTGACTGGGTTGAAAAGATCTTCGAGGCATAATGGGCCTACCGGATGATCTACAAAACCCCCACGGGGTGTTCACCGATCTCCCTTGTCTACGGAGCCGAAACTGTCATCCCCATTGAGATCCAGTTGGCATCATACCGCATGGTGGTACATACCGGCTTGGCCGGCCCAGATGAAAATGAATACCAGAGAAGGCTGGAAGGGCTCGCCGATCTGGAAGGTAAACAGCTCGAGGCCTATAAGCACCTGCAAGTATACCAAGCTCGCATGGCGCGAGCCTACGATAAGCTTGTCAAGCAGCGAGCTTTCAAGCAAGGCGACCTCGTCATGATTAAGGAAAGGGGAGTCATGGCGGGGCGTTCCAATGGCAAACTTCAGCCGAATTGGCGAGGTCTATATATCATCCGTGACGCCTATGAGGGTGGGGCCTGCACGATCGTAGACCACAAGGGCCACAAGCCCTTTCCTCCTCTCATGGCAAGCACATCAAGCTATATTATGCACCAGAACATGAGTTTGCGCACCACCCAGACTAGGGCACACTCCCAGCCACACCTAGTGGGACCAATCTTCTCTCTCAAAAGACCGAACCAGTCACCGCTCCCAGCTCCTCTTTCCAGTCAAGCAATAGGGTCCTCCAATCCCCCCCAGAATCGTTATCAGATATTTTCGGGAGCCAATCTCCCACCTTCGGCCTTGCGACAACGGGAGTAAGGATGCCTCTGGCGGCACCTCTGAGAATGCTGGGATATGAATCTTCGAATGAACTGCAAGCGTCCAATCAATCCTCGAAGTTCTGTGATATTCTTAGGCAGAGGCATGTCTATGACGGCCTTAGCTTTGTTAGGGTCAATCTGAATCTCCCATTTGCTAACTATAAAACCTAGCAACTTTCCTAAAGAGACTCCAAAAATACACTTCTTTGGATTCATTTTCAACTGGTACTCCCTAGCTCTCTGAAGCACCTTAGCTAAAATAGTGGGATGTTCCTCCTTAGTTCTTGATTTCACCAAAATATCATCCACATAAGCTTCCATGTAAACATGCATCATATCATGGAATATAGCCATCATCGCCCTTTGATAGGTGATGCCTGTGTTCTTCAACCCGAACGGCATTGCCACGTAACAGTACGTGCCCCAGGGCAGGGTGAAGGAGGCTTTTTCTTGATCTTCAGGAGCGAGACGGATTTGGTTCTATCCTGAATAACCATCCATGAATGACAAAGCTTCATATCCGGCTGTGTTATCCACCAGCACATCTATATGAGGTAGCATGAAATCATCCTTGGGACATGCTTTATTCAAATCCCTAAAATCGATACAAATATGTACCTTTTCGTCCTTCTTAATGACAGGGACTATGTTCGCCACCCACTGAGGATATAAGATAACTCTAATGAACCTGGCCTTATGTAATTTATCAACTTCTTCCTTCATCCTTAAGGACATGTGGGGGCAAAATCTCCTTAGTTTCTGTTTAACGGGTGTTACCCTTGGTTTAAGCACTAATCGGTGTTCCACCAAGGAGGGGTCAAGACCCGGCATGTCCTCGTAAGACCAGGCGAAAGAATTACTATACTCCCTTAGGACCTTGATCAACTCTACTTCCACTTCTGGAGGGAGATTAATAGCAATAATAATGGGCCTGGGGTCTTCTTTAGTTCCCAGATTTATTTCCTTAGGTTCATCCATTGCTAAAGATGGTTCATCGAATCTCTTCAAGCCTTGGGCCTATAAATCAAAAGTGTCGTCTACGTCGATGTCCTTAAAAACAACCAGGTCCTTCTTGTTGTGTCTCTGTGGTTTTGATGATGTTAATATTCATAAGTCATTCTTTGTTTATGCCAATATTCATAAACCATTCTTGTATAATCTTGATGCTAAATTTCCTCACAACACTTTGTAGGACGTGCTGGAGTCGATGATGTAGAAGGTCGCCTTAGAGGCGAAATCATCAAGTACCAAGTCAACATCCACCCGGCCGAGGACCTCCTCGGTATTTTGATTGAAGTCAGATATGTTGACTGCCTGGACCTTCTGGAGGTAGGGAGTCAGATACAGAGTCTTGAATGTTTTGAGGGGCATGATGTTGACAGCGGCGCCTGCATCTACCAGGATCCGGTTTACTTCATGCCCATTGATTTTTCCCTTCATATAGAGAGGCCGATTATGGCATGGAGGAGAGAGCAAAAAATCTTTCTCCGTGAAGGTGACTGCGGCCATGAAAGCCTCGTACGTGGCAGCTTTTATTTCTGCCATGTATGCTTCACAGACTTCCGGTTCTTGGAGTATCTTGATAAGGTTTTTCCTCAAATCTTTACTCCAAGTGATGACTTCCCAGATTGTGATGCTGGCAGGAAAGCGTTTCATCTGGTGGAGAACCTTTCGATTAGCTCTAGCTCGAGCATCCTCCAATGATGGTAGTATGTCGGGCTGGATCTACTATGAACTTTCGCGTCGCTCCTCGTCGGCGAGTTGCACCGCCTTACCTTTGTTACTGGGTTCGGGCTGATCCTGGCCACCCGCAGACTCTTGGAAGAGGGAGGCCAATGAGGGCTCTTCCGGAGGAGGCTGAAGGGCTGGCCCGTCCTTGCTGGACGGCTCTGCTTGTTCCGCAGGATAGGTCAGAACTGGTGCTGGGACTAGGATACTGGCGGTGATCTCCTTGGCGCCAGCCAGGTCGAAGATGCTGGGTTGCCCCCGGATCTCCACTAGCGGGATCGGGGCAGGTTGTTCTCCTCGAAGGAGGATGACTTGTTCGGGGTCGAAGGGAGACGAGAGAAGAGGCAGCTCAGGGACTCTTCCGTGATGCGGGATGGACACGTGACCTGGGACTCTACCTCGCGATCGTCCCTTAGCAAGGGATGTGTGGGACCGGACGCGATTAAGAAACTGGTCGTGAGTCTCGGGTATCGGCCCTTTCCGTGTTAACTCGGGTTGAGTCACGGGACGGTACACTCACGCACTCTCGCAGCGGTGATAGCAATTATATATGGCTAGAATCCTACACTCACAGCGGCATTCAAATATATACGAGGTAAGCAAAATGCGTTAAAGAGTGGGGCTTCTTGGGCCTGGGTGAAAGCAGTCCAGTAACCTATTAATCAGCCTAATAAACACAATAGGACCCTAATGCAATCCAATTGGCCTCAAATTGGCCTACAAAAATCCAAAATGAAAGACATAAAGATATTTGAGCTCCTGGCTAGCTCTCCATGCCATCTCCAAGCCACAAGGAAGTTTGCAAGTCCCGAACAGCTCCACGTGTCCTGTAATGACACTCTGTCGCATCACGCCGATCTCTAGCTCGGGTGTCCTCACCACACAGTCGTGTTCACAACACCTCTCCCTCTCTCTTTCTAATCGTGACCCCTTGCACACACGTCACCTCCATGCTTTCCCCTCCGTCTCATCTCCTTTTTGCGAAGACCACGGCCCGTGCTCATCGTCGTCTCTCTCTCTAACCTCACGGCCATCTGTACCCTCCACCTCCCGTCGTAGTTTTCTCTCTCTACTCTCTCTCTCCCTCTCTGTAGCCTCCACTCAGCCACCATCGTGGCAGAACCCCTCCCACGTCGGACCTCTCTCCCTCTCTCTTCTCTTTCCCACATCTCTCTCTCTTTCTCTCTCTTCCGATTATCACTCACACACCGCAACAGCCTCCCTCTCTCTAACCATGTTCTCGTCCTCACTGCACCCCACGTCTCCCCACCCTCCACTTCTCCTCTCTCCCGCGAACACTGCGGCACCTTCCCACGCCACCACTCCAACCTCCGCAGTGTCCCACTCCCCTTACTCTCCCTCTTCACCACCCTCACTCCCCCGCCTGCTTGCATCGCGACCACCACAACTGTCGCATGCCGCGGCTGCGTCTCGCCACCAGTCGACCTCCCTCCATCCCTCTGCTCCTCGTTGTCATCCACCATCGCACACAACAGTACCACTATCACCACCGTCGTCTATCTCCCTACACACACGCCGTCCTGTGTCTCCCTGCGTATCCCTCCTCCTCTCTCTAACCACCTCCTTCCACCAGACCTCTCTCTTCTCTCTCTTTATCTCTCTTTATCTCTCCTCTTGCCATCTCTCTTCTCTGAGTTTCACTCTCTCTCTCTAATCAAGCAATCTCTCTCTCTTTATCTCTCTTTCTCTCCCCTCCGTCTCTTCTCTCTCTCTACCACTCTCTTTCTCTCTCTATCTCCCCACAGCACACACAATTTTAAAAAAATATATTTTGTCGACACTGCAAGGGACCTACAAAATAGACAAAGAAACCTAGGAAAAACCTAGACAGATGCAGACCCAGATGACATGACCAGAATGTCGTGCACACTGCCCCACACATGACTAGAACGTCATGCATACGATAGGACACTAACCTCTAGTGCAGCCACGAGAGGGCTGACCCGAAAGGCCACGATGCATAAGAACTGTGAAGAGAACCGCGAAGAGTCATATGCCACGTGACTGGTGTACCTCTCACTAGAAGAATAGCGAACTGCGTCCACTGACGTCTTATGCTGCGCCTACTAGTGTCTTGTCTGCGTACCCTACCGCCAAGACTAGGCCGAGACCAAGACACTGTCAGAACTGGAACCAAAGTATCATCACGAGTGACTAGACAGGGGAACTCCTGTCAGCGTCAGTCCAAAGCCCCTAACCACGTGTGCACACACTGGCTTTTGCCTAAGTCAGGCCTCTAGCTAGTATTCCCCCTCCGCTGGATGCTATGGTTGGATTGGGGGCCCACGAAACTAGCCTAAAAATCATATATCGGGAAAGTGCCCCACTACAAGAGCCGTCACGTCGTAACGTGACGTAAGGCTACGACTAGTGAAGGATCACAAGACACCGAGACTCAAAACACGAGTGCGGAAGTACAGACAGGCAAGAGAGCATTGCCACACATACTTCGAAGCACCAATGGCAGCTCAGCCACTATCGAAAAACTCAGGAAAAGGCAACTAGACCTACTCATGTATTGATCCTTAAGTCAGATGACTAAGAGGCAAGATCGTCACTAATAAAGGAACAAGCCGCCAATCGGTCTAATCCTAAGCCAGAGGGAACGACGCTGTCAGAGGAAACGACGCTATCGGAGGAACCGACACGCGAAGACCCTCAACACATCTAGACACGTAGAACGAGGTAAGATGATACCTCACTGCAGCCAGAAACCATGTCTCGAACTGGACAGAACCGTCGAGACACACAAGGCTACTTGTCAACGACTGGGTGACCCCGGGTTGATCGGAACTAGACAATGACGACTCAACAATAGGAAAGGGAATCCTACCACAAACAAGAAGACTCCTGGCTACCTTATTGATAAGTGTGTATTTTCTCATCTTAATTCATGTCATTTGCATTGGTTTATAGGCTTAAATAATAACAAATATGTATTTAAGGGAAATTACATCATAATAAAAAGAGATAAACCCAAAATTAGATGGGCTAGGCCTAATGGGCCGTGGGATGGGAGCAACCTCTCTACCAACATGGCCGGTCCACCGAGTCTCCACTTTGATGTCCCCATCACGTACCCTTCTCAGGGTGTCACCATGCACTCGCCATTTACGGAAAGTCGAGGGAGGACCGAGTGGCACGAGAGGTTTCCTGGCTTTATAGGAAACATAGCTGGGGTGCGGGCGTGCCAATCGATTTCTCGATAATCACCCGGGGAGCCAAGGGTTGACCGGGAAGCATCGCCAGGACACTGCACATGGGCTCGGGAGGTGGGCAACACGTGGATAGGAGGAAGGTTCCACAGGTGCGAATGCATAGGCGATTGTAGGGAATCGTGTACTAGACATCTTTCCCCACCGACCACAAGCTGTCAGTGTTTATTTACATCGGATTGAATCCGAATACCTTCGTTCTGAGCTAAAGAGAAGTCTATATATATCTGAAGCCATGGGTGGAGAGCAGGGGGCACTTCGCAACTATGGGTTTGCATCTAACCGGGAGATGTTTGCTGAGGTCAGAGGAACGAAGTAATGGGAGAAGACCAGGGAAGGTCATATAATTTAAAAAGAGCCACACGGGCTTTACAGGTGGGCCATAGCGGCCAGGGTACAACTGGCGCAAGCCACAGGACATTTCCGACAAAGAGGCCGGTCCCCGAGTCAGTGCGTGATAAGACAGACATCCGCTATTTTACAGAGGCTCTCCTCAAGGCGAGGGCTATGCCCAATTTGCCGAGGGAGGACTATACTGGGTAACCAGAGGATACATTGACTGGCGACTAGGCAAGGTTTGAACATGGCTAGGGTTGAGTAGTCGGTTGCGGCTTCACGACGGTAGGAGGTGCGACGCCCTGGCGTGTGGGTATGGCGACCTCACATGGGCATCCCCGGGATGAGGGAGTATTTGTCATTGTCATAATACCTCATGTGTAGCCGGATAGACTTGTGTGTCATAGCCAAATTGATGTGAAACCAACTAGGGATTAGGCAGCAAGCAACCGAAACCCTAGGACCTAATCCGCATTCACACATACGAAGCTATGAAGTTGATCAATCGGGCCGAAACGACCGTCGCACACACTCGGGACCCGGGTAACTAGATGATGCTAGGGGATCTAGTCCTTTGGAATTCTATTGGCTACTAAAACTATAGTGGATGTCAAATGACATGATCAATGCCTATGCATATAGGGCCCGATCTGGTCCTGGGAGGAGCACCCGAAAGTACTTGTGGCCATGGGAGGTAAATGATCGCGGTGTGGCATTGCGCCAAAGTGTAGGACTATCTTGATTATGACATTACACAATCTCTCTCTCTCGTGCTTGACTTGACTTGCGTGGCCCGGTATGGACAAGTACTCGAATTAATAAGTAGCCACTATCTCGTGGCTGTTGACACCCGTTTTATAGCCAATAAGTTGGGTCATCCCCTTACTCATCTTAATGATGCTCCAAGTTATCCACCCTTGTTGAACCTCCGTGGACAATTCTGAGGTCTCTTTCATGGGTCATTACCTCCTTGGTTGGGTCTGGTTCCTCATCCTTTTCTGCTGGATGAAGTTTAACAAACTCTTCATTTCATTTGCTGCTTCATGGTCTCTAACACATTAGTATTAGCCTGTTACAATCCTATAACGGGTCTACATCTGACCATTACGCAACTCAATAGTCTCCCCTATCATCTCTCCCCATCGTCTCATCTTTTGTCTCGTCTATCGTCTTTGTTCTCTGACGCATCTCTCTTGGCGCGTCACCATGGTCTAACGCACCTACATCTGACCGCTACAGTCCTAAAGCCAACATTGTCTCACCTATCATCTTTATTCTCTAACGGATCTTCGTTCATCCGTCACCTTTACCTAACGCCTCTTGGTTAGTCCTTTACGCCTTCCAAAGTCCTCTTTTCGAAAACTTCGCTCGTTCATCTTATCTCTTATTGGATAAGGTTGTGTAACGGACCAGGCCTAGCGTGTTACCTCGTTTTGGCGGTCTATCGGGTAACCGTTACACCAATTTGAAGTGTTCTAGTAGAACTCCTTTTCCTCTGCTACTTCGTGGTCGAATTAAGAGTTTGATCTGTTGATTTCTCCCTCAAATCTCATCCTTAGAATCTTCTATTTGTTTCTATGGACTCTTGGGAGTATTATCTTCAAGAATTTGCTAAGAAACGTCCTACTTTCTAGCTGGATTCTCTCCAACTCAACCTAAGAGTTTGAGGGTCTATAAATAGAACCCTTGGCTTCATGGCTTGAAGGAGGAGATTTCTGGAGTTCGCGACGAAGTAAGAGACCGGCACCGATCGGAGACGAGGGCGCGCCGGGGAGCGTGTGCACCCGGCAAACACACTGTGTCGGTGGAGCTTCTGGTCGACCCTGCTATTACAAGTAAATGGGATAACCTCCATGCAGGGAGGGGGAACTCAGGGATGGGCACACAATACAGCACTACCCTCACGCAGGAGGGGGGAACACGGGGAAGGGGAGATGGGCCTGATGCCAAATATCTATCCTGTTGGATAGAACTGAAGCAATCCGAGCGGTATGCTGCACTCCGGGGTCTGAAGAGGACGCTGCTTGTGCCCAGACGAAGCTTGAGAAGTGTAGATGCACTCCTGAAAGTCCAGTGTCATTCTAAGGTCGCAGGAGGGTGGGGCAGGCCGTGGAAGGTGACCTGTGCGAATCTATCCTGCAGGATTGATCTGCGCAGTCGGCGTGCAGAGGGTGGTGCGCTCTCCACCGGACTCTGAACGATGCAAAACCAGTGGGGTCGGATGGCTGACAGGAAGATCAACTTACCCTAAAAAAATGAACACCAATGGAGTACGGATCTGGGCGTGGTCGACAGAAGTGGCAAGCCTCAGGTTCCTGGGCAAGCAGCCAGACATGTCGATGATGGCCATAGTGGAATTTCTCATGCCAAAGTCGGAACGGGACGAAACTTCCTGGGTTGGTTTCGTGTCATCGAGGGGCACAACTTTGATGAAGACACCTCGGGCCGAAAATTGGCAGAGGGAGGCGTGCCAAGGCTGACGATTCTGCTACTTGTTCTGGGCAGACTGGGTCACACCAGTCTAGCGCGGTCGCGGGAGAACTGATGCCACGGGCTATGCCAACGTCAGAACGAGGCGAGACCACTCTGGAACGTCGAAGGCTCGGAGAAGAACAAACTCTCATAAGAGAGTTCTGGCTGAATCACGCCGTAGAAGTTGGTGCAGTCTCTGCTAAACGGTCCTCAGATTCTGGCTCGAATCTGGCGCAGTCATACGAGAATGGATGACGCGATCTGTGTTGAAGTTGAATCAAGGCAAGACCACTTCTGGAGCGAAGCAGGCTCGACGAAGAACGACTCCACTGAAGACAACTTTGGCTGTTTCACACTATGGACGTCGAGGTAGCCTCTGCAATCTGAGCCTCACAATCTGCCTTGAATCTATGAGTAGCAGATCAAGGTTCCAGAAATGGAATGGTATGGATGAACTTTAGGTGAATGGAATTGAATTATTTTTGTTCTTTTCATTTTTCCTATTTTTTTTGCTGAACAGGGAGGAGGGCGGCCAGGGTTGTAGCCGCCTCCACTTGAGGCTGGACGGCCAGTGCCTTGGCCGCCCTCTGCTTGTGAGGGGTTTTAAGAAGTGGTCGGCCTCCTCATTTGAATGGCCATCGTCTTTGAAGTTTGTGGGAGTCTGCGAGAGCTAGAGCTAGGGAGGTTGTTCTTCCATCTTGTGGGTGAGTTTTGGGTCGTCCAATCCTCCAGATTGAGGCAATGGGGCGAAGGAGAGCTAGGCTTGACATTGTGCCGGATCCCTTGTCTTCAAGCGCACGTGGAAGTGGAAGCTCCTGCGAGCCCATCCTCCTCGGCAACTCCCTCTCCAGACGTGGAAGAGAGTGGAGAAGATGAAGGGGAAGGAGGTGCGGCTTCCCCCGAAGAGGGGCCAGTCGACCACGGCGATGGCGAGGAAGAGGAGGAAGAGAAAGATTCGGATGGGGTTGAAGCCAACCAAGAGAAGGAAGGACCGCGTAGACAGGTAAGTCCCATGACTCTTATCATCCATTCAGTTGATTTGGTGTGGATGTAGCCTTGACAGGGTGATGGAGTGCCAGATTGGGCCTCTTGATCAGCTAGAGGCCTTGCGACGGAGAGTGCTACGGAGATACCGGGGCAGAGGTGCCCCAGGGGAGGGAGCTAGACTCGTGACTCCTTCCGAGTCACTGTGGACCGTAGGAGACGTGCACTTTACGATGGAGGAGCTTATGGGCATGATGCAGTCTCCTGCAGAGCAGGGAGCGATCTAGCCAGTTGCATCGGGTTTGAGAGCTTCACGGTCATCGAGGCTGCGAGACGGGGGGAGCGGAGATGGGGACGAGGCTGATAGTCGGCATAGCCGACCTCGCACCAACGGGGATTAGGGAGAGAGATAGAGAGAGAGAGACAGCTGGGTGGCAGATGCTTTTGTACACTGGGGGTATGCCCCTAGAATGCTGTATTGCTACAATGTAATGGACATATTTTGGAAATGAAATGAGCTTTCTTCAGTGTACTTGGCTTGGCTTGGCTTGACGTCGTCTTCCCTTTTTACCTGTTTCAACCACACTTAAAGGGAAAAAGATTAGTGTAGTATGATTTTAATAAAATACAACAAGGCAAAGCGAAAAAGGAAAATGCATGATAAAGAGAATGGAAAAAAAAAAGAGGAAAGAGGGGAGGGGAAAGCCCTGGCTGTTTTTGAGGTCTTGGAGTGTTCACCTGCATTGGAGAATCTCAGATGCTCATCAACACGCGGGGTTGCAAATGCAAGTGGCAATGTATGGTTCATCTATATCATCTCAGTCATAAGCACCTCACCAAAACTGGCTCACTAGGTGCCCAAGGTCACTAAACTCTAACCTAGTGCAGCTGCAATATTTGCATTGGCACTTGCAGTAGAAAATGGGTGAGGCTTCCTTAGCATGATTGATTGGAGTACTAATGATGTAACTGATAAGCGATCACACTTCAATGCAATACTTGAAGTTGCAAGCAGGCACACCCTACTGATGACGACTTCAAAAGAGTTGTTGATGTCCTCCTAAGACCAGCTCAATAGGCTGTCTGTGCAAGCAATAAAAAGCTAAACCATGGAGACTTGTGTCTAATGCAAATATTTTCATCAATCCTTTCGACGCAATCAGAGAAGGGCCCCTGAAATCTGATATAGCCAACATGGAAGAAGCGAGTGACATTTGCTGCCAACTGCGAGTTTCGCAAAGTGCAAGCAGAATATGACAGGAACTGCAGAAAGGCCATGACATTTAGAAGAGGCCTATCCCTTGATGTTAATCAATGTGCTCTAGAGAAACAGTCCGCAGATATTGCACCTACTACATCCCTGGGCACTTTAGGTGCAGCTTGCTCATATGACATTTCTGCATGGAGTGAAAGCATGGATGGGGAGAGGAAGTTTCAATTTGAGCAAATATTGATCAACATGCTAAGTAAGCCATCCATGATTAATGTTAAAGAGGACTGGCAAAAGATAAATGGGATGGTCATCAAACGTTGCTGCAAAGAGATACATGCTATTGACAACGGCAGCTTTCGAGGTTTTGATGGGTCAGCTAGCACAATACTTCATTGACAATGCTAGGCGAGCTAAGATCATGGCAGCAAATGTTGGGGCAAGCAGGGCAATGTTAATTGACGACTGTGTGGCTGTTAGCAAGAAACAGTGTATCGGGACAACATGAATGGAATATGTAGATGGCTGAAGGCTGCGTCCACGCTGTCGCTCAGCAGCGTTGACGCAGTGGACGTTAAGTGGTTTAGGCAGACCCGCCTCACCCCTAAGGTTAGTCCGCGTAAACCCCCTCCAGCCCACTCTGTTGCCCAGTTTACCCCTCCGTGGAGGGGTTTACGCGGGTTGGCTCAACCCCTTGGGTTGGTCCGCGTAAACCCCCACTATTCACTAGGTTTACGCAGACCAGCTTCACCCTTTGGCCAATCCACGTAAACCCCCACTATTCACTAGGTTTACGCGGACCAGCTTCACCCTTGAGGCCAATCCACGTAAACCCCTTGTGACCCTTTAACTTCCCCTATAAAAATCTCCTAGGGGTGGAAGAATCCAGAATCCAGCACTCAGCACTTAATGTAGATCGCCAGCATCTAACGAGCTAAGGAGAATTGTGTGTGCATGACTTGTCAGTCGGCTTAGCACACCGAGGGTAGGTCCTTTGCACTTCCCTCGCGTGTTAACTAAGCCATAACACACAAGTCCACGCCCGCCACATGTGAGATGCTACGATAAGGGTAGATGCCCCCTCATGTCAGGATCACCCTCACGTGTCCGCTAGCCATGACCATGCACGTGTCATGACATCTTCCTCCCTCTCAATAACGAGGCCATGTCGACCGCTCAACTCGAGCAGTGATCGACCCTCGCCCAGATACCAGATTGACGTATCCCCTTAGTCACCCAGCCAGTCTTAAGCCCCCATTCGGCACCGCAGTCATGGCCCATGCCACCAGGGGGATCTTCTGTAAAACACACATGTATTCATATCACGCATCAACCCAAGGACCGACTAGCATGTCGAAATTATCCCGTGCCATGAACCTATTGTACCCTAAACTCCACGGCCAGTCTGTAAAAATATATACATCTTAGTGTTACACCGCCAACTAGACGTATGCTCTCGCATCCACGTTCGGGCCTCTAGCAACCCTCTGTATCACCTAGTGTGAACACCCAGCACCCTGCGCCCCCAGACAACACGACCCAGTCTGAGACGAACCTACAGCTACAAAGTGCTCTCGGGTCTTCATCCTAGGCTTCAGGAATAAGGACTCTGCTTCGACATGGAACGAAGGTCTTCAGATTCAATCTGATGTAAATAAACATCGATTGCTTGTGGTCGGTGGGGAAAGACATCCTATACACGACTCCCCACAATCACCTGAGCACTCGCACCCACGGAACCGTCCTCCCCTCGCCCTTCTTCATTCTTTTTTTTCTTTTTTCTCCTGGATCATGGCACTTGGGCCTTCTCCATATAATTGGGCCCATTTGCCCCTTCTTCTTACTTCCTTTCTCTCTTTTTTCTCTTCTTTCTCCCTTTTTATTTCTTTTATCGCCAACAAATGCCCCCCACCCATGGGTGATGCGAGTGAGAGACGAGGGAGCGGGATCCATGGGTGACATCTCTCCTAGAAAGGTCTTTAGCTTCTCGAGTCGTGCTCTTGGCCATGAGCTATATCGATTGGTCCTGACATGGAATCAGGCCCCAACCGAGGATGATAATGTCGATATCAGGCCTATACCGACGCAAGGAAGTTTGGCTTATCTGGTCTTAGACAGGGGGTCTAAGTCGTCGGGTTGTGTTGAACATCGTGGTGGGACGGGTGGATCGGTCCTTTTAGAGAGCCAGGCACTAATCGGACCGGGTTAGTTTCATGCTGACGCAAGGAGTTTGGCCTTCTTCTGACCCAAATGAAAGGTCTAAATTGGAGCCTTCAGTGATGATGCCGCATAAGTGATTCGTTGATGCTGGAATCGCATCAATGCAAGGATTTCAGTTTCCTTCCGACCCGGATGAAGGGTCTAAATCAGAATACTTCGATTGAAACCTGAAAGGGTCTTAGACGTCGAGTTAAGGTGGTTCATCGATGCGGGGACTGCATTGATGCAAGAAATTCAGGTTCCTCTCACTTAGACGAAAGGTCTAGGTCGGATTGCTCGGTTGAGACCCTGGAAAGGCCTTAGGCACCGAGTTAAGGTGGTTCATCGATGTTGGGATTGTACCGACGCAAGAAATTCAGGTTTCTCCTGCTTAAACGAAACATCTAAATCGGAGCTTTCGACAAGGGTGCCGCATAAGGTGAATTCATCAATGCTGGGATTGTATTAATGTAAGGATTTCAATTTTCTTCCGACCCAGACGAAAGGTCTAAATCGGAGCTTTCGGTGAGGGTGCCGCATAAGGTGAATTCGTTAATGCTGGGATTGCATTAACGCAAGGACTTCAATTTTCTTCCGACCCAGACGAAAGGTCTAAATCGAAACTTTCGACGAGGGTGCCGCTTAAGGTGAATTCGTCAATACTGGGATTGCATTGATGCAAGGACTTCGATTTTCTTCCGACCTAGACGAAAGGTCTAAATCGGATATAGAGAACGTGTGGGCCCTTCCCTATTTGTCATGTTGTGCCCCTATGGTTTTGAAATTTTGATGATAACAAATATTATGTCTCAATATATATATATAATCTTGATGCACTTATAAATGATCCCATCATCTTTATAGCAGTTTGAAAATCTATCAGAATAGGTTCTGAGAAAGACTCAAAGTCATGAAATGAAAGATAGTCACTATAGATAAGTTGGAATGACAAAAAGTCAACACTACTGTTCAAAGGTGACAACAAGTCAATGCCAGTTAGCAATTGCATTGAAGCATATAGGTCAGTGGATATACCCTCTATATGACAGGTAAGGTCAATGCACATTTCAGTTTGAAGCATGAAAGTCAATGCATGTTGCATATGAAGGTCGATGCAGGTTACTGCTTGTTCATAGTGTTGCATATCAAGGTCAGTGCATATATGCATATGTGAGAGCAAAGGTCAATGCACATGTGACCTCGTACTTCATAAAGTCGATGCACATTTTTCTTGTGCATATAGAAAGTCAGTACACATCGTTCACTTGTCTGAAGAAAGGTCGATGCACCTTTCGCTAGCATAGAGTAAGGTCAGTGCACCTTTCACTAGCACAGACTAAGGTCGATGCACATCTTACATCTTGCATACTAAGGTTGATGCACATCTTGCATCTTGCATACTAAGGTCGATGCACATCTACCTTAGTCATCTATAAGGTCGATGCACATCTGCCATAGTCATTTATAAGGTCGATGCACATCTACCTTAGTCATTTGTAAGGTTGATGCACATTTGCCTTTGCCATCTATAGGGTCGATGCACATCTGCCTTAGTCATTCATAAGGTCTATGCACATTTACATTTAGCAAGGTCAGGTTGGTGCACATGTGTTAGTGATAGCATGTAAGGTTGATGCACCTTTTGATTGTATTCACAGTCAGGTCGATGCACATGTGTTAGTGATAGCATGTAAGGTCGATGCACATGTGTTAGCGATAAACATAAGGTCTGTGCACATTACAGTATCAGGTCGGTGCACATTTTTCAGTTGCCTGAAGTCAAGTCAGTGCAACTACTGTAGCATTCCCTATCAATGCATCTTGTTTAAACATCAGTGCATACAAAGAAGATTGGGCATTCATTCTAGTCTGAACTTATGGAGCATCTGCGATTTCCCCTTCTACATCCGGTTGCACCATTCGGGACATGTCCATTGGTATCAAAGCATACCATAGTATCTAACATCAGAGACCCGCTCTGATACCAATTGTTGGAATGGAGAATGGTGCAAGGCACGGATTTAGAGGGGGGTGAATGAATTCCCGTTAAAAATTTTGCCCAATTAAAAGTTGTAACCAGAAATCGTGCAGAAATCAGGATGATTTGGCTAAGCTAACCAGAAGTTCTAATGAGACACACACTTGAACACTTGACAGTTGTCCTTGTGCGAATCTCCCCCAAACACTAAATCTGCACACCCAGTAAGCACTCAGCAAATCAATGGAACAGTTAGGCAGAACCACGTTAGTCACATGGTGAACTAGTAAGAGTTTAGGATAAATCTATGCAATAGAACCCTGCCTAAGCATACATCTACCGGGAGTCAGAACTAAACTCTAGAAACTCACTTGCCAAATGAATCCTTTAGACAGAATCAACACTGAACACCTAGATGCTAAGCTAACACAGAACACATCTCACAACCGTGAGTTGAAACACTTACGCGCACACACGACCTGTGAAGGGGAGGTAGATGAAATGGTAAGTACACTCAAAACAAACCATGATAGATGAGATTTTTAGGTGGTTCAATTTTCACCTACATCCACCCCACACTCAGACCTGAGTGTGGCTTCCCGCTGCCTAATAGCTTGAACTACTGAGCATCACAGCTTGCTTCCACTGATTCACAGCTTCGACTGTTGAGCATCACAGCTTGTTGTCCGAGGTACCCACCTCGCCCCGCTGAGCATTACAACTTAGCTCTGCTGACACACAGCTTGATGAAATCAGAAATGGAAAATAAGGAATGATGCCAAAAAGAAAACACCACTAAGATGTGGCTCACGCAGGAGCAAAACCAGTTCTGGATCTGATCCAAGAACTGATAGGAAAGTAGATCCACAAGCTCACACTTCCTCTCTATTCTTTCTTGCTCACTCCCTCTCTCTTTCTTTGCTCTCTCTCTCTCTCTCTCTCTCTCTCTCTCTCTTTTCACTCAAAATCCCTCTTCAGATTCTGATACTCTATTTTTCTCTCTAACCTTCGCAACTTCTCTCCTCAGCTTCTCTGAACTCTTCTCTTTTCTTCTTCTCTTCTCTTCTTGCTCTACACGCTTCTCTAATGCCTACAGCCCTTTTATCTCAAACGCATTTCCCTCAGGATTTGATCTCGAACCCTTTTCCAATCATGTCTGTGCACATTCTACTCTCACATAAAGTCCATGCATGTTTTTCTAAAACAAAGCCCGTGCATTTTTTTTTTTCTGCACGTAAAGTCCGTGCACTTCTCCATTCGAAGTCCATGCATGCTTTGCATTTGTCCGTACCAAACTCAATGTTGCATCCCTGTTGTTTTGATGATGTCATACACTATTTGTCAACATGTAGTTTGATCTGCCATCTAATTACCTTCATCTGAAGTGCTTGACTTTCTGCCATCTAATTACCTTCATCTATTGTGCCTAACTTTAGAGTCATTGGCATTAAGTTTCAATGCACGGTTCATCTATATGCATATCATCTCGGTGCATTTGGTCGTTGCATTTTGTTCATATGCAACTGAGTTTGTGCTCACTAGTTTGCATTTGTTCTGCTTACTTGGCTTGCATTTCCATGTCTGTGGCATTTATTCTACTTACTTGGTTTGCACTTCCAAGTCCGTGCATTTATCTGAGCCCGTGTACATTTCATTATACACTTGTTTCTTGCTTACAAAGTCCATGCACTTTCTAGTCAGTGCACCTTGTACAACTGAGAGTCCTTGCATGTTTTAGTGTGTTCACAAGTCCGTGCAGACTGTAAGTCCATGCATACATCTAAGTCAATGTACACCATGGGAAAGTCCATGCATATTCATTGTCCTATGCACTCGTTGTGTCCACGCATACACTAAGTCCGTGCACACTTAGAGTCAGTGCACATTGCCATTGTCCATTGTCCGTGCATGTTTTGGGTTTGTGCATTGCATGACTAGTCAGTGCTTGGTCTGTGCATTTGATGCATGACCTTCACTCCAAGTCAGTGCACGTCTTTCTTACTAGAGTGTGGATGCATTAAAAGTCCGTGCACATTTTGATTCCTCTTCACAAAGCCCATGCACATTGTGCATTCGTGCTTACATTAACCCCGTGCATACTGAGTCAGTGCACTTTCTGGACTTAGTCATTTTGGGGTTGTGTTTCATCAAGTCCATGCACGTTTAAACCCCGTGCAAATTTTTCCTTGGGTTCAACCCCGTGCATGTTTCAACTCCACTTCACAAACCCTATGCATACTGTGCATCAGTGGTACATAAACCTTGGTTTATTATTTCAAATATGAATACATGAACTATGTTACTAGGATTGTTTGACAGTTGTTCTACTCCGGTGGGATTGACTGACCGCTACACTGGTTTTCGATATTTTCTAGCCTTCATTTCTTGTAATAGTTGGAACTCTCCGTCGGATACTCCTTCTGTCAGACTAGGACCTCTATTATGGGACCTTCGTAAGTCTCCGTGAGCCTCAGATTCCCACTAGGTCGCCGGGCAGGTTGTACCACCAAGACCTAAACCTCTCACGTGATCGAACCACTTGGATTGCTTTGTTGTGAGTCACGGCTCAATTGGGACCAACTGAGTCTTGATCGGCCGGAATCGGACCGTTTGTCTCAGTGGGCGGCCCATTAGGAACCGTGCATCCCTGGCTAATTGCCATTTAAGGTTGGTCGATTAACCTTGTTCTTTCTTCAACCAAGTCATGGTTTGATCGACCCAAAGGTCCTAGGGTGACCAGTGGAAAGTGGGCTGGACCCTGGTTCAGTTCTGCCCCACTTATGGCAGTCCAGAGCCCATTTTGGGTGGATTTCTAGTTTGCTAGCTAGGCCCAGTTGAGAGGACTGATGAGGCCCGTCCATGTGTTCGAGCGGATCTCACTGGACCGTTCATCCCCAGAGCGGCCCTACCAGGCCCGTTTATCTTGTTCTTGGGTTTCAAGTCCTTCTAGTCATGTGCGGCCCATTCTTGACTGTCCATACTAGTTAAAAGGCCCATTTTTTACCATTCTGTAATTGGAGCCGCCCATAATGGACCATTCATCTTTGGCTTCGGTTAGGCTGTTTTTCAGCCCAATCCTTTTAGAGCGGTCCAGTGAGTGACCGTTTATCCTCTGAGTGGCCCAATATGGACCGTGTACCTTCCAGCTTTCCGAAAATTGATGATTTTGTGGTTTTGATTTGTGTGAGCTGCTCTAGCCTATCCAGACTATGGTACCTCGAGTTGGGACCTATTGTGAGGTCGATTGATGACTTTATCACTTATAAGTCATTCCTTGAATGACTTTTCTTCTCAATCAAGGAGCTTATTGTTTGGAATCTCAAGAAAATCAATATTCGTATGTATTTTTCCTTGATTACATGAACTTGATCTTGGAACTCTTGGCCATTATTATTCGTGGATGTCAAGATTTCGTGGGATCTATGATCCACCTACCCCACCTTCCACTAATCCCCAACCCACAAGGCCTCTCATAAGAGTTCCTCCCTCCATCACTCCTCCTCCAACCCTCATCAATACCAACACACCTTCCACATCTATCACCCCTCTGCTCATCCAAAACCCGACAGAGGTACAAACCTTATAGACAATGGTGCTCCGTAGTGGACGGATATTCCACAGTGTATTTCCACAACGGGAGCAAGAGCCAGCGCAAGAGCAGGAAGAACAAGAACAGGGATCCATACCGGGCACCCAATATGGCTTACTGAAGCATCTAGACAAGGCTCCGGCTCGAATTTCTATCTTAGAATTGATCAGAAGGTCTACCACTCACCAATTGGCCCTAAAGTAATATCTACAAAAGGTGATGGTCAATGAAGACATCCCTATCAAATAGATTACTTCAGTTTTAACTCCAGCAGGTGACCAGTCGGCGATTATTTTTCATGAGCATGAGTTAGCCCCAAAGCCAGTCAGAAAGTATGCCCTGTGTATCACAGTTGATATTAATAGAGTACCAGTAAAACAATGTTTGGTGGATACTGGAGCATCTATCATTGTTCTGCCTCCCAGTACCTTGAAAATGTGTGGTATACCGGACAGTCAGATTCGGCCATCCATTATTACAGTCACAGCTTACGACAATACCAAGAAGCCGCCCCTAGGCATGATTACCTTAAAAGTGGGGCTGGGTCCTATGTCGATTACAGCATATTTTTACATTTTAGACATGGACCCCACCTTTAATGGCATTTTGGGCTGTCCATATATTTAGGACCTTGATGCAGTGCCCTCTACAAATCACCAATGTATACAATTTCCACATAAAGGGCGCATCATCAAAGTCACTAGTATGCCTATTTTACCGTCAGATGACATACACTCTGCAATCTCAGTAACCTCCATATGGCCGGCTAACAGGCCTTTGTTATCAGTGTTAGACGTCGCCGATCCGCGGCATGACTTGTTCAGGCCACAGAACTCAACCCCTACTACAGCTTCAACGTCACCTTCGCCCTCCAAGGGGAAGAAGAAGAAAAATATGATGAATACCCCAGCATGGAACATTTTGATGAGAATGGGGTACAAATTCGGCAAAGGCTTAGGCATTAATCTCCAGGGTAGAGTGAAGCCTGTTAAGAATTGTAAATTAATTCCATGGCATTCCCATCTTTGGCTTGCTCTCGAGTGTCGAGACGTGCGTGCCGTATAATCATCATCGTCATTTTTCGACGTCTATAAATGCCCCCCACTCGCGGGTGGCACAAGCGAGGGACGAGTGCGCGGCACGTGAGTGTAGAGTTCTTTTAAGCTATCTGCTTTTCCGGACTAGTGAAATACTGTTCCGGTGCTAATTCGCGGGAGAGCGCTCACTCCTTCAGCGAAGGGATGAGGGAACCACTCCACCGCGTGTGCACGCAAACTGAGGGTCTTTTGGTTCATCGACTTGGACGGAAGGTTCGAGCCAAAGCAAGGGGGTTCTTTGTTCGTCGACTTGGACGGAATGTCCGAGCCGAAGCAAAAGAGTTCTTTTTATTCATCGACTTAGACGAAGGGTCCGAGCCGACGCAAAGGAGGTTTCTTTTTGTTCATCAACTTGGACGAAAGGTCCAAGCCAAAGCAAAGGTGTTCTTTTTGGTTCATCGACTTGGACGGGGGGTCCGAGTCGAAGTTTAATTCACCGGTGGGACTGGAGATTACAATACTTGGGTGGTTTATTCATTGGCACATGGTCAATGCCAAAGCAAGGGCCTTTTTGTTCATGGAACCAGACGGACGGTCCGGGTCACTGGTTTGTTCATTGATGCCTACAGGGAGCCGGAGACCGACGTGGTTTATTCATTGACACGGGATTAGTGTCAAAGCAAGGGTCTTCGTTCATGGCTTCAGATAGAAGGTCTGGACCACTGGTTTGTTCATCAATACTGACAGGGTGTCGGAGACCGACGTGGTTTATTCATTGACATGGGGTTAGTGTCAAAGCAAGGGTCTTTGTTCATGGCTTCAGACGGAAGGTCTAGACCACAGGTTTGTTCGTCAATGCCGACAGGGTGTCGGGGACTGACGTGATTTATTCATTGACATGGGGTTAGTGTCAGAGCAAGGGTCTGTTTGTTCATGGAACCAGACGAAAGGTCCGGGCCACTGATTTTATGCGTCGGTGGGACTGGTTGAAGCAGCGTTAAGCTGAAAATAAGGGTTTTTTGCTACATAGGATATAGTTATTTGGTCATTCGACCGAGATGCGGTGATCTGGGCTGGAGGGGAAGCTTCTCATTCTGGTGGGACTTGAAGAATCAGCGTCCCCTAATGACTTTGGTAATTTTCTTTCTACGTGAAGATGCGACAAAAGGGACAACTAAACCAGCAACAAGACGATAGATTGAGTAGCGTAACTCAACACCTAATACTCCAAGAAGGTAACTATGCAAACTAACAAGCAACTCAAGCTCGCAATTGTCCCCAAGAGAGGAAAGCGTGTCGATCCGCACGGTTGAGGAACCGGTAGGGTCTAGAGTAGGCAATTCACCCACTCGTGCTCGGATCGAGCACGGGACGGTCACACTCTCTCACCGTGGCAGTGATACAAATGTATATGAGCTAGAATCCTAACAATCCCACAAGCAGCGGCGCTAGAGAATATACTAAACTAGCAAGAAGAGACCAAACAAGGATGTGCATGCGTACCTCCACGCTCGGGGCGTGGGGAAGACGCCCGACCAAGTCACACAACCACCCGATACAAGAGCTAAATAGGTACAACCCAAACAAAAGTCCACTCCTCGCAGGGAGGTAAAAGGCTACACAGTGAATCCGGGGGTCGTGCGAAGTGGGGTGATGGGCCACGAGTGGACGTCGAGCGGCGACTCCCACATGAGCGAATTGGTACGAGCTGGAGTCGCAACAAGGACGACGCGTCACGAAAGTTAAGGAAGATGTCCACATCCCTGGCAGCAAACTGTCATGGATGGCGAGTCTCCTGGATGAAGAGGGAAGTCGACAGTGCCGGCAGGAACCTCCGGAGTAGCCATGGGCGGCGGGCAGACTGCTGGCCTATCTGCGCGTGAGAAGGGAAGCAACAGGAAGACGGGCCAGGCACGGTACCTTTTGCTCATCCACTGGTCACAAAACCTGTTGCAGACGCCACTAGGGATGTCCCTAGGACGCCAGTGGAGGGGTGACTGCAATGGGGTACTATGGGAGTCGTGGCGAATTTTGAAACAGACCCTGTACAATCTGGTCTGTCCTCGGGCAGCAGGACAGTGGGTCGAAGATTGGGTTCGAACTAGGGCTTCCGGATGGCAAATGGGACGGGCTTTTCTTTGGTGGATAGGTGAAGGACATGGGGTGGTTGGGTAGCAATGGCACAGTGGCATGCAGTGGGGATTTTGAGTGTGAGAGGTGTCAACAGCTGGGGTTCAGTTCTGTAGTCCAGTGCAGTCAGAACTGAGGGTAGGAAGTATGGGCAAGGCAAGTAGGGAAGAAAGGCTCCCCAAGTGGCGAAACAAATAATCAAGCAGTCTCACGAACTCTCCTTCTCTCTTTCTTCCTCAGACTTCTTCTACTGGGTCTCTGCTATAATCTGCTATCACTTCGCAGATTACTCTCCCTATTTCCTTTCTTCTCTCAGTCCTTTTTTTTCTTTTCTGATCACTCTTCTCTAATCGTCATCTTTTGTCTCTTTCTCACTTGTATCTACCTTGTCTTTCGCTTGACTTTTTTTTCTTCTTCCCTTTGCTTTCTTCTCTCATAGTGATGGAATATATATATGGCTTCAGTGATGAACCATCAAAATCACGCCCTAGGCGTGTGGAAGGAACATTCTCCTAGGAAGCTTCACGAAGGTCTTGGCCATGTGTCAGGGTCTCCGCATCTCAGATCACGTGCCCCCTTCCTCAGACTTCAAGATCACAACAGCTCCCTTCCATTGGGCTTTGTCTTTATGTGAGAAGGAAGAACGTGTACATACTTAAGACTATACACGGAGTCAGATATTCAAGAAAGAATGTTGCAAAGGCTTAAGATGCAACAGAACAAGTTAATGCATGGACTACGATTGAGAAAGCATGCACAGACTCATTTGAGAAAGAGGATGCATGGACTTGATATAGTGTGCTCCGAGTTGCTAGTGTGTGCTCGGACATGCATTGCCTTGACTACAGTGTCTACACCAACTTTAATACATAAAGAGCAAGGAAATGCAAGGACTTAATAACAGGCAGAGCGTGCAAGACCTTTATTTGAAGAACATGCACGGACACAAGTTGTGCTCGCAAACATGTACTGACTTCGCAAGCATGTACTGACTTGGTAAACAAGCTAAAAGATGCACGGACACAAGTTGTACTCGCAAGCATGTAATGACTTGGTAAACAAGCCAAAACATGCACGGACACAAGTTGTGCTCACAAGCATGTACTAACTTGGTAAACAAGCCAAAAACATGCACGGACATAAGTTTTAAAGTGAAACAAGCACGGACTTTATGCTTGAACAGAAACATGCATGGATGCAATGCAAACATGCACGGACTAGAAAATAGAAAGAGCACAGACTCTAAAAAGATGCATGGACTTTAACAAGAGTGTGCACGGCCTTAACAAGAGTGTGCACAGACTTGGAAGAGCAACGTGCACGGACCTGTTTAAGACATCCACGGACTTGGAAGAGTGGGGAGCGGTCCCCACCCTATAAAATCTGATTTTTTGGGTCTTTTTCTTCCTAAATTAACTAAGAAGAAAAGGACAATTGGCTGGGAGGATACGTGGAGGCTTGTGAGCACGTCGAACTTGAGGAATTCTCCCGTGTTCTCGCTTTGTGCTCCCGCGTCCACGTGTCAACTTCATGTACTGCTATGGCACACGAACTGTACCGTAGGACTGCAAATTGAACGAACTGGGACTGAGTGGGGCCATGGAGGCCATCGGGCTGGAGGGAGGGCACGACCCCCAGGGATTTCACCCTCCCTGGCGACGCGCTGCCGCCCCTAGGGTGAACTGGCCCCGGGGCTAGTCGTAACCCCGAGGGATGGCCCCCGGGGGTCTTCTCTTGTCTTCTGGGGGTGTCCTTTGAGGGTCACTAAGCTATGAGGGATTGGGACGGGCCCATTGGGGCCGTTGTTCTTTGAGTTGTTGTAGTCGCTTGCAAGGTGTTCGGGTAAATGCCCGATACACCACAGATGGCCGAACAACTTGGGTAGATGATTGAGCGGCCACACGACGGGCCTTGAGTTGAAGAAGGGAGCTTGTGGGAGCTAAGGCGAGGCATCTTAGGGGCGTGAGTCATGCCTCAAGCTGCGTGCCGCGTTGCACGACGGGTTAGTAGGGTAGCCTCAGGTTGGCCCGAGTGCTAGAGTTAAGTGGCTTGTTGCCACATGTCTGAGTGTCGAGGTTGGCCCTGACTTGCTGGGGGGGTCGTTGTAGGACCCAATTGAGGTGCTGGAATCATGGGGCAGCCCGTGGTTTGGTGTAGACGGGCTAGAATACACGCGCCCACAAGGTGTTCGGCAGAATGCTGAACACACCCGTGCAAGCCGTATACGCGTGCAATAGGCCTCCAAAGCCTGTAGTTGACTGTGTTAGGTCTCCCTTTGACCTTGGAGGGTTGAAAGAAGTGTCTCGAGGTGTGCCCTCGGCCCTTTCACTGGGTGCCATGTGGCATGGCTTAATGTCGCGGTGCCCCCGGGTGGCTCCGGGTGGCTATTTAGGGTACAGGCAAAGCCCCTATGTGAGTGGCCGGGGTTGACCCCAGACAGTTGGTTGTGTCGCCGCATGTCACGGCAAGCTGGTCAGGGCCCTTGTAGGGACCCACAGGGTTGTAGAAAGGGCTAGGTAGCCCACGCCTGGGCATTTGGTCGAGGATTGCCCCGAGTTCTAGGATTATCTTTATGATCTGGAGGATAAGAAGAGGATTGATTGGGCTGCCATTCGTAAGGTCATTCAACATCTTCATAGTAAGCAACAACAGCAAGCATCGCCTAGGCAGTCATCTGTGTCCCTACAAGACCAGAGGCACCCATGTGATCTCTCATGTGGCGCTACACTCACTTCGTTGTCTACCTCATTGCCATTTCCATCTCCACCTACCGCAATACCTTCACTACCTCCTACCTTGTCTCCATCACCTCTACAAACCCAAGCCTCTGCTTAGGCTAGTGCTTCCTCCACTTCCGCCACCACTTCCACTGCTTCCACTCTCAATGCCGCTCGACGTGTCATATCAATATGCCGACGTTGGGCCCTATGGCCTTTAGCTTCGCCTTCATCCACTCCACCATCTCCACCACCAACATTACCCCCAGTGCCCACATCACCACCATCACCTGCATCTCCATTGCCTTTACAGTCTCCGCCCTCTCCTCCATCTTTCTTGCCACCCGAGCCTGAGCAAGCTCCGCTTTCGCGTTCACCTTCACCTGAGCCAGTCATCACCGCTATCCTTCCACCGCCTGAGGCATCTACACCTTCTAGACCTTCACTCATGCCTTCCAAGTCCTCTCCACCCTTTTCTCCACCGACTTCCACCCCACGGAGCGGGTGTGCACTGCCTTTGGTGCCCCTCGAGTCTGCTACCCAGAGAAATGACGAGCTAAGTCAGGATAGTTCAGGCCAGTTCTGCATTACAAGATTCAAGATTTCATTTGCCGCATGCCTATTCACATCCTGGTCTCTGGCTATTTTGGGGATGAGCCTGCCCTTCGAAAGATGGTTGCTAAGAAGAGTTCCTTTGCACTAGTGTAAGATTCTTCAAAAGCGAGGCCGGTGGCAATCTCTTTCCTCATCGGGGGTGCGATTATTGATGTTGTTATTACCTCTCGCTCGATTGCTATTCAGTTTACTGGCCAAGAGGGGTTCTCTACTCGGATTGTGCTAACTCATGTGGTAGCCAAGAGCCTGATGGATTCCCTATTCAAGGGGCAATTGGCCGTATCTTCTGCACTTTCCATGGACATTCTGCACATCCTATGCAATCTTTCTCGGTTTATTGGTGAGTCGGTCACGTCAATGCCGTGCATAGTCCCCTCCCACTACACAAGTGGTCCCTCTTAGTCTCTCTGACTCTCTTCTACCTTCTTCCTCACTCGGGCGGTCGTTGGAGCCACAGGCCCCTTCTCCCTATTCTTGCTGGACTTCCTTCTTTTTCTTCTCTCCGTCTTCTATTGTATGTCATTCACTGTCTCCCCCTTATCTCTTGTTCGTGAGAGGTTTTTATACCTCCGACGTTGATGGGGGGGCCTCATGATGGCAACTCTATCCGAGGTTGACCCTGGTCGTGTCCTCGTCAGGTGGAGATCTGCCTGCTCGAACCAGAGGGTGACACCGCGGCAAGGTATTAACTGGCTCCGAGGTGGCCGAGCTGGACGCCAAGGGTCCCACACAGTGACCATTATGTCTGTGGCCAGTTTGTACCATTTTGAAGGTTGTAACGCTGCACCGGGTGTGGGAGAGGTAGCGTTGCACCGGGTGGAGGAGTTGGTAGGGTGTGCCGCTGAGAGGGCACAATGGCTGTGCCATTGAAGGGGTCTTAATGTCGTGCCGCTGGAGGACACAATGGGTGTGTCGCTGGGGGCACCTCAAGAATGTGCCGTTGGAAGGGGCACCAAGAGTGTGCCGTTGGAAGGGCACAAAGGGGTGTGCCATTGAAGGCACTAGGGAGTGTGCCGTTGGAAGCGCTAGGGAGTGTGTCGTTGGGGCTTACGAAAGGTGTGCCGTTAGGGCTTAAGAAAGGGGTGCCTCTGAGGCTTAAGAAAGGTGTGCCGCGGGGGCATTGATCTCTCCTTCAGGAACTTAGAACTGCGAACTTCTCGGGACATTCTTCACCGCCAGGGACCCGAAGTTGGATTCACAGTAGTGTATAAATTTAGGACGGTGTCCTACCTTTTCTTTGTCACTTGATGCGCCCATGCAAATGTGAGGATTTGCTAGATGGTAGTACTCTCCGGAGCCCTGGGTAGCCAGTTTCTCTGAGTCTTCTCTCTTCAGTTCCGACGCCAATGCGGAGCTGGGTAGGCTGTAAGGATGTATAATTTTATATGTCCACAAATGCCCCCCACCCACGGGCAACGCGGGCGAAGGATGAGCCAGGCAGTGCACGTGGGTGCACTTATCTTCAGGGGTCTATTTTCGTGACTTCTACAGTTCAAGGAGGATGACATTATTATCTCGGTCTCACTATCCATGTTTGCACAGGTAGTCGTGACCTACAGTAATATCAACACTCGATTGGGGCCACCCCGATCACGTAGTTTGCGGGTTTACCCGCCTTCAACATAGCCACCCGGGCCAACCCAGGGGCGCCCTGACCACAAGCCACAACACGTGGCACCCAGTAACGAGGTCGGGGGCTACCCCTAAGACCCCTCCCTCCTGCCCTCTAAAGTCAAAGAAAGACTCATCTTGGTCAACCGTAGGCTTTAGAGGCTCCCAGTACCCTTATGCGGTCCACACATGTGTTTCGAGAATTTCCCTGAACACCTTGCGAGCGCGCACCATCGCAGTCATTCTACGACAAGCCGAGGGCCAACCTGTGGCTCCAGCACTCTAGCCATTCTCTATGACAACCCTCCAGTAAGTCGAGGCCACCCCTGACTATTAGACATGAGGTGGCGAGCTGTTTATCTTCAGCTTCTGGGCCAACCCAGGGCTGCCCGCCAACCGGCCTTACAACACGGCATACGCCATGAGGGCAGGGCGCACACACCTGAAGTGCCTACCCTCGACTCTTGCAAGCTCTTACCCTCAGCCCAAGGGCAAATCTAAGGCCCATCGATCACCTACCCAAGTCGTTTGACAACTCAAGGTGTGTCGGGAGTTTCCCTGAACACCTTACGAGCAGTAGTGAAAACACGATAACAACTAAGCCCCCACGGGCCAATTCCAGCACCTCAGAGCGCTCCGACCGTCAAAGGACAATCCCAAATAATAATAGAACCCCCCTGGGACCACCCCCCACGGCTACGGTTCACCCGGGGGGGAGTTCACCCTGGGCACAGCCGTGGCCGAAGGAGGGCGAACTCCCTTTGGGGTCGCACCCTCCTCCAAGCCCTGTGGTCCTCGCAGCCATTCCCAGCCCTAGTCTTATGCAAGATCCAATGGCATACCCATGTGTGGAAGGATTCACGAAGATGGAGCCCCGGGATCACACGAAGTCGCACAAGTCAACCTTCTCGAGCAATGCGTGCATGCAACCAGTTCACCAGTCCAAGCCTTGTATCGTTTGTCTTCTACGGTCACACAGAGTCAATGTAGGGCCAAAAGAAGTAAAAAATCAGATTTTATAGGGTGGGGGACCCCCCCTCTCTCTGACCGGCATAAACCCCCCCTGGGGGGGTTTAGGCGGACCAGACTGGACCCCCAGATTCCTCTCCACTTCCCTCCCTATGGAACTCTGATTAGGATATTCACCACTAGTCCCACCGGAGAATACCAGTTGCTGCCCCTCCGTCTATCTCTGGAGGTCTCGCCCCCCTCCATCCGGGTGTCGATGCCTTGGTTCCTTCCTCGGTGCCCTGCCAGCCCTCGCCAATTTTTGGTGCAGCTGCTGTCCCTACTCCCCACCCTGCCCCGGTGCTGCATGTGCCTTCCCAAGTCTCCTTCGCGCCTCCTGCCCTGCTTGACTGCCATCGACTGCCATTGCCCGGGGGCCCCCCATGTCCGTTGATGTCGGTTCTCCCTGTGCCTCTAGGAGGACCCTACTGCATGTCCGTTAGCAGGGGTGGTCCTGGGTCCTCACCCTGCCTCATCCTTGCCAGCCGTTGGTGACCTGTTATCTGGGACACCTGTCATGCCCACCACCATCTCCGCCCCTCTCCCTCCCGCTAGTGCCCCTTCTGCGCTCGCCGTAGAGCCTCTGTTGCCCTCCACCACTCCGTCGGCTTCCGTTGCTCATGGCAAGGCACCTCTTGTTGTCGGTCCCCCTACTAGTGGCCTCAATAGTGTGGTGACTTCTTGGTCCCCGGGGGCGAGGTCCCCCAACCCGAAAGCCTCCAATGACAGTGCCAAGGCATCTCCCCTGACTGCCTCTACTTCCCCCCGCCTCTCGTTCGCTCAAGCCTTGAAGAAGAAGATCAACCGGGAGCCACCCGGTCTGTTAGCTGCTCCTCCTTTGGCTCCTGTCCCTGTGCTTCCTGTCGAGGAGCCTCCTCCTCCATCTCCTGATGTAGGCCTTCAATTTCCTCAGATCATCCAAGTGCTCACTGTCCCCAGGCTTGAGCCTATCATGAGGTTCCGTGACCTTGCGGCTGACCATGCGGCCTTCGTGGGCACCAATGACAAGGATCGCTCGTGACCGGCTTTAAGGACAGATGCCAGTGCTGCCAGGCGATCTCATCGGCACTCCAACTCTACCTCCTCTTCACGAGATCTTCACTTTTGATGGTCACTTTCTTCTCCTATGTTACCTTTGGGGTTTCTTCCATCTCGTTGTATGTGGCCCCTTTCATCTCTATAAGTTTGGGTGCCTCTTGCTTTCCCCTTACCCTTTTCTCTTTCCTATAACTTCTTGCTTCTATCAATGAAAACGCTTGCCTGGTGGCCCGGGGTGGTTCATCCACTTCCTTCCGCAATGAAGGGGTGAGTGACAATCCTCGCCTCACCTTGCAAGTATTTACTAGATTAAAAAAAATAAACCACCAATAGACAAAGCCTAACCGAAATAGACCTTCCGTCGGTTCTGGTAAAGAATACAACCTATCTTTGCTTCGGCATTTAACCAATGTCAACGAACAAAACTAGCACTGACCCTTGTCATCATCGGTAAGACCAGTCAGTATTCCTTTAACCCAGATCTTCCATCCTCGTTAATGAATAAACCTATTTTTTCTTCGACGTTTAACCAATGTCGATGAACAAACCCCTATTAACCCTTGTCATCATCAGCAAGATCGATCAACATTTCCTTAACTTGGACCTTTCGTCCTCATTAATGAATAAACCCATCTTTACTTTGGCATTTAGCCAATGTCGATGAATAAATTACTATTGACCCTTGTCATCATCGGTAAGATCAATCAGCGTTCCCTTAACCCGGACCTTTCATCCTCGTTAATGAATAGACCCATCTTTGCTTCGACATTTAACCAATGTCGATGAACAAACTAACACTGACCCTTGTCATCATCGGCAAGACCGGTCGGTATTCCATTAACCTGGATCTTTCATCCTCGTTAATGAATAAACATATCTTTACTTCGGCATTTAACCAATGTCAACGAACAAAACTAACGTTGACCCTTGTCATCATCGGCAAGACCGGTCGGTATTCCATTAACCCGATTCTTCCATCCCTGTTAATGAACAAACTTATCTTTGCTTCAGCATTTATACAATGCCGACAAACAAAACCAGCACTGACCCGTGTCATCATCGGCAAGATCGGTCGGTATTATATTAACCCACATCTTCCATCCCCGTTAATGAACAAACTTATCTTTGCTTCGGCATTTAGCCAATGTCGGCGAACAAACCAGTTCTGATCCTTGTCATCATTGGCAAGATCGATCAGCATTTTCTTAACTTGGACCTTTCATCCTCATTAATGAATAAACCCATCTTTACTTCGATATTTAGCTAATGTCGATGAACAAACTACTCTTGACCCTTGTCATCATTGGCAAGATTGGTCAGCGTTCTCTTAACCTGGACCTTTCATCCTCATTAATGAATAAACCTATCTTTACTTCGGCATTTAACCAACGTCGATGAATAAAACCAGCACTGACCCTTGTCATCATCGGCAAGACCAGTCGATATTCCATTCACCCGGATCTTCCATTCCCATTAATGAACAAACTTATCTTTGCTTCGGCATTTAACCAATGTTGACGAATAAAGCCAGCACTGACCCTTGTCATCATCGGCAAGACCGGTCAGTATTCCATTAACCCAGATCTTCCATCCCCATTAATGAATAAACCCATCTTTGCTTCGGCATTTAACCAATGCCGATGAACAAACCAGCACTGACCCTTGTCATCATCGGTAAGACCGATCGGTATTCCATTAACCCGGATCTTCCATCCCCGTTAATGAATAAACCTATCTTTGCTTCGGCATTTAACCAATGTTGACGAACAAAATTAGCACTGACCCTTGTCATCATCGGCAAGACCGGTCGGCATTCCATTAACCCAGATCTTCCATCCCCATTAATGAATAAACATATCGTTGCTTTGGCATTCGACCAAATGTCGATGAACAAAACCAGCACTGATCGTTGTCATCATCGACAAGACCGGTCGATATTCCATTAACCTGGATCTTCCATCCCCGTTAATGAATAAACCTATTTTTGCTTCGGCATTTAACTAATGTCGACGAACAAACCGCCACTGACCCTTATCATCATCGGTAAGATCGATCGGTATTTCCTTAACTTGGACCTTTCATCCTCGTTAATGAATTAATCCATCTTTACTTTGGTATTTAACTAATTTTGATGAATAAACCAGCACTAACCCTTGTCATCATCGGCAAGATCAGTCAGCATTTCCTTAACTTGGACCTTTTGTCCTCATTAATGAATAAACATATCTTTGCTTCGGCATTTAGCCAATGTCAATGAACAAACCGCTATTGACCCTTGTCATCATCGGCAAGATCGGTCAGTGTTCCCTTAACCTGGGCCTTTTGTCCTCGTTAATGAATAGACCCATCTTTGCTTTGGCATTTAACCAATGCCGATGAACAAACCAGCACTGACCCTTATTGTGACAACCCAGATACCGGATATACCCGATAGGACTACCGAGCAGACCCTAGGGGTATTGGAGATGGTGGAGAGGGTGATGTGGTCGATGGAGGTGGTGGAGGTGAAGAGGGAGAGGGTGGTAAGGCGGAGGAAGTGGAGGGTCATGGCGCCCACCTATGGCATGTTGATATGATGCGTCGAGTGGTGTCGGGAGTAGAAGTGGTGGTGGAAATGGAGGGGGAAGGAGAAATTACACTAGTCTGAGCAAATGCTTGGGTTTGTGGAGACGTTGGTGACGGAGTAGGAGGTGGCAATGATGGAAGAGATAACCGAGCGGGTGCAGCACTAGATGAGGGCAGGGGTGCCCCTGGTCTTGTAACGGAGATGGCTGTCTGGGCGGCGATTGCTGCTGCTGCTGCGTACTACTGAGATGTAAAATAACTTCATATATGGTAGCCCAATCAATCATCTTCTTGTCTTCCAAACCATAAACAAGTTCCCGGAACTCGGGACAATCCTCAATCAAATGCCCCTACTGGCAATGAAAATCATAAAATTAGAGTAAATCTCTGACCGCGGGTCGGCAAGGCATAACTAGAGGGAGTTACAACGCGTGAGTGGCCATCAAAGCCTTGAAAATATCAATAAATGACTCCGACAACAAAGAACGAGGAGCCCGCTTCGGGTAAAGCGGATGCCGAGGGGTGTGAGAGGATAATGGAGGTGATTGTGGGGGTAGCGTGGGCAATGGCGCATGGCTAAGGGAATGATTAGGTAATGGAGTGTGTAGGGTGGGATGAGGAGGTATGTAGTGGACGACATCCACCTGCTCGCGGTGTGAGGCTTCCTTGACCAGAGGTGGAGATGTGTGCGGATATGAAACAGCAGAGGGCTGACTATGGATGGCGGTAGATTGACTCATGGAGGGTTGATACGTAGAGGTATATGGGTATGTGGGAGTGGAAGGTCGACTCATGGAGGGATATGTGATGGATGACTGACTCATGGAAGGATATGTGGTGGATGGCTGACTCATGGATGGTGATGGATAGGAGACGTATGTGGGCATAGAAGGTGGAGGGGACTCGGGGTCAAGGGAAGCTAGGAGTTGTTGATGGATGAAGCGGGCTCGGCTATAAAGTTGTTGCCATGAGGTGATATTGTTCAGGGCTAAGATACAGCGGTACTCGGGCATTGCATTAGAAATGAGCATTTTGATCTGTTCTCCCTCTGGAATATATGTGCAATGTGGGACTTTTTGTAGTTCCATCCACCCTATTATGGCGGCCAGCTAGACCCAGATGTGGCTAGAGATTAGCTTGATGAGATGGAGAGATGTTCAGTTCTATGAACTACGCCGAGGAGGACAAGGTGATGTTGGCTTGCAACCAGTTGCAAGGTACGGCTCGAGCTTGGTGGTCTTCGGAGTGGAAGACATCCTTTCAGTCTCAGTCACTTCAGCAGATTATGTGGAAGGACTTCGTCAAGGTCTTCGAGCGTGCTTACTACCCATCCTATGTTGGTACGCAGAAGATGCGTCAGTTTCTGGAGCTGGTTCAGGGCGACATGTCAGTGTTGCAGTACAGGGCTCGGTTTGTGGAGTTGGGACGTTATGCTCCCCATATTATGGAGAATGAGGAGCTGAAGACCGAGCAGTTCATCCATGATTTGAGGCAGGAGCTGAGGCACCTTCTGATGGCGAACGCTACCACTGATTTGGCGATCGCTTCCCGTGTAGCGGCATCATTGGAGCTGGATATGCAGAGGACCCGAGGATAGGTTGGCCAGGGGCAGTCCTAGTCAGGCTGCAGCCAGCAGATGGCTACCCAGCAGTAGAGCACCTTTCAGCACTCTACGGATAGTTCGGGAGCGTTGGTGCCGACGGCGTCAGCGGTAGGATCTGCGTCTTTTAGCTCCAAGATCAAGAGATTCTTCAAGAAGGGTTTCGGTAAAAAGTGCAAGAAGGGCAGAGATCAAAGGCAGGAATCTTCAGGTAGTGTTCAACAGCCGATGCCTTATCAGCATTAGGGATCAGTTGGTGGTTCGCGAGGGTCATGTCCCCGGTGTGGCGAATCGCATCCATGCAGGCAGTGCACGGCGCCAGTGATTTGTTTCAGATATGACCAGGCAGGACATATGGCATGTGACTGTCCTCAGAGACCACGTCAACAACCCTAGTACCCTCAGCAGCAGCAACAGTACCCTCAACAGCAGTAGTTTCAACAGCAGGGGCAGTATCTGCCACTACCACAGTTAGCAAGTGTGGGCAAGCAGAGGTCTCGAGGCAAGATCACACACATGCCTAGGGCAGAGGCAGAGTCATCGCAGCTTGTGGAAGGTACTGTTATGATTTTGGGTTGCGTAGCTCGAGTTTTGTTCGATTCGGGCACGTCACATTTGTTTATATCAGATTGAGTCTAACAACTTGTCAAAAGATGATTAGTGGTTGTAATGGAATATTTGATTATTAATGAAATAGAAGTTAGAAATTGAGTATATACTTGTGCAATTGCATCTTATGTGTGATTATATCGCGCTCTGATCATGCTTTCTTGCGAGAGGCTTACCATGCCGGCTGTTTGCGTCTCCCCGAGCGAGTCTTCCACTTTAAATAAAGGCTTGGGGCGTGACAGACGGGGTTTCTCTTACGTGACTGGGTGCATGATGGATGGGGGGGGGCAGAGGGAGAGGGTAGGCGACCGGTGGTGTTGCAGGTGGTGGAGAGTGTGGTGGTGGAAAGAGAGAGGGGAGGAGGGTGGCGAGATGGATGGGTATCGCGATGACGATGGCAGCCGATGTGTGCTTCACAGGTGGTGCAGTCACCGTCGGTGGGAAGGTTCGGGGTCCGCATGCCACTGCCAGACTGCTCGATGGTGAGCTCTCGTGCATGGGAACCCAAACGCGTTGGTGGCGACGGCAGCTACAGTGGTGGACTTGTTGCTGCCACCATGATGGCCCGCGAGGCGGGCTTGAGCGGTCTGCGCAGCACGCATGCAGGGGACATCGCCGGCTTCACGAGGCTACTGTTCACGTCCATGGGCCGTGGGTGGGGCGGCGTCAACCGTGGGAGGTGCACTAGGTGTGGGGTCCATGGCTGGTGGAGTAGTAGGAAGAGGTGAGCGGTGGGAACCGGTGAGAGGGAGAGAGGGAGAGGTGGAGCGGGGCACTTGCACGGTGAGTGTAGCGTGAGGGGGCCTTCCCGCTGTTCCGTGGACCTAGGCGGTGGAGGGCCCGCAGTCGCTTTGGCCTTTTTCTTTGGCTTCTCGAAAGCCTGAAAGTCCAATGCGTGAACCTCCGATGGCATCGGCTTCTTTTCGGCTTGCCTCGCCCTTTGGCTTGGTGCTGCAGGGGTGGAAGAGTATTGGGCGAGGAATGCCTCGATCTTGGCCACCATGTTGTTCAGACGATCGAAGGTCTTAACCTCAGCACCGATCATTCTTTCGAGGATTTCTTTCTTTAAATTCTACTTACAGATTTGCACTGCATCCTCCTGGTGCGGGGGGTGCCTGCACCTCATGCTGAGATTCCTCCACCTTTTGATGAAGTCGAGTGCCGACTCATCATTTCTTTGCCTCGTGGCGGATGACATACTTGCAGCTGTCTCCTGTATGTGAATGGCTTTAGAGGTATCCCCATCTCCTCCTTTAGCTATGCTAGGAGGGGCAACTTCCGTATTGGGGACCTCGTGGGAGCAAGATTGCTCACTCACAAGGATTGACCTCGCCTCGCTTGGAAGCTCACTTGTCACTTGGACATCGGCTATCGGCTCCAAAGAAGGAGAAGCTGCATGGCAGATATAAGGGAAGGGTCAGTGCCATAAACAAGATACAGACACAAGTTGGGCTATTCATTGGCAGATGCAAGGAATACCTGTAGGTTGGGTGTCCATCGATGGGGCATTTTACCCAGAACTACACGGGCCCTCTGGCAAGCCCTGGGAAACTTCCCCTCTCGAGGCTGCCCCACCAGGTGAGATGTGCCGTCCCCGACAGCCTGGCCTGTCACTATTCACATAGCCAATGCATTAGTCAACTCAGCAAGGACGGCCGTGAAGCAACAAAGAGGTCTATCATTAATCTGCAAGATCTCTTACCTAAAGGACCAGCCGTGCTGTCCTCGCCAATGTCAAAATCAGGGGTAGGCCTTGGCAGAGGGTCTCTCGACGCCGCGGTGTCAACACCCGCCGCCCCCACGGCTTTCGCGCCCTTCATGGCATCGCCACTATTCAGGAGATCTACAAATGAGCCAGACTCCAAAAGCTGCGAGAACTCCTTCATCGAGTCGGCGAAGTCAACTCCTGTGCAATGATGAACCATATAAGTCGAGCAAATTTTTATAAGAAGGGGTCGAGTGAGAAAGGTGAAAGAAAAATACCGCCACACTCATCGTCAGCATCCTCCAACTCTCCCTCTTCCCGAGAGTCACTCTCGCCTGGAGAAGAGCTCGAGGTCTCAGCACTTGAAGTAGAACTTGAGCTCCTTTTAGAAAGAGAGTCGGAAGCTGCAGCACTCCCACTCCCAGAAGTGGACCCGGCCCCGGAAGAAGAACCGACATCGTCTCCCACTGTCGAGCCAAGAGGCACAGCATCAGGAACTCCTACATAGCCAAGATGCAACACTAAAGAATTAGTGGTTTCCAGTTCTTCATGTATCAATGAAGAGATAAGGTTGGGTATGTTACCTGAGGATTGACCACCCATGGTTTCTGTGGTGATAGGCGAGAAAGAGTTAGCCGTCACCGGCGTGTAATCATGAGAGTGATCGACGAGAGAGAGAGAGAACGGGTGGGTGGAGATATTTTAAGAAATTTTTGATTTTCTTATTTTTTTTGAAAAATAACATCAAATTACCATAAAACCTTTTAAAAGCTAAAATTATAAATATGCCCAATTTAATTCTTTTTACACTTTAACAAATTCATTAAAATACCCAAAAATAGCTCAAAAATTCGTAAAAATC
Source organism: Amorphophallus titanum (assembly GCA_024336825.1). Lineage (NCBI taxonomy): Eukaryota > Viridiplantae > Streptophyta > Magnoliopsida > Alismatales > Araceae > Amorphophallus > Amorphophallus titanum. Next base: position 8,746,231 of record JANBPO010006859.1, on the reverse strand, counting down.
ACACGAATTCACGGGAATAACTTCTACACTCGACCCGCTAAAGATCCACTAAATTACGGATGTTACAGGGAGTCAGCCCCAAGACACCTTCCCTCCAAGGCCAAAGGGATACCTACTCGAGTCAACCACAGGCTTTGGAGGCCCGCAACACGCGTACAAGGCTCACACACGCGCGTTCGGCATTTTCCCGAAGACCTTGTGGGCCCATACATTCTAGCCCTCAGGCATTAAACCATGGGCCAACCCGTGGTGCCAGCACATTAATTGGGTCCTACAACAACCCCCCAGTAAGATGGGGCCACCCCCGACCATCAGACGTGTGGCGACGAGCCACTCGTCTTTAGCTCTCGGGCTAACCCGAGGTTACCCTGCCAACCCACTGTGCAACGTGGCACGCAGCTTGAGGCATGGTCCACGGGCCTAAAATGCCTCCCTTTAGCTCCCACAAGTTCTTATCCTTAGCCCAAGGCCCTTTTTGAGGCCCCTCGGCTTGCCACCCGAGTCGTTCGTTAACCCAGGGTGTGTCGAGCATTTACCCGAACACCTCGCGAGCGGCTACTACAACCCAGAGAACAATGGCCCCCATGGGCCCATCTCAGTCCCTCGAAGCTTGGTATCCCTCAAAGGACACCCCCAGAAGACAGAGGAAGACCCCCGGGGGCCATCCCTCGTCGGTTACGACTGGCCCCAGGGGGCGGCCGCGTGCCCTAGGGAGGGTGAACTCCCTGGGGGTCACGCCCCCTCTCCAGCTCGGTCGCCCCACGGCCCCGCTCAACACCAGTTTGCCCAGTTCGCAGTCCTACGGTGCGATTCGTGTGCCGTACCAGTTCGTGCAAGCAACCCACGGAAGCACGGAGCAACAGCACGTCAGAATGATCCTCGACAGTTAACACACTCGCAAAGCCTTCCATGTGTCCTTCCAGCCACTTGTCCCTTTCTTCCTTAGTCAATTTAGGAAGAAAATACTCTTGTCTATCTGTTGTCAAAAGAAATGGAGTCTAAAACACTCCTCCTTGTCCCTGCTGGACAAAGTGAAGGATAGAACTTTTAGAGGAAAAACTTATTCTCCTAGGCATACAAACCCATGCAAGGATGGAACATCAAGTAGGTTGCCTCAAGAGTATAAAAGAAAGTGCAGAGAGGCACAAGAATGAAGCTGTAGCGATCAAGAAGAGTGTATCCATGGAGGAAAAGAAGCCAGCAGCTATGTAGCAAGTGTGGAAGAAGAAGAAGAAGAAGAAGAGAAAAGAGCACAAGGCAAGCAATCCGATAGAGAAGAAACTTTTCATGAAAGAAAGACATTTTCTTCCCGGTGCCACGGGCGTGCCTGCAACGAAGCTCTAAACTGCAAAGGTGACAGCATCCTCAGTCACCGTTGAAAGCTAGGAAGATTGACCACTATTTCTCTTGGGTTCGTGGTGAAGACTAAAGAAGAAGGAGACCATCCGGGCGTCATTCAGCTATCTCCCAGACATGAGTTCTTTTCTCCCACAGACCTCTATAGTCAAGCTCTGTCTGGTTTATCTTTTTCCAGTTTTTACTTCTCTCATAACATCTCACATTTGGTCCCTACCTGGGAGTAGGAAGACAGAGAGTGAGCTCACTGGTCCGTGGTGGTTGGGTTGTGTACCCTCAAGCTGTGTGGCAGCGGTTTGAGAGAGGTTATCTTTCTGGTGGAAGCTGTGAATCAGCGGTAGTGCATTTACACTAGTGAAGCCTCACCAAGTTGTGTGAGGGGTGGACGTAGGTCTCTAGGCAGAGTCCGAACCACCTTAAAATCTTGTCTCTGTGTGGTGTGTGTTTCTCCCTTGCTTTAGTGCTAGATGCTTGTGTAGGATCGTTCTTAATCATCGTTTGCACATCTATCTCACCAACTTGCAACTGTTCGTGCGTTACAGCTCCTTAGTTTTTATCTTGTTGTTATCTCCACAAAAAGGGGGCTGATCTATTCACCCCTCCCATCTAGATCCGCCTATCCCTGTACATCACGTGGTATCAAAGCCAGTCTCTCTAAATGTGGTCTAACGACCTTAAGAGAAGTGGTGATATGGCGTCAAAAGGTCATATGCCCAAAGGGTATTCTATAAATAGGCCTCCCTTTTTCACTGGGACAAATTATCCTTACTGGAAAAATAGCCTTATGGATCGGGAGGTTTCGTGGTGTGTACAGATGCTTCCGGGGTCAGATTGGATGCTGTGATGATGCAGCATGGTAGAGTTGTGGCGTATGCTTCGCGGTAGTTGAAGCCACATGAGGAGAACTACCCTACCCATGACCTTGAGTTGGCCGCTGTGATCTTCACATTGAAAATCTGAAGGCATTATCTGTACGGTGAGAAGTTTGAGGTGTTCACTGACTATCAGAGTTTGAGGTATGTGTTTACTCATAAATACCTCAACCTCAGGCAGAGGTGATGGATGGAGTATATGAAGAATTATGACTTCACCCTATCTTATCAGTCGGGTAGGATGAATGTTGTTGTTGATGCTTTGAGCCGCAAGGTCGTGGTTAGTGCAATGATGCTGAGGAAGTGGAGGCTCCGAGAACAAGTGCCAGGAGTGACTTTTAGGCTCAAAGTTCCCCTAGAGCTAGGGTCAGCGGTGCTTGCGAGTTTGACTGTCACCCCTGATATCCATCGTCAGGTGACAGAGGCTCAGCATGTGGACCCTGAGTTGCCCTGAATTTTGGATATGACTAATGTGGAGCTCGGTGAGGGCGGTGCTGTGAGATTTCGAGGTAGGTTGTACATCCCAGCCGAGGAGCAGGTGAGGCATGCAGTGTTACAAGAGGCTCATGGGAGCAGGTACACTATACACCCAGGTGCAATGAAGATGTATCGGAACTTGCGAGGATAGTTCTGGTGGCCTGGGATAAAGAGAGATGTTACTGAGTTCGTGTCCGGGTGCCTGATCTGTCAGCAGGTGAGGGCAGAGCACCAGTGACCAGGTGGTGCGCTTCAGCCCTTGGAGGCTCCCGTATGGAAATGGGACCACGTGACTACTGATTTTGTGGTGGGATTGTCTAGGACTCTAAGTGGGCATGATAGCATTTGATTGCTTGTGGATAGGCTGACGAAGATGGCATGATTGTTACCGATCAAAGTTAGCTAGAGTGTGCTCAAGTTGGCACATCTTTATGTGGAGCGGATCATACCCTTGCATGAAATCCCCATTTCCATCGTGTCAGATCGAGATCTGCGTTTCACATATGGATTCTAGAGGATGTTGGGCCAGAGAGATGGCGGACAAGAAGGGGGGTTGAATTATCCCCTTGTCGAAATGGCGGATTTTAAAAACTTTCTTAACTGCCTAGTTTTGATGCGGTCGACTTGTAGACTAAGCTTGAGAAAGGAAGAGTTCATATGACTAAATTGGACACTTAGAAATTGAATGAGACCAGGATGGATGTCCCTCAGCCCATCATGATGTGGGACGGACACGCGACCTGGGACTCTAGCTCGCGGGTGTCCCTAAGCGAGGGAAATGCATGGGACCGTGCGTGGTTGAGAAACTGACAATGAGTCGAGTAGTTGGCTCTTCTGTGCTCGAATCTAGTCATGGGATGGGTCTCGCTCGCTCTCTCGTAGCAGTGATAATATATGATATCGAGCTAATAATCCTATCACATGCTCTCTAACAGCGGCATACGAAAATATACGAAATAAAGTAAATGCTGAGAGAGGAGTGGACACGATACCTCCATGCTCCGGGCGTGGGGAAGACGATCCCGGTCAAGTGCGGTAACTCCCGGTAACAAAATATTACAATGATTACAGAAGTTAATTTTGCTACCCACTCTACGTAGGGAGGTAAAGGGCTACATAAGTAGGCCCGGGAGGACTGATCTTGGGTTGACGGGCAGCACTTTGATCACACCGTCGGCGCGGTTCTGTTGGTGCAAGCTGCTGGTTGTGGGGCCTGCGTGCCGGTCAGCAGATCCGAGTAGGCCCGAAGTGGTACTGCTGTGATGGTGACTCCTGGAGAGGCACTCCCTGGGATGGCGGCACGTTGGTTCACCTCGTGGAAGGCGAGGCAGTGGCCGGGCGATCGTTGTGATTTGTTGTCCACGGACTTGCAGTCCTATTTTTACAGTGCGCGACCCGACAAAAATGCATGCTGCAACCAACTCCGATGTCAGATCGACACGAAACCAGTGCCATTGGAAAGCCCTCTCAGAGATCTTCAACCAAGGACTGGGGCAAGAAATTTGAGGACTCTGTATTTTTTGTGGAGGATTTTATAATGGACGGACTGATAGACTCAGAAAACTCAGGATAGATCAGAGTTTTCCTGATAATGTGTGTTGACCGACACTCAAACCTCAGATCTGGAAGTTGACCTCTTCATGAAAGTTGTAGAGGGATGAGTAAGGAAGACGAGGGTATTTTTTATTTGAACGTTTATAGAGGTTTCGATGTTTTGGAGGTTTTATAGTGGACAGGGGTCAGATTTGAACTGCATAGGACATAACAGATTTATTGTTCTCTGGTCAGACGAAAGATCCGAACCAAAGGTAGAATATGAACGTTAACCCGATGGGATGTCGGAGTCAACAAACCCTACTTGGATAGTATATCTAGGACGAGGGTCAAAAATAGTTCATTGTTGTCGATCCGACATTATGTCAAAACTAACCAATCTGGGAGAGACACAGGGTCTGGGCCAGAGTAGAATATGGTTGTTGATTTGACAGACTACCAAAGTCAACCAACTTGGCGATGACGTGGGGTCTAAGCCAAGGAAGGAATATAAAATATAAATATTGACCCGACATCATGTCAAAGCCAATGAACTTGACAGAGGCGTGAGGTCTTAGCAAATGGCAGAATATAGAATGGGTGTTGACTCGACGTCCTGTCGAAGCCAACGAACTTGGCAGAGACGTGAGGCCTAAACCTAGGGCAGAATATAAGATGGGTGTTGACTCGACGTCTTATCGAAGCCAACAAACTTGAAGAAGGCGTGAGGCCCAAACCAAGGGCAGAACATGGGATAGGTGTTGACTTGATGTCCTTTCGAAGCCAATAAACTTGGAAAAGGTGTGAGGCATAAGCCAAAGGTAGAATATAGGATAAGTGTTGACTTGGCATCCTGTTGAAGCCAACGAACCTGGCAGAGGCATGAGGCCGAAGCCAAGGATAGAATATAAAATGGGTGTCGACTCGACGTCCTGTCGAAGCCAACGAACTTGGCAGAGGCGTGAGACCTTAGCTAAGGGCAGAATGTAAAATGGGTGTAAATGTTGACACGACGTCCTGTCGAAGTCAATGGGCCTTACCCTGATAGAAGGTTTGGGGTGAGGGTAAGCCAGATGGTAGACAAATGAGTGGCCCATACCCAGGGCTAATTATTGATGTTAATCTGATGAAATGTCGGAGTCAATGAACCTTGCTCAGACGAAAGGTCGAAAACAAGGGTAGAATGTGCAAATGAGGATGTCAGCCTGACGTCATGTCAAAGTTGACCAACCTTGTAGAGACGTGAGGTCTAAGCCAGGATAGAATATGGACATTGACTCGTGGAGCAGATGGGATCACCAAACCTTACCCAGACAGAAGGTCTGAAACAAAGTGAAGAGGTCTTTTATTGGTTTATTAGTTTGGATTGGTTGAGTTTATTGAACTTGTTAGGTTTATTGAGTTTATTGGAGAGCTAGATGAATATGAACAACCGAAAATTCAGTCTGTCCAGTTGAAAGAATATGTCCCATGGGAGTAGCTTGAATCCTTGAAATTAACAGAAGAGACCAAAGTTGAAGCCAAAGAACCTGGCATATGGGATGAGTCTCCCCTGGAGTAGTCGCCAACTGTGATGAAAAAGAAGAAGAAATCCAAGAACAGAGGAAGAGGCCTGGCCGTATCTTGCAACACCCTTGTGGCCCTTTTTGAAACAATCTGAATCTCTGAAGAAGAAGATGAAGAGATATGTCTCACGTCAGTAGAGGCAAATCAAGCTGAAGCTTCCATCTCTTAACATCCTCCTAGGTCAGGAAGAAAATGGGGCCACCCTCCTGAAGTCAGCGACAACATCATGTTACGTGGTGAGCCATCGTACCAGGTTCCCTAGCCTAAAGTGAAAGGGGCAGAGATTCCTCCTCCACCAGAGCTCTACCCCGAGCGCGCAAGTAGGAAGGAAGCTCCCTCCTTCACCGAATTTTTGGCAACTCGAGAGGGCAGGCTGCCACGCCCGTAGCCGCAATGGAGGGTCAAGGCTGCTCCCACCTTACCCTCAAGAGTATCTCCTCTAGCAGACAAAGACCAGGTAGGTACACTAAGCGTCGTCGAATTCGTGCAAGGAAAAAAAAAGGTTGGACCAGTGCAACAAGCCTAGATGGCACCAGAAGAACAAGATGAACTACCTTCCAAGCCAGCTCCTCAAGAGCACCCAGGGGGAAAGTGTAAAAGGTCCGAAGAGCTGAGGTTGACCAATGTCAGAGGCACCAATAGAATAGTGAAGCAGTTGAAGAGAATCCCAGCACACTTCTCTGCCTGGGATATATTGTCCCTCGACGAGGAGACAAGACAGGTTGTCATCACAGCCATGCAAACACCGGCATACTTTGAAAGCTACTTTGCTGAGGTGCAGCCAGGGTGGCGATGACATTTACGAAGGAAGATCTGTTTCTGCCCTCCGCCGACCACAATAGGCCCCTCTACATGAGCGGGCAACCAAACAAGCGACCAATAAGTAGAATACTAATTGATCTAGGGGTAGCAGTCAACATATTCCCCTATCAGGTATACCTGATAATAAGATACAAGATACGAAACTAATTCAGTACTGGGTTTACCCAGATCGCTGACCTAGCTCAATTTGGGCTCCTTACACATCAGGGAATGGGCAACACTTCTCACTGGCAACCACTTTGCCAACACGCAGGACTTGTCTCGCACGGACTTCATGGCACACAAAGGCCAACCAATCTGGACACATGATGTAAGACGACGAACCTTAACCCAACTTGATCTCCTCCAACCAATGGGAAAACTCAATACTCCTCCGACCAATGGAAGGTCCCCGTGCTTGACCTGACCTCGAACCTTGCACACGCTAGGAACCACACCTTCCAGCACCAGAAAAACTATTACTTCCGTTAGGTCAGCACCTCCGACACACTCACCAAGTGTCTTGTCGGACCACGATCACAACACGTCTCGATGCACCATCGCTGCGACTTCTCGAACCGCAACACACCATGCCTCGAGCCATAACATGAGCCATAACCGACCCCTGCCAACGCTCATCCAGGCACATCTCGACCAGAGCGCCCACTCTACCACCTCTAACCACGATCTCAACATCTCAGGGACTGCATAAATCCCCAACTGGAGTGGCCAACACCAATAACAGCTCCTTCAGAGCACACTCACGGCCACTTAACCACGAACAATCCTCACCAGCCACCTGACCTCGCTGCAGATCCCTCGAACACAGCACCGCAGTAATGCACCTGCCGGCAACCTCTGCCCAACGCAGCACAACCGGGGCCACTATTAATGAGGGAGAAGCTCTCGACCTCGATCCTTAGACCCCATGCCAGCACTCCGACGACGACAGCAACCACCTTCATAGCTCCAACGCCGCGCACTCACGCTCTCACACGAGAAAGCAAGCAGAAAATAAATACAAAACCCTATGCCAGCCGTCGACTATACTGGACCTTACAGACTCTGATCACTATAATATCTCAAATTTCCATGTACACACCACAACCACAGCTCTGATACCAACTGTGACGACCTGGGATCCGAGTACCGGAAAGGAACCGGTGCAACTCAAACCTTGGCCCACCGCCCACGAGCCCGAAGACTCAGAAGGGCTAAAGGATAGGTGTGGTGTACATAGAAATAGGAAATAAAGCAGGATAACGGATATAATAATAGAAATAAATAACTAACTACAACAGAGTCCAGTTCAACAGAAAGTACAGTCTAAAGTAGTAAAATGTATCACGTGCCAAGTGAACACTCGGCCTGGGAAGCTGGCAACTAGGAACCTCCACGCCACGCCCTCAAACCTCGAGTAAGAATCGCCGCACCTGAAAACCAGGGGTGAGCATCCTATTACTGGCTCAGTAGGGATCCCGCGGAACCCCAACCGAGAAACAACGGCGACACGAAAAGTAGTAACTACGAAAGTAAGAAAGTAACTACGGTGGCCGGTAAAATCTCGACTCTACGGCTACTCCTACTATACCAAAAACATGACCCAGTCTCCCGTTGGGGGACAACCAAGTCACGCACCCGACATCACGATCCCAGGGTCGGGGAACAACCAGACACGGACCTCCCTAGTCACGCTACTAGGAAAATGCCACGACGCCTCAGTCGTGGAAACCTGCCCTCACGGCAGGGCCCAAGCTGAAACTACACAGTTCGAAAACACAATTACGACCTCGCTGTAGTGAATTCCACGCCGTCTAGGAAAAACCCTCGGCGACGGTCACCGAAAACCCTAGACCACAGCTACGGGAATGCTCTCGAAAATAACACCCGAAATTCCATCTCACAGATGAGAAATGGAAACCCGGGACACGGCAACTCACGTCACGTAACGGGAGCACCACCCACAAGAAGACCGACCGGATGCGCCCCTTGACGTCTTACACTGCGTCGCAAGTGTCTAGCTATAACGCCCCGGGCGCGAGACTCAGACACACTCAGTAATCAGAAGTACCACAAAATAAGGACTAGCTGAGGTCGCGCTTGTCAGCGCGGGCCCAAACCCTCAGCCCCATGTGCACACTCAGACCATACACCCTAGGCCTGTCCTCTAGCTGGTAATTCCCCCTAAGTCCGGACTCGACTGTATGTGGGGGCCCTATGGTAACCAGCCTACTCACCGTCTCTCTAGGGTATGCCACACCCGTGCCCCCGGTGGGCCGACACACGTGTGCCGTGGAAGCTACGACTAGTGGACGGGTCACAGACGTGAACACAGAAAATCACGCACGCACCCATCACGAGTAACACGAAGGAAGAAGTGGCTCGCGGCCACTTGACTCTGGATAGCCTACTAGGCCTATTAAACTCAACGGTCCTTGAGTCACAAGACTCGGGTCAAGATCGTCGCACGCGAGATCACTGAGCCGTCAATCTGGCCTAATCCCTAGGTCCAAAACCACGGTGACACGTGAAAAATCCGCAGTCCCAGGCTGGTCAACTAGACTCGCAATCCAAGGCCATACACACGGCCCGCATGGATACTCGGAGCATACGCATGGGGTTACCTGGACCTCAAAACTCATGAGCACGCCAATCGACACAACGTGGAACCTCTAGACACCCCCAAAACACAAACACAAGTCTCACGGGGTCTGGGACATTCACGAGGCTGAAGGTCAACCACTGGGTCACAACCGGGTCGACCGAGGACCAACACGACGCACAATAAACACAGTAACATGGAGAATGGCCTGGCGGTCCAACCTTGGGCCGCCACAGTCTATAGCGGCCCAACTCTGGTCCGCCACAAGGACTCTAGCAGCCCAACCTTGGTCCGCTAGAAGACGAGTTACGTTGGGTCTGGCGGTCCTATGTAGGGCCGCCAAGTTGCTCTAGCGGTCCAACCCTGGTCCGCTAAGATCCCTCTGGTGCGCGTACCTACTGCCGCTAGAGGGCACGTGACCCCAACGGTCAAAACACACGCCTCGAAGCGCAATGGTCAAAATCGAAAGTAGCGGCCGAAGCTATAGCCGCTACAATAGTTGGCGATTTATCGTGCGGTCGCCAGCCAACGAAAACCCCTGCCCACAAAACAGTAATAGGTGGCACACCCACCTTAGGCCGCCAGGGCATCTGGCGCGCCTACTTTGGGCCGCCAGTGAGTGTGGCGGTCTCTGGAAGGGCCGCCACACCCACCCGAGAACGGGACGACAGGAAGAATCCCAAAAACTCGTTTCACGCCCCGATCATCTACGGATGAGGGGGAAAACAAGGGGGAAGCTCCCCCGACACCCCTAGCATGCATCTATGCCCTCGAATCGGTCCGAAACGCGACGAAACAGCGGATCGGCACACAAGCCCTAAAACATAGATTTTTCCCAAAATGTCCCGAATAGCCTGCTCGGCTCACCACGGCCTACGAAACTCGCGGGAAAGGAAGTGCACGAGTCAAGGTTCCATCCCCCCACCTCCACCGAAGATTCGACGCGTCGGGGATGCCGTTCCATGAAGAAACGTCCCACGAAACCCCACCGGCACCCCATGCTCGTGAACCCTCTTACTCTCTCTTTCTTGGTGGTCGTCCGGGGGAAGGGGCTTCACGGCGGAGCTCCCTCCTTCTTCTTCTTCTCTTCTTCTTTTTCTTCTCCTGTGGAGTGCCGCTTTCTCTTCTCTGTGTGTCTCTCTTTTCTGTCTGTCCTTCTCTCTCTGTCTCTGTCTATCTGGGTCTCTGTTTGTTCATCGGAGGAGACGGCCCTTTATACTCCCAGTGGCGGGAGCCTTCGAATGCGAATGGCAGACGCGGGAGCGTGAAGGCATTAACGGGGATTTGACTTGGGCATCCTTGGTGACAGGAGGTAGGCAACGTGCTTTCATCCCCAGTCAACACCTCAGCTAACCCGTTATGCGCCAAGAATTTGTAGGGCATGGCGTGAGATCTTATCTGCCAGACGTGTCGGATGGCATGGTCCAGGGCGTGCCGTCGAAGGCCATTCGCAGGAGTGCTGTTGGAGCGATTACAAGCGTGCCGCTGAAGACGCTCAGGGTATGCGTGCCGGGGAAGGCCACCAGGGGTGCGCCGACAAAGGGCAGCCAGGGTGTGCCGGGGAAGGGCCACTCCAAGGCGTGCCATTGAAGGCGCCTGGGGGCGTACCACTGAAGGCGCTCAGGGTGCGCCGTTGATGGGCCTGGGGGCTTACCGCTAAAGGGCCTTAGGGCGTGCCGCTGAAGGCGCTCAGAGGGCGTGCTGGTGAACGGCCCTGGGAGGGTGCCGCTGAAGCGAGGTGTGCCACTGAGCAGGGCGTGCCGTTGAAGGCTTGGCCTGGGCGTGCCGTTGAAGGGGCTTCGGTGTGCCGTTGAGGTAGACTTGGGCCTATTTCAAGCTCGATCAACGGTCCACTTAGTTTTCTTTTGGGCCCACAGGTTGTGAGCTTCCTAGGGGTTAGTTTCTCTTCTCTATTGTGACTCTGGGGACAGTTTCACGACAGTGTAGTGTTCATTCGGAGAGTCCAGCTGGCCCGTCCTTTCCGTAGTTCCTTCGGTTGAAGTTGTTTGTCGATGCTGGACTGGTCGGGACATGTGGACGTACAATTTTACACGTCCACAGTACCTAAACAGACTTGGGTCCTGCAAGGTTAGTAGCACCTTTGATTTCCACAGTCTCTGGGCTTTTGAGTCATCAATTATCATCAACCGACAATCATTCATGGAGTGCCCAAATTGCCCACGGTGTGTTTATCATTTCCGGTACCTTGGTGGTGATCACACACACTCACATCCCTCTATCCCCTTTCCTTTTACATTTTCATTTACTTTTCATATTGATATAGTAGAAGGGGTTAATGGAGGATTGAAGTCTGGTAGAAAAACTTATCTACATCCAAATTTCTGGCGATCATGGTGGGACGCCTAGTGCCCATCGTGTTAGTGATTTGCTGACCCATTCCTATACTTTGGTAGTTTCCTTTTTTGAGTTGTTTCAGGTTGTTTGAGGGTTTCCTTCGTATCTATCTTCTGAAGGATGTACGGTGCATCTAGAGCTATTCACTGTCTTTAGCGGCTGTGAGGAGGCCTTCTTATCTGCTTTCAATGTTGTTCCTGTTACGAGCCTGCTGTCTTCAGCGGCCCCGTGCCGCCCGTTCATCTTCCATGCTGCCTTTTTGAGGCCGTCTATACCACTGGCTCAGGTACGCTGCTGCGTTTGCACTGGTGATATTTGCTGAGGTTATGTGGTCATTTCAGGGCCGTCAGAGAGTTTGAACGGCCTACATATAGATCGTCCTTCCAGGTATTCTTATGCTCACACCCTTTCATCCGTTACCGTTTTGTTTTTGTTCATTCCAGTTTCTGTCATCATCGTTTTTATGTTTATTGCTCTCTGCTGTTGAATGGTCCAAACAGGACCGTCGTCCTCCCTGCATGGTCTCCCAGAGACTGTCCATGTGTGCTATAGTGCACCCGAGCCTCTATATTGATTATCATTTCACATATTTCATGATTATTTGGTGCCATTATTGATCTTCCTTGTTGTTAGTTGATGTTTGCAGCATTGTTATTTATACCTTGTCATACTTGCTTGCTTATTGATTGTTAGACCTAGGTTAGACTTTGCATGCGCTCCGGTGCCCATAGGATTCATGCATTTCATTTACATTTAGTTGCATTCCTACTGAGGTAGGGTTTTCTCTCGTCTCCATACTCCTTGGAGCCAACTAGGTGACCTTACCGAGGACCTCCGTATGTCCCTGTGAGCTGTGGATTCCCACACGGACACTGGACAGATTGTACCATATCACCCCCCAGTCTAGGGTCTTCATCCGCGCGAGAGAGAGTCCCTTAGAGTCAGCCAGTTTCCCATTTCCAACCCTGGATAGGTACCTTGTGGTTGAGCGAATTCATAGAAAATCTACCATTCATGGAAAACGCATTTAACAAGCCAACCTGTGAATGGTGATAGGAGATAAGGAGCAAACACATGATCATACACAATGGCACAATGATTTTTTAGGTGGTTTGGGACGGGCTCCCTACGTCCACCCCTCACCACCTCAGTGAGGCTTCACTAACACGCTACACAAGGTAGCACATAGGGACGAACCCCAATACACCACATGCTGCTTTCACAGTAAACCACACACACGAGGCCAAGCCTCAACATGCTGCCATGCAGCACACACACGAGGGCTAGCCTCAACACACTGCCACATAGCACACACACACCCTAATACGGGGACCTTACCCAGACACTCAGCTCACACATGGAGACACCACTTCGTACACACACACTGGCATATTAGTTTTAAAAACATAGCAATGAATACTCAATACATGCTCAACATATGAAAGAATAATACATGCCAACTGTAAAGAGGGATTAGAAGAAGGTTTAGCAATCTCCTGGTAGCAGCTTCCACATCCGTTGAACACCCTCTGCATGTTTCCCTTTCTTTCACTCAACCCAAAGATGAAGCTCACGATAGCTTCCTTATTGAAGGATGGACGACCCAATGCTCTTCCCGCTCTTCAATCTTCTACAGCACACAAGATGATATGGAGGAGATGCATTCGCGGTGCTTCAGCAGGTTCACTTCAGGAAGGTGGATGACGACCTTCTCTAGCTTTGAATCATTCTCAGCACGCCCTAGAGAGGTGGAAGAAGATGCTGCGGCCGTGTTCTCCCTGCAAAATCCCCCAAACGGATAACAAGATAAGCCCTTTCTCCACACTAGAATAAACCCTATCTCAAACAATATATACCCCAATAGATGAAGGGCCACGTGGAGGGAATAATCCCCCATGGACCAATCATAGAGGGGCACTAAAAGATGGGAGCCTACTAGGGCATCGACGGCCGCACGAACCGGCGTATCCAAAGAAAGTGATTAAGAGGAAATTTAAAGTCGGTGAAATGGTAATCGAAAGAATCTTTGTAAAACTAGGCGGACCACGCTCAAAACTTCAAGCAAACTGGGAAGGGCCTTACGTAATAAAGGAAGCTTATCCTGGAAATGCATATCAACTATTTAATGCGGATGGGGAAGAATTGGCTCACCCTTGGAATGGTTTGTATCCGTGGTTTGTAGCCCGTCGTGAGGCCGAGAGGGGAGTTTTTGAGCAGGTTAGGGCAAAACCATGATTTGGGGAGTGATCGCCCGATCTAGTGTTTCATTACGTTTTTGGCCGATCTGAGGCCATAGAATCATGCCTAGGGCCATTGGGGAGCTTCCCCCTCGATTTCCCCCTCTCTGGCGGAGGTACGGGGGCGTGGTTGTGAGTTTTGGTTCGTGTTCGTCGTTTCACCGTCAGACCGTCATAGTGGTCGTACTAGAGACCGCTATGTGCATAACGCGCCTAAACAGGTGCGTTATGCTTCGTATGTTTTGTGTCTGAGTTTTGAGGGCATAAAGGTCACTCGACTGACCGTTATGTCATGCATAACGTCCCAGGGTTGGCACGTTATGATTTTTGACCGTTGGATTTGACCGTTGGTTGTGACCGTTGGGGGCCTGGTCACATAACGTGCTTGGGGAGGCTCGTTATGTACCTTAACGCCCCAGGGAAGGCGCGTTATGCTTAACGCCCTCACCCTCCACTTAACGCGCCAGAGTTGGTCTGTTAATGTCTATAACACCCCTTAAGGAGTGCATTATAGTCTGTTTCCCATCGTGACATAACGCACCATGGCTGGTCTGTTATGTGCATAACGCCCCTAGAGGAGTGCGTTATGCCTGTTTTCGTGACTTGAGGCTTAACGCACCCCTGTCGGTCCGTTAAGCACTATAACGCACCTGGGCAGACGCGTTATGGTCTGTTTTCCGTCGGGAGTGGCAGACGGTCGAGTTGGACCGTCCATTCTCCCCCGCACGACTGTGAGTTAGCCGTGCACTTGTGAGTTGCCAATGATGGACCGTTCATCGTCTGTGGCCTAGCCGATGGTTTCTCGTGCCGATTCGAGTCCCAGGAGAGTGGACCTCGATCTACGTGCTAACCTGTGGTCTAACTGATGCTGGGCATCATGTGGAGACCAGGTGTAGGGCACCGTGAGGGGTCCCGGGATGTGACGTTCTCGGCTTACGTCACCATGAGTCGGTGCCTTACGAGGAGCGATCCTTGTACTCGTTGCTTTCGGAGTCGGTTTTCGTGACTTGAGGGTCTATGCTTCCAGTGACCCACCCACTAGTCGTAGCTTCCATGGCACGCGTGTGTCGGCCCACTAGGAGCACTGGTGTGGCGTACCCGAGGACAAGCACCATGCCACAAGGGGAGAACACCCGGACCAACTGACGACACCGTCAGAGCCCCAACTAAATCTCGATACTCACAAAACCACGATCCCGAGGGACGCAGCCAGACAATGATCGTGGACAATGCCTCACTCACAATCCAAGACACATCGATTATCAGAGCAGGCACATACAAAAGAGTACAAATCTGGCGTCACCTCAGCCAACACGAAAACCAACCACGACATCACTGCCACAATCTCGCTTACCAAGAAAACATAATCCTCATCACAGAAACCAACACCGGTCAACGCTCATGCTTGGTGGACCATCCTAACGCCAGCTTCACAACTCGCTGACCGCTCTCACACCCTGCACTAGGGGCAACCAACACTGAGCTTCCACCAGCTCACACTTGGCAAACCAAACACCTCAGCAACACCTCATGATCGGCCACCCAAGGCCTCACCGGCACACGGCTCTCACCATTCTCGAGCCCCAACCACCAGCATATTCTGTCTGTGAAATATCATCCATGGGTCACCAGATACGCGTCAACGGGAAACCTCCACTGGCCCAACAGGGACGCTCCAAATCACGACAGGCCATCCGCTGACTCTCCCACAGACCATTACTACATCTCGAGTCAGATCTCTCTCGGACACCGCATCCGATCTCGAGCCTCACGCCAACTCTACCCTCTCAGGGGAGCACGACGAAATCACATGATAGGATCCCTCCTCGGTCCTCCCGTCACTCGAATTAGGCTTACAGGGAAATCCTCCCTTGCTGGTCACAGACCAGGGATCACCATATCCAACGCCAACGTCTCTTCAGAGACCTCCACACACAGGCATCGTCCTTCGTCCCGTCTCATCAAATCCTTCGCCTAAAAAATTATAACATCTCAGACCTTTCGGATCCTTATTTTTGGGTCTCAGACCTGTTTCTCAGAGTGTCCCGACTCCGTTGTGTCCAAAATTACGTTTCAGACATCTTTCGTGTTCGGATCGACATGATCCGAAGCTATTTCGGAGGCCCGTAAGCGTTCCGCGACTTTTTTCGCGCGTTTTTTCGATTCTCGACCCGATTTTCGGCAAATCTTGCGGAACTCCGCTGCTGGCGAATCGAGTCGTTCACCCGGGCGTGAGTGGTACCATTGCGATCAGTGCGTTCTGAGGATCGCGGATAGCCCAATGAGTAATGGACAACTCGAGGCATCAACAAATGGTGGTAAGAGGAATGACTCAACTTATCGGTAAAAAATGGGTGTCAACAGATGCCCCTCCTTAACGTTCTCTTTGCAGGAGAGCGAGCGGAGGTGAAACGAAAGCGAAGTGGAACATGGAGATGAAGCAGAGCGGACTGAAAAGTGGGTGTTAAGGTAAAAGACACCCATTTTTCTTGCCAACAAGCGATAGGAATCTTCCAGAAAGCTCTGAACCAAACACAAGGAGCGATCGGACTAAAAGCGACACCAGTCTGGAGGAGCTAACTAAAGTAAAAGCAAAAAAGGAGGCAACCTCATTAGGGGACACAATCCACAACTAAATGAGGGAATCAAAGCAGCAACGAAAAGTAGAGAGACAGACTAAAACTCCAGACGGGGGACTCTTAGTCAACCAAACCAGGTGCATAGATCGGATAGAACCTTCCAACTCTGAGTGGAATCGTTCCTCTTACTCAAAAGCACTGAACGCATAATTATCCATCACTAACGGGACATTTTCAGACAATCCATGGGTCATGAATGTTCAAAAATGCGCATGATGCATGTTGGGCTAAAATAAAAGAAACCATTAAAACGAATGCAAAGAAAGGATAAAATATAAAATACTCGAGAATAGTAATGCTACACTGGGGCAATTAGGGGTCAGGATATTACCCGCAACCACGGCGTGCAAGATAGAACCATCATCCTCTAATTTTCCCAACCTAACGGCCTATCTGATGATTAAACGCGAGCACCTAGATCATCATTATTTTTGTTAAAGGGGAACATCCGATCCTCGAACACGTGAGCAACCAACTAGTTCCTGAGATAATATAGCTTAGATACCATATAGTAATGCAATAAGGGATATAGGGATTGGAATACTTGTAAGGTTTCGACCAGAATGCACAGCGGAAATCATTGAAACCTTAGATTGCATATCGTTGCTGGTTTCTCAAAATCGAACAAGATCGGTAAACCTGCGGTATAAAGAACGATTCTTTACCTTTGCGGGGTTGAGAGTCTCCCAAAACCTTGAAGATGAATGAGTGGAAGATCCCGGAGTGGTGAGCCGTTCAAGTGTCTGGCCTCTAGACGTATCCACACGAGCAGTGGAAGCAGACGGGATCTCCTCCACGATCTCCACGTCACTACTTACAGTCACCACCAGAAGCCCTTACCTGAATGGGCTCCTCCTGCACCTTCCCACGACTCGAAGTCGGGAAGGCCTTAACATTGCGCGCTATCTCATCCATCAGTCGGAGAAAACTCTCCATGTCAATCTCATACTCAGCTCCCTCTACATAGGGAGGGTCCTCCTCCCGAGGGGGCGAGAAGGTCGCCTCCGCCCTAGCCTCCATGGGAGCTACAAGAGACAAACCCAGCAAAGCAATATTAGCCCGCTACCATGGTTAAATTGACCAAGAGCAAAGAAGGCAAACGACACTTACTCAAGGTTGTCTCTGCCTCGATTGCCCCGCCAGCCCCGAGTCCTCCAGAAGACTCACCAGTCTCGGCCACTGCAGCCTCTACTCGGGGGCGTTTCCACCTCAGCTGCAGACTTCTGTCCCCGCTCCCCGAGGGTGCCTTCGTGGAGGGGTTATCTCCCTCCGTCGTCGAACCTATCAACAGATGCAACATTATGTAATGTCAGTGTCATAACCAGAAAGCAACAAACGAAAAAGGGATGGAGTATCCCAAACAAGGCCGTATCTGGAGCCCCGAAGGGGGTCGGTGGCAACAGTACTAGTTGCTCTGGCTTCAGCGCCAGCACCCGGGCCGCGTTCGCCACGGCCTCCCGGATGTCCCGCAGAGTGCGGGTGCACTCAATCTGGGACAATAACTCCACGGGCCCGGCTGGCCCGATCGCATGAGCAATGTGCCGTCGCCAATCGTCGATCTTCGAGTTGGCAAAGCTTCCGTGTGGGAGCTCCCGACCCAGCGAACCCTAGCTCTGAAAGCCGCAATCGGCCAAGAACTGAGCCCACCAGGCCTTAGGTGCCCTCGACCGGGACCCCTTCCCACCTACCGCCGCTGCTCTCGCTGAAGTCTGCACCAGGGGCTTCTGTGCCCCACCACTGCTTCGACTCCCAGAAGTCGAACCCCGACCACCCGGAGGCCACCGCTCCATAACCCGCTCAATCTCTCTACGGATCTGAGCAACGCGGGTCCTCAGGTACCCGTCGTCCAGTGCAATAGGAGGCAAATCCTCCCTCAACAAGCGGCTCTCCTCTGCTTTCTGGATCGCGGAGGCCTTCTGACGGTACAGGTGGCTGTGCTCGAACCACCACCTGGCATAGTGAACGTCGAACCTCCCTGACCAGACCAGCCCCTTGGGCTGGTCTGCCTAAACCCTCCCTCCCCCACTCAGCCACATACTATTCAAAGGGTTTACCCGGACTAGGTTGAACCATTCACCCTAGCCCACCTAAAACCTTCCCTGACCTTCCGAATTTCTTATAAAACCCCCTTAGAAGCTCAAAGGGTGGACATACAGAGACGCATGCATCAATCCGGGCCTCTAGTGATCTTCAAGCTTCAAGCTCCACAGCAACAGCAAGGCAACGAGCAAGGAGAATTGTGTGTGGGTGACTTGGCCATCAGCTAAGGACGTCGAGGGTATGTCACTTGTACTTCCCTCACGCGGTGTTTTGCCATGACGCACAAGTCTATCCCCACCATGGGTGAGATGTTATGACAAGGGTGAATGCCCAGCCATGCCGGGATTCCCCTCGCATGCCCTTCAATTGCAACCATGCATGCACCGACCCGAGCCGTGATCGACCCTCACCCAGACACCAATCCGACGCTTTCTCCAGTTGCCCAGTTACAAGCCCCTCGTTTGGCAGAGCAAACACGGCCCACATCACGAGAGGAGTCCCCTGTAAAGCACGCGGATACCCGCTTTGTCACGCATTGACCCGGGGATCGACCACCACATCAGAACTGTCCCGCGGCTTGCTCCTGCTGTACCTCGGCAACTATGGTCTACTTGTAAAGCCATATAGTTCTCAGAAATTATACTGCCATTTGAACGAATGCACTCGCATCCATGTTCGGGCCCTCAGCCCCCCTTTTGTGTGTCACCTAGCGTGAATCCCCAGCACCTTTGACCTCAGCCAACATCACCCTATCTAGTGTGAACCCACAGCTGCGAAGTGCTCCTTGCTCTCCACCTAGGACTTCAGGCATAGACAGATCTCTCTTCAACATGGAACGAAGGTGTTCGGATTCAATCTGATGTAAATAAACATCGACTGCTTGCTGTCAGTGGGGAAAGATGTCCTGTACATGACTCCCCACAGTTGCCTACGCACTTGCACCTATGGAACCAACCTTCCTGTTGTGTATGGGCTGAGTAGATCTAGAGGGGGGGGTGAATAGATCTATCCCCTACTTGAAAAATTATGACAAACTAGAATGATAACGATGCTGCTACCTAAATGATGACTTTGAGGATCTAGGCTATAGCACAATTAAGCTGAGCAATTGATGGCTTCGTTATGGTCCAACTTCCAAAGAGTCGGCAGAGGAGGCCTTCTCTTGTTTTCTGCTAAGTTGGTACTCGGGCATTCCTCTCCCTTTCTCTCTTCTCTGATACAATATCATCCGAACTTCCCGAGCAAACAAAGTCAGCCATCCCGTTATCCGAGCCAATTTTCACACGGGGTGGAGTCAGTGGCTCGGCATGGGGGCTACCGACCTTATCCGCGTCGAGTGATCAATTCGTGATGTACCAATTTTTCACTTTCTTGCATATTGTACTGGCTACGGCCTACTTGATATACAAAGATGTCTAATGCAATAAAAAGGAGAGTTATTATCCCATTTTGTCTTACATATATGGGAATAAACTCAGAAATAGAATTTTCGCAATGTTGTCACGTTCTAAGTCCGAGGGATGGGCATCCCTTCCATGGTGGATAACCAATATGTTCCTTTTTCAAGCGTCTCGATCACTCGGTAAGGGCCTTCGCAGTTAGGGGCTAGCTTCCCCACCGCCTCCAGTGGTCGAGAGGCTTTGGCCTTTCTTAGAACGAAATCTCCCAGTTGAAATCATCTATCTCAGACTTTGGCATTGTAATAGCGAGTCATGCGTCGCTAGTATTCCGTAGCTCGAATCCTCGCGACCTCGCGTACTTCATCTGCCAATTCCAAGTTCTCTGACAACTTCTACTCGTTCAGCTCAGGCGAGAAGTTAATAACTCGGCGGGAAGGGTTTTCGATCTCCATGGGAATCACGGCCTCTGTGCCATACACTAGTTAGAAAGGAGTCTCACCGGTAGCAGCTCTGGGAGTAGTTCGGTACGACCACAGTACGCTAGGCAATTCCTCGAGCCAGTTACCCTTGGCTTTCCCGAGTCTGGTCTTAATGCCTTTGAGGATGGTTTTGTTGGCATTTTCAACCAACCCGTTGGCCTGGGGGTGGGCTACCGAAGTGAAGTGGTTGAGAATATGTAGGTCGACGCACTTATTCTTAAAATAAGTGGAATCGAATTGTCGATCGTTATCGCTCACAATCACTCGGGGGATGCCAAAATGACAAATGGTCGACCTCCAAACCAAACTCCAAACGGCTGCTTCGGTAATCTTGGCGGTGGCCTCAGCCTCGATCCATTTGGAGAAATAGTCGATGGTGACGATGACGAACTTCTTCTGAGCCTGCGCCACGGGAAAATGGCCCAGAATGTCGATTCCCCATCGAGCGAAGGGATAAGGCTCGGTTAGGGTCACAAGTTCCGAGGCTGGCTGGTGGACTACGTGGTCGAACCGCTGGCATCGATCGCATTTCCGCACGTAAGCCGAGCAATCACGCTGGAGAGTGGGCCACTAGTAGCCTTGTCTCAGCAGGATCCTTGCAATAGATCTCCCCCCCTGGTGTGTGCCGCAGATGTCTTCGTGGATTTCTTCAATTGCTCGGTGGACTTCTGGAGCGTTGAGGTACTTGAGGAGAGGACCGGCAAAGGATCTTCGGTACAGGGCCTCGTCTAGAAGGACGAAATGTCGAGCTTGATACTTCAGTCTACGAGCTTCCCGAGGGTCGGGGGGCTCTTGGGAATCTCGGAGCCAGGATACGTATGGGGCTTGCTAGTCGCCAGGAGATATTCCTACAATGGCCATGAGCTCGATTTCCACGCTCGGTCATTCTAGTTCCTTGAGGAGGACCGACCGAGTGCCCTCTAGGCTGATGGAGGAGGCCAAGCGAGAGAGGGCACCCACTCGAGAATTTTCTTCCCGAGCTATCTGGATTACATGAAAACTCTTGAACAGTCGGGCTATTTCCTTCACCACCTGGAGGTACTTGATCATTTACGCTTCCAGAGCTTCATAGTACCCGTTGACTTGACTAGCGACCAGTTGGGAGTCGGTATAGATTCTGACTCATTCGGCTCCCAGGCGCCGTGCCATCCTGGCTCTAGAGATGAGAGCCTCATACTCGGAGACGTTGTTGGATGCCGAGAAATTGAATTTCAGGGCGTATTGTAGCTCTACTCCTTCGGGGGATCAGAGGAGAATGCCTGCTCCGCAGCAGGCCGAGTTGGAGGATCCGTCAACGAAGGGGTCCTAGGTGGGGCCCGTCGTTGGCAGGGGTGCTTCTTTGGTCGGGGCAGTGCTTTCCGCGATGAAGTCTGCGAGGGCCTGTCCCTTGATGGCTGTGCGGGGTCGATAATAGATGTCGTAGTCCCCGAGGAGTATGACCTATTTGACAAGGTGACCGGAAGCTTCGGGATGGGCCTGAATCTTCTTCAGGGGCTCTCTAGTCAGCACCATGATGGAGTGTCCTTGGAAGTAGGGCCAGAGGTGCTTGGCCGAGGTTACCAACACTAGAATGAGTTTCTCAGTTGCGGGGTACCTTCTTTCAGCCTCGAGGAGCACCTTGCTGATGTAATATACCGGCCTCTGGACACCGCTGTCGTCTCAAACTAAGACCGAGCTTATTGTGGAGGGAGTCGCTGAAAGGTATAGATACAGCGGCTTTCCAAGAAATGGCTTTGACAGTACTGGAGGTGGAGCCAGGAACTCTTTCAGCTCTATGAACACCTTCTGGCACTCACTATCCCAGGCGAAGGTGGCAGATGCTAGCTTAGGCCCCCTTAGCAGTTTAAAGAAGGGCAGGCACTGTTCCGCCACCCAGGATAAAAAGCGGTTAAGCGCAGCAACTCTCCCAGTCAGACACTGAATGTCCTTGACGCAAGTAGGTGGCTGCATGTCCAGGATGGCCTGGACCTTGCCAGGGTTGGCTTCGATCCCTCGCTGAGTTACTAGAATCCCAGGAACTTCCCAAACCTGACTCCGAAGGCACATTTAGTGGGATTGAGCTTGGTGTTGTACCTCTAGAGGGTGTTGAAGGTCTTGGCCAGGTCGGTGAAATGGTCTTTGGTCTTAGGTGTCTTGATGAGCATATTGTCAATGTAAGCCTCGACGTTCCACCCAATCTGGTCTTCGAAGATGTGGTTGACCAACCTCTGATGTGTGGCTCCAACGTTCTTCAACTCGAAGGGCATTCGGGTGTAGGAGTGGATGCCGAAGTCAGTGACAAAGGCAGTCTTCTCGGTGTCTTCGGGGTCCATTCGGATCTGGTGGTAGCCGGAATATGCATCCAGGAAGCTGAGAAGTTTGTTACCCAAGATTGAGTCGACCAACTGGTTGATGCTTGGTGATGGGTAACAATCTTTCGGAGTGGCTTTGTTGAGGTCGGTGAAGTTCATGCACATCCGCCACTTGCCCGAAGCCTTTGGTACCAAGACGACATTTGCGAGCCACGTCGGGTGAAGGACCGGATGAAGTAGTCTGATTTTCTTTCCCTTATTAATCTACTCTTTGATGATCGCTTATTTTTCTGGGGCATGCTTCCTTCTCTGCTGTTGGATAGGCCTCACCGATGGAGCCCATTGAATTGGGCCCATTAACCTACTTAATTAACCACATGACTCAAGACTTAGGTAAATGACCCTTATACCTAGGTACTGGACTCAAATAAAAAGAAAATTACATGGTTTATTACTCAAATAAAATATGAAAATTATATGGATTGACTCAAAAAAGTGTGAAGAACATAATGACGCATGTCGATGATCCATCAGAGCTTCGAAAAATGTGGGGGGGTAAGTGATGCCCCCATCATTCTTCCTCTCCCACGTGGACCAATAGAAGAAAAGGATACAAAAATCCCTTATCCAAGCTTCTTTCAGAGGCTCTACTTAGGGTATAAAAGAAGATGTTCTTCCTTCAAAAGGAGAGACACAGAGAATTGACAAAAGAAGAAGACAGTAGAATTCAAGAGTGAGCAGCTAAAGAAAAGAAGAGAGAGTCGAAGTCTGAGAAGAAGAAAAAGAAGAAGAGAAGAGGAGAAAGAGAGAGGCAGTGTGTGATCACAGAAGAAGAAAAGAGAAGGAGAGAAGATCAAGAGAAGAAGAAGAAAAGAGAGAGTGGACGAGACTAAAGTAGTGAACCTCTTGTTATCTATTTTGCTGGGTTTTGGATCAAATCCAACCCAAATCTGCTCCTACGAGAGCTACACTTATTTTCATTTTAGTTTGTTCTATTTTCCTTTGTTGTCTCATTTTCTACTTTGTTCTTCCGATCCTATGGCTTGAGGTCGGGTTCCTCCTGTGGATTCAGGAGAAGGGAGACGTAGTCTCCGGTTGCAAGTAGTGGTGTACTACTTGTGGGTTTCCCTCCGGTTTAGAGGAAGGAAGGATTGCTCCTTCAGTTTGTAGGTGACTGGGTGTCACTTGTGGGTTCCCTTCTGTGTAGAGGAAGAGAGACTTGGGTCTCTGGTTGCTAGTGACTGTGTGTCACTAGTGGTTTCCTTCCGGGTTGGAAGAAGAGAGGAGAATGTTCCTTTGGTCAAGCTGTTAGGCAGCGTCTATTGCAGACTATGTCTGCGGTTCTTGCTTTGGGAAGGGAATCCTCACTCTGGTTTGGAGTGAGGGGTGGATGTAGGTCTACAGCTGCAGACCGAACTACCTAAAAAATCTCATGTGCAGTGGTTTGCCTGTGGTTTGTTTTTTCGTATCTTCTTCCTCCTTCACAGGTTCCTTAAGCGTTCATTTTTGGAAGCCTCCTTGTGTGTTTTCAGCTTGAAGTTGTTAAAGAAGTTAAGTGTCTGACAAAGTGCTTAGCAGAATCTTGTGCACCCTAGTGCTTCTCGTGGGAATAATTCTCTAAGCTATCTTCTGTCAGTTGTGTCTCGTAGTGATCTTATTACCGCTAGAGTCCATTTGTGTTCGTTCTGATTCGAGGGAAAAAGTTTTATTCCGCTATAATTTTTTAACGGAGATTCATTCACCCCCCTCTAAATCCGAGCCTAGCACCCTAACAATTCGTATCAGAGCAGTACTCTGACTCACCAGATCCAACAATCTGCAGAGGATCCTACTATCCTTTTAAGGTGCATCTCTGATTGTGCTAGTCTATTGCGTGATTTGCTCTCTGAACTAATTTCAATGGCTCATCCACCGATTTTCAATGGTTCTGACTTTAGTTTGTGGCTTAGTAGTCTGCATACCTATGTTAAACAAATTGATCTGGATATGTGGAAGTTAATTTCACAAAGTCCTCACAGACTACCAAAGAAAAGGTCCAAATGGATTGATAGTCACAGATCGAAGTATGGAGAAAATCAGAAAGTTTTAAATCTCATGATAGCAGCTACTGATAAGGCCCTACATTCTTGCTTTCATGACTGCAGGTCCGCTAAGGACATTCTGGATAAGCTGAAGCTAGGTTACAGGAGAAATCAAAACAGCTGCATGATGGCTAATGGAAGTAATCACAGTAGCAGCCAAGATGAAGAAAAGGATGACGATGAGGTAAACCCTTTTGAAAACTTTTCTATAGATGACTGGGAGAATGCATATGCCGAACTATTAGAGTCACATGAGAAGTTGAGAAAATAATACAAAAAATTGAAAAAGGGTACTGGATTGGACGGTCCAAATTCTTCTTGTAAAAAATGGCTCGAGTTGAAACAATCTCATGATGTTTGTTTGTCTGATATTGACATGCTTAAGAAGCAAATTGGATTGCTAAAAATTGAAAATCAAGAACTAGTGAATGAGATATCTGAACTTGAAGAAAAACTCAGCTCAACTAATGATGATCAGACTCTCGTTAGCAATCATGTTCAGT
This sequence comes from Amorphophallus titanum, assembly GCA_024336825.1. Taxonomy (NCBI): domain Eukaryota; kingdom Viridiplantae; phylum Streptophyta; class Magnoliopsida; order Alismatales; family Araceae; genus Amorphophallus; species Amorphophallus titanum. The sequence goes on along the minus strand of JANBPO010006859.1, from coordinate 8,720,999 downwards.
ATGAAAAATTACTGAAAGATTTTGAACATGTCAACTCAGATCTAAACAAACTGAAATGGTATACTCACGCATAATTAAAAGATACCTTGTAATCCATGGAGTGGAAGCAGCAGCCTGAAGTGATCTTGATTAGCGTGAGCATCATATTCCTTGCTTGACAGGACAAAAGGGAAGGATAGCAAAGGATTTGAAAGATTCCTTGACACAGAGGAGCGGCAAACACAATCAAACTAGACGAAGTAGGATAAAAGGAAAAGAGGTGTGGGATAGAACTTCCTCGCTAGGGCGTAGAGACCATGATAACAAGGAATAGGCTATAGAAGAACCAGAGATCAATTGGGATCAAGGCAGACTAAAGCCTCGAAAACAACATGAAAAAAGGCAAAAACCTCAAAAGGGTGAGGAAGAAGGAATAGAAAGACAATGATGAGATTGTAGCGACAACGATGAAGAAGAATCATCTGACGAAATCAGAGAAGAATTGGAGGAACTAGCGAACCCCAAAAATTCTGGAGGGGATGAAACAGGTGGAACTTGAAAGTGGGAACAATAAAGGAGGTGATCCAGAGACCCCAAACGATGAGAAGAAAAACCAGTGGGCAATTGGAAATTAAAACAATCCAGACAAACCGGACAAGGGGATGGAGCAAATGAGGATTGAAGATTGGAAAGATGAGGAAGATGAGGAAGATTCGGAGGTTCCTGATGAAAATGGAAAGAAGGAGGGCCAATAGCCCTAGGAAGAGGAGAGAAGAGCAAGGACATAGACTCAGAAGAGGGGAGATACACCACCCAAGTGTGGGAGCTAAGCAACAAAAAAGATGAATGAAAAGAAGGGGAAGAAGCAATGAACTCTCGAGTGCACAACATACAACCCTTACACTTGCGCCGCCACATTTTCTTGGCAGAAACTTCATGAGAATGGACGCGCCTAGCGTGAGCTTAGACATTTGGGCTTCTTGACTTGTGATGTCTTCTTAAATAACGGGCCCACCAGGTAAATGGCCTAGCCCAGTTATGAACATGCAACTTCGTCAGGACGGCTGCCCCTAGACCCCTGGTGCTAACAGTGTGTGGACATTCTTGAACAATCAACTCCTTCGGTGAATGAATAATAAGAATCCATGGAGTTTTATCACTTGGCGTAAGAAGCATAAGGTTCAGTAACTCCACTCAATTATCAGGTATGAAGCACAACTCCCTTGATAGAGGGGAAAGATGAAACTGAGAGAGAGTAATACGCGGCATTGACGTGGCTGGCTTAGTAACAACCTTAGGGAGATTGCATAAAACTTGCAGAATGTCCTTTGAGGATCTTGAAAATACTGCAAATTGCACCTTAACCATAGAACTCATTAGTCTCTTGGTAGCCATATGAGTCAGCATGATCCAAGTAGAGAACCCCTCTTGGCCAGTAATCTGAAGAGTAATGGAGCGAGAGGTAATAACAGCATCAACAATAGACCCTCTAGCGAGCAACGAAATTGCCACCAGCCTCACTTGAGAAGAAACTAGCATTAGTGTAGAGGAAATCTTCTTGAAAATCGTCATGGGGAATGTTGGCTTATCAGCCCCAAAATAGCCAAAAACCAGGATGCAGATTGGCATGCGGCAAATAAAATCAAAAATCTTGAAGTGCCCAACCGACACCGAATTGTCCTGACTCGGCTCATTCTCTTCCTGGGGATCAGACCCAAGGGGCACCAAAGGTAGTGTACACCCGCTATGTGGGGGGGAAGTGGATGGAGTAGTGGAGGTAATAGGTGCGGAATGTGTGGAGGCTTCAATGGGGGCTTTAGTGGCGGCGGGATGGCCATGATAGGCTCGGGCATAGGTGAAGGTGTAGGTGAAGGTAGAGGTGGCAAAGGCAAGGTGGTAATGATAGGTTCGAATGCAGGTGAGGGTAAAGGCGAAGGCGAAGGAGTGGGTTTCTCAGGCTCAGGTGAAGGTGATGGTGGAGAAGATGATGAAGGTGACGGAGATGACAAAGAAGATGAAGGCGGCGGAGATGGAGACTGTGAAGATGGAATATGAGATTTTAGGAGAGGAGGCGGCGAAGGTGAGAGTGATGGGTTAGGTAATGAAGATGGTGACGGAGGGGGTGATGAGGGAAATGGGGATGGCATAGATGATGATAGAGATGGATAGGTGAAGAGGAAGGTTGTAGCGTCCACCATCGATGTTTCGATACATCACGTCGAGCAATGTTGGGAGTGGAAGTGGCAGCGGTGGTATTCGGAGCACTAGCCTGAGCAAAGGCTTGGGTTTGTGGAGATGATGGAGACAGGGTAGGAGATGGCGTAAATGATGGGGTAGGTGGAGATGGAGATGGTAAGGGGTTAGGCAAAAGAACGACTGATGGACTAGGTGAGGGAGTGGGTGGTGCAGTAGATGAGGGAGCAGAGGATGAAGCAGGTGACGAGATAGGTAACAGAGCAGGTGATGGAGCGGATGGAGTGCTAGATGAAGAATCACAAGGGTGCCCCCAGTCTTGTAATGATGGAGATAGCTGCCTGGGCAGCACTTGCTGCTGCAGCTTACTATAAAGATTTAAAACAACCTTATAAATTGTGGGCCAATCAATCCTTTTCTTGACTTCCATGCCATTAACATACTCCCTAAATTTGGGGCAATCCTCAACCAACTCAACCAAATACCCTTGTTAATGATGGTAATCACAAAACTAGAGCAAATTCCCAACTGCAAGTTGGCATGGCACAATAGAAGGAAGTTGTAGCGCATGAGTAGCCATCAAAGCCCAGAAAATATTTGAGAAAGATTACGGCAACGGAGGGTGATGAGCCCACTTCAGGCAAGGTGGATGCAGAGGGGTATGAGATGGAGGTGAGGGTTGTGGGGAGGGAAGCAGTGGTTGCGAGGGCAAGGGTGCATGGCAACTAGTGGAGGGACTAGGCAAAGGCATACGAGAAGCGAGATGGTTAGGTATGTAGTGAATGGCATCCACTTGATTGGGATTTGGTGTTCCCTTGACAGGAGGCAAAAGGCTGACTGTGGATGCAGGATGGTTGACTTTTGATGGCAATTGTAGGCTTGTGGAGAATTGATTGGAGGCTGAGGGTTGACTCGTGGAGGTGGAAAATTGACTCATGGAGGGTCGATAAGAGGGGGAGGGCTGACCCATAGAAGATGAGTAGGAGGTAGGAGTGGACGGCGAGGTATACGTGGATGTAGAATGTGGAGGGGACTCGGAGTCAAGGAAACTTTGGAGTTGTTGGCGAATGAAGGGGGCTCGACTATAGAGTTGTTTCCAGGAGGTAATATCATTGAGGGCTAAGATAAAGTGGTATTCAGGCATCACATTGGAAATGAGCATCTTGATTTGCTCCTTCTCTAGAATATGCCCTGAGACTTGCATGGCCAGGTGACACCAGCCATCTGCAAAGGCGAAGAACTCCTCGTCAAGCTTCATCTTCTCCTGGGCTAATCTGCAATAGAAAACTTTGGCCCAACCTAGTCTAGATACTACTGAATAAACTTTTCTTGAAGAACTTGAAAATTCACAACTTGATCTTGTGGTAGTCAAAAGAACCAAGCCCGAGCCAGGCCTTCTAACGACAGACCAAAAAATAGGCCATCATATAGCAGTCATGCTGAAACTGGGCTGACTCATAATGAAACTCCTTCAAGTACACATAAGGGACACCAGTTCCACCATAACTATGATATGTTAGAATTTGTGAAGGTGGTGGAAGCTAGAGATTTTGAAAGGCAAATGGGACACTTAAGGAAGGTTTGGGATCAATGTGTCATTGAAGCTCATCAAGCTGGCATTGAGCTTGAGAAATCATCTCTTGTGTAGAGAGAGATCGAGAATAATGTAGGCCAGCTTAAGTAAATGGTTGTGAATTTGGAGTAGGATTACGATAATGGGCCAGATGAGAGGATCTAGACTGAGAAGAAGAAAGGCCCATTCTGGTAGTGGAAGGGTACATGGACCTGGATTGGATGTTAGCATATGGATCAATTGGGCCAATAGCATAAGAAGAAGAAGGCCCATTAAGATGGTTGGGAATAAGCTTTTGGGCCTGAGTAGGTTCTATTTGGCAAATAAGGCATGAGATATGGGCCATGAGGTTGGCTTGTTCATCAAAGGGGTCAGAGGGACCACGGGAAGAAGGGCCCACGTGGGAAGAAGATTCCATACGGGAGTAAGAAGATTGAGAAGGATAATACAAAGCATTATAACAACGCTCCATGAGAGGGGTGGAGACTTAATATAGGAAAACTAGTGGGAATACAACCAAGGAAGAGGGCATGAAGGATGAAGAGGGCAGAGCTGTGAGGGCAGATAGCAGTCTTGGGATGACCGCTACCAGAAGGTGGTTGTTCTAGGATGACCGCGACCAGGCCTCTGAGAGCCGACCGACAGACGGACTTATGCGTGGGAAATCAATAAAAAAAAGGGACTAGGAACAATGGAACTGGGCTATAGAATGCAACAAAGGACTAAAATGGATGAGATGAATGATGTATAGCACACAAGAGATCAACTCATGCAGAAAACATAAGAGTGTTTCACCCAAGTCAACCAAGTTAGGATGATGTGAAATTCATATTTTCAGAAGTTTTAGTGGACCTTTTAATACTATAATTCAGCACAATTGCCTCAAGATTGGAATATCCTACAGGGAAGGGGTCTAAACTCTAGGTCGAACTTGGGTTAACTCCCTCACACAGATGTAAAACCTAGGGGGTGAAAAGATACAATCGGCTTGGCATCCGTGTGAGAACCCACAGCTCGCGAAGACTTACGGAGGTCGCAAATAAGATCACCTAGTCAACTTCAAGAAATGCGAAGTTGAGATGATCACTTACCAAGGTAGGAATGTAACTATGATATGCAATGAATGATCTTATGCACACCGGAGTGCATGCAAGTCTAGCCTAAAACTAGAAAATCAATCATAAGATAAACATGGGTAAATGCAAGATGGATGCAAATAACATGCCGACCACAACCCTGTTACTGGTCGACCAGGCGGTGGCTTTCAGATAGCCGTTGGTTCTGACTTTCTGACTGTCTTTCGCGGGCCCTCCACATCATCCGAGGATGCCCCGGCTGAAGAGATAGGGGGCATGCCCACTCCCTCCACAACTGACCCCACCATGCTATACATGATACAACAGTACCAACGGGAGATTGAATTGCTGAAGAAGCAACTCAACGAAAGGAATGCACAACCCTTGACGTCCAGATAGACTAAGGTTCTGCTGGAAGTGCCAGGGGGCAACGGGCAATCTTCTGAAGCAACTCTGTAGGCTGCGGCATTCCCATCAACCCCCAGCTTCCCTCGGGGCATGCCCCTGCAACAAGCACAATACTCGGCATTGGTCCCGCCGTAGATCTCACCTCCCCGGGGGTCTCCCATGGCACCTCAGGCGACTGTATTGACCACCCCGGCTGCGCAACCTACCCATTTCTATCCAAGCCCGATCGACCCGGCAATAGTCAGTCAGTTGATGCTGGAATAAATGATAGACATGAAGCTAGCAGAAAGGGATGACGGGGATCAAATGCCATTTGACGTGTACCGAGTGTCCTATCTGGCTCATTATGCCGTGAAGAAGCTGTCGGCTGGCATCACCAAACCGCCGAAGTTTGAGAAGTTCAATGGGCAAGGGTCTCCTAGAGAGCACATTACCTACTATGTAAATGTTATGGGGGACTTGGCTGCTGATGAGGCCTACCTCCTGAAGTTTTTTGGCTCAACACTTATTGGGTTGGCCTTTGAGTGGTACTCCAGCCTACCTCCTGGGTCTATTGCCGATTGGCCCGATATGTAGAAGAAATTTAAAGAGAGATTTTATATCGCTGAGCAGGAGGTCACCGTCGCGGAACTCTATGCCACAAGGCAAAGAAATGATGAGTCAACATTAGACTACATCAAACGATGGAGGAACCTTAGGATGAGATGCAGATGTCCCCCACATCAGGAGGATGCCGTGCAAATCTACAAGCAGAATCTGAAGAAAGAAATCCTGGAAAGGATGATTGGCACCAAGGTCAGGACATTTGACCACCTAAATACTATAGTGGCTGAAATCGAGGCATTCTTTGCCCGGTACTCTTCCACGCCGGCCGCATCAAGCCAGAGGGTGATGTAAGTCAAAAAGAAGCCAATCCCACCAGAAGTCCACACATTGGACTTTCAGGCTTTTGAGAAGCAGAAGGAGAAGGCCAAAGGTGCAGCAAACCCTCACGGGGATGGGCAAACCATTACATGCACTACCCTCGCGCAGGAGGGGGGGAACAAAGGGAGGGGAAACCAAACTATCAATCTACGCTTGCTTGTTCCGTAGCGTACGCCTAGCTCCGATGTCCAATCGAGGTGCTGTCAATGCCTGGACGAAGCTTGGGGGATGCTGAAGGATGCCTGAAAGTCTAACATCAAGCCGATGTCGCTGGGAGGTGGAGGAGGTCACAGCTGATGGCTTGCAGAGTTCTGCCTCGCAGGACTGGATGGCGCGGTCGTGATGCGTTGGTAGGTACGCTCGTTGTAGAACTCCAAAAGTGACGGGACCAACTCGTGGGCATAGAAGACCAAAAGTAATACGAACCCTCAAAATTTGGTGGCTGTCAGATCACCTCGTCGATCGTGGTCATCGAAATGGTCGACATCAGGTTCCTGGGTGAATAGCAAGATAGGTTGACGATGGCCATGGTGGAATCTTCTGTGCTGATGTCAGAACCAGACAAAACCACTTGGGTTGGCTTTGTATCGTGGAAAGTCACAACTTTGTAGAAGACTGCTCGGCCTGAAACTGAGTGGAGGATGGAGTATCGGGGCCGACTATTTGGCAGTCTATCTTGGGCAAACAGAGAGTTCCAGATCTGGTGTGATCGAGGAAAAATGGATGCCCTGGTCGGAGACGTTGTTGAAAGAAGGCAGGACCACCCTGGTTCATCGGTGCCTCGAAGAGGAAGAAATCTCGTGAAGGGAGTCCTGGCCCATTCGCACAGGGGAAGTCAGTGTCGACGTTGCCAAGTGGCACTTGGGAACAGGTGCGGTTCGGGTGCAGTTGCACGGAAATGCCTGTCGCGGTTGTTGCCATTGACGAAAGGAGGCGCACCACTTCTGGAGTGTCGCAGACTCGAAGGAGGATGACTTTGCAGAAGACACCTCAAGCCGAATCTTGCCGTGGATGCTGCTAGAGGGTCTGCTAGATGAACCTCTGATGCTAACTGGCAGATTGTAGCAGAACGAAGCTTCTCACTCCACTGGGAAAGGAGCGTCGATAGGGTGACTCTAGGGATTGCTGTGGGTGCACTGAGCAGAGAGGAGGACAATGTGGGTTGCAGAGGGAGGTGGAGCTGGGGCATGGGGTGCTAGTGAGGGTGGCTAGGGTTAGGTATGGGGGGGGCGCACTGATGTGGGTAGTATGACTCCAAGGAACTTGTCGCTGACCGGTGCAACGTCAGTACCGTCGACCGGGTACTCAATATCCACTCCGTCCATAGCCCAGCATCTGCCACCTCCTGACCAGGATGGGTGCTGGTCGCCCCTCCAGCTGAAGCCCCCAGGAAGAGGCTTGAGTCCCTCATTGCGTTGTCGAAAGACAGCCCCTCCTCACCCCTGGCGGGCAAGTAACAAAGGGCTCGCCTGGCCCGCTCTAGCTGCGTCTCGGCATCCCCGTCAGGCTATCTGGGGAAGCTAAACACGAGCGGTGCCATCGGGTTCCTCACTGTCCCCCGCGTCACCAACCCTGGAAATAACAACCCTGCCCACACACTGAGGTAGTGGGTCGGCAGGACTATGCTCCTCTCTCTTGACGCCAGGTGCGCTGCAAGAACTCCCAGCCCCTGGTAGATGTTGGCTAGTGCAGCAGGAGCTAAAGCCAACTGTCTCCCCTCAGCTAATAGATAGGCCGGCCATAACAACTTGGCCCTCAGCAGACCATCCTCCCCGTGCGGAGCCACGAACGTCACCAACCAGTAAGCCAAATCGGCGGTGAGGTGCGCCACGTCTGGCAGACCGTGAGGGTTCCACCCCTCCTGTGGAGCATAAATGTACCGACTGTAGGTCCTAAAGCGTAGCTCCACCTCTGTGTACTCCTCCCAGGGAGTCTGGTCCCTAGCGAACTCCTGGTAGAAGTAGAATAGCCCGTTGTAGAAATGACAGACCCATACATTAAGTGGCACTCTCGCAGTTTGTGTCGCTCTCTCCCCCCCAGCCAAAGCCAAGTCCCTCCAGGTCTTCAGGAGATACCGATAGCTGAAAGGTACCCGGTACCTCCCCTGCCCATCACTCTGACTGCGGTGGAGGTCATCCAGCACTATCTCCTTGTATCCCTCGCCGCTGATCGACAGCCCGAAAATCCTGAACAGAGACCACAAGTCTAGTGAAGTCTCCCCCTCTACTGTGGCCACCGTGTTCCAACACCGGTTGAAGTGCTTTAGCAGCCCCTGCAGTAGCCCAGTGTAGCAGGGGTATGGGTACAAGGCGGCAGTCACTGCGTACATGATCCCTGCTTGCTCCAATAGCACCCGGTAGTGATGGATAATCCCCATCAGCCACTCCGTGGCACCCTGGCGGTAGTACCCAGGTGTTCGATCATGAATCTGGGTTATACCTTGATGACCTTATTTTTCCTGTCAAAACAAAGGTAAAGATTCATGAACAGTTTTATCATCATAAGACTTATGAAGCAAGTGATAAGAATCTGAACAATGTAGTCTCAAATATTTCACAAGTTCAGCCAAATCATGTAAATGAGTGCACAAAATTCTGTAAATGCATCATAAACAAGCTGCATCAACCTATATAGCTAAACCATGCAGCAAGATACAATAGTAGCATCGGCCTTTAAGTAACACTGGTAGACCTTATTTAGTCAGAAAGACTATTTCTATTATGAAGGTGCATCAACCTTGAGAATGATAACCTCTATCGCACTGACCTAATACTGCAAATGCTAGCTTACTAGCATTGACCCTTCTATGATGTGCACCGACCTTGTGCTACAAACGCTGGCTAACTAGCATCGACCTAAGTATAGGTGCACCGACCTTGTGGCACATACAATGTACACCTGCATTGACCTTCTTGACCAAGATGCATATGTGTATCGACCTTTCAGCGCACACAGTGTACATCAGTATTGACCGTCTTGACCAAGATGCATATGTGCATCGACCTTTTAAACTCAACAACATATATGCATCGACCTTTCAATGCAACGTTTGTTCATATGTACTGACCTTCTAGACTCGAAGTGAATATGTGCACCGACCTGACTATCTAGATGCATGAATGTGCATCGACTTTATAATGTAACAGTATGAACATGCATTGACTTGTCTTTTCTAAGTGCATGAAGATGCATTGACCTGCTGGTCTTTATAATGCCTAATAATTCTTATTTAATTACTAATTAATCTCAAAAAATTTTTTTTAAAATTTCTAGGGGTGTTACACCCTCCCTCACTTAAAGAGAATTTGGTCTGTAAATTCATTACATGATATTTATGGAGTGTGTAATTTGTACTTACAGTCAAATAGTTTCGTGAATCGCTTCTGGATGACCTCTTCCATCTCCCATGTCGCCTCGTGTGGTCAAAATTTGTTCCATTGGACTTTGACCATGGGAATGATTTTATTCTGAAGTTGATGTACCTCCCGTTCAATTATTTTGAGTGGCCTCTATTCGTATGTCGTATCCTTTTGTATCTCTAGATTATCATAAGTTATGACATGGAGTAGATCAGGGACGGCTAAAATGGCTAAGCCAAAGGATAAGATAACTGAGATATATAATAGTAGGCTTCGGCCAGAATGGCTAGGCCGAAGACGAGATGGCTGGGATATGTGGCAGTCAACTTTAGCCGAGGATAAAATAGCTGAAATATATGATAGGGCGTCGAGCTTGAAAATAGGGATAGCTAGCTTTAACTGGACGTCAAGTCTGGGAGATAGGATGGCGGATCTCGATAGGATGTCGAGCTCGTAAGCAGCATGGGATAGATGTTGCCTCGACGGAATGTCAAAGTCAACCAACCTGACTTCAGATGGAATGTCTGGGTCAGGGGAGAATATATTTGTTTGACTCGCAGAATGTCGAGGTCAACCCACTTGGCAAAGACGTAAGGTCTAGGCCAAGGGCCGAATATAGACGTCGACCCGACGAGATGTTAGAGTTAACAAACCTTACTCAAACAGTATGTCTGGGATGAGGGCAGAATATGTAATATAGATGTCGACCTGATGGTACATCGAGGTCAACCAACCTGGAAGAGACGTGGGGTCTAGACCAGAGCTGAATGGAATATAGATGTTGACTCGACGGAATGTCGAAGTCAACCAGTCTTACTTAGACGGAAGGTCTGAAACAAGGGTAGAATATGAAGATATGGGTGTCGACCTGATGGTACACCAAGGTCAACCAACCTGGCAGAGATGTGGGGTCTAGACCAAGGCAGAATGGAATATAGATGTTGACTCAATAGAATGTCGAAGTCAACCAGCCTTGCTCAGACGGAAGGTCCGAAACAAGGGTAGAATATGAAGATATGGGTGTCGACCTAATGGTATATCGAGGTCAACCAACCTAGCAGAGACGTGAGGTCTAGGCCAGGGTAGAATAGAGACGTCGACCTGACGAGGTGTCGAGGTCAACCAACATTGTCCATACGGAGGGTCAGGGTGAAGGGTAAAGAGATTGTCAATTAGATGTTGACTCGACGACATGTCAAAGTCAACCAAACCTGGCAAAAATGTAAGGTCTAAACTAGGACAGTATATGTCAACTCAATGGAGCATTGAAGTCAACGAACTCGATGGAGACGAGAAGACTAAGCCAAAGGAGTGTAGATATAGATGTTGACTCGACGGAACGTCGAAGTCAATGAACTTGGTAAAGACGAGAGGTCTAGGCCAATGGAGTGAATGGGATGACGGTGCTCCTAAGGGCACAGGAATTTGAGGTCTGGAGAGTTGTATGTAAAGGTCCCTATGTAGTACCTGAGAATGAGGATGAATGGGAGGATGAACACATTAAGAAATATTATACTAATTACAAAGCTATGAATATTATTCAATGTGCTATACGTCCTAATGAATATTCTTGTGTCTCTATGTGCTCTTCTGCGTAGAAAATGTGGGAGAAGCTCTGACTCATATATGAAAGAACGTCGAAGGTGTAGGGGACAAAAGCCAATTTGTTAATTCAAGACTATGAGCTATTCGCCATGAAGCTGGAAGAAACGATATCAGAAATGTTCACAAGGCTGAGTGATATCACCAATGGACTGAAGGCGTTGGGGAAGAACTACACCAACCAGGAGTTGATGAGAAACGTGCTGCGTTCACTCTCACCTCAATGGCACACAAAGGCGATTGTCATTGAGGGCTCCAAGGATCTCACCACTCTCACTGTGGATGAGTTAATTGGGTCATTAATGACATACAAGATAAACATCAAGAGGACTGAGGAGGAGAACAACAAGAAGACGATGATTGCGTTGAAGGCTTATCCAACATCATCGGAAGAGAGTGATGCTAGATCAACTATTGACAATGAAAAAGAAGAGTTGATGGCTCTCATCACAAGGAGAGCCAGAAAATATTTCAGGAAAGCAAGAAGAGAAGGCAATTTTTCGAGAAGATTCTTAAAGAGGAATGCCAATAAGAAAGGGGAGACGAGCAAGAAATAAGACATAATTTGTTATGAGTGCAAGAAGATAGGACATATGAGGGGTGAATGTCCCGAGCTCCAGAAGAAGCTGAAAAAGAACAAACCAAAGAAGTCGAAAGTAATGAAGACAACGTGGAGCGATGAAGACACGAATGATTCAAACTACGGAGAGGAGAAGGATGAGTTGGACTAGCTAGTCCAGAATTTGTGTTTGATGGCAAATGGAGAAAACTTTGAGGTATTTTTCGATTTCGAGAACCTCGCTGTCGAACAATGGGAGTTAGCTTATGCTGATTTATATCAGAAATACAAAAGGTTTAATAATGATAATAAGAATTTGAAAAAGAGATTTTATGATTTGATTAGTTCTCAAAATCCATGCGATAGATGTAGTTTCTTTGAGATGCAAATTGAAAATTTCCTTCTCACCCACGTCCTCCGCGAACGAACCCCCCCACGCCCCCTGTAATGCGGGCAACCTCCCCTCCACCGTCACCCTCTCTCTCTCTAATCGCGACCGCCACCTCCCTCTGCTAACAGCACACTGGACCATGCCTCCAGTGCCAACACTGTCGATGTGCCCTCCACGAGCCCCGTAGTAGCCGTCCCTCTCTCATCCTTTGCCAGCCACCCCGCCGCCTACCACGGACCATCTGCCAACCCTCTTACACATAGCCGTCGATGACCCCGCCTCCGACCGCCCCTACGACCACGCTACGAGCACCCCATCTCTCACTTTGCTAACCTCGCCGACGAGCCTCACGCCGCCCTCACTGCACTCAGCCTTCCAACCCCCTGCCACCATCGTCTCCCATGCCGTCGGCCGCACCACCTCCAAGCCTCCCCTCTCATCACACCACCTCCCGTCCACCCCCTCCTGCTAACACAACCGCGGCCGGCCACTCCTCTCCCTACCTACACTCCGCTCTCTGGCCATCCGCCTTGACCAGTGCCATCGCCCCCGCCGCCAACGTTCTCCCCCCTCCACCGCTCTTTCTTCCCGCCGGGGCTTTCTCTCTTTCCCTCCTCTCATCTACCACACACCTCCACTACACCATCGTTGTCCTCTCTGCAACACCCCAACCGTCATCGCCATACCCCTCTGTGCATGCAAGCCACCACCACGACCGCGCGGTCTCTCCTCTCTCTCTCTCTCTCTTCCCAGACCGCCAGCGACCCTCTCTCTCTCACCCTCCCATCCTTCTTACCACCAGCTAACCACTCCACCGCAGTAGCAGTCCCCCCACCCCACTGTCGTGGCGACTGCTCCGTCCCCCTCTCCCACACCTCTCCTTCTCTCCCATGCCACAGACCTCCCTCTCTCCCCAGCCGCGGCAAGCCTCTCCCTCTCTAGCCACCGCGAGCGCCCTCACCTCCTTTCCACTCTCCCTGCACTCCATTCACACCGTCCCTCTCTCTCTGCATGTCCACGTTCCCCCCTCGTCTCTATCTCTTTCTCCCTCTAGCTGCACTCCCAGCCACTGTCTGCATCCACCACCGCGAACACCGTGCCAGCCACAATACGACGCCGCCGAAGCCCCCTCCGGCCGCCGCCGTCGCCGGTACCCCCCGCCGTGAGACGGCCCCCTCCTTCACAGCGGTGACATGGACACACGGGCTAGTACCTACACTCTCGCAGTGGCATACGACCATATACTAGCTGAGCAAAAAAAAATGCCAAGAAGTTCAGACCATTACCTCCACGCACCCGGCGTGGCGAAGATAACCCTGGCCGAATTATGGACTCCCGATTAACAATTATTACAGTGATAAACCAAGCCGACCCACTCCATGCAGGGAGGTAAAAGGTCACATGTGGGGCCCGGGAACCACACAAATCGAGTTGACGGGTAGCATCTTGATGTAGTCTAGGGGTGCCGAAATCCGCATTTTTGTGCTGTCCGAGCGGCGGGCTTTACTGACCCGTAGGGCCCACAGGTGGTGTCGGCCTCCGGATCTGCAGGAGTGGGTCCCACTATGATGGCGACCCCCTGGTGGCACGTTTCCACGGAAGGCGGTCAGCCGGGAACACCGACCGGTGGCTATTCGGCTCTGATCTCCAAGCGTTTGGAATGCTGTCCACGGATTTTTGGTTGCTATTTTCAGGCGCGTGCCCTGGCGAAAATAGCCGCTACGGTCAGCCCCGTCACCGGAATGCGACGAAACTAGCGCCGTTGGAAAGAGGATTCAAAATCCTTCAATCTAGGGCCAGTGGACTCTTCTGAACCTGGGTGGACTGGTGCTTTAACTATTTTTCAATTCTCTGCTCCACAGCTCCTGAAATATCAGATTAGCATATTAGTTTCCTATAAATGGCAGTTGACTGCCTACTTACAGCTAGATTCAGGCTTCTGGCTCTTCTTCAAAGTTGTATGGAATCAAACCACGAAACTGGGACATTTTTTGGAATTGGATTTGGAGGTGGTGGCGATTTGAAATGATTTTTAGGGTGATTGGTGGTCAGATCTGGGAACAAGAGGACAGAACTGTAGATGGATCTGAGAACGAAATTAAGAAAAATTATGGGTGTAGGGGTGGACGAATGGAACCCCCAGTAAAATTGGGTGAACCAACAAAATTCAAAAAGTGGATCTAAGACATGAAACTCTAGGCGGAGGGGAACCTGTACAGAACTCTGGCAGAATCGAAGTGGGGGAGTGGACGAAAATCAAAAAATATGAAACGAGATCTGAATGACAAACCAAAATTTGTGGATCGTGGTAGACACCCCTAGGACATCCCCTCCAAATTTGGTGCCCAGAAGCATGCATGATTATATATATATATGTCTATATGGTGTAACATGCATAATATACGCATTACACATACGTTACAGATGCAAGAGATAATCTCTCTCTACAGTGATGTGGGATGGCAACATACTACGTACCGTCAGCGTTTACTCTGCAGCACTTTGTCCTCGCCAGCAATGACAACGGAAGCAGGAGGGAATTAATGCGTCGTCGTCTTTTACCCATATAATGTTTACGGCAGAAGCAGAGGCACCCCTACCCCAATCATAAACCATTTATCTTTCTCCCAAAATTTAGGTGTCGAGGTAAGAGATACTTTTTTATTTTATAAGTCAGTTCAACTCTTTGTGAAATTTAACGTGGGACTAAAGTCAATCACAACTTTAGTTGACTGAGAGACTCACACTCTCTCTGGGTGCTCACATCGCCCACCCGTTACAATACCTCTCCCTTGTACCACCCACCCGTAACAATACCTCCCCCTTTACAAGGCCGATGCCCTCGTCGGTTAGGTGTCGATCGAGGTTACGTCTGTGTATTGATACGTCACATTAGATCGACAAAAGTTGAGCTCAGACACCAATTTGTTAGGAATCATTTATCTTTCCCCCAAAACCTAGATGTTGAGGTAGGAGACCTCGGTCAAGAACGAACTCCTCGTGTCCACATTTGGTTCATCCAGAACTTGATCCGGTGTCTCGCAAGCCCATTTGATCCAGTCTCTTGTGCCACCATGCAATCCGGTGGCCCCTGCCATCACTCGATCCGGTGGTGCTTAGACTCTTGATCCGATGCCATCCTTTACCCCCTTTGCATCCATCAACCGGTGGCTTCACCATCTCTACATGTTACCCAGTGGCCCTTTGGCCTCCCTTTGATCCGGTGGTTTCGCCACCACTCGATCCGGTGGCTCTGTCATCACCTTCGCCCAGTGGCTCCACCACTGCTGTAACGACTCAGAGTTCTGAGTGCCGATAACCCGATAATATTGGATTACCGCCACTGAGAGCTGGGGACGCCACCCAAGAGGCTGA
Organism: Amorphophallus titanum; assembly: GCA_024336825.1. NCBI lineage: Eukaryota > Viridiplantae > Streptophyta > Magnoliopsida > Alismatales > Araceae > Amorphophallus > Amorphophallus titanum. The sequence continues at coordinate 8,705,560 of JANBPO010006859.1, read as the reverse complement.
TGAGGCCTCCGAAGGGTTAGTGAGGTTGTCAAGGGATGGTGCAACGAATTGGAATTACAACAGGCAATGTTAATTAAAGCAACAAAATTAACATATTGTGCGGAAGTAATTTAAAATTTTCAGACTGCTACATATATACAATAGTTCAAAATTTACAAATATACAAATCCGACAACAACAGAACAGTCTCACTGTACAACTACGCGGGACATACCCCGGTCAAAAGTACACAAAGGATGGACAGATCACAGCTGGCACTCTAGGCACGGTCTCCAAAAATACGCAATGGATCGACAGACGACTGGGATGACTCATCTGTAGGAAGGAAGGGTGAGTCACAGTCAGACTCAGTAGGGGTCACGTGGATCCCTACCTCGCACTAAATACGCAAGCATACAATAATAAAGGTAATTAGAGCATGCATTTAAGTCCTAACCAGGCAATAGCATGATAAAACACAATAATAGCAAAGTCTAAAAGCCTACCTAAATAGGTAAACATGCCGAATTACATTAAATAATAGCATCAGGAGCTAAATCTATGAATAGAGTAAACCCCAGCTAACCATGTGATAAGAAGAAGGAAGACCACAAGAAAGAAGAAACCAGATGCGTCCACTGACGCCTTACACTGTGTCTCAAGCACCTCGCAGTCAAGCTCGTGAGAAGCGAGTGACACAACAGTACCACACTGAGTAACTAGTCAGAATAACGCTCATCAGTGTCAGTCTAAGCCTCTGACCACTTGTGTACACACTGACTCATCGCCTTGAGCCAGGCCTCTAGCTAGTTTTTCCTCCCAGTAGGACGCTATTAACTATGTAAGGGCCCACGAAAACCAGCTTAAAAATCGTACAATGGGAATACCCCGCCACCTCTCCCAGGTGGGCCGACACGGACGTCGTCAGGCTACGACTAGTGGTTCCATCACAGGGAAAGAGAAAGCTACTCTTTTGGGATGTAAAATAATGCCACAGTGTACAAAATACTTTAAACATGGTGCATATGAAACATGAAATACATTAGAAATTACATACACATGCTTTTGAAATCTCCGAGTATATAACGGACTAAGACCACCCCGTTACATACCTTAACGGACCAAGACGGGACCGCTATGCTTAATAGAACTCATACAAATCCACAGTTAAACGGGACTATAACGCACCAGGGCAAGCGCGCTATAGGACTATAACGCATTGGAGCAGGGGCGTTAAAGTCAACAGGCTCACAACATAGTAAACAAGGGCTATGACGCATCAAGGGTGGGGCGTTATAGGAACATAACGCACCTCCGATGGCCCGTTATGACCACTAGAACGATCAGAATCCATAGTTAAACAGGGCATATAACGCACCTAACCAGGGGCGTCAAATGGATGCAACGCGTAAGGACAGGAGCGTTAAAGGCAACAGGCCTTCAGCACACAGACAAGGGCTATAACGCACCAGACTAGGGGCGTTAAAGGCACCCAAACTCAAAAATCCACAGAAAACTCACTGGTTCACGCATGACATAACGCACCCATACTAAGGCATTAACGAACAATGACGGACGAGGAGGAGTCCGCCACAAGGGAATATAACACACCTCTACAGGCGCGCCAAATGACTATAACACACCGGGGCAGGCGCGTTATGTCACCTGGGTTTCGCGATTCCAGAGTTCGGAATCGAAACCCCCTCCCGATCGATCGAAATCGACGGGGGACGCGGGGAAACACAAATCTAAACTATCCTACCATGCCATACCTAAGCATGTCACTAGAATCGAAAGACGATGTCCATGGAGACAATTTCAAGTATTTAAAGACTAAAAATGAACTAAGCTGGAACATGCATAAAAAATGAGGCAAAGGGCGTCAGACCACGGTGCAAGTGGTACCGGCAGTGTCCTAACGATGCTAGGAATCCATCCCCCTATCTGGGCTACGACGAAACCGACAATTCCATGCCGATCCGGTGAGAGGGCGACGCGGCACCTCCTGACCCAACTCGACTTCATGCTCCGCGGATCAAGGGAAGATGGGCGTCAGCGTGATCCTCGCGACACGACCAATCCAACGGTACCTCCCTTACTTCGATCAGCGGCCGTTTGGACCAAAAATCGAGAGAAGAATGTAAAATGAGAAATTAGCTCAAAATCACCCAAAACGAGACTTGCACAAAAATGATGAAGATGACAACAGATGGTGACGCATGTGGCGTCAACAGATTTCTGGCGAGACGAGGAGTTCGTTCCCCTACGTCTTGCACAGCGAAAATTACGAATCGGTGCAGATCGGGCGACGGGGGCCATGCCATCCTTCCACTCGCACGTATCTCCACGCTCCACGATCCAAGGGATGAAGGATACCAGCGTGATCCTCGCGTCGCCAAGTAGCTTCATGACCTGAGTGACGCTGCCAAACAACTTTTACCAGAGGAATAACCTTATTTCTCAACCGCTGCTTACGAGGTTCTTCAATTCTGATAGGGAACTCTGGCGTGGACAAATTACCCGTCACTTCTGGCCTAATAGAGTCATCTAGAATGTGGGATGGATCAGAAACATATTTCCTCAACTGGGAGACATGGAACACATCGTGAATAGCTTGTATAGCCGCCGGTAACTGTAGTCGATATGCTGCCTGGCCTACGCACTCCAAAATAGGAAAAGGGCCAACGTACCACGGGCTAAGCTTACCACGTTTCCCAAACCTGGATACACCTTTCATTGGAGATACCTTTACAAACACCTGATCTCTAGGCTCAAATTGAAGTGGACGTCTGCGTTGATCTACATAACTTTTTTGTTGACTCTGAGCTATCAACAATCTCTGTCGGATCAGACGAACCACATCCGTACACTGCTGTATCGTATCTGGTCCTTTCAAAAGCCTATCATCGACATCAAACCAGTTTAAGGGAGTACGACAAGGATGACTGTACAACGCTTCATATGGAGCCATGCCGATGCTGGAGTGGAAACTATTATTATAACCAAACTCAACTAGTGGCAAGTGTTGACTCCACAAACCTTGCCAATCAAGGCAACACGATCTCAGGATATCTTCCAAGGTCTGAATAGTCCTTTCTGACTGACCATCTGCCTGAGGGTGATACGCTAAAGAAAAAGTAAGCTTGGTGCCCAAAGCTTTCTGGAAACTATGCCAGAAGCCGGAAGTGAAACTTGGGTCACGATCTGACAATAGTGAGACCGGAATACCGTGCAGCGGCACAATCTTTTCAACATAGAGTTCTGCCAACCTCTACACACTCTAAGAAATCTTTATCGACAATAATCTAGCTATTTTAGTTAATCTATCAACAAGCAACCAGATAGCATCAAAACCTTGTGAAGTCTGAGGCAAACCAACAATAAAATCTGTCGTGAGGTGATCCCATTTCCACATTAGAATTTCTAACGGCTGCAACAATCCACTAGGCTTTTGATGTTCAGCTTTAACCTGCTGACAAGTCAAGCATTTGGAAAAAAATACAGTCACATCTCGCTTCATATCTGGCCACCAGAACTACTTAGAATTCTGATACATCTTGGTGGTACCTTTCTCTCAGAATTCTTTTCGAATCTCTCTCACGCAGCATCGTTTTTCTCTTGGGAGCTCCTTCTTCTCTTGTTTCTGCAGCCTCTGCCTTCGAAGATAGAAGGATCATATTTATAGAATCGGACTGGGCATTTTCAGATTAATCTGATGCACAGGGAAATCAATCCATTGGTCTAGGTGTCCAATCAGAATATTCTCCTTCCAAGAGTCTTCTAGAAATGTGATAAATTTCCTAGGATCACGTGCCAACGATTGAAGGTCGAAGGCACGTGATTCACTTGAGTTCTTCACGAGCTTGATTGGTGAAGTGGACTGTGTCGATGTGCTTCCACGTTGCATCGACACGGTGTTAATGAAAAGCCTTTAGATAGAATACTTTGAATTTTGGGATTTGACTTAGTGTGTCGACGCACTTCCTCATTGCGTCGACACTCTAATGAACACAGAGCGCCTTTCAATTCTGGAATGCTCTCTGGGAGCATGAACGCATCAATGCAGTAGTGATCCTGTGTCGATGTCCTGATGTAAACAGAACACTTGTTTTCTGGAGTTCTCTTTTGGAATCGTTATGGCGTTGATGCAGTAATGGTCCTGCGTCGACTCCATTAGTGTTGCTAGCTTGACTACTTGAGTCATGCATGTTGACTCCTGACTTCATTGTGTTGACCCTGCTTGAGTTGCCAGGCCTTTACTTCGACTCCACCTTCTTGATTTTGAACGCCATCGTGCAGAAGAAGCTTTGTGGTGAGGACACCCAAGCTCGAGATTGGCGTGACGCGGCAGAGCGATACTACAGGACGCGCAGCACTGTTCGAGACTTGCAGACCTCATTATGACTTGGAGACGGCATGAAGAGCTACCCATGAGCTGGAGTCTTTTATTTTTTTATCATCCTAGACTTTATGGGCCAAGTTGTGGCCAGTTGGACTTTACTAGCATCACTTTGTATTCAATAGTCTAGGTGAGGGCTAGTGGGCCATTTCTTGCTCCAAGCCCAAGGAGGATAGGGCTAGCCAACCCCACTAGTGGGGCCCCCACCTTGGGAAGTGTGCCCCTCCCTAGGGTTAGGGTTGGGCAAGTCCCAACCTCTCCTCTCCTCCTTGGAGATGCTAGCCGCCCCCCTGCTCCGACTCTGTAGGAAAGAGAGAGATTCCCTCCCCCACCCAAGCGTCTCTTACCTCAATCGGCACCAAACTCAAGCCTCCGACAGCAAAGACCATTATCTCCATCATCCCTGCCCCCTCTCCTACAGAGGGACCAAGTGGCGCAAAATTGCTCCATGTTAGCCAGGGTGGACTAAAGGTTGTGAAATCACTTTCATAGGTAGAAGACACACCAGCATCTTCAGTCTCTATTTCCACCATTGGAAATTCCTCATCACTGGAGCCGCCGCTATAGTCCACCTGCTCCGTCGAAGAGGAGCTCTATTCTGGCGCCAGACCCTTCCCCTTAGAAGCAGAGGGCTCTTCAGCTGGATAGCCTGCGGGAGGAGGATGTTGGGAGAAATGTTGTGGGAGATTTTGTGTTTCATGGCTTGTCTCCTTTCACTTAATCCTCTAAATTTAATTTCCTATTTAGTTTTGATGATTAGGAATAATACATTTTATTTTTCAATTCTTGGATTTTGATACTCTAAATCCATGAGTATTTTGGCAACAATGTTAGCATTTTATAGCCTTATATGCATGCATTCCATAACTAAGGTCAATGCACATCTTTCCTTAGGCGGACTAAGGTCGATGCACATTTCCCTTAGTCACAACTAAGGTTGATGCACATCTTGCCTTAGGCAGACTAAGGTCGATGCACAATTCTCTTAGTCATAACTAAGGTCGATGCACATTTCTCTTAGTCATATCTAAGGTCGATGCACATCTGCCCTATTCACACATAAGGTCCAAGCACATTATGTCTTGATGCATATGAAGGTCAGAGCATATTTGTGCTTCATGCATAAAGGTCGACGCATGTTTTCTACATTATGCATATCAAGGTCAGAGCACATTTTACCTTTTACATAAAGGTCGATGCATATTCTACAGTGTGCGTATTAAGGTCGAAGCACATTTTACTTCATGCATTTTAAGGTCGATGCATATTCTACAGTGTGCATATTAAGGTCGAAGCACATTTTGCTTCATGCATTTTAAGGTCGATGCATATTCTATAGTGTGCATATTGAGGTCGAAGCACATTTTGCTTCATGCATTTTAAGGTCGATGCACATTCTGCTTGTGCATTCTAAAGTCAAAGCACACCTTACTTCTGGCACACCAAGGTCGATGCACATTTCTCAAAGTGCTTGGTAAGGTCTACACATGTAACGCCCCGAGATTCGAGAAGGCAGAGCACCAAAAGCCGTCAGGGCTAATGCAGAAAATGGAAATTCCTCAGTGGAAATGGGAAGCGATCACTATAGATTTTGTGACCGGGTTTCCCAGATCAGCAAAAGGTAATGACTCTATATGGGTGATGGTGGACCTATTTTTAAAGTCTGCACATTTCCTTCCTATGAAGGTGAAGCAATCAGTGGAAAGTTTGACAAGACTATATGTAGATAACATCATCAGACTTCACGGGATTCCAAAGTCGATCATCTCCGACAGGGATCCCCGGTTTACATCCAGACTGTGGCAAGGGTTGCAGGAAGCTTTTGATTTGTGGCTCAAGCTCAGTTCAGCTTTTCACCGACAAACTGACGGTCAGTCCGGAAGGACGATTCAGACACTGGAGGACATGCTTAGGGCTTGTGTTCTTGATTGGAAGGGCGATTGGGAGTGACATCTACCACTTGTAGAATTTAATTATAACAATAGCTTCCACGCAAGTATAGGCATGGCTCTATTCGAGGCACTATATGGTAGACATTGTAGATCTCCATTGTGCTGAGAGGAAATAAGGGACAGGCAGCTTGTAGGGCTAGAAGTTGTATAAGAAACATCTGAAAAGATCCGAGCGATCAAGCAGAGATTGACGATAGCACAAGACCGACAGAAGAGCTATGCTGATAACCGAAGGAAGGAGCTGACATTCGAAGTTGGTGATCACGTTTTCCTCAAGGTATCTCCGACAAAAGGAATCGTTCGGTTCGACAAACGTGGGAAGCTAAATCCATGGTTCATCGGACCGTTCGAGATTCTGGAGAAATTGAGAAATGTGACATATCGGTTGGCTTTACCTCCGTCTCTGGAGGGAGTACATCCGGTGTTCCACGTGTCCATGTTGAGGAGGAATGTGCATGATCCGACGCACGTGATCAGTTCTGAGCAGATGCAGTTTCAGCAGAACCTATCTTATGAAGAGCAACATGTTCGAATTCTGGATCGCAAGGAGCAGGTGCTGAGGACTAAAGTCATTCCACTTATAAAGGTACTATGAAGGAACTTCTCACAGGAGGAGGTAACATGGGAGCTAGAGCAAGAGATGAAGAAGAAGTACCTCCGATTATTCGGTATGTGATCTAACCTAAACTTCGAGGATGAAGTTTTCTTTAAGGGAGAGAGGATGTAATTTCAAGAACCGGCAATTGAAGAACTCGAGTCGGTCTATGATGATGATGAAGAGCCGCAGGCGCCCCTTCCGAGTTTCATTCGCTTCCCCCTCCCTCCATTTTCATTTGATGAACCTCCATTTGATGAACCTCCTGCTCAGGATGAAACCGTCGTCCCCGATCCAATCCTTATTCCCGAGACCTCTTGGTGCTACGACGATGGGCCGATATTCCAATCACCCACGCCGCCGCATCTCGAGTCTCCTCCCACTCCTAACACCGCTCGCCCCATTAGGCACTTTATTCGCAATAAACCTCCGCTTATTAAACCATCAACCTCCAATAAACCACCAACTACATCTCCACTCATTAAACCATTAGCCTCCATACCATCGGCCTCCGCTGAGCCAACCGTTAAAACTATCCCACCATTACCACTATTATCACCACCTCCTCAGCCTTCCATTATCCAAAAACCCATTTTGCCAATTCCTCCACTTAACCCGCCGCCTTTACCCATGGTTAATCCTGAGCAGGATCCGCCGCTTTTTGCACTCGAGCCAACCCCTGCTGCTTTCAGGCAAAGGGAGAAGCTTGACGTGTTTGTACCTCCACCTCCATTTATCATTACCCCAATTCCCTCCACCATGCCTTCGTCATCCACGGAGCCCTCCGCCTACACTTCACCTCTCTCCACCACTCGGAAGGGGAGCATTGCCGCAAGCACCTGTGCCGAGGACATTCAAGAGCCGGGCAAGGAAGATTTGGTTGAAACTATGCTGTTCAAGATGCAAGAATTTATTTGTCGGATGCCAATCCGGGTTATTGTGCCGAACATGGTTGTCAGTTCGCAGCCTTCATCGATGCTATGCAAGGGGCGAGTGCCCATTTTATTCAACACTCCATATATGCCACAATCAATGGGCAATACAAGGCTTCCCATTTCCATTTTCCAAACCCCTCACATTGTTAATCCTTGCTTCCAAAGGGGGTTGATATCTATTGAAGCTTCCCTCATTGGGCCGTTTGGTTATAACTTTTCACTGCCTTGGAGGGACGATCATTCTGGTGCTGAAGGGCCTTCCACTCTCTTATCCACCTTTCATTCAACTCCTTCCATCTTTTTGTCTATCACATCTTCCTTATGGGCCTCTCACCCTCCATCCTATTTCATTCATCCATTACATTCATGAGGGAATGACACATTGGCTTATGGAGCCTTACAATTGCGCTTATACTTTCCCAAGGATATAAAAATAAATAAAAAGACATAAATATAAAAATAAAATGTGCATGTTCGGCGTTGATTCCCATCAGGATGGGTATTGGGTACTGGGGGCTGAGCACATGGCACTGAAGGCTGAGTCTTGAGTACTAGAGGCTGAGTGTTGGGTACTGGTGGATGAGCACTAGATACTAGGGGCTGAGCACCAGGTATTGGGGGCTGAGTGCTGGGTATTGGGGTCTACCCGAGTGGGGTATGTTGACAGGGATGACTGGAAATCGAGGGGCTGGGAAGTAACCCTTGCGAGTTTGTTACTTTGGGGGACTAGAAACTGGAAACTGGTGGTCGGAGGCTGAACCATGAGGGTGTGTTGGTCTATGTTGCTGAAGAGTGGAAGCTGGAGCATGGCCCGTGAGGGTATGGTGGCCTGTGTTGCTGGGGACTAGAAGCTGGAGGTCGACCCGTAAGGGTGTGGTGGCCTATGTTGCTGGAGATTGGAAGCTAGAGGCCAACTTGTAAGGGTGTGGTGGCCTGTGTTGCTAGAGTTGCCGATTGATCTTGAGGTATATTAGCCAAAGATCGATTGTTGGAAAATTGGTCCTTGACATGTTGTTAGCCAAAAATGCTATTCACATCAGTCTGGGGGATTGGAGCTAGAGCTAGCCAGCTAACCGTTACGACGGTGTAGCCGAAGATGGGGATGAGCTGGGACTGGAGCTGGGGGTGGCCGGCTGACCATTACGGTTGTATAGCCAGAGACTGGGACTGGGACTGGCATCAATACTGGAACTGGGACTGGAACTGGCCAGTTGACCATCGAAGGTGTTGTAGCCAGAGGCTGGGACTGGAATTGGAAGTAGAGCTGATGTTGGCACTGGGACTGGAGCTGGCCGACTGACCATTTAAGGTGTCATAGCCGGAGGCTGGGATTGGAATCAGAACCGGTGATGACTGACCCTCTGGGTTGTTGTGGCCGTCGTGTTGGAAGTGGTGTTGGACTTGTCGTTGGCGGGATGTTGCAGTCGACGACTTTTGTTGATGAGGAGTAGATAGGAAGAGAGAGTTTTTTTTATATTCTCTTTACCGGCTCTACCGCCCTTGCGGATTTTCACCAGAGCTGGCCCCCTTTTACTTTTTCTATCTGAATTTCTGTGTCCAATCACTTGTGTGCTGTGACTTTCAGCCATACATTAGTTTATTTTTCTTAAATGTACATAGAAATGTCAGTATGGCATATAGTATTGCATAATACATGAATAAAAAATGAAAAATATGCCTATCATTGAAAATTTGTGCTAAGACTTAATTGAGTGTTAAAAGGAATAAATGTGTGAAATTTTCTCTGTATGAAAACATACATGACTCATAAGTTGTCATCAGTAAAAAGGGGGAGATTGTTGGAACCCTGATTTTGATAATGACAGGCTATAAATCATGTTAAACCTGAAATACATAAGTACCTTCGTTTGAACAAGGCAGATCTATGTCTAAGTGTCAAAACAAAGGTCAACGCACATTCCTTCTTTCTTCTCATCAAGTCAGAGCATGTCTTAAGTTAGAATGTCAAAGGTCGATGCATGTTTTCACATGGTTTAACTAAGGTCGATGCACACTTTTACATGTTGCAAATAAGAGTCAATGCATACTTTTACATGTTGCTAATAAGAGTCGATGCATATTTTCTATGTTGCGTATAAAGGTCGAAGCATGTTTTCTGCAGTGCATATAGAGGTCGATGCATGTTCTGTCTTAGGCCATACTAAGGTTATTTTGCCTTAGCTATACTAAGGTTGAAGCATATTTTGCATCCTATTTTTCAAGGTCTATGCACATGCAGTGTCAAGGTCAGAGCATATTTGCATGATGTCTCATATAGGTCCGAGCATGGTTGGTCTATGCATTTGTGAGTCTGAGCATGAGTGCCAGCTTGCATTCATAAGTTTGTGCATATATGCTAGCATGCAATAAAAGGTCAGACCAATTCTTCTGTAGAAGTCGAAGCACCTTTTGTGGCATACGTTATTAGGTCAGAGCACGTTGTGCTACCTGGCAGATAACATCGGTGCATGTCTTGTGACATGAGTTATCAAGTCTAAGTACATGCCAAGGTTTTTGCACATCAGGTATTCAGGGTCTATGCTCTTCAGCTAGTTTGTGCATACATGATCTGTGCATGTTTCAAGTCAGTGCACCCTTTGCATCAAGGTCAATGCACATTCTAGATGAAGGTACAAGCATTTATTGTCTTCATGCTAACAAGTTTGTGCATCTTCTGTCATGCTCTAAGGCATTGTTCAGAACACCTGGATACCATCCCATGTTTGTGCACCCCATGGGGGTTTAAAAACCTCCAAGTAAACCCCATTCCCTCTTTTTATGGTTGTTTCCATTTCTTCTAGCATTTACTACACATTGTAGGGCTAATATTGGGTGTTTCTTTATGTCCATACGTTGTTTTGCAGGTCAGCAACCATCTAACACGAGGCCCATCTGCTCTCGCCGGCCAGAGTGTGTGGAGGTTAGAACCATTGCAACATGAGGCGTGGTTGAGTTATGCGGCATATACAGAACCGTTCTACTAGACGTGTGGCGCTTTATAGGCTACTCATCCTATTCTTGCGGTTGATTGCATGCCGCTCTTCCTCCGTAGCCTTCCATCCCGCATTCCAAACTAGCGCCGACGAGCGGTCTATGGTGAAGCCGTGGATCGGTATAGGTGGTTCTTTTAGGGCCTCTCATCTCGTTAGTGCTGATCAGGTGAGTGTCTCCCTATCTTTCCATGGTGTGGCACGTTTATCATGATTGGTGCCTCGGTGGCGATCACAGGTCCATATTCTTGTCACCTTCTACTTCCATTTGGTTTATCTCTCATGGTTATAGCGTAGAAGGGTTTAATGGGAAGTTAAGCCAGTAGGGAAAACATATCAACATCCCAATTTTCTAGCAATCACGGTGGGACACCTAGTGCCCATTGTGTTAGTGTTTGCTGACCCCCCCTTTTCCCTGTCTGTTAGTCTTCTTTCCCTTGAGTTGTCACACGTGGAGTGCTGGTTCCCACAGTTCTATCATCTGCTGCTAAAGCGGTTCTTTCAGAGCCGTTTGACGAGTGGTGCGGCCTAGGAACTCCCGTCCTCTGTTGCAATCAGCCTTATTCGTCTTGTGACCCTGCTGCCTCCTGCGGCTAACTACCACCCACTCTTCATTTCTGTGGTCGTTTGCTAGCCGCCTACCTTCCTGGCATCAGTACGGTTCTCTGTTTGCGCAGTCGATTTTGCTGACGGCTTACGGTTGCTGCAAGTCCGCTCTAGGGCTCCTGCGGCCTGTAAAGGGCTGCCCATCCAGGTATGTCTCCATCCTGCCTCTGTTTCATTGAATTTGTTATTCATTTTAATTCTAGTTTACTTTATCGTTGCTGAGAGTCTTTAGTTCCCGTTGTTACCCCTGCTGTGGAATGGTTCATCTAGAACCGTCGACCTCCCTAAAAATGAAGAATTGATTAACATCCAGCACCCTGAAAAAAGGCAGCCATGAACGCAAAGAAAGAGAAATGTCAATTTATGCTGGTATAGAGCCGCAGTGATATTGGCAAATAACTGAGGGATGACTCTTTGTCACTGTGGGTGGCCTCTTAGACCAGCCAGCACACATCCCCGATCGTCTGGCAGTGGTCGACAAGGATGGCCAAGTCTGTATGTTTCTTGACAGACAGATGACAATATAAGTTGAAATGATCCATCCCCCATCCTTCGGCATAATGGTAGGTGACGTGCAGATACTGCCCCAGGATGGCCACCGGCCGAGCTTCAATTGTCAGCCCATGCACCCATAGGAGGACGTAGAATCAGGTAGTGTCTTCATAGTTCTGCGGTTTCTGCTCTTCTCTCCTCATGAATGTATGGTAGGGGCAAATCAGGTCCTTCTCAGCGCGCCAGCTGGTTGCGGGGGTGTCTTCTTCTTCTGTCGATAGCGGATAATTAATCAGCTCTAGGTGGTCCGATCCGATGCGGCAAAGGTCCCGCAGGGTCTTCTTCAAGTCATCCTTCGCCACCGGAGGTAGCTTGCCCTGTGGTGTCGATTTACCCTCTTGGGCCGCCTTGCGAGTGATCATATAGTCGGCCACATCCTTGCTCTTGTCACGCCACAGGTGTAGGAGGTGCTCTTGGTCGATGTCAAGGACGGGCACGGGCTGTCAGTTCAAGAATCTTCTCTCTGCCCCATCCCAGCAGTTAGTCTTGTGAGACTGATAAAAAGCCGTGCGGGTATTCCACCACTTTATGTATTCGGGTGTCACCTCAGGGACGCGACCCGGGGCTGGTACTCTAAAGGTGGCGGCATCTGCCCAGTGGAAGAAGTCCCACAAGACTCTGGCTTTCTCTGAGACCAAGCCTCCCCGAAGGGTCCGCGCCACCAGGCCAAACTGGGCGTTGTGTACGGGAATATGCTGCTCATAGCCGAAATTTTGACCGAAGCAGAAGGGGTAATATGGCTCTAGCAGCAACGTCTCCCCCTTTCTTAATGCCAGCACGTTGGGACGGAGGGACAACGCCCAGTCCCTTAACTCGGGTTCCAGCAGTGGGCGAACCACATTTGCTTGGCTGATTGGGTGGACGTACTTCTCCACCTGGTCATCCTTGCACTCTCTCCTGCTGTTACATGAAATCTCTCTCTAAATTTCTTCTACATATCCAGCCAATCATTGATCGACCCAGTCGAAAGGCTAGAGTACCATTCAAAAGTGAGTCCCGTTAGCGAGGACTCGAAAAACTTTAACAAGTATGACTCATCTGTGGCTAGGTCGCCCATGACGGTCATATAGTATGCAACATGTTCCTTCAGGGAGCCCTTCCCGTTGACCTTGTCGAACTTGGGTGGCTTACTGATCCCTGGAGGGAGCCACTTGGCTGTATGCTGTGGTGGGTATGGCACCCAGTAGGCATCAAATGCGACATAGTCACCTTCACTGCGCTCAGCAAGCTTCAGCTCAATCATCCTTTCTACCATCATCTTGTTGACAACAGTCAGATCGGTCGACTCTGGGTAGAAGTGCATCGACTGTAGGTAGGGAGTGACCAAAGTGGTCGCCTGCGGAGGAGGCCGCACCAGTGGAGGTGGTTGGTGCACTTGTGGCAGAATTGGTGGAATCAACGGCTGAGGTAGAAACTGCTGGGTGGTTGCCATGCTGGGCTCCATCGACTAGGGCAAGGTATATAGCGGTGGGAAGTCACTTGGGTTGGCGCCTCCCCACAAAGATTCTGCTTGCATCTCAGGCTGTTTGGAAGCCGAAGCTTGTTTTATCCTCTCCATCAGTTGCTTCTTCAGGAGTTTTATCTCCTGCTAGCACTTCTGGAGCAACATCAGCACAGACGGATCTGCTATCACCGTGCTGGGGATGGCTTCGATCATCTCCCCTGAAGCTCCTGCAGATGAGATGTTCAGCAACACCTCCTCCTCTTCAGCCGTCACCACGTTTACAGTGAGGGTAGTGACTTCTTCGAACAATATCTGCGTTTCCTTTGTTGTTCAGCATCTCCCTTGCAGCTTCCACCCTTTGGGTATTCGGCCCTGGCCTTTCGACTAATTGAGCCAATTCTCGGGGGTCATCAGGCAAACCTCCATATTTATCGGCCACTCTGGCCATGTTGCAGGTGAAAACCAGCATGCATTTACTTTATCTGTGAACCTTCCTTTTCGGATGTCCAGGGAAGGTTAGCCTCTCAAATACAGAGATTCTTCTTGTCTCCCTTTGTCGGGGGGGCAGCTTCATCGGCTTCAAATCTCAAGCCGTCTTCATGTCCATTGTCGTCAACTGACGACGTCATTCCTGAAGCCCAACTCTGTGATCGACTGGGCAGATCTCCATAAGAAATTCCTCAAACACTTCCAGACGACCGAGCGCAAGATCTCCCTGGCACAGCTTTGCTCTCTGCAGCAAAAGAAGGGCGAGAGTACTCTCGATTTCACCAAAAGATGACGAGACCTCAGCATGAGGTGCATCAACCCACCAACCCAGGAAGATGCTATCACCATATGCCGCAAAGGCTTGGCAGCTGAGGTGAGCGAGAAACTCCTCAGCACCAGTATCAAGGGCTTCGATCAGCTCAAAGTGGCGGTTGCCGAAATAGAGATGTCCTTCGCCCATAATCCAGGCTATACTCCAACAAAGGGAAAATCGACGCGAGAACGCTAGACTGGTAAAGAGGTGAATACTATTGAATTCACCCCCACCGACAAAGCTAGCAAGGAGGGCCAGTCAAGCGGCTCCGGCAAAAAGTTGGAGGACAAGCCAGCCGCCCTTTCTTTTGCAGAGCGTATGAAGACGCTGTTCTCCTTCAAAAAGGAGCACACGAAAATGCTCTTCGACCGCTGCATGCCCAAAAATTTATCGAGTTGCCAGAAACTCACAAGCCGAATGATGCCCAGAAAGTCGATGACCCCAACTATTGCCCAAATCATCGCATGTTGGGTCATCCACTTGAAGATTGCTATGTCTTCAAGACTCAAGCACAGAAGTTGATTAGAGACGACCTTATCAAAATGAAGAGCGGTCTCGTTGATCCTCCGCAGCCACATGCATGGTCCAGGCCTGCCAAGACGGCACGTGCGAGTCACTATTCAACCAATGTGATTCGCATGATAGTCGTATTCTCCCTCTCTGACACTAGAGCAGAGGAGGCCAGTACCAGCCAAGACGAGCCCTCATTGTGGTATCCGGGTTAGAGAGACTGGCACAACCGCACATCGCTCTCTTTTCCAAGGGAAAGGACCAGGTGACTTTTCAACGTCCTCGTCCAAAAAGGGCAAATTATGGCGCATGAGCCACCTGTAGACTGCACTCAGTGGGACTTCAATCACCCCCAGTATTGTCCATTCCATGCCAGAATCTGCCATGCGATCGAGTCTTACGAGGAGGTCCATAACTTGATCCAGGAGTTGATCCAGTGGGAGCAGATCGATGCTGAGGGAAACTCCACGGCGACTCTATTACTTCGAGAAGCCGTCACAGAAACCCTGAGCATCGCCAGAAACGCGCCAGACCAACCAAATCCTCCTCAAGCGAACGGGCACAGGCAGCCTTATCAACATGTCCCAGAGTAGCTCGAATTTCGGACAGACAACCGAGAAGTTCTCGAGCAACTGCGAAGCCGTAGAAGGCAAGACAACAGCCAGGAGACTGAGCCGAGTAATTTCTCGGTTAACGTCATCCACGCTCCTGTCACCTCAGCACCTCCCGATACCCAGATGTCAGGTACCAACCAACCGGCTCCACCATTTCAGCCTTGCATTAGCGGCCTTGGCAAGAGTTGGAGTCTCTTCCCTACTCTAAGGAAGATACTCTCAGGCTACTCTGAATCCTTCTTGGCCGAGAGGACGTCTTGGTAAGCGAGGCGACAATAGGCCCCGCAAGCTCCTCTCACCGCCCTCCCACTTCGACTCCACCTTCTATGGCAAAAGATAGGAAAGGGAAACAGAAGCAGAACAGAGCCCCAACACAACAAGGCCCTGTCTCTCCAGCCAGGATCCCTTCGGGCCTTATCCAGAAGCCCTTCATCCCAACTCAAATCATGAAGAAGATATCTTCAGAGTCTTCAGCGACTCTAAGAGGCCAACCGGGCCCTTCAAAGCAAGGCCCAGTTGATACACATGGCCAAGACAACTGCCAGGAGCGGCGATGCCCCGCTACACCTCCAGTTACCAAAAAATGCTGCTCCAAGCCGGATTGCAAAGGCAAAGCTAAGGAGCAAGACTCTAAGCAGGTCTCCCAACCCAGCTCCAAGCAAGACACATCGCCGCCACGGGTAAGGCATCAAACCGCGCATACGTCCTCGAACGCCAGCCCCAGTATACCGGCATACCAAGAGCTTACCACCTGAGGTCATCAAACAGGCAATCAATGCTACCTTCCAAATATAACAAGCGAAAGGCACCTAGATCGAAATCAGGGCAAAGAAAAACCGTCGACCCCACTCTGCCTAGACACCAGCTCGGAGATATCCCCATGGGGATTTGTCAACTTCGGCCCTAGCACCTACTTCTACTCCTCTAGAGGCGACCATCGCCAAGAAACAGGAGAGGAATAGGAGGAAGAATCTCAAAAGACAAGTCAAGAAGCAGGCTAAACAAGTAGCCACCTTACAATCCCCGGCCGAGCTAACACCACTCCAGAGGCTACAAAAGCTCATCGACGACCTAGAGGAGTACATTCCTCATCCCATAGGCGATGTCCCACTCGACAGCTACATCCCATAGGAAGAAATGCAAAAGCGAGCTCGCCTCAGAAACTAGGTCCAAGAAATGATCCAGAAGATCAAGAATGGCGAAAGGTTCCTCATTCCAGAAGAACTCTCCTTGTTCTACAAAGATAAGGAGATCACCATAGAGCAGCTGCAAGAAATGCTTCGAGGCTGCACCTGCAACATGATGGCCACCCCACCTCCTGACAGTTCCAACACTTCTCGGCGAGGCGAGCCAGTGGCCTCCCGGACAAGACAAAAAGCCACCGCCCCGCTAGGGCTACAACCAACTCCTTAAAATATTGGTCACAACCGAGGCCGTGGCCGGGGACGCGGTAGAGGGCGCGGAAGAATTACTGAGCAACCCCTCCGCCAATCCACCTTCGATCCAGAGCGAATCATCCTCTTTCGAGGGGAAGAGCCTGCCCCCATTCCAGAAGTAGAGATTCGGAATGGCCCCAGCATTTTCGACCCCTCTGATATGGAGGAGGCCGCCACCAGTGTTCCAGTATCTGCTCCAGCCCCAGTTATTGTTGAAGATCAAGCAGGTCCATCCGACAAGGACGATCCAAATCACCATTCGCCTCAAGAAGAGCCACCCTTGGCACCTCTGTTCCAGGTGCCCGCAGGTGATCAAGACCAGTCCGATCCTTGGCAAGATAGTGCAACTCCCCGACAGGGAGCAGCGTAATAGCTCGCATACGGCCCTACCCACATACTACCCCCATTGGAGGACGCTTGTGCTCGAGCTGACCAAAAAGTCCTTCACTAGATGAAACGGTTTCTCGTCAACATCATAATTTGGGAAGCCATTGCCTGTAATAAAGAGCTGAGAGAAGCTCTTATCAAAATACTACAAGAGTCGGAAGCCTATGAAGCACATGCTGCGGAGATCATAGATGGCAGTATCGACCAAAACCGATACATTTTGGCCGAAACGTATCGGTTTCGGCCCACACCGAAACGATTTCGGACCTGCTCACTATAGCATGTTTTAGCTCACACTCTTCTGACTCAATGCATATTTCTCTTCTGAACATCTTTGAGTCCGTGCATGTTTCGCCAATGCATTCTAAGTCCGTGCAATCCAAGGTCCGTGCATGCTTTGGTTTGAACACCAAAGTCCATGCACGTTTATATGCTAGCAAGGTCCATGCATATTTCTGTGGAATTGCATACATAGTCCGTGCATTGTTTAGACCCATTGCATATGAAGTTCGTGCATGTTTCACATGCTACATATAATGGTTCTTGCAAGCAACACATGGCTCGTGCACATTTCACTCTTGTGTGATATTAAGTCTGTGCACATTCTCCTTTGTGCAAACAACGTCTGTGCACATCTGACTAACGCCTTATCGAGTCCGTGCACGATTGGTCTATTGCTCATCAAGTCCGTGCACTTCTGGTATTTGTCTGAATGACTCATGCATAGCTAATGCTGACTAAGTGCTTGCTGTATTGTCATGGACGGACTCCAGAGAATTTGGAGAGATGTTCGTGAATCTCAAGGAAAGGGACATGATTCGAGGAGGAAAGGAAACACAGGATAATGACACGTGGCAAAATGCAGAGCAGATCTGGATGATTCCTTGGGCGGGAAGCGTGGTCTCCACACTCCCACTCTTTCATGAGCTCCCATATAAATAGATGGAGGTTGCACAGGTGAAAAGGAAGAGGACAAGTGAGAAGAATTGAGCTGATCGAAAAAGAAAGAAAAGGAAGAAGATTTGAGTCCTCCGCTAGTGGCAATTCCCCATCAAAGAAAGAGAGAGAGAAGTCCAGAAAGGGAGAGAGACTGATTGATCGACCATACTGCCTGAGTATGAATCTCTACTTCTAAGGAAGCTATATTATCATTGTTTCTGATTGTCTATTTCTATTTTTGTTCATTTTAATTTTTGAGTTCATTTATATCGTCTTGTTACCCTCTAAGCTCACTTAGAGGAAGGGAGAAGTTCTCCAGCTTTCCCTCCATCATCTTTAGAGGAAAAGAGGAACGATCCTCTGGTTCGTGAGTTGCTGGATGCAACTTACGGGTTCCCTTTGCTGGGTGCAAAGGAAGGGAGGTTGGTCCTCCAGTCTTGTTTGTAGATTGCTGGGAGCAGTTTACGGGGTTCCCTTCACTAGTGGTAAAGGAAGGGAGGTTGGTCCTCCAGTGACGAGGTCGCCTTTCTTGAACGCTCGTTGCTTGACCAGATTGTCATAGGCACATGTCATGCGGGTTTAGTACACTTGTAGGTGCTTGTAGGCTTTGAGTCTTTCACCTTCGAGGTTGGAGAGCTCTTCAAGCCTTCTTTCAGATTGGTCATGGCCTGGCAGTCCAGCGTCCACAGTAACGCGATAGGATGCTAGCTCGATCTCTGCAGGGACCACGGCTTCGGCTCCATAGACCAACGAGAACGGGGAACAACCCGTGGGGGTTTTATAGATGGTATGGTAGGCCTATAGAGCTTCGTGGACCTTCTCGCCCCAATCTCGTTTGCGACCGCCTATTATCTTGGACAGCAGCTTGCATAGGGTCTTGTTAAAGGCCTTAACCAACCCGTTGGCCTGAGGGTTGTAGACCGATGATGTCCTCCATTCAAAATGAAACTTGGACGCCAAAGCATAAACAGTCTTGTTCTTGAATGGCGTGTCATTATCGGATATAATCCGACTGGGGGTGCCGAACCCGTATATGATATATTGCCTCACAAAGCGGGCAACTATCTTTCCTGTGACTTCCCGTAGCGGAATGGCTTCTGCCCATCTGGAGAAGTAGTTAGTAGCGGCCAGTATGAATTTGTGACCTTGAGATGATGGTGGGAATGGTCCCACAATATCCATGCCCCATTACGCGAACGGCCAAGTAAGCGCAGTCAGATGGAGCGGGTTGGGCGGCCTTCGAGGCACTGGCCCGAATGCTTGACATTGGTGACATGTACGAGCTAATTGATTGCAATCCTCGTACATGGTGGGCCAGTAAAACCCTTTGAGCTTGATGATGTTCTTCATCATGGCTCCTGCTTGGTGAGCCCTGCACAATTCAGAGTGGACATCGTGCATGACGGTCTTCTCCTCCTTAGATGAAAGGCATTGTAGGAGGACCGACCGGTCCTTTTCATGGACGAGCCTAAAAAGCAAGCCGCCAATCAGCTGGTAGGATGTTGCCCTGCGTAGCAGTTGCACCCTCTGAGCCCGATCAGGGGGAAGCCAGCCGCTCTTTATCTTTACGATCGGCTCACGCCAATCTTCTTCTTCGGGAGTATTCTCCTCTTGAATATTGTCGACCTCATAAACGGTGATGCCGAATTCTTCGTCGAGCACACTTGGCATGAGTCTTCGGTGTAGCAGGTGAAGGCTGAGCACCAGCGACCAGGAGGCACACTTCAGCCCTTGGAGATACCCGCATGGAAGTGGGACCACATGACCATAGATTTCGTGCTTGGGTTACCGAGGATGTCCAATGGGCATGATTGTATTTGGTTACTGGTGGATAGACTGATGAAGATGGCTCGGTCGCTGCCGATCAAAGTCAGTTGGAGCATGCAAAGATTGGCCCGTCTGTATGTGGAGCGGATCGTCCCGTTGCATGGAGTCCCCATCTCCATCGTGTATGATCGTGATCTGGGCTTCACATTGGGATTCTGGAGGACTTTCCAGCGAGCTCTAGGCACCGAGTTAGCATTCAGCTCGGCCTATCATCCTCAGTCGGACGGTCAGTCTGAGCAGACCATCCAGACTTTGGAGGAGTTGAGATCATGTTGCCTGGAGTGACAGGGGAGTTGGACCCACCATTTACCGTTAGTGGAGTTTGCCTACAATAATAGCTATTATTCGAGCATTGGTATGGCTCCCTATGAGGCGTTGTACGGGTGGCCATGTCGAACTCCGCTTGATTAGTTCGAGGTGGGCGAGCGTGTCCTGACAGAACCTGATTTGGTGCAGCAATGCGTTGAGGTCGTGCATCTCGTTCGGCAGAAGATGTTGGCAGCGCAGAGCCGGCAGAAGAGTTATGCCAATCGGAGGAGATGACCTCTCAGCTTTACTGTGGGAGACCGAGTCTTCTTGAGAGTTTCTCCCATGAAGGGTGTGATGCGTTTCGACAGGCATGGAAAACTGAGTCCCCGCTATATTGGTCCTTTCCTCAATGTCGAGCGCATTGGGGAAGTTGCTTATCGATTGCAGTTGCCTCCAGAGCTATCTGCTGTGCATGACGTGTTTCATGTGTCAATGGTTCGGAAGTATATGCCCAATGATTCCCATGTTCTAGAGAACGCCGTTTGACCTGAGGTGACCCCAGATCTATCCCCTCCAGAGTATCCTATCCACATTGAGGATCAGCGTGAGCAGTGCCTGCAGAGCAAGGTTATTCCTCTAGTTAAGGTGGTCTGACAACGTCATTCTGGTGGTGAGACGTCTTGGGAACGTGAGGATGGGATGTGGCAGCTGTATCCTTATTTGTTCGCGTGAGTCTTTCCCCTGTTCCTGTGCTTCGTTCTTAAATTTCGAGGATGAAATGTCCCGTCTGGGCCCTCCGAACAAACAACACACTGCCATGAATATACTTTTGGAGTCACGATAGCGAAGAGAAACTAACTCCCGGGAGGCTCACAATTCGTGGGCCCCGAAGAGAATTAAGTGGAGCGTCAATCGGGCTCAAAACGGGCCCAAATCACCTTCAACGGCACGCCCATACGGCCCTCCAACGGCATGCCCAGCGTAGGCTTCAACGGCACTCCCCTGTGGCCTTCGCCAGTACGCCCCCAGCGCCGCTTCGCCGGCACGCCCCCGTGCACCTTCGCCGGCATGGTCACAGTGGCCTTCAGCAGGACGCCCCTGCTCCTGCTCAATGGCACGCCTTCGTGCCCTCCAGTGACACACCCTGTGCCCCTCCAACGGCGCACCTTTCATCCCTTCAACGGCACGTCTGTGGAGCCCTTCAACGGTGCACCCTGAATGCCCCTCAACAGCATGGCCTACTTCTTCGCCGGCACGCCTCTGTTGGCCTCTTCAACGGTACGCCCAGCCCCTTCAACGGCACAGGTCTTCCAACGACCTCTCCGGCAGAACAAATCTCATGCCATTCCCCTATGGATCCTTGGCGCGCAATGGGATGGCTGAGGTGTCGAATGGGGAAGGAGACACATTGCCTACTTCCTGTCAACAAAGGACAACCGAAGTCAAATCCCCATTAATGAACCACGTTCCCGCCCCCATCACTCTGCGTTCGAAGGCCCTTTGCCGTTGGGGTATAAAAGGCTCCTCTCCACGGTGGACAAAAAAAAAAGGGAGAGAGACAAAAAAGAGCACACGACAGACGAAGAAGAAGAAGAAGAAGAAGCCCTCCCCCCTTCGGCAGCCACCATAGAGCGAGAGAGTAAGAGAGAGGGAGAGAAACGTAGCTGGGGAAGGGGGACGAGCAGGGAGCTGTCGCCCCTGCTCAACCCCCGTTCCCACCTCTTCCTTTTCTTTCTCTTTCTTCCTATCCCATCCCATACTTGGTGCATTTTGATTCTTATTTGCCATGAATAAAACCTTCTTTGTTCTTTCTTTACCCTGGTTATTTGCGTTGTTTCTCGTTGGATTAGGGTCCCCCTTTTGTATACTCTTCCACTGTCATTTTTTTTTTAATGGTTTGGTCCCCTTCGAAGGGCCTCTGGCCTCCACCCCGTCCATTCGCCCTGAAGGGAAATTAAGAAGTGTGAAGAGAGAAGGAGGCCAGAGGGAAAAGACTTGGAGAGGAAGAAAGAAAAGGGTAACAGGGTCCTCTGGGCTATTATCCGCGCCAGAGAAGTTCAGGGCGAGGGGAGAGAGGCGATCCTCCGATACTCTGTTTTTGTTGAACATAGCAGAGGTGGGTTCCGGCGTCCATTCCCGATCATCTTTCCCCTCCCTTCTTTTCTGTCCAGTGTTTGTTGTGTCCTGTAAGGAGAGGGGCGATGATATGAGCCCATGATCCCTCCTTTAATGCTTTTAATTTCCTGCTTTTCTTGTATCCCTGTTCATTTCGAATGTAAGGGTTTAATCGGCCGGCCCCTGTGTGACAACGTCAGGGTCGTGCCTCTGTACGCAGTAGCTCATTTATTTCCTAGGCAATGTAATGGCCTCCAGGTCTGAATGATGTTATTGATGTTTGGATGAGTTTCTTCTCCCTCTCCGATTGCATATCTCTCTTCGAGCATTCTACGTATGTATGTTGTTCGGTCTCTTCTGTTGGCATGGAGCTTACCCTGGGCTACCCCAAGGGCTATATTAACGCCACTCCCCCTCCCCGGGGTCTTCTAATGGTTGGATTATGCCGAACATCTCTCATGCCTACCGGGGTTTCCCTCCTCATGTGTGCCTCTGCCTACTCTCGGGAGTGACCCTCTCATTGCTCCTTCGTTAGCAGCCATGGGCTGGAGGTGGCGCGGTCGTCCCCACAGCCTAGGTACCGTGAGTCTAACATGGTGGTCATTTTCTTGAGCGTTACCCACTAACTGTTCGAGTGTTTGCCTTATACAACTTCCTGCATACTACCCCTTCTCTGTGAGCTTCGTGGTCTATGTGCCCACTACTAACCCCCGAATGCTAACCAACTAATCTCCCTTTATGTCTAACTAATCGTCGACAGTCTAATAGTTAAATGACTAAGCATTGCATCTCCTTGTCCCGGGAAGGATAGGGAGAGGGTATGTCTCATGTGACCCATCCCTCTACCCTGTATACGAGTTACAATTGCTGTGTTTTACCTTCTCGATAATAATAGTCCAGTGACTGGGGAGGGGGGGACAGTCCCCATCGACATCCACGCCCCTAACTCTTCTCTAAATCACCACAGGGTCATAGGGTCTTGTCTTCATTTGACATGTACCTCTATCCCCAATTTCGTATGGATTCCCAGTTGCCCAGGCGATATGACCGTTGGCACACCCATGGGCTTGGAAACCATCCCATCTCCTTCATTATGCCTGAAGCCTCAAACTTTTATGGCTCCATAGTCTCGGATGACTACCTACATTTGGAAGCCACCATGGATAAATATTTTGAGTGTTACTTAATGTCCGGGGCCATGGAAGTCAATTTTTTCAAAGAGAGGCTTTTTCACAAAGCTACAAAGAAGTGGAGAAGCATTGAATGCTTGAGAGATATTAGGAGGCAAAGGTCCATCAAGTCATGATGCCAAATGAGGGAAGAGCTTAGAAGGGTTTACCTGCCCCACCCTGTCGCCTCCAACCAGCCCCACCAGTCACCTCCCGTGAGGAAGGTCATAGTCAGAGGCAAAGAGTCCCACATGTAGAAGAGTCTAGGTTCAAGAATAGGCCTAGCGATTATGGAAATCCACCATGAATCCCCTAACCCAAGCCCCACCTTTGTCGAACTCTTGCAAATCTTTTTGGATCGATTGGATAGGATATATTCCCATTTTGGGCCACCAATTCCCTCTTCCCCACCCCCGAGACAGGAAGAAGTCTTGCCTGAGTCTAAGGAGGTCATGGCCGATAGTCTCAACCCGGTGCCCTCCCAAAGTCCTCTCCCCATCATAGAGGACATTCCTTCCCCATCAGAGGGAGATGTTTTGCCACCCTTCGATCTTTAGCCAGAGCCATACTTCCTTCCCAAGGGTGTGTTGATCATTGAAGAGCCACTACTTAGCTGGCTAAATAAGGACTTGGCCCCCAAAACCTCCCTCTACCCATTCATAGACCCCGCACTACTAGTGCCCGCCAACTCGTTCCACACAACCTTCTGGTGTTTTGACTTTGTTGATACTTTGGCAGACCTTATTAGGAGGTTAAACCGGCAGTTGACGTAGACGTATATGTTGGCCCTAGGCTTCGACCGACCCAATAGTCGCAACTTCACACATCTAGCACTGGGGTCCATTACCTCTGTATGCATCGTGGGTCATATCACCACGGAGGTTCTTTTGCTCCTCCCCATACCCAATGAGCCTAACTCCATTCCACTTGTCTCGAGGGAGGAACCAAGTCTTCCACATGAGACCACCATCCCATCTACCACAATGAATGAAGGTGAGCATCTACACCGGGAGGGGAAAACAGTTGCATGCACTACCCTCGTGTAGGAGGGGGGATCGCGGGGTGGGGAAACGAGCAGTCGACCGTACGCCGAGCTCGGGCGTCCGATCGAGGTGCAGCCAACTCCTAGATGAAGCCCAAGGGATTTCAAAGGATGCCTGAAGGTCTGGCACTGAGCTGATGTCACTGGATGGAGACGGCGGCTGCAGTAGTGGGCCTGTGCAGTTCTACAGTGCAGGACTGGTTGGTGTAGTCGTGGTGCATCGGCTGGTACGGGCGCTGTGGAACTCCAAACACGACGGGACCAAGTCGTGGACGTTTCTGACAGGGAGATCTACGAACCCTCAGAAGATGGCGGCCTTCTGATCACCTCGCTGGATGTGGTTGCAGGAATAGCCAGCGTCAAGTTTCTGGGAAAATAGCTGGGCCAGTCACTGATAGCTGTAGTGGAACTCCCAGTGCTGATGTTGGATTGGGACGAGACCACTTGCGTTGGTTCCATATCGTCGAAAGATACAACTTTGCTGAAGACCATCTGACCTGAAACGGAGAGGAGGAGGGGGTGTCGGGGACAACTTGACAGCAGCTTGTTCTGGGCGAACAGAGGACCCTGGGGCTGGCGTGACTGAGGGAGAATGGACGCCCTGGACGGAGATGATGTCAAAACCAGGCAGGACCACCTCTGATTCGTCGGAGCTTCGGAGAAGAAGAACTCTTGTGAAGAGAGCTCTGACTGAATCGCACAGGGGTGGGTGGTGGAGCAGCTACCAAATGGTGCTCAGGTTTAGACCTGAATCTGGTGCAGTCACAGGAGAATGGGCAACACAAACAGAGCCGAGGTCGGATCGTGGCGGGACCACTTCTGGAATGAAGATGACTCGACGAAGTATGACTCCACAGAAGACAATGTTGGCTGGTTCGCACAGTGGACGCCGGGGTAGTCTCTGCAAATGTGGCTTTGGCTGCAGGCTGGTTGCAGAGAGCAGCAGAGAGGTCTTCCTGATCCACGGGTGGTTGTAGCAGTGACGGGCGACTCCAAGAATGCCGTGGACGCATGGAGCAGGGGAGGGCAGACCTGGGTTTCTGAGGGATAGGGGGCTGGGGCGTGGGATGAAGGTGGCTAGGGTTAGGGTTGATGGGGCGCGCTAGTTTGTGGAGGAAGGAGAAGGGAGGGGGTGGCAAGAAAATACATCACATGACTCAAAGTAAATAACTAGACCATGCTAGATGCGTCCGAGGTGAGGAGACGCGCCATGATTGTGTGGGCAAGGGAGGCGATGTCCCCATCACCTTTGCTCTCCTTTCATCTTTGTCTTGTCAAGTAAGAAATACAAAGCTACTCATGCTTCTTAAAGGTCGATGACCAAACTCTCACTTTTGGATGCTACTTTCACACTATGGGTTTGCAAAGGTATCTTTATTTTGTACAAAGAATATGGTACTATCATTATTATCACTCTTATTTATTCATGCACATGGTTATAATGTTGGTTCCTTAAAACATGGTTGAGTGGCTTTAGGCCTTAGTCTATTTTGCTTAGTCAAATTTGAGTTTGTTTCTGTAGCACTCTTAGGCTGGTGATAGTTTCACGCTGGGAGTCCAGTTCCTTCCTCGATCATTGAGGATGACCTTTTAGCTTGGGTTTTTCACACACTTCACAGTAAGCCATCGCCGATCTCCTCTAGAGCAACACTATTGCTGCTTTGGCCATGCCATGGGTATGCACAAAGGCCTTTTCTCTTCTTTGCCTGGTCGAGTGTGGGGGAAAGAGATTGATGGATGAGATAGCCAACCTAGGCATTCCCCCAATACGGGAGAAGTCTCAAATAGGGCTTGACCCTCAAAAAATGAGCTTCATTACAATATCTAGCCAATAAGGGCTGTTATAAATGAAAATGAAAATCAAAGTAAAATTATGAATCAACGGCATGGCAAGAGTGGCGAAGACCCACGGGATGTCATGAGCCCGGTCGTACGCGTGCCTAAGGGTCCAAGAATCAAAAGACACAAAGCCCTCGCAACATACTATCTCTTTGTGGGGTAGTGCCCTGGAAGGAATTCTAATCCCGATATCTCCCATCCTATACAAAACTTATCTCCATTTTCTTCTTCCTCCCTCTTAGGCTGGGTTGTATCCCGGGTATGGCCTTAGTTGGGGCACCGTTCATTAGTGGCGGTTGGTTGTGGCAAGCCACTCTCAAATGCATGCCCTGCTCAAGGGAAGTCTTCAATGAGAGGGGTGGAATGACGACCCTAGGCCAATAGCTTGAGCCCGTCCTTGGATGCTGCAAGTAGTAATGTTTTTAAAATAAAAAAATTAGTTATTTTCAAAAAAATAAAAAAATAGAATAATAAGGATGATCCTAGACTCGACTTAGAGCATGCGAGACTTAGGAAACGACTACCCTAGACTCAAACTTGGCTCTGATACCAATTTGATGCGGGACGAGTCAACAAACCTGGGACTCTAGCTCGCGGGCATCCCTAAGCGAGGGAAACATGGGAGCATGCACGGTTGAGGAACCGGCTATGAGTCTCGGGTATCAGCTTTTCCGCGTGTACTCGGATTGAGTCACGAGATGGGTTTCACTCTCTCGTTCGCAGTGGTGATTGAACTAATATAGCGAGCTAAATTATCCTAACATGCTCTCTAGCAGCGGCATATAAAATATATACAAGTAAAGCAAGATGCTGAGTAAAGAGCGAACACGATACCTCCACGCTCCAGGCGTGGGGATGACAACATCGGCCAAGTATGGTAACTCCCGCTAAATATAATTAATCAATAATTACAAAACTACAAATCACTGTCCACTCCACGCAAGGAGGTAAAGGGCTACAAGTGGGGCCCAGGAGGATCGTTATGGGTTGACGGGCAACAATTTGAGCCGTTTCGATGGTAGCGTTGGCCAACAACTGCGGGCCCCGTGTCCTGGCAGGTGGGCTGAATGGGCCGGGAGAGGTACTGCTGCGATGGTGACTCCTGGAGGGATGGTCCCCTGGATGGAAGTGTGCTGGTTGTCCTGTGGAAGGCGAGGCGGCCGGCCGGGCAATCAACGTGGCTTGTTGTCGACGGATTCGATCTTTTGTTTCTGGAGTGCGTGACCCGGCAAGAATACCCGCTACAATCAGCACCGACATCAGATCCACGCGAGACCAGCGCCGTTGGAAAGCTCTTTCAAAGAGATACGACCCTAGGCTAGAGAAAGAATTTTGAATGTCTCTGTAACCTCCTTGGTTGATTTTACAACTTGTTGGTTCACAGAACCAGATCTAGCAGGACAGATTTGGATCTGTCTGAGAACATGAGTTGACCGAAGGGAAGACGGTGGATCTGGAGGCTGAGATTTTTATGGGGATTAGAGGGGGAAGTAAGGAAAACGTGATTTTTTTTTGATTTCTAGAAAGGTGGTTTGATACTTTTTGTGGGTTTTATGGTGGCTGGGGGTTGGATCTGGAAAATAATGGATAGACAGAAAAATATAGTTTGCAGGAATTTTTAGGAGAGGTAAATAAATTTCGCACACCAATACTAACAATCTCCCACTTGAACTACAGCCAATTGCCCACAACTTTGAGGCCCATCTTATCCCGATGGTGCTCAAATACAATCTGTGTCAAAGGCTTAGTCAGTGGATCTGCTATGTTGTCTTCCGATGGTACACGCTCTACCATCACATCTCCACGATCAACAATCTCCCGAATAAGGTGGAAGCGCCTTAAAATATGCTTCGACCTTTGGTGAGATCTTGGTTCCTTCGCCTGGGCGATGGCCCCATTATTATCACAAAATAATGGGATGGGAGCTGATATCTCGGGAACTACGTCGAGTTCCAAGATAAATTTCTTCATCTAGACGGCTTCCTTAGCAGCTTTAGACGCAGTAATATATTTTGCCTCCGTCGTCGAGTCTGCTGTCGTATCTTGCTTGGAACTTCTCCAACTGACTGCTCCTCCATTCAACATGAATACAAATCCAGACATAGATTTGCAGTCATCTGGATCTGACTTCTCCTCCATAAAGCAGAAAAAGATCCTTAGTCCTCCGTAAGTACTTAAGGATGTCATTTACTACCTTCCAGTACTCTTCGCCTAGATTTGCTTGATATCTACTGACAATGCTTAAAGCATTGGCAACATCAGGCCGTGTACATAGCATTACATACATGATTGACCGGTACCATATTCATGTGTGCCACCTCCTCGGATGTTTTAGGGCTCATCCCCTTAGATAGGCAAATTTCGTGTCTCATAGTAATGAGACCTCTCTTGAAATTTTCCATCCTAAACCTTTTGAGGATAGTGTCTATGTACATAGATTGAGATAATCCTAGCATCCTTTTAGATCTATCTCTGTAGATTCTTATGCCTGGCACATAGGATGCTTCTCCCAGATCATTGATGGAGAAGGTCTTAGATAACCAACACTTAGTTGATGTCAATATCTCTACATCATTCCCAATGAGTAAGATGTCATCAACATATAGGAACAAAAAGGTCACAGAGCTCCCACTGACCTTCTTGTAAACACAGGGTTCTAGCACAAGATCATACAACTATTGGGCCTACCCGAAATTGGCTTATAACACACCAATACTAACAGCCAGCTCACCGGGCCGAGTGTTCACTTGGCATTAGAGTTCGTTCTTTCCCTGTAGACTATACCTTTGTTGAACTAGACTCTATAGTTTAAGGCACTGACCCCACTTGTGTGGGAACTGCCTCGATCGTGTGCCCCCCCGAGGTAACCGGAGTTGGCGACTCCTCTGATGAAGCAGTAGCCTCCATGCTACCCCCTTCACTCAACGTCGGAGAGGTAGAATCTGTGGCATCTTCGTCTGAGTCGTAGCGCTGTCCGGAAGGAAAACCAAGCTCCTCGAGCACCTGCTGCTGGGCCACGATGACCGCTCAATGGAAGCCTTGGGCGAACCCCTTTCGCAACCCCCATTGGTAGCCTGGCTTGTAATACGAGAAGACGGCCTTCTGGAGGGCTGCGTTGTAGCCCTCCGAGCTCCTATATCGATTGACCGCCTCCGGCCCAGCTTGCTTCACTTTCTCCTTGAGCTTGGTCACCCTCTACTTGGCTCCGTGCAACTTCATCTCAACCTCGGATAGCTTCACCTCAGCCTCGGCCCGTGTAACCTTGGCTTCACCCCGCACACGCTCGGCCTCTCAAACCTGGCTGTTGAGCACCTCCCGCTCAGCCCTCAACCGCTCATGACGCTTGACCTGAGCTTGACGCTCCTCTTCCAGGAGCCTGCTCTTTAGGTCGGCCATCTAACAAGCTTGGGCCAACTACTCGGCCAGTTTTCGAGCCTCCTCCTGGCTCGACCGAGCCTGTGCCCGAAATGAGGCTACTTCCCGCCAAAGGACTTTGAGCTCAGAAGATAGTTGCTCGATCCTGCGATCAGCCTCGGTGTAGGCTCGAGAGTGGGACCTCTCCTCACTGTCTAGCCGTGCATAGAAATCGACAATCTCGGCCCCCAGCTAGGCCACGATCAAGCTGCCCTCCATCACCTTCTCGAAGAGCAGGGAGGGGGAACTACACCTGAACTCATCCCGAACCAGTGAAGGCGTCAAGGATCGGCACCTCTAGTATGGGAAAGATCAGATGGTCGGGACACCAGCCGAA
Organism: Amorphophallus titanum; assembly: GCA_024336825.1. Taxonomy (NCBI): domain Eukaryota; kingdom Viridiplantae; phylum Streptophyta; class Magnoliopsida; order Alismatales; family Araceae; genus Amorphophallus; species Amorphophallus titanum. The sequence continues at coordinate 8,675,428 of JANBPO010006859.1, read as the reverse complement.
GGAGGGAGAGTCCTGTCTGGGCGAGATGTGACTGGAGCGTCCCCTCCAAGCGTCCACATTCTCGGGACGGCTTCACTCGGCTCAGGTAGGGTCGATGCCTCACCCTGTGCTCCCTCGCCCTCGGTCGGGATTCCAGGACCAACCACCTCTACCTGCTGTTGGGTAGGCTCTGCGATAGCTTCCCCACTAGAAACGGTGACCTCTGGCCTGATGGAGGGGAGATCTAGGCAGTGGATCTCCTCGACTGAGGCCCCCTCAACTAGGCGGGCCTGCTCCTCGACCGGAAGGGCAGCCCCCACCTTCTTCGATCACTTCTTCTCCATGAGCAGGGCCTTCATGGAAGACAATAGCAATGGCTCGCCAGGTTCCTTATGTTTGGACCCACGGCGCTCTAGGACGTCATCCCGAGCCTTTTGCTTGCCCTTACCTCGGGCACAGGAAGGACCCTCGAAAGTTTGGGGCTCACTCAGAGCAAGCGTCTCCTCCAAGTCGGCAGTCCCCTACTCCAACGACTGCTCCCCCTCATCAGCCATTTGCCTTGAATCTAAGCAACAGAAGCCAAATCCTCAGAAGGAGGCCCACCTACCCGACCCAGAAGCATAATGCGGGACACTAAGGATCTTACCATGCGATGACAACATCCGAAAAGGATATTCCTCGATCTTCGCCACCGTTATCAGTTCGACGGTCAATTGGCGATGCTCTTGGAGAATCCTGATCTCCTCTTCCAGCTCCAAAGGAATTGCCACCTACTTCGGAGGGATAGACAGATGGAAGTTAGGCACTGTCGGGAAGCCCCAAGAGACGCCACCCTTCAACGAGCCCACCCAAAAGAATTGGGTCTTCCACCCCTTGTGAGAAGAATCTTTGGCAGAAAGTATCACACAACTCCTTCCCCTCTTCGCCTGAAGATAGAAGAAGCCTTTGCCGGCATGGGTGTGCTCCTTCAACTCAAAAAAGGAATAGAAGAGGTCCAGCGAAGTGTGAAGCCCGCATGAGCGACAGAGAAAGATGAAGGAGAAGATGAAGGTGTACGAGTTGCAAACCAACTGGACAGGAGCCAGTTGGTAAGATTGAAGCAACTGGATGATGAAATGGTGGAGAGGCAAATGGAACCCGCACTTCCAAGCCAAGAGGAAAGTACAGAAGATGCCCGAATGAGTATCTAGACTGGACTCGTGAGGTTGGGCCGGAGAGAAATAATACTGCCACGACAGCCCGAAGCGCCCCTCCATTGCCTTCACTTCATCCTCACTTAACTTGCTGTGCATAGGATGTTCGGACTGCGACACCAGGCTCCCCATGCCCTGACCGACTTCCTGCTCCTCAACAGCGGGGTATTGCTCTGCCATGGCCGAACGAGAGGAACAAGGGGAAGAGGAGGAGGACGCTGACTCAGGAGGAGGTGGAAGTTGACGAATCACAGCCACTACGATTTCTACTACCTTCGGAAAGCCTCCTGCGATTCTTTGCTCCTCCAAACCCCCCTCGGGGCACATGAGCTTTTCAGAATGCAAAAGCGATGGAGAGACATAACCCTAAACAAAGGAGACATGTAACATAAACCCATGTGACATTTATACTCCCAGCGGTTCGGCGGGAGGCGGCGCGATGTTCTGCACTCCAAGAAGGGACTCCTCGCATCAACTCAAGAGAGTCATCATCATGGGCGTATTCCCAGGACATCCGCATTAAATGGCCCCTGTCGGAGAGAAAACCTCACCAAATTCAAGCCACCAATACCATCCCCACAAATGTTACTCGTCTGAGCCCAATTTTGGCTCGGGAGTAGGGGGGGACAAGTGGAGAGGGAAAAAATCTACTACCCAAGAGCACGGCCCAACTAGGTCAAATTTGACCTAACCAAGCCCAACTCCCCAAAGTGACAGCCCCATTCTGGGCCCACTTATTCCAAGCCCAAAATCCACTCGGATTAGCACTTCCTAGGCGACCCCTATGTCCGGAAGTCCGAGCGACAGGTCAGTCGGGAAGGTCCCTACGGGGGCCCAGAGCACCCTGTCTGAGCTACGCGCCCACCACTCGGGAAGATCCCAAGCTGACATCCCAAGCTCGTATCGACCATCAGAAGCTTGCCCAAGCATCCGTTACACATCTTTAAGGAGCAAGGAACTCTAAGGGATAAGGGAGAGCAAGGGTCCTTGCGCTATAAAGAGCTTATAACGAGGACATAACCTCCCCTGAATCCCATCAACTCCTCGGACTCCCTAGATTCTTACGTTAAACGGACTGCTATATAAACCCTGGAAGACCCTCCTAAAAGGTAAGCAACAATCCTGAGTAAGAACCACCACACTTCTTAGTGGAGAGTGATTTTGCGCCCTTTTTTTCTCCTACCATCTCCCCCTGCATCTATGCTCTACCTTATTCACTGACTTAAGCATCGGAGGGTTTTCCCTAGGGATTTATCCCTGGGCACCCCTGATCTGTTTCCTGCCTTCTAGCTCTCGCCTCCACCCTCCTCTCTCTCTCTCTCTCTCTGCTCCCCTGTCGCCCTGACGGCGAGCTAGTGGTGGGGGCATGGATCCTCGTACTACACTCGGAGCTGAGCTCCGTACCTCCTCCTCTACTCGCTGGTGTGAAGAGGAGCCCGTCATATAAGTCGTACTAGCAAAGGCACTTGAGTGCCCCGCCGCTCGGGCTCGCCCTCACCCTCGTTGAAGCCGCTCCTCCATCGCTCGTAGCCGCTCCTGAACTACGGCAAGCTGCGCTCTGATGGCGATGAGCTCGGCTCTCTCCCGGTCCCGCTCCTCACGCTCCCTGGCGCACTCTCTACGCTCCACCTCAAGGTGGATGCGGAGGTCCGTCACATCCCGAGGCAGCTCCTCGCGCTGACCCGCCACAGTGAGACGCGCCACCTCCTCCTCCAGCTCTGCGACCCGCTGGTCACAGACGGTGAGCTCAGCTCCAGCCAAGGCAACCCGGGTACTCGCGTCTTGTAGCTCAGCCACTGCATTCAATTGGTCAACTATCAATTTTGAGTTTCATTTCAACATATACATAATTGGAATTAATGCTGTTGACTCACCCGTGCCGTGAGGTCACGCTCTGCCTCCTGCTGCCCCCACGCCTGCTCGAGCTTAGCAATCCGCTCACCGCGGGAGGTAGCCTCAAAGCGCGTTGCTGACAGCTGTTTCTTTGCCTCGGTCAGCTCTATCACCTGCACCATATCATCATTAATTTTTTAAAAAAAAAAGAAAGGGAAGAATACAGGAATTCTATTCATCAAACAAAACTCACCAGCGAGCTGCGGATGCGACGCTCCTTCGCGACACAGGCAAATGCCGCCTGTAGCTCCTCAATCTGAGTAGATGAAAAGAAAGCAATAAGATTTCATGAACAAGTAATGGCGTAATTGAATTTTAAGTTTAAGTGCTTACCCGGGCGGCGATCTCACGCTCCGCCTCCTCTGCTCGAGCAACTGCACGCTCAAGCTGCTCCTCTAATCCCTCGGTCCCAGTGCTCGGTCCCCTTGAGCTCAAGGCACCATCGGTCCCCCTCGTCACTACTCCCTGCTGCCCACGCTGCATCTAAAGAAAGATCATCAGTGGCTAATCATCAATAAATCAGGAATTCACATGCATTTAATTTAACCACTCACCAGGGTCTCCAAGAAAAATGATAAAACAACAACCAAAAGATAAAGGGAATGATGAAGAGTATATTTACCCTCTGCCTCGCTAGCCGGTGTAGGAGAAGGCAGTCGGGTTTCTCCCTCAGAGGGCGCCACTGTTTGCTCTTGGGCTGTGTTAGGGAAAAGAAGAAATTAGAGCCAGAGGTCTCCTTAGGAGCCAGTAAAGAAATAATAGAAGGTGTAGCTGTAAGCCACTGATCTGACCTTCAGTAGATGCTTGAGCGGTCTCCTGCTGAGATGAGAACTCCTCAAATGAGGGGATATCAGGAAGAGGAGTCCCAGCTTCTGTCGCTGCCTATGTAGGCTGCTGAGCACGAGCTTTCTTGGCCCTCGTGGCCCTCACAACTGCAGCCTTGGCCGCAGAAGCCTCTCTCTTCTTGCCCGGAGACAAGGGAGTGGTTGATGGCGCTGCTACAAGAATGGCAAAATAATCAGGCTTCTTAGCCTGAGCAATTATCTTCCTATACAGTCTCTGCTTCTTTATGTCTGGCATGTCTGTTGAAGACATAAGAAAGGCGACGACAGTTAATAAAGGCAGAATTAAACGGCAGAATGAAAAACCCTACAGTCAAAAGAAGAAGTCATACCAGCTAGGCCATCATAGAAGATAGACAATGGCCAATATAAATAAGCCGCCTCCTCTGAATGAGAGGCAGCTTCCTTAACAAGCCAGCAGACGTCCCCGATAATTTGACACTTTTCTACCAAAGCGGCCAAGTCTACGTGGCCATGGAAATCCAGACAATGGAACAAGCTTAGATGGTCCATGCCCCAGCCGTCCACATAATGAAAGGAGTAAACAAGGGTTTACTCAAGACCCCGGCTACTGGGCTTTCTGCAGATAGGCCATGAATGTTCAACAAAACAAAAAGCCAGGACGTGTGTTGATAATATGTTTGCGTGTGGTCTGCCCTACGCACGAACGTCCTGTATGGATGGAATCTATCTATCGGACCCTTGCAAGGAACTGCTGTTGGGAGCGGCTCTTCAGGAGGGAATGGATACTGTTTTGTCTCCAAGTGAGCGCTCCCCACATGGCATAGCTACCTCAGGTCCTTCATGAAGGCTTCTTCATTAATGGCTGCAAAGATAGGAGTGGGCAGCTCAGAACCTTCTTCCTTCAAGGCCCGGCGCTTGGCCAGATAAGTGTTGTGTCACATCAGAGACAATCCCTGGGGTGATAGTCACAAGGTCGAATACCCTTGGACCTATAATTGCAAGCAAGTATCTTTGAACGGCGGACTCACTCTAGCGGATTCACTCGTGTAGCGCACACCTGGGTCCGTAGGTGGTCCAGCGATGGGGATGAGGGTCCGAAGTGGGACCTCACTGTTCCGGGGTTTGGCTAGCTTGAGGCGGAACCCCTAAGGGTCCGGGATGCCCAATTTCATGGGCGGCCAGCATGCCAAGGGTGTGGGTTGTAGGGTTGCTCTCTCAACTCTCTCTCTGCGGTGGTCACTCAATTTGAAGGAAAGTTGGAACGAGCACTCTCTCACCGCCAACGATGCAACTAGAAGTAATACTAAGTTAAGCAGAATTAAAGCAGCAAGGAGAGGATCCGAGGCTCACCTGATCAATGTGAAGACGCCGATCCTAGCTGGAGACGAAGGCGAGCGGGGAGACGTGGGTATGCCCATGCACGTCGTGCCGATGTAGCTTCGGATGGCAACCTATTGATACATGAACTACACCTTGCGCAGGAGGGTTGGACAAGGGGTGGGAAACTTAGATTTACATCAAAACTACCTCTGCACAGGGAGGGGCACTAAGCTGGCCAGGTGAGGAGGGGAGATTAGCTAGGTCGGTGCCGGAAGGGCACTTCTCTGGTTCTGTCCAGGTCTGGGACTGCAAGACAGTGAGTCGTTGTAGTCACCACTGTGCACTCCCCCAAGCTCAGAAGTCACCAAAACTGGTGCTGAATTGTCGCTGATAGACCCTGGAATGCTGGAGAATTTTTATGGATGGACCCGTCATCGCCACAGGCCGGGGTGGCTCCCGGAACAGGCTGATCCCAGGGTGTATCAGCAGCTGGTTGTAGCCGCCACAGTCGCTCCCGAAGTCCAATCATGGCAGGACCAAGTCAAGGATGACTGTGGATGAGTCTTCTACGAGCAGCAACTAGGGGGAGCACCAGACAATGTCAGGGCTGCGAGGAAGAGCCCATTGAGTGAGGGGGGGTCAGGTCAGGTCCGGAGTGACCTGTTCTACGCACCTGGGGGAAAAAAATTGGAAAACACTCCTCTGGATGCCAAACATGATGTCACTTTTTGCTGATGGACGTAGACTGGTAGTATAAACTCTCGGTTGAGTAGCGCCTCCCTTTTCAAGTGTGTGAGTTCGGTATATTGTAAATTTGATAAGCGGGCGTATTAACGACGTGCGTTTCAGCTCAGTCAGTGGCCTCCGCCTCCTTAGCCCGAGCCACTGCCCGAGCAAAGTCGGCATCCGGCTCAGCCCTGCCTCCCACAGGCTATGACGAGGAGGATGGTGCATCTGGTCCCGCCCGCTGCACTCCCTCGGCTCGCTGCATTTAGAAGTCAAGGTCAGTCAAGCATAGCATAAGTAAAGTAAATTAAGTCCAAGGTTTAGTTAAGCTTACCAGAAGCTCTAACGTTGCCTTGTACTCATCTCTCTGCTGGATCGTGACATGGAGGAGTCCCTGGAGCTCAGCTATTCTACCCTGAGGATCTAGTTGCATATAGCAAGTTACGATGTCAGTGCATATAAGAATAATTTCAAATAATAGAAAGAGCATGAGTTTAGAAGTTCATACTGGTCGTCGGAGGCCACGGAACACCTGGTCTCCGTATCGATAGGCGTAGGCCTTCAAGTAGGCCTCGTCGCTGGTCGCTCAGGTCTTCACCACCCGACCCCTCCGCGCCCAGTCCCAAACCTAGTCGGCCGCTCGAACGCTCCAGTTGACGTCGCCACTCAGTCCCTTCGAGGACCTCCCGTAACACTCGTCATCTCTGCCTGGGAACTCCACCTCGGGCTGATGCACTTCCCCACGTCCTCATGATCAGGCGATAGTAGAGAGGCTCTATGACATTGATGCAATGCAGCCAGATGTCTCACCCTCTATACGCCAGGGCTGCCTCCACCCATGGCTATCCATCATGCCCCTCATCCTGGTATGGTGTCCAGTGCACCTGAAGAGCAATCAAGTCCATGTCAGCATGTAGAAGCATGTAGAAGCATGTAGGAACATGTAGAAGCATTTATAAGCATTTAGGGAGAGTAGAAATTTACCGATGCATAGGGGAACGAGTCAATATTGTCCTAGATGGCCCAGGTCAACCACTTGATCGACCCCATGTCCCTGGTAACCACCCACCGTCTCGCAATGGGGATCCTCTCCGAGTGTGTCTCCATCCCTCACCCAATCCCAGGAAGGTAGAGGAAGCACCAGATCTGCATAAATGTCAGCATCAGCATCAGCATATAGCAAGTAGAATCATAATCATAAGCAATGAATTGAAAGCATTTTAGACTTAAACATGGCGAAGAATGCATTAGAATAATGATTTATTACTCTTAGGATAGCAGAGACTATAACGGATTAGAGCTGCCCCATTAAAGAGCATAATTGATCAGCCCTGCCCCGTCATACATCATAACGGATCAGGTGGGGTGCGTTAAAGTAACATGGCGCGCCTCCTCTGGTCCGTCATTCTCATCTACCCCAATCCCAGACTCAGCGGTCATAACGGATCAGTGATGGTGCATCATGTGGCATAACGCACATCGACTGGTCCGCTATAACTGTCCGAGTGATTTTTATTAAACTTAACGACCCAGAAACTATGACGGACCAATGGGGGTCCGTTAAGGCTACCCGAACGTGGAAAATCCATAGTTTTCCCATGACTATAACGGTCATGGAAGGAGGCGTTATACTAACGACCTATCTAACATATGCATGAACATAACGGACCGGCGGTGGTCTACCATATGAGTATAATGCACCAGAGGCAGTGTGTTAAACACATAACGGTCACTGGAGTGACCGCCATGTGAGCTGGGCGGTGAATGGGTTTAGTTTGAAACCGAACCACTCCCCGGTTGACCGAAATCGACGGGTTCGCTTACAAAAACTTGTAAAAACTTATAACCTGCCATGCCATGCATCCATACCAGCCAATAGAAGCTAGAAAACGCAAATACAATGCCCATAAATGATTAAAAACATAAATTATCACATTTTTAGGAAAAAATTAAAAATGGACATTAACTAGGCCAAACGGCCGTGGATGGGCGTGCATGTGGTATGGAAACGATCCTATCACGGAGGTGGTTCCATCCCCCTACCTCATTCATCCCAAAACTGGCGTTTCGGTAGCATGCGGGCGAGGTGGAAATCGCGCCCCACTCGTCCCATCTCGCTCAACCATCCCTCGAACCGTGCTTTGGAGGGCGTCAACACGTTTCTCTCGTCACACTGGTTCCAATAGTACCTACTGCGTCTCAGTCCAGCCCTGAAATCATCAAAACCAAGAAGGAGAGAGAAAGAAGAGAAACGTTGGAGAGAGAGAGAGTGAGTGAGTGAGAGAAATCAGGAGAGAGAGAGAGGGTTAACGTGAGAGAGAGAGAAAAGGGCAACCTACTACTTGTCAAAGCTACTCAACCCCTGTGAGCAGAAGTACTCAGCCATGGAGAAGACCAACTTCAAAAAAAAATAAAAATGGGGAGGCTAAACTAAGGGGGGTGTCTGGCTAAAGGACGTACGCATAGACTCTTGGCAACAAACTAAGTGTAGTTGTCAATGATGAAGGTAGGGATGTGGACTTTGTTTCTGAGGAGGGTAAATCTAGTTTGGCACAAGTACGGCCCAAAATGATGCCGCACTCCACAACACGCCAAAGACGCGCCCGGTACATACGGCCCACTAAGGTTCGGCCCAACTAATTTAGCATCGGATTCTACGGTGCGTAAACGCTATGGCCCAAGCGCATTGATCGTCGGAAGAGTTTCCGACGACCGACCGTTGCCCCCTATGATGTCGGCCTCGACCCAATAACGGGCGAGCACGCCCCATGAGCGCCGTAAGACTCGCCCCGAGACCAATCGACGCCGGGGTAACTACCCTCCAATGGAAAACTCCCGCGGCTATAGCGGGAAGGAGTTGCTCCACTACCTATGCCTTCCCTATCAAGGGATAAGACTCCTCCCTCCGGGACAACCCCCTATAAAAGACAGATCGACAGAGAAGAGACAGACGGTGGATTATTCTGCTAAACCACTACGCAAGAGAATAGAGCCAAAGGGAAGTGACGACAGTCTACACTCGAAGGAAGGTCTCCTTCGGTGACCTTATCACCCAGCAAGCACTCACCGAGTGTGCACTGGGAGCGGCGAGCACTCGTCTGGAGGATCTACATGACTTCTCGGCCTCCTACTACGACCTTTCTCTCTCACACTTGCTCTTCTCTACTCTTCGTTAATCTATTGATGACTTAAGCATCGGAGGGTTGTCCCCTGGGATAACACCCGGACTCCTTCTGACGCCCCTTTCTTTTTGGTGCTTGCAGGCCTCCACGGTTGTGAGACGACTTCCCCAACAAATAAATAGAGAAGGTGGTACGCGACGTAGAAACTATTTTCATGTCTCTACCGTTTCTGTTAACATTTGTTAATGATAGAATATTGGACATAATATAGTAAAGAGAATGGAAGGAGGGAGGGTATTGGGATGGCCACGTGTAGAAAAGTAACAAATGCTAGCTAGCTACTTGTGTTACCTTCTCCATCGATTATCTTACTTTATAGGATGCTAATCTTTTTCATCTCTCTCTCTCTCTCTCTCTCTCTCTCTCTCTCTCTCTCTCTCTCTCTACCCGCAAGGAGGGGATCTCCAGCTCGATGGGGACTATTGCTTCCGAACCGTACACCAGGGAGAAAGGTGAACAGCCTATTGGGGTCTTGTATACTATTCGGTACGCCCATAGCGCCTCGTACATCTTCTCTTCCCAATCTTTCTTGTTAGAGCAAACAATTTTAGCCAAGAGAGTGCAAAGAGTTTTGTTGAAAACTTCAGCCAGACCATTGGCCTGTGGATTGTAGGGAGTTGACATCCTCCAGTCAATCTTGTATTTTTCTACCAGCCAGTAGACCTTCTGGTTGCGGAAGTGGCTGCCGTTGTCTGAGATAATTCAGTCGGGGGTGCCGAACCGAAATATAATATTACGGTGGACAAATCTGGTGACGATCTCCCTGGTGACCTCCCTCAGAGCAACAGCTTCGGCCCAGTGGGAGAAATAATCAGTCACTGCTAAGATGTACTTGTAGCCTGTGGACGAGGTGGGCAATGGGCCCACGGCGTCCGTTCCCCATTGGGCGAAAGGCCAGCTGGGCACCGTAGGATGCAGCGGCATGGGTAGCCTCCTAAGTATCGTGGCATGCTCCTGGCACCTCTAACATGACTTAGCGTACTTGCAGTAGTCGTCAAACATCGTCGGCCAACAATAGCCAAGCTTTTTTATTTCAATTTTCATTTTCAGCCCCGCCTGGTGTGCATCGACTGCTCCAGCGTGAACCACCTTCATAACTCTCCAAGCCTCTTCAATGGATAGGCATCGGAGGAGTAGCTTTTGCTTGGCATCCGCCACAATTCGAAATAGTATTCCATTTCGAAGCTCATAAGAGTCCTTTATTCTGATCAGTCTAATCTTCCCTTCCCTCTGCTTGGACAGTTGTCGGTATTTGAACCATTGCATAAGAGAGTCTCTCCAGTCAGGCAGACTGACAGCTTTTGCTGTGGCGACCTCCCATTCTTCCTTTTCCAGTCCTTCTTCTATCATGCTAGGCACCTGTCGCTGGTTGATCACTCGAATGTCGAGTGACCCATCAGGCAGGACTGCTAGCGAGCTTACCAACTTTGCCAGGGCGTCGACTTGAGCATTCTCTCCTCTGGCGACATGGCCTATCTCAAGGAGGTAGAACCGCTCCATGAGCCCCTTCGCCTTAGTGTGGTAAGGGAGTAGCTCCGGCTTCCGGACATCGAACTAGTTGCTGTGATGGTTGTGCGTGTGGATCAGCTGCGCAGCGGAAGCATGGTGGGCCTATAACCCACAGGTCCAAGATCATAGCGTTGGCTACTACGAGTTGATTTTTGAGATGGAGAAGAGCATTGGAGGATTGGTTCCTCGGTAAGCGTTGTCTCCGGTCGTGTGAGGCGTGTTACTGACGTCCTGTTGCTTTAGGCATTATGGTTCATGGCACTAGCAGGGTGGAGAGTCGGAGAAATATGTTGGCAAGCGTGCCGCATGAGTATCCTGTTTCTATATAGGAGGTTGTGTTTTCGGATGAGGCAGGTGATTTTTTGGAGAAGTGTTCTCTGGCAAGATTATGGGTCCCAGCTGGTTGCTGTGAGCAGCTAGTGGGTTGGCCGAGTGATCAACCATGGTGAGATGTGTGATTGTCTGGGGGCCCGTATGCACTGGCCGTGGCGTGGTCGACTAGGTTGTCGTGGGTTTGGATGGCACTTTCCTCCCCTGGAGATGTGTGCCGTGAGTTGTAAGAGGCTCCGTGTCCCGTGGCTCTGTGGTTAGAGCGGAAGTCAGGATTGGCAGGCATCCTCTTGGATTATTTGAGACGAGGGTCTCGATGAGATAGGACGAAGGATGATGCCTATGTGTGGAGGTCTTTGATGAGACATTTGACATTAGAATGGTGATCCTTGGTCTGAGACCAGCATGGGATGGCTCCCCTGGAAGTCTTAGTCGAGTGAGGTAAAGAACAAAGGCACCAGGGTCCTGTCATGTGGTTTCTTCATACTCTCCTGAGAGGGTGGAGTTGGCGTGAGATTCGAGATCAGATGCAGTGTCTGAGTGAGAGTTAGCTCGAGATGCGGTGTTGGTCTGTAGAGAGTCAGCGGATGACCTATCATGATTTGGATCATGCCTACTGGGCCGGCAAAGGTTTTCCGTTGATGAGTGCCTGGCGACCAGTGGGTGGTCTTTCATAGATAGAGGATGTTGCTGGTGTTTGTGGTTCGAGAATGGCGAGAGCCGTGTATCGGTGATGCCTTGGTAGTCATCTCTGTAATGTACCTCCCAGATGAGATCTGGAATTTGTCAATGTTTATCTTCTGGCAGAGTTGGCATAGTGATATGTCACGCCCCGAGCGTGGAAGGAACCCGGAGTGCGTGACGAGTTTATATCGATCATGTCAATCAGTGCCGTGGAAGCTACGACTAGTGGACGTGTCACTGGAGGAATAGACCCTCAAGTCAGCGGGAAAACAACGCCTGAACCTGACAAGTACGAGGACCACTTCCTCGTGCCGACACCGACTCACGGTGACACAAGTCGAGAACACAACCTCTCGGGACCCCACGGCACCTTAACACATGGCCCCCACATGATGCCCAGCATCAGTCAGATCACGGGTCAGCACGTGGATCGAGGTCCGCTCACTCGAGACTCAAATCAGCAGGGAAGGATCAACCGGTCAGACCACACATAGTAAACGGTCCTCCCTGGGCCGTGTAGCTTATATACGGTCCATCCATGGGCCGCTCTAGAGAGTGAACGGCCTCCCAGGGACCGTTCAGGTTCTGGGCAGAACGAGAAACCACACGGTCTATCCAGACTGTTCAGGACCTACACGGTCCAACGATAGGCCGCTCGAGAGCTGAGCGGTCTTCCAGGGGCCGCTTATGCTACCCAACGGCACGAAACATAAACGAACCTCCTCAGGCTGTTCAAAGGCACACGGTCTAACTCTAGGCCGTGTGAGTATATGAACGGTCCCATTTGGGCCATTCAGTCACCCATCGACACAGAGTCACACGGCCAGCCCGTGACCGTCGGAAACATACATGGTCCTACTCAGGACCGTGCAAGGGAGTACACGGCCATCCTATGACCGTGTAGATCCAAAACTGTGCAACAGTCAAAAAGCAACGGTCCGAAATGTCTCGGGAGTCACGCTGGCTTCACGAGGCACACGGTTGACGTCTGAGCCGTCCAGGGGCGACACGGTCGAATGATGGACCGTGTACCCTACCGACACTCTTGAGTCGGTAGGCGGTCCATCGCTAGGCCGCACAAGGTTGTAAACGGTCTCTGTTAGGACTGTTTACATCCCGTCGACCCGAGAATGGCGAACCTCGCCAGAAAATGCCATTTCGTGCCCCGAACAACCCTGGTTGAGGGGGAAACGAAGGGGGAACCTCCCCCCAACCCTCCTAGGATGCATCTATGACACCGAATGGGTCAAAAACCTCGAGAATCGGCGGATCTGGCGCTCAAACCCCAAACATGGAAATTTCCCTCCCGGCTCGAAAACACCCCTCTCGGCCTCTCCTCGGCCTGTAAATCGCGGGAAGGGAAGGGATGAGCATGGAAGACCGAGGTATGTTGTAGAGGAGTCTCCATCATGGCATCTGCCTGAGGAGGACTCAGGGCTGAATATTGGTGGGGCCCGGAACGAGTCCGTCTCTGTTTTCGCCTATCTATGCAAGAGGCGATGAGGACTGGATGCCGTTAGATGACGCGGCTGTAGGTTCAATTGCACCTTGCTTGGTGCAGTGCCTTAATGCCCAAAAGGGATTACTGAGGCACGCCTCCCAGACAGCTTGAGCTTCCCCTGGGGTAACCCAGATCCTTCTCAAGTCAAATTGCTGGTCTCCCTCATCCTTACTCCTTCGATGGGACTTGGGAGCCTAGATGCCAAATCGACGCTGGTGCTTTTGGGCCGTTGCCAAAGCGTTCGCCCGCTTAAGTTCTGCCTTGTCTTCCCATGTCTGACGCAGGAGGCTAAAGCAGTTGGTGGTAGGGATCGTCAGGACGATCTGTTCTAGGGATATAATGGGTTCGCACCCATCCAGGCGAATCCATAAGTCCCCAACAAGAATGGTCTTGCTAGAGTTGCTGGTGATGGGTCGCTTGCCTTTATGGCTATGATGATGCTTCTTCTGGGGAGCCGAAGACGATTCCACTCCAAGGTGGTAGGCCGAGAAAACCCAGCGTGCGGGTGCTGGCAGCACAAGGCCATTCATCGAGAATACCGGAATGGGCCCCCATGACGCGAGGTCCGTAGTGAAGGCTGGCAACCGGGAGGCTCGAGTGTAGGCCTTTGCCCGAGCCGACAGTAGCATTGCGGATGCTCGCAGTGATGTGCTTGCACCCGACGTTGTCACTGCAGGGGGTACCGGGATGCCGGTGACCCGAGACCTAGAGTCGGAATAGGAACCTGGTAGGACCTACTGGTGCGACAGAGGGCGCTCAGTCCATACCAAGGTCGCCACGTCCCCCAAAGGTAGACCCGCACTGGGGATCGGTGTTGTCAGGTTGTAGGAGGGATGCTCCCAAGTAGAGCCGAGGGATCTTGGGCCTGACATGGACCACTCATACCAGACGTCATCTGTGGGGAATCCTAGGGCTGTACGTCCGGTCTAGAAGCTAGGACGCCTCGTACCAGGGATTGGGGGCCCGGGCGAGGCGATCGCTCTTTTGGGGTTCAAGTCGGAAGGCTCGAATGGGGTGCTGGGGAGCCCTGCCCCCGGGCTAGGAGAGAGGTCTAAACCCACTAGGATTGAGTTGAGATAATCTTAAAAGGGGTTTGGATAGGATTTGGGTCGAGTTGAGGTAGAACACCTCAGATTGGGACTCTCCAAAAGAGTCCCGATCGGGTTTACTGCGTGATGAGTTGGGTGATCTAACGATAGACCGCCCTTCCTGTTGAACGGCTCTCTGTTGGCCGTACATCATTGCGTCCTGCGGCCGATTACGGACTGCCCAACTGATGCATACGGCCTACTGCTAGCCGCACGAACCTTGTGCGGCCTAAAAGCAGCCGCCCATCCCTTGCTGTTTTGCTTGAAGATCATCCTCATTCCTCGGAACAAACGTGTCTCTCCTCCCACGTCGTCGCTCTCGTAGAGTCGATGTGTCTCTCTCCTCCCACGTCAGAGTTGGCGTGTCTCTCTCCTCCCGTGTCGTCTCTCTCGTAGGGTCGGCGTGCCTCCCTCCTCTCGCGTCGTCTCTCTAGTAGAGTCAGCGTGTCTCTCCTCTCGTGACGTCTCTCTCATAAAGTTGACGTGTCTCTCTCCTCTCGCATCGTCTCTCTCGTAGGGTCGGCGTGTCTCTCCTCTCGTGTCGTCTCTCCCACAAAGTCGGCGTACCTCACTCCTCTCACGTCGTCGCTCTCGTAAAGTCGGCATGCCTCGCCCCTCCCGTGTGTCTCACCCGTAAGTCATCCACGGTCCAAATTTACATCTTTTCATACATACATGCATCACATAAGGAAATCAACAAAAAAGAAAAAAAAAGATAAGCTAGGTCACTATCATATCGCATCATGTACAGGTGTCAGAGTACAAAGCAAAATCAGGCAGCTCCCTCTGGCCTGTCACTATCACCTCCTCCCTCTTGCCTCTTCGATGGCGGGCCCATCGTAGAGATCGCACCCTCCTCCCTCTCTCACCGCCGGTGCCGATCCTCCTCCTCATTCCTCTGCCACTGAGAGGAAGTCGCGAGGAAGCACCGGACGGAGCCATGAGTAGCCTGACTCCCGCTCGGGGCCGCACGGCTACCACTCATCCCACTACGGGAGCGGCTCATCTCTCTATAGGCCCGCACCTCGCCGCGTAGCTCGAACACCTCCTGCCGGTAACGCTCTAGCTCCGAGGTCATGGTCCGGAGTCGCTCCACCTCTGCCCGGAGGACCGCCGTCTCCACCGAGTCTGACAGTCTGGCCTGTGCTAACCGCTCCCGGATGCGGGCTACCTCCTCTTGCGCCCAGCCTGCCCTCACTCTGCCAACTCCCACAAGTGGACGCTCTGCCCCAGCTCCCCACGCAGGCAGGTCACCTCCTCTCTCAGAGTGTAACTCTGCGCTAGCTCCTCACGCAGACAGGCGGCCTCGTCTTGCACCAGTATGAGCTCCTCTCGCAACTGGTCACCCTCACCTATGGCAGCGGTCAGCTCCATCACCTGCACACATGCATTCACCATTAATCAACTGCATTTTAATATAAAAACATAATTCACAAAGGGAAGTGTAGGACGTACCCACTCGGCGAGCGCTGCCTCGGCCACTTTGGCCCGATCAACCATCCGTCAGAACTCTGCCTCCCGCTCTGCGTGGTGGGCAGGAGTCTGCATTGTAGAAGTAGACGGAGCGTCGGCCCCCTGTCTCTTGGCCTCCTCCCCCCGCTGAAATCAAAACTCCAGGTCAGTCGTGTCTCAGTATAATAGTAATACATCAGTTGAGAAAAACTCACCAAAAGGGCTAAGGCCTGTCGGGCCTCGTCTCGCTCCCAGATCGTCGTGGCAAGGAGCCCTGTCAGCTCTGCAAGGCGTCCCTCAGGATCGGTCTGCATTTAGAAGTCTAAGTGTTAACACATCATTGAGAAGAAATCATAGTCATAATTGAAAAGGGTCCAAGGTTAAGAAGTCGTACCGGTCGGTGGGCACCCCGGAACACCTGGTCCCGATAGTGTAACGCATACGCGGTGTAGTACGCCGTGTCACTCTCAGCCCAGGCAGTCACCACATGCCCAAGGGCTATCTAGTCAGTGACCTGCGTGGCGTTCCTCGAAGTCCAATCGAATGCCGTGGCCAGGCCTCTCACTAACCTCGAAACCCGCTCCCCCACCTTCTCTAGCGCTGGGAACTCCACCGCGGGCTGGTGAACCCCGATGGACCTCATCACCAATCTGAAATGCAGTGGCTCCACCACATTCATGCAATGGAGCCCCACATCTCGCCCTGCGAAGGCGAGGGCCACGACCACCCACGGCTGGTCCGCCTGGTCCTCCTCTCTGTAAGGCGTCCACCACACCTGCAAAAATGAGAAAACTGCATCAACATCATAATCGTATAGGAATGCATTTAATCAGAGTGTCTAAGTTTAGAATCACATCGAGGCGTACAGCAGAGCGTCTATATAATCCTGCAACTCCCTGACCTGTCACCTCAGGGAGTCGGTCTCTCGAGGTGCTACCCACCTCCGTGCTATCGGGAGAAGCCTAGGGTGGGCCTCCTCCCCTCTGCCTAGTGCCCATAGGTACATATAGGCCCAAACCTACATCACAGTAGCGCATCAGCATTTATAAAGCTTATAGAAGTTATGTGGTCAAAGCTAGGGTAAGGATCAAACCTGGAGTAAGGGGGAGAAGCCCCCGAGCATGGTCCGACGGGCCGTCGAACTCAGTGTGTCGAACAGGAAGGCAAGGACTGTCGCTCCCCAGGCGTAGTCGCCCATGTGGTCGAGCTCCTCGAGGAACGGGAGGAAGCGACAGCTCATCGCATCTGCCCGTGTGGAGAAAAGGAGCCGTCTAGACATCAACATCGGAAAGCGTCGCAGCACTCGATCGGCCTCTGCTCCCGGCTGCACGGCTACCCTCGATCTGGCCAGGTCGACCAGGCACTGCAAGTGCTACTCTGGCTGCTCACCAACTGCTATCCCCACACATCTCAGCCCTAGGCTATCCTGTAGACTCACCCGTGGGAGGAGGGTCGACTGCCTTTCGGGGCACTGTAGCTCTAGGCCCAGCAGCTCCCGAGCCATCTCCTGGTAGTCGGGAAAGGTAGTCCCACTAACCAGTAGCCCATGCACTCGAAGGCCAGTGATCCTGGCCACATCCTCCAGCGTGGGGACCATATGTCCCCACGGGAAGAGGAAGGTCTGACTCCCTGGATCCCAGCGGTCGTGCAGGGCATAGAGTAGAGGTGTGTCAAATCGACACACCTTGATACTCAGGAACAGGGCGAACCCCATGGCGGTCAGCCGCTCCCGCTGAAAGTTTGGCAGTACCAAGTACACTGCAAGGACCTGCAGCCATGAGATGCAGCTCCTGCACTTTCCCTGCATTATGCACCCATTTAATAAATTAATTCAAGCATTAAAGAAAGAAAGAAAAAAGAAAAAAAATGAAAAAAAAAGAAGAGCAAAAGAAAAGAAGGAGAACGGTGAGATCCAGTGGTTGACAAGTAACCTTGTGTGTCTCTCGACTATTCTGAATAGCTCGAGACAGTGGCTCTGGATGCCTCGAGGTACTATTTTACCTAGGTTTGTGTGTCTAGGGGCGTTGAGGGTCTTGGTGTTCCCTCAGGTCTCTGTGTGTCGTTTTATGTGATTGTGTCATTTCCTCTAGCTTAGGATTAGACTGATTGGCAGTGTGTCTCCGCTGTTGTATGACGATCTTGACTTCGTGTCGTGAGACTCAAGGATCGTTGTGTCAGTAGGTCTAGTTGTTTTATCCTGAGTCTGTTGGCAGTCTGGTGTGCTACCTTTATGCTTCGTAGTACGTGCGATGGAACTTACTTGGCTTGTCTGTACTTCAGCACTCGTGTTTCAGAGTCTCTGTGTCTAGTGAGCCTCCACTAGTCGTAGCCTGGAGACCCGCTCTTGTGGTCAACCCACCTAGGAGTGGTGGCGTGGCAGTTCCCGAGACATGATTTTTAGTCTAGTATCCGTGGGTCCCTGCTTTACGGTAGTGTCCTGCAGGGGGGGAAAACTAGCTAGAGGCCTGGCTCTAGGCATGAGCTGGTGTGTGCACACATGGTCAAGGGTGTTTGGACGAATGCCGACGGACGTGAACCTGACTAGTCACTCGTGACTGTAGTTCCTGTTCTGGTTCAGAGCGTACCTCAGTCTCCGCCATTCCCGACGTCCGTAGGGATGTACTTGAGGCACAGTGTAAGACGTCAGTGGACGCAGCTGGCTGTTCTTTTAGTGAGGAGGTGCTTCCGTCACGTGACACGTGACTCTCATGTTTCTCGAGCATCGTGACCTTCCCAGGTTAGTCCTTTCTTGGCCATACCCGAGGTCAGTGTTGGGTTATGTGCATGACGTTCTAGTAGTATGTGTGGTCATGTCTCGAAGAGCGTGCATGGTAATCGAGTCGTGTATGCTTTAGGGTCTGTCTCGTCTATCTAGGTCTTTTCTAAGTTTCTTGCCTGTCTTTGTAGGCCTTGGCTTTTGGGCCTTGTGCTGTGTTGATAGATCGGCAACTCCTGACTTTGTCAGATCAAGGTTCACCTTCCTGTTAGTGTTTGGAGTGGCTTAGGGAATCGAGGTTAGTTCAGTAGTCGTGTTTATTCGGTACGACTTCTTTTCCCTTTTCTTCTAGCTGTTCAGAAGGGCAGCGATTGATCTTGTTGATGGTGAGACGGGCCAAACGGGTAGCGACCGATCTGGTCGATGGTGACAAGGGCCGAAAGGGTGGCCGGTCTTGCCGATGATGACAAGGGCCGAAAGGGTAGCGACTGCTCTTACCGATGGTGACAAGGGTCGAAAGGGTAGCAACCGATCTTACCGATGGTGACAAGGGTCGAAAGGGTAGCGATCGATCTTGTCGATAGTGACAAGGGTCGAAAGGGTAGCGACTGATCTTGTCGATGGTGACAAAGGTCGAAAGGGTAGTAGCGATCGATCTTGCCGATGGTGACAAGGGTCGAAAGGGTAGTGACCGATCTTACCGATGGTGACAAGGGTCGAAAGGGTAGTAGCGACCAATCTTGTCGATGGTGACAAGGGTCGAAAGGATAGCAGGTCTTGCCGATGATGACAAGGGCCAAAAGGGTAGCGACCGATCTTACCGATGGTGACAAGGGTCGAAAGAAGGGCAGCAACCGATCTTGTCGATGGTGACAAGGGCCGAAAGGGTAGTGACCGATCTTGCCGATGGTGATAAGGGTCGAAAGGGTGGCCGGTCTTGTCGATGGTGACAAGGGCTGAAAGGGTAGCGACCGATCTTGCCGATGGTGACAAGGGTCAAAAGGATGGCCGATCTTGCCGATGATGACAAGGGTCAAAAGAAGGGTAGCGACCAATGTTGCCGATGGGGACAAGGGCCGAAAGGGTGGCCGGTCTTGCTGATGATGACAAGGGCCAAAAGGGGTAGCGACCGATCTTGCCGATGGTGACAAGGGTCGAAAGGGTGGCCGGTCTTGCCGATGGTGACAAAGGCCGAAGGGGTAGCGACCGATCTTGTTGATGGTGACAAGGGTCGAAAGAAGGGTAGCAACCGATCTTGCCGATGGTGACAAGGGCCGAAAGAAGGGTAGCGATCGATCTTACCGATGGTGACAAGGGTCGAAAGGGTAGCGACCGATCTTACCGATGGTGACAAGAGTCGAAAGGGTGGCCGGTCTTGCCGATGATGATAAGGGCCGAAAGGGTAGCGACCGCTCTTGCCGATGGTGACAAGGGTCGAAAGGGTAGTGACCAATCTTGCCGATGGTGACAAGGGTCGAAAGGGTAGCGACCGATCTTGCCGATGGTGACAAGGGTCGAAAGGGTAGCGAGCCCAAATAGTCCAACAAGCCTTTCTCCATCACTGCGCCAACCAAGGAGAATTGCAAATACTGTGACAAGCCAGACCATAAGTGATGCGTGACGCTATGCGAACTAAGACTCTATGTAATGACGGGCCTAGATGACAACTACAACCAGCAATGACAATAGTGCGAATGGCATCAACTCAACACCTAAGATTCCCAAGAGGGGGATCACGCGCAAAACAAGTAACTCAAGCTCGCAATCATCCCCAAGAGAGGGAAGCGTGTCGATCCGCACAGTTGAGGAACCGACAGAGTCTAGGGTAGGCAATTCACACACTCATGCTCGGGTCGAGCATGGGACAGTCACACTCTCTCACTATGGCAGTGACATATCAAATATACGAGCTAGGCACCTATGATCTCACAAGGAGCGGCGTCAAGGAACTATACTAAATAAGCAAGTAATGCAAAGGAGGAGCAGACGCATACCTCCACGCTCGGGCGTGGGGAAGAAGCCCAGCCAAGTCACACGATCCTTGGTACAAAGGCTAAAGAATGTACAACCCAAACAATGCCCACTCCTCACAGGGAGGCAAAAGGCTACACAGTGAAATTCGAGGGTCGTGCGAAGTGGGGTGACGGGTACCGGGTCAGTGAAGCTCGACGTCCACGTACGACTATGAACTGGCATGCGCAGGACAATCACCTCGACCGGTCAGCAACCAGCAGGAGGACGGTGCGACCCGGATGCCGTGGATGAGGCCATGGTCCAACATGACGGGCTGATGTGGATGGCGACTACTCAAGAGGAAGGTGGCAGCCAGGGAAGCCGGCTAATTGCCTAGTCAGAGTCACCAAAATATGGGTAGACTGCTGGCCAATCTGCACTGGCTCAGGTGAATAGTAGGAAGACGAGCCTAGAACGTGATCTTCGGCATGTCTACTGGTCACGAAACTTGGCATGGATGCTACAGGGGATGTCCCAGGGACGCCGGTCGAGTGGCGACTGGAATGGAGCACCGTGGAAGGCAGGGGTGAATTTTGAAGTAGACCCTATGCAATCTAGACTGTGTGCTGGCAGCGGGATAGTGGACCAAAGATGGGGCTGGAACCAGGGCTTTCGGGAGTCAAATAGGGCAGGGTTTTCTCTGGTGGATAGGTAGGGGTTGTGGGATGATTGGGTAGCAGTGGAGCGCTCTCTTTAGCATTTGCTTTACTCGTATATTTTCTATATGCCACTGCATGTGATAGGATAATAGCTCATTTTACATTTAATCACCGCTGCGAAGAGAGAGAGAGAGAGAGAGACCCGTCCCGTGACTCAATCTGAGTATAA
Organism: Amorphophallus titanum; assembly: GCA_024336825.1. Classification (NCBI taxonomy): domain Eukaryota; kingdom Viridiplantae; phylum Streptophyta; class Magnoliopsida; order Alismatales; family Araceae; genus Amorphophallus; species Amorphophallus titanum. The sequence continues at coordinate 8,654,208 of JANBPO010006859.1, read as the reverse complement.
GCACAGAAGAGCCGACTATCCGACTCATTGTCGGTTCCTCAACCGCGCACGGTCCCACACATCCCTCGCTAGGGACGCCTACGAGCTAGAGTCTCAGGTCGCATGTCCGTCCCGCATCAGTTGGACTCAGTGCGAACTTGAGATTGGGCCCTCCCCTCTCTCTCCAGCCGTGCTAAAAAATTTGTTATCTTAGCCCTTAGTTGAGCCATGAACAAACCTCCCTCCATTACACTTTCTAGAAGCATGGGGGGAGAAACTCCAGAATTCCTCCCAAATAGACGGAGGTGCCAGAGCTCGACACCAATTGTACAGGGAGGCCTGGATGACGAACCTCCCCTGCTACTGGAGAGGAGCCCTCTCTGGAGGAGTCGGTGCTGGGGCATCTTCCCCAGACATCCCCAAGCTCGGGACGGTGACACTCGGCTTAGCCTGGATCCAGGCCTCGACATCCTCCTCCCCACCGGGCACCCTGGCAGCCTTGACTAGGATTTCAGAGCCAGCCTCCTCCCCTTGCTCTCCTGCAAGCTCAGCAGAGATCCTCTAAACCCTTGTGGGAACCTCTGGCTTAGTCGTTGGGAGGCTCGGGTGACAAACATCCTCAGCTAGGAGCTCCTTGGTCGGGCAAGTGGTCATCACCTTCTTCAGCTGCCTCTTCTCGATGGACAGAGCCTTCATGGAGGATAGCATCAGCGGCTCTTCGAGGCTCTTATGCTTAGACCCCATTCGCTCTAGGTCGCCTTCCCGAGCAATCCGCTTGCCCTTGTCTTTGGTAGAGGAAGGACTCTCGGTAACTCGAGGCGCGCTCAGAGCAATCGCCCCCCCTTGTTCGACGACCTCCTACTTTGATGGTCTCTCCTCATCCTCACCATGCCTTGTCTCTTCCCATTAGAAGACAAGCTGTAATGTCCCAGAGCTCAGGGTACCGATAACCCGATACAAGTATCGAATTACCACCACCAAGAACTGGGGGCGTCACCCAAGAGGCTGATGAGGCCCCTGAAGGGTTAGTGAGGGTTGTTGAGGGAGCGTACAGAAAAAAAACATATTCTCAAAGGTTTACCCGGACCAAGTCCAACCCTTAACTTGGTCTAGCTAAACCCCTTCCATGACCCTTCAACTTCTCCTATAAAAGTCCCTTAGAAGCTCAAGGGGTGGAGCAAGCAACAGACGAACACAAGGCAAGCAAGCAAGCAACACAATCAGCTACAGACGCAGCAAGCAAGGACATTTGTGTGTGCGGTTAGCTTGTGAATCGGTTTACACACACAAAGGGTATGTCACTTGTACTCCCCTCATATGGCATTTAGCCATGTCACACAAGTCCATTCCTGCTACACATAAGGCGCTATGACGACGGCAAATACACCCTCACCATTGGGATTGCCTGCGTGTGTCGATCTATGATGATCACACATATGCCATGGCGTTATACCTCCCGCTGCCATGAGGCCGTGCCCGTCCACTCAACCCGAGTCGTGCCCGACCCTCGCCCAGTCACCGGCCAGTATCTCCTCTGGTCACCCAGTTTAGTCCTCCCTCTGCACATCGGGCCTGGTCCCTGGCCTCGAGGAGAGCCTCTGTAAAACAAGAGGATGTCCACCTTATCACACATTGACCAGGGGACCAACCTCTTTGTCAGAACTATCTCGCGGCTTGCGCCAGTTGTACCTCAGCCGCTATGGCCCGCTTGTAAAATCCATGTCACTATCTTAAATTCTATTACCACCTGAATAACTATCTCCGCACCCATGTTCGGATCCTAGTTTCCCTCGCACCATCCTGTGTGTATGTAGCACCTCCAACCCCAGTAAATGCCTCCCAGTCATAAGCCCATAGCTGCGGAATGCTCTCAGCCCTCCACCCATGGCTTTAGATACATACGGACTTCTCTTCAGCATAGAATGAAGGTGTTCGGATTCAATCTGATGTAAATAAACACTGACTGCTTATGGTCAGTGGGGAAAGACGTCTAGTACACGACTCCCCACAATCGTCTGCACACTCGCACCCATGGAACCCCTCTTCTCTCCACATGTCACCCATCTCTCGAGTCCACGTGCCGCGCCCCGGTGGCACTTCCCAGTCAATCCTTGGTTCCATGGGTGATTGTCGAGAAATCAACTAGCACGCCCACACCCCAGCCATGTTTCCCCAGAACTAGGAAACCTCTCGTGCCACTCGAACCTCCCTCGGCTTTCCATTGACTCAGAAGCTACCAGAACTAGAAGACAGCATCCCTGATCACGACTCTGCCCCGACCTTTGCTGTCAACCAGAAATTCCCCAAAATTTTGGACGCCCTCCTGGGCCAACCCAGGAGGTTTTGCCACTGGTTTCATTGCCAACGGAGTTCAGGGGAGTCCATAGTGGGATCAACACCGACTGTCTGTCCACTATTCCAGAGAGTGGACAGAACCGACGGTCTCCTAGCAATTAGTTTCTAGTTTAGTTTTTCCCTCCTTGCCTGGCCAGCTTACAGCCCCTCCCTGTGGGAGGTAGTGTTTGGATGCAAGTTTAGCTTCCCCTCCCCTTGTTCAACCCCCTTTCATGGGGAGTAGTGGTGTAATCCTTAAACAGGTTGAAGCTTCACCCGCGCAGCGTATGGGGAACCCATGCTTCCCCGCTTGCCCATACCTCCGAACAGAACCAGTTCTTCAAACCGGTCAAGTAAGTGCTCTACTCCCGGCCCTCATTTAGTGCTTGTTTGTTCAATATTCATCTATAGTTCTACTGGGAGGAGAGTGAGCGCTTGGTCCCATGAGCACCTTCACTTTTGAGTGACCACCGTGGGGTGAGAGTGTAACCCGTGCCCTCGGCACCAGATCGGCCCCTTTCAATTGGGCCTCCCTACCCTTGGGAAGAATCTTGGCCTTGTTGGCCCTCCACCAGCAAGGGTCCAGCCCTCATAACCTTGCCTCGGCATCACCGAGTTACCCCTAGTTTGGGTGCGTGTTAGGTGAGTGACCGCCGATATCGGTCTGTTCCTCTTGCTATGTGTGCTGGCTTGCTAGGTCAAAGGTGCATCGGTATCGTGGCTATCACCCCAAGGTGGTGTCACATCACTACGTTACAATGGTTTATCGTAGCCGATACAACGAGAGCATCCTCGTGTGGGGTAGTTAACCCCTCCAGGTCTTGGTCAGAAAACACCAGGGCCTGTTGATCGCTCGCTTGCTGGGTTTTGGGGGGCTTAGAGACCTAGCTTGCCCGCTCGGTGTGACACTTCCTTCCTCGACTGCTGTATCCGCTTGAATGCCATGCCGCCAGCAATGACGTTAATGTGGACTCCGTGGGGGAGATTGTCAATTTCCTCAGGAGCAGTGGTGTCCTTCTTTTGCTCGGACACGTACCGAGATAAGTGCCCCTGACGAATGTAGGGGTGTTAGGGTAAACAGGCCTAAAGTTACAACTCGAACCATGTAACGCACCAAGACAGGCACAATACACCACCTAACACACTAAGACAGGGGCGTCAGGGCCAACGGGCCTAAAAGCCTAACATGAACCATGTAACGCACCAGACCAGGGGCGTTACACAACGTGATGCACAAGGGGAGGTCTGTCAGGGCTAACCGATTGACCTGATCTTTGAGGCAGACACGATCTTTGGGGAACTGACAGCCACAGTCCTCGAAAACCACTAGAACGTAACGCACCACTATAGGCGCGTTACAGCCATGTGATGGTCCTATGCTGGTCCATCACACCCAGAACGTAACGCACCAAGCCAGGCGCATTATAGCCATGTGATGGTCCTATGCTAGTTCGTCATACCAACCCAGCCTCGAAGAATGTGAAATGACGAGAAGACGTAACGGTCTATCGCAGGACTGTTACACGTGTGACGGCCACTGGAATGACCGTTACACAAAATCGGTGAGAAAAATAGGGGAACGGCCGAATCGGCCCGTTCCACGCCCCATTTACGTCGAAGAGCAGGGGAACAAAGCCACACAATGATACAACACACCTGGGGTCAAAAAATGGCGCATGCACGCATTAAAACGCGAGATCAGGGCGATTTCGACGAATCGACCCTAAATGAGTCACTGGGGTTCCCAGACTCCTACCGGCCCCGAATGACAACCGATCGACACAAAACTAGCGGGAATGGGATCCTGACATCCTAGTGATCATTTTGACACTAATTAGGCTAAGAATGGTCACCGTTTTCTGGCAAACCCTACAAACCCCAAAAACTCTGATTTTCACTAAACCGGACCGATCTCCCCTGATCGAGCACCAAACCGCACACAGGAGTAGGGAAAACGTGCAGAACGAAGTAGCGATCTGTCTCCCTACCTCCATCGAAGAAACCGAGAGTCGAGGCGACTAAATCACGTCAAAAACCACCACCCGAATTGAACCGCCGGCTTTGAATCCACCGTTCGAGATCGCGCCAAAATCGCACCGATTCTCGCTCCACCACGCGTCTCAGCAGCTTCCTAGCGTCATCACCTCGCCCATGGTGGCCTCCGTCTGCAATCGGAGCTGAGAGGGTGAGAGAACGAGAGAGAATGGGAGAGAGAGAGTGAGAGCACGAGCAACCCCCTCCGATCCCCCTCCTCTCTCTCCCTCCGGTCCACCATCTCCTCTCCCCCTCCACCTCCGACCCCCCTTGCCACCTATGTGAAGGAGAGAAAGAGTGAAGGGTGTGTGGAACTAGTGTGTGTGTTGTATGGAGAGTGTGAGAGGGAGAAGCCGCGTCGGTGGGCAGAAGAGGGGGACCCGGAGGGGAGAGCAGTGCTTGTAGAAGGGAGAGAGGGGGAGTGAGAGATGGAGAGGGAGAGATAGGTGCGGGGTCGACGTGGTGTAGAGGAGAGGTACGCGATGGAGGATGGCAGTGGGGTGACTGTAGTCTGACAGTGTGTGTGCAGAGAATAGAAAGGGGGAGAAGAAGAGAGTTGTAGAGAGGGAGGGTGAGAGTGAGGGCTGGAGAGAGGAAGAGGCACAAGGAGAAGTGAGGTCTGATGAGAGGGGGAGTGAGGAAGCGAGAAGGGGACTACCGGTGTGTGTGAAAGTGTGTGTGTGGCCGGAGGTGCAGAAGAGCAAGAAAAAGAAAGGGGAGAGGGAGCGGGCTGAGAAGAGAGAGAACGAGAGGGAGAGGAGAGTGAGGAGTGAAGAAAGAATGGGAGAGGAGGGCGCTGTTTGATGCCCTTGTTCTGAATAGGGGCACCGCGGTAGTTAGATGAGAGGTGGAAAGAGGGGGGAAAAGGAAGAGAAAGGTGAGAAGGAGAAAAGAAGAGGAAGGAGACGGAGAAGAGGAGAAGAGGGAGGAGGGGATTGTCGGCGAGGAGGGTGGTTCTGCTGGGTTTATAGAGGGCCAAAGTGCCCTCCCTGCCGTGCCCATACACTGCCATCGCTCCTGCAAGCCGTTCGCCTGCTCACTTCCTCACTCCCCCTCTTTGCAACTCTCTTCTTCTCCCCCTTTCTATTCTCTGCACATACAGTGCCGGAATGCCCTCACCCCACCGCCGGCCTCCGTTGCATACCTCTCCTCCACACTGCGTCGACCCCGCACCTATCTCTCCCTCTCCATCTCTCACTTCCCCTCTCTCCCTTCTACTGGCACTGCTCTCCCCTCCAATCGCCCGCTACCTCCGGCGGTCTCCCCCTCCTTCTCGTGTCCCCCACCCCCCCCCCCCCGCCCCCCCCCAACCCCCCAAGCCAGGGTGCCCCCCCCACCCACCAAGACCCGGGGGCGGGGGGAAGAGAAGGCCTCCCAAGAGCTGTAAGGCTCCGAAGGGATAAAACGATGTGTATGAGTACATTGAACTTCCAGATAAAGTAGTAAATAAATATATAATTATGATCAAGATTGCTAAATTAGTAGAAATAAAATTACATTTTCAATTAAACAAATTAAACTACCAAGCTACAATAGCTAACAGAGTCCATACTAACCAAAGTACAGTACAACAGAAAGAGAAATGTACTCTAAAGTCGGGGAAAGCTCGACACTAGCAAAGTTGGCACTAAGAATCACGTACTGCATCTTGAACCATGAGAAAGAAGAGCCGCAACACCTGAAAAGTCAGGGGTGAGCCTCGTCTCACTGGCTCAGTAGGGGTCCTGCAAATGCCTACCATGAAACAAAAGCAGTAACGAAAGAACAACAGCAAAGGCAGGAGTGACAACAACAACAAGATTAATAGTCATAACGACAGAAACTACGGCTTAGCTACAAGCTACTCCTATCAGTCAGAAACACATGTTCCCGTATACACAGTCGGGAATCACTGAACCGACATAAAGAAACTCTGGCTACATTGCTAGAACACATCACAACATCTCAGTTGTGCAGGCTTGTCCTCAAAGACAATGCCCATCTTAAGACCACACATGATCTATGAGCACCAACATATACATGACCTTGGCGTCGTGTACTCTACATGAGCTACAGGTTAAGCGAAACATGAACTCCCCGAAGTACCACGTGAAGAAGCTCACGCTGCACGAGAAATCACACGAGTCACAAGAATTTTGTGTCATGTGACAGAAGTACCTCCTCACTAGAAGAAAAGCCAAATGCATCCACTGACGTGTTACACTGTGCCTCAGGTATCTCCCACTCACCTCGAATGTGGTAACTGAGATACTGTACAAGAACCAAGTACCAAGTAACAAGTGACTAGTCAGGGTTATGCCAGTCGGCGCTAGTTCAACGCCCCTGACCACGTGTGTAGACACAAGCTCAATGTCTTGAGCCAGGCCTCTAGCTGGTTTTCCTCTTCTGTCAGACTCCAACAGAAAGACAAAGGGGCCTATGGTAACCAGCCTACAAACTGTCTCTACCGGGAACTACTCCACTACCACTCCTAGGTGGGCCGACACGAAGTGTCGTCAGGCTATGACTAGTGGAGGCTCACTAGGCATAGAGACTCAAGAAGAAGCAAGGAAGAACAAACCCAGAACGCTGGCAATGATCATCAAACTCTGGCCAACACCAACACTCAGAACTTAACAATACAAATATCGAAAAACACCATTCAGAGGGACACTGCCAGACCACAATCACAAGCACACACTCTGGATCTCAAGGTAAATCGATCCACAGAAGGAGCATGGCACACAAGTGAACACAAGTCTGACACCTCTGAAACAAGGCAACGTCATTTATGTCTCACAGGAAAGGAGACACGACCCATGCCATGAAAATAATTATCGATAAAACAAACAGCAGACACACAAGCATCAGCTTAAACAAGGAAGCATAGTCCTCTCAGCTGACAGCTCCACATCATCGGCTTCAGTGCCATAAACAACAACGAAACCTGACACACAGGATGCCGATGACAACACTGGACCACAACCACAATCACGTCAGTCCTCACTCAAACATTACATCTGATTCGAGTTACATGCCAACTCTACCATGATAGAAGAGTACAGAAAAACTAACCGACATGACCTCGGTCCACTCAGTGCCAAGTCAGACTCATAGGGAATTCCTCCCAAGCTAAACATAACCGCTAACAGACAACAACAACAACAACACTTGCAGAATCCCAGCTCCGTAGTCAACATAGAACCACAGAACACAACTGCAAGCTGGGTCACATCACAGTACAATAATAGCTGAACACACAACTACAATATATTAGCCATGCATCGAGCAGCTTACCATTAAGGACCCACAACAACAAGAACATTCTTGGAGAATGCATCTCAAGGGCCACGATTACGTCCCGAGAACACAACACCCAAGAAAAAGATTACAGAGGAGCGAAGAGTACTCAACCAGCATATATGCTGACATATTCCCTAACTCTCAGAAATGCCAGTGCCAACACCATAATGCCTTTAACAATGGCACACCAATAAACAACATCAAGGCACACGCAGCCAAGATGAAGTTACATCGAGAAAAATAATTCTCTCGATCGACTAGAATCTTCCAACCAACGTTCCTCGACCCATGGGTTACCAGCCCACACGCTTTCGCTACGCACTCATACGATGCACATAGGCATCAGCAATACCTCGGTATTCGCATCTCAACACACACTCAGCGCCATCACAATTCACAAAATTGTAATATAACTCACCTCGAGTATCAGGACTTATGGATAAAGTCCCTTTGTCAGGAATCAAAATACAGAAGTCCTCATGCAAGGTATCTTTGGTGACTCATGTCAAAGGACCAATTGTGCAACTGTGACTGAAGAATCTCTTGGTTGACAGTTAGATATAATAACCATCCAGAGATTCTTGATCGGATCAGTTTAGTGAACCCTATTCCGGTAATGAGCACCTACACATATATCTTAGTGTCTCCACACCAGTGACCGTGAGATCAGTTACCCTCATCATATGAGAGGATATCATGTACACTGGTCTATCTGGATTCTTTGATGTCTTATCTCAAAGATCCTATGACCATGAACATTTAGAACAGATGCATCTAGAAGGTTGATCTTACTATCATAATCTCATCATGATTCAACCTTCATAGCCTGCGTTCAAGGACTTCATCACGTCTAGCGGTAATATGTATAGATAAATAAGACAATGAAGAAATTGCCATAAATATGAATGAGAATATATAAGAAATGACGCTATCACTTCATAAGTGATTGGCTTGCAGGACATACACTTCTTTCATTCTCCCACTTGCACCAAAGATAATCACCTCCTGCTTGATCTCCATCAGCCTTAGGTGATACTCAACTACACTTTGAGTCAACAACTTGGTTAGTGGATTTGTAATATAATTAGTGGAAGAAACTCATTCTAGGTGACATCTCCCTTTTATTTATAATATGTCTAATCAGGTGGAACCATTGTAGAAAGTAGAACGACTTCTGATGAGACCACAGTTCCTAAGTAAGAGATATAACCCTCTCGATATCTGATAATAAGGGTACCTAATCAATGACACTAGGGATAACTCCCTATATGATGATTAACTATTTCATCTACATAATGTCAAATCGTTATTTGTTGTCTATTTGGAACTATTCCAACTAACCGTCAAATCACCTTCTCTAGTCACCAGGAACATATCCTTAACTCTTCTCAAGAATATAAGAATACATTTCACAGTACTCCAATGCTGCTTACCTGGATCTGTCCGATATATGCTCATAGCACTTAGAGCATTCGATATATCAGACCTGGTACATAGTATATTACACATGATAAACCTTTATGCCTAAAGCATAATGAATATTACTCACATGTTACCTCTACACAGAAGAGTTAGAAAATATCTTCTTAGAGAAGTAAAATTCATGTCTCATCAGCATGAGACTTATCTAATATTGTTCTTTGTCAAACTCTTTGACAATACCATCTATGTATGATAATAGAGTTAAGTTAAGCATCCTTCCTTGATCTATCTACATAGAGCCAAGTTACCAGTGTAAAGGATGCTTATCCCAAGTATTTCATGGAGAAGTACTTAGACAACATAACTTTACTTAAGATAACTTAACTACATCATTCCTAATGAGTAGTTTGTTATCTACACATAGAATCAAAATTGTGACTATACTCCCACTTATCCTCTTGTACACACAAGACTCTCCTTCATTCCTAATGAAGCCATAAGATTTGATCACCTTATCAAACCTTATGTTTTAGTTGTGGGAAGCTTTTCTTTAGTCCATAGATAGACCTTTGAACCTAGCATACCATATTTGGGTATTCAATGGAGGTGAAATCTCTCTGGCTGTAACATATACACTTCCTCATTGAGATCACTTATGAGGAACACCATTTCACATCCATCTATCAAATCTTAAAACTATAGTATGCATCAATGGCAAGTAAAATCTCGATGGATTTAAACATGGCAATGGATGGGAATATTTCATCATAGTCAACATATTGGCTTTGACGATACTTCTTTCACCACCAAGCATACCATGTAGGTATCAACCTATCCATCTTCTCCAATTTTCTTATTGAAATTTCGCTTGCATCCGATGGGTACAATACTTTCGGGTGGATTTACCAAGGCCATAACTTGGCTGGAGTACATGGAATCCATATTCGATTTTATGACCTCTTGCCATTTTCCCAGAGTCAATAACACTTATTGTCTTCTCATAGGTCAGGGGATCACTATCCTCATTGTGTAGTACCTTATTATTCAAACCAGAGATATGTCCAACATATCTTCATAGTTCTATAGGTACTCAGCCAGACCTATGAACAGCTTGTGTGTCAACCTGAACAGGTTCCTTAGTTGACTTTATGCTTTGTAGTTTTAGAAGTCCTTCTAGATCTACCTTGCTCCCACTGTTCCCACCAACTCTTGATACTTGTAACGTTTGCAATATCCAAACCAATTTATCTCCTAAATCACCACGACCTTGTGACAGCACAACAAATCAAAGTGACTTAGTCAAGTTGGTTTATTAATACACCGAAAGCATAGATTAGTGTCATAGCCCTTGTGGTAGCACAATAGTGCTATAACATTTATGTACGTCTCTTAAAGGTATCATTATGCCATAGACTCAGATTAACCCTCAAGTCAAATGGGTCTTGTGGTAGCACAACAAACCCGTTTGAAGTGAGGATCAGCCTTAGGTCTATAATTATGCTGGTGGGCTACATGGTGTATTCTTAATAGCATACATTTAGTGGGACAGCCCAAAACCTTAACACGCTTAAGGTCAATCATTCTCCCTTTTCATATCTCATATGGTATGGAATATATTGATTTAAATGGAATCTTATTCAACATATAAACAGTGGCCTTTAGGGGATGACTCCCCAGAGAGACAAGGGTAATCCGACAAAGCTTATTATGGACCGTACCATATCCTACAAGGTACGATTCTTCCTTTCTTCTACACCCCCACAATTGAGATGAGAGGAAGGAAGTGTCCACCAAGATAATACACCATTATCTCTAAGGTATTGTGTGATCCATGTACTTGAGTATTTTGCTTCTTGATCTGATCGAAGAGTTTTAATATCCTTTCTAATTTATTTATCTACTTCACTCTTAAACTCTTAAATTTCTCAAAAGCTTAATATTTTCACTTCATCAAGTACTCATATCCAAGCATTGAGAAATCGTTAGTGAAAGTAATGAAGTAAGAAAATCCCCCTCTGGCCTGGGTGAAAAGAAATTCACATTCATCAGAATGAATGAGTTCAAATAACTCCACAGCTCTTTCTCCATTTCTCCTAAATGGAGAATTAGTCATCTTACCCATGAGATATAATTCACATATTATAAATGATTTATAATCAAATGGATTAAAACATCTATTTTATACAACATGTGAATCTTTCTTCATTAAGATGACCAAACCCATAATGCCAGAGATAGGCTTAATTTATGTCAATCCTCTTTCTATCAGGAAGCATAACCACACAAAACCCAGAAGCACCAATGTTTAGAATGAATAGATCATTACATAAACTCCCACTGGCAAACTCTTTACCACTCAAGATCATCACACAACTATTGTTTCCAAAACTAACTTCAAAACCAATCGGCCGAAACGTATCGGTTTCAGCCGATACTGACATCCATGAGTTGAGTGGATTTACAGAACACGAGCTCCGCCCATTCCCTCACTCTATCACAAATAAAAGAAACAAAAGACTCTCCCGCTCTAGCTTCCCTTCTAAAAATACTCTTATTCCTTTCACCCCACAAGAACCAGAGGGTGGCATGCAACACCAGCCACCACATAATCGCATCTCGTTTAAGGGGCCAAGACCTGCCCCACGAGCCGATGAAGGGTAGCACCTTCTACTGCCGAGAAAAGAAACAGTCGGACCTCAAAGCCAACATATTCCACATCTTTCTCAAATATGAGCAGCTGACGAATAGGTGGTCCCCACTCTCATCATGATGTCCACACAGACAACAGGTCAACTGGGTGCTGAAGATGAAGTGAGCCAGCTGATCTCGGGTTGGAAGCCTCCCATGACATATCCTCCACGTGAGAACCTTCACCTTCAGCGGACTTCTGGGTTCCAAATTTATGGGGCAAGATTGTGGTGTACCCTTCTGTTAGAAATGAAGGTATAAGCAGACCGAACAGAGAACGTCCCGTCCGTACTCTTATCTCCAAGTCCACTCATCACCCTGATGGGGATTCGGAGCGAGACCTTGGAGGTGAAGAAGGAGGTCCTAGAGCTCCTCCGTCTCAGAAGGCCTGAGATCCCTCCTGAAGGTAGGAGACCAAGTGTCCTCTGGAAGGAGGTGGTCAAAAGCTCGATCCGCCGTCCCTAGCGGGTCAGTGGCAACAGCACAAAGGTTAGGGAAAGACAACTCTAGCGGGAGCTCACCACACCATCTATCCTTCCAGAACAGGCACATGTTGGCTATCCCTAGACGAACACGAACTCTGGCGGCAAGTATATCGCTGCAAGTCAAGATGCCACGTCAAATGGGAGAGATTTGGGACCTGGGAGGACCATCCAGATCCCAAACTCTCCTACTGTAGTCAGGTTTGCCCAAATCCCTACATCTCCTGACCCCAATCTCCATAGCCATTCACACAAAAGAGCCAAATTAAAGTCACCTACATTCTTGATCCCAAGTCCCCCTTGCTCCTTAGGGGCAGCTACCCTTCTCCACCTGATATCATGCCAACCCCTACATCTGTCCCCACTCTCATGCAAAAAAAAACTCCTATGGATAGATTCAATCCGTAACTCCGGCTCTCGGCGGATGAGTAGCGGCAGACGACTACTGAGAAGGTGTAGGAACTGGCGGTTGAAATGGTTGAGGTTGAGGTGACGGAGGAAGATGGAATTGCGACTACTGCGACTAAGAAGTCTACGAGAACTGCACCGTCTGCTGCCTCAACGGATAGTTACGGGAAACGTGCCCCGGCTGATCACAACGATAACAAACAACCAGCAAGGAGCATGGCACACCTGGATGACTGCCACCACGTCTAGAACATACTCTCGATTGAAAAGTAACGAAATCTTGACGCGGCCGAACAGAAGAACTGGACTGCTGACTCGGATCAGAAAATGATGATTGATCGAACCTCTTCCTCTTTTTCTTATGACGAAAACCTCTGCCCTGAGATTGCGGGAAGGAAGCACTATCGACAGGAAAGAAAGTGGGAGAAACTCCGAGAACAGATGACTGGTGGGGCGGCTGATGCTGCATGGCCGACGAAACCATCCCAGTCTGAAAAAGTCCTCGAGTCCTCGCCAACTCCAACTCCAGCGCGATGGTGGCTTGATATGCAGAATCCAACTCAGTTACACGTGTAGCGAACAACGGCAGGTTCAATTCTGCTTTCAGTCTGCGCAAAAACTGCTGAGTCCTCACAGTCTCATCGGCAAAGATGCAGGGTGCATACCGGCCCAACTCAATGAATTTATCGCGATATTGCAGCACTGACATCACGCCCTGTGTCAACTCCAAAAATTGATACATCTTGGCTAACTTCAGGCAGGCTGGAGTATAGACACGTTCGAATATAGCAACAAACTCAGCTCATGTGATCTGTCGAAGCGGACAGGAACGGAAGGTAACTTCCCACTCCGTGGTCCACCACGTGCGTGCAGTACCTTGAAGTTGATACGAAGCCAACATAACTCGTTCATCCTCGGCGCACTCCATGCATTGGAAGACACGCTCAGTAGCATCCAACCACTCCCTCGCTGCCTCGGGATCCGATTGACCCTCGAACGTCGGTGGATGGAACAACAGAAATTCTTTCAGTGCCCGTCCATGACCACCGGGTAACTCCGTAGGCGGAATAGGAACAGGTGCAGCCTGGGTAGGAACCGGTACAGCAGGAGCAGGTGAAACACTAGCCTCATTCCGAGGAACTGGGGCTCTTCGCCTTCGAGGCGGCATCCCTGCGCCTCTGTTGGGTTATTGGTGGTTGGAGGGTTGGTGGAGGATGATGGGATGTTAGGATTGACAAGCTGGACAGGAACAACCGATTGGGGAGCCTTGATGAGGGGCCTTTCCGGCTAAGGGTTGGTAGGAACTGGAATGGTCTGTGTAGTGGCAGGTGGGTGGCAGGAATTATGGTAAAAGGGACAGGTGAAGGATGGACAGAACAGTGCACTGAAGGTGCAAGGTTGGTGGTAGGAGGTGTGTAAGGACTTGGTGAAGGATGAAGCGGCAAAGGCCTAGGAGACGTAGCGTTTTGAGTGGATGGCAATGTTGGTGAAGGACAGAGAAGGAGTGGCCGGGATGGTAAAGGGGTGGTGGAGGTAGTCTGAGCCTATGGTGTGGGTAAGGAAGGGGAAGGGCGAATAAGAAAAGGCCTTTATGGCGAGGAGTTGGTGCTGGAGGGGGTTTGGTTAATGCTACATATAAGTGGTCGGTGTTGGCCCGGTTAGGAAAGTAATCGAGAGGGGGGTGAATTGATTGCGCCCTTTTTCACAAAATTAAATTAATTACAGAGATGGTAGATCAACACTGACACTCTCTCTCAATAAAATGCAGAGATAATGATATCAAATGATGAAGCTCACAGAACCAAGCTTAATTAGAATATTTAAACGACAAGCAACCAAGCACTCACACCTCCACAAGGCTAGATGATGATCACTCGGATGACAATAAAATGTCCAGACAATTAATTAGAATCTCAGCTAACCGAATCACACTCGTAATATAAACGGATAGAGTATAATAGCAAACACACAATGAAGCAATCCACAGCACCGCAGATTTTTAGGTGGTTCGGACACATCCAAGTGCCGTCCTACGTCCACCCCTCTCAAATCGAGAGGATTCCACTATAACCGCTGCACAATGGCAGCAATCACCACACACACGGGCACGACAGCCCACCATACGTGGGTTCTCGTATGACGACGAGAAACCCCACACACACGGAGCAAGCTCTGAACTCGTCTAAGAAGAAAATAGAATAGGAAATACAAGCTCCAGTTTAAGATAGACAAACTATGCTCCAAGGCAACTAAGAGAATGGATAGACAAGATCTTCCCCTTTAATATTCACGCAACTAGGAGATCAAATGGAAGGGTGCTATAGAATGGAAGAATAAGACCCCCAGACCAGATCCACAAATCACTCCTTGATTGCTGGCATTAGGCTTAAACAAATGGACAAGAGAATCTCTCCATGAGCTGGAAATGCAAAGTCAACAAAAGGGGCCTCGGTGCTGGCAGTCGACCACTTCTGGGCCGACGATCAACCAAACTCTGCAGACAGAGGGGGTTTTGCATTCTGGAAAGTTAGGTCGACCGATTTGGGTCGGGCGGTCGACCGAACTCTACAGACAGGCCTTCTTTTCAATTCTGTTATTTTAGGTCGACCGCCCATTGTGGAATGGTCGACCGAACTCCCCAGTCCTGCAAAACTTAAATGTTAACCCAAAGAAAACTAACCATAGGATCGATGCTTTGATTGAGCTTGTGTTGTGATTGATTTTAAGTCCGTTCAAGCTCTTTTTAACATATTAAGAGGATTATATTGATTTACATGAGTTAAGATGGACTTAGACCTTGATTGCCTAAAAACCCTCACTTTAATGCATGGCACATGAGATACATATGTCCTAGGGTTTTGTTATCATGAAAATCACTTGGATATACCCAACACAGAGGAGCAGAGTAGAGCTACAATTCCAGAGGGTGTAGCTGGAGGTGCGCGAGCTCTCAGGATGGATGATTTCTTCTGAGGCATGTTCGAGTATGTGCTTCAGCGGTAGCCGGGAGGCTAGTAGCAGGGAGGTGAAGCAGGCGAGGGTTCGTCGTCTCGAGGTGATTGTGGTGGCATGCTGAAGGAGTTCCTGCAGTTTTAGCCGCCTCCTTTTAGGGGGCAGCCAGATCCAGAGGCGGCCAGGGACTGGCTGGATGATTTACAGAGTATTTTCAGTGCGATAGAGTGTGCTGAGGAGGAGCAGGTGGTGTTGGCTATGCATCGACTTCAGGGAGCGGCCCAGACGTGGTGGACGTCAGAGTGGGGTGCAGCATTCCAGTCTCATCCTCATCGGCAGATCGCGTGGCAGGAGTTCGTCACGGCTTTCGAGCGTGCCTTCTGTCCGTCTTTCGTCAGGTCACAGAGATTGCGTGAGTTTCTGGAGCTGACCCAGTGTAACGACCCAAAGCTTAGGGTACCGATAACCCGATACAAGTATCGAATTACTGCTACCAAGAACTGGGGATGCCACCCAATAGGCGGATGAGGCCCCTGAAGGGTTAGTGGGGGTTGTTGCTATTACAATTACTACACTCCTCGTAGGGAGGGGGATCACGGGGATGGGGGCAATTCACTACATGCACTACCCTCGCGCAGGAGGGGGGGAACGAAGGGAGGGGAAACCAAACAATGACCATGCACCTCGCTCCGACGTCCACTCGAGGTGCTGTCAATGCCTAGACGAAGCTTGAGGAATGCCGAAGGATGCCTGCAAGTCCGACGTCGAGCCGATGTCGCTGGATGGAGGTGGTGGTCGCAGCTGGAGACCTGTGCAGTTCTGCCGCGCAGGATAGGATGGCGCAGTCGTGGTGCGGTGGCCGGTACACTCGTTGACAAACTAAAAATGTGGCTGGACCAAGTTGTGGACGTATTAGACAGGGAGCTCTGTGAACCCTCAAAAGATGGCGGCCATCAGATCTTCTCACAGGTCGCGGTCGCTCAGACAGTTGGCATCAGGTTTCTAAGTAAACAACAGGACAGGCCAACAACAGCCCTTGTGGAATTTTTGGTGCCGAGGTCAGAACGGGGCAAGACCACCAGGGATGGTTTCGTGTCACCGAGGGATGCAACTTTGTTGAAGACACCTCAGGCCGAAAACTAGCAAAGGGTGGCGTGCCGATGCTGTCGAGACTGCTGCAGGTTCTGGGTGGACTGGGTTGCACCAGTCAGGTGCAGTTGTGGGAGAATGGATGCCCCGGGCTGTGTTGATGACGAAAACTGGCGGGACCACCTCAGGGTCAAAGGTGACTTGTGGGGGAAGAACTCTCGTGAAGGGGGCTCTGGCCGAACCACACAGGAGAAGTAGGTGTTGGCGTTGCCAGGAGGCACTCAGGAACAGGTGCAGTCCAGGTGCAGTTGCACGGAAATGACTGTAGTGGTTGACGCCGTTGACGAAATGGGACGAGACTTCATCTGCTGTGAAGGAGACTCGGAGTAGAATGATCCCACATAAGGGGGCTTAGGCTGATTCATGCAGTAGGCAGAGATATGGATGCTGCAATCTCTGTTGATGGTTCTGCTACCAGTCTGGGTGCAGCAGAACAAGGAGAACTTCAACACCGACGCCGGGGGTGATACCGAGGGAGGCCGGGACCGCCGTGGACGTTCCTGGAATGGGATGGGGCACGGGTTGCAGAGAGGAGGGGCAGCTGGAGGTGACGGCTAGGTCTGGTGGGGTGGGGGGCACCTGGGATTCCCTCCCCTCCCATCACCAATAGCCACCTCCCCCTTTCCCCCACTTCAGTTTGGAAGGCTGCCCCTGCTGTCTAGTTCGCAGTCCAGAGAACCTGAAGATTACAGAGGGAGCTGCGACATCATCTGGGTGAATCAGGAGGTGCAAGAGGTACCGACGGAAGCGTCTCTAAGCTTCTTCGCATCGGCGGTTGTCTCATCCTCTTCTGAATTCGTGGCTATCCGGGGGAAGCGATCTACTCCGATTGCGCAGAAGAGGTCCGGCCAACAACCTGAGGCTGCTTGCAGAAGCTGCCACGACTAGTCACTTGAAGATCTGAAGACGGGGCTTGGCCGAGGCCTTCTACGACGAGTCTTCTTCCTTCTCCAAGAAGTGGGACTCCATTCGGCAACTGGAGCAACAACTTCCAAATTTTCTCCTCTCAGTGCGCTGCTCTATCCCCTCTGGGACTAAGCAGACACCCTATCACTCACCAGACTGCACCAGCCTACTCTAACATCGGCTGGCACCCTCGTTAGTCACACATCGAAGGCAGCTCGTCAATGGTTCTAACGCCACTGACCGGGCTCAATTCGGAGTTCGGGGCTGTTCGTGGTGGCTTCCTCTTCTAGACGCTACAGTGCTGAGATAGTCCGAGCCAGAGAACAGAGTCCCTTCTTCTAGCTCCACCACGACCAGCAACATCTTCCCCAGCTCCTACCAAAATTCCAGTACCCTCCTGGGCCAACACACGAAGTTTTGGCCCTGGTCCTGCTACCAAAGGAGTCCGGTAGCACCCACAAGAATTCCTGCATTGACAGTCTATCCTCTGTTCCTAAGAGGGGACAGAAACGACTCCGACGTTGTGTGAAGCTCTTATCTTCATCTTTCCCCTCCCCGCTTGGCCGGCTAAAGGCCCCTCCTTGTGCAGAGGTAGTTTTGGTTGTAATCAATTAACCTCCACCCCAAGATCCCCCTCCTGTGCGAGGCGTAGTGGTGTAATCACTTGAGCAGGTTGAAGCTTCCTCGCCGCGACGTGGGTAAGCCCCACGCTTCCCCGCGCGCCCACGTCTCCGATCGGGATCGATTTCTTCAAACCAGTCGAGTAAGCCCTCTCTCTCGGGCGCGATTTCGAGTAGTTGTCAGTCAATCTTAGCTCTTAGCTATGCGGGTCGGTGAGAACGAGGTGCATGTTTGGGTTTGTGCATCGCATGACTAGTCCGTGCATGTCTTAGCATACACTTAGAGTCAGTGCATATACTCAATGTAAGTCCGAGCATGTTGCACACTGTCTAGTCTAAGTCCGGGCATAGTTAGAGCACATCCTGTAGCAAGTTCTTGCATACACAGACTGAGGCTTAATCCAAGTCAGTGCATACACTGTAGCAGGTCCATGCATATAACATCTTAGGCTCAATCCAAGTCAGAGCATGTAATGTGGCAAGGTCAGAGCACATATACCTTAACTACATAGAGTCCGAGCTATACTTCAGCAAGTCCGTGCATGGTCTGTGCATTTGATGCATGACCCTCACTCCAAGTCCATGCACATTACATCTGTTAAGTTCGTGCATGTTCACTTATGTCCGTGCACATTTCTGTAAAGTCCGTGCACATGACCTTTTGAGGTTAAGTCTGAGCATCTCAATGTCTGTGCATGTTTTACTCTCCTACTTATATAAGTCCATGCGTGTTCCGGCCTTTGTCAAGAACACAAGTTCGTGCACGTTACTCTTGACAAGTCCGTGCACAATTATCCAAGTCCATGGAAGTGTTGAACAGGACCGTGCACGTCATTCGTCCAAGTCTGTGGATGCCTTAAGAAAGTCCGTGCACACCCTTGTTAAGTCTGTGCACGTTTTGACTCCACTTCACAAAGCCCATGCACACAGTGCATCTGTGCTTACATGAAGTCCGTGCATCCTTAGCCATCATGCATATTTGCTTTAAGCCTAAGCGATAGTCCATGTAATTTTTCGAGTCCATGTATGGTTCACCAAAGCATTCTGCGTCTATGCACATTTCACAATGTCTGTGCACACTCTAGTTCGTGCATGTTTCAACAAGTCCGTGCATTTCTTCATCAACGAAGTTCGTGCATATCTCATTGGAACTAAGTCCTTGCATCTTTTGTATCTGAAGTCTGTGCTTACTGTAGCAAGGTCTGAGCATATAGAAGTCTGTGCACATCTCATGTCCATGCACATTAAACCCCATGGACATAAAACCCCGTGCATACTTCTTACAGTTAACAAAGTCCTTGCACGTCTTTGCAAATCCTGTGGACATCAAACCCCGTGCAGGTTTCTCATTGAGACAAAGTCCTTGCACGGTCTCTTAAAGTCCTTGCACTCCTTTAAAAGTGCTGGGAGCATTGGTCAGCCCAAAAGGCATGACCAACCACTCATAAAGACCATCCTTGGTCTTAAAGGCCGTATTCGACTCATCACTTGGCCTGATCCTCACCTGGTGATAGTCACTCTTCAAATCAATCTTGGAAAATATAGTGGCTTCGACTATCATACCAAGCATGTCATCTAGGTAGGGAATGGGAAATCTATACTTCACCGTGATCTTATTGATTGCATGGCTATCCACACACATCCTCCAAGTGCCATACTTTTTAGGGGCAAGCAAAGCAGGGATGACACATGGACTCATGCTCTCACGAAGAGATCCCCTCGTCATCAACTCATCGACCTGACACTGTAGCTCAACGTGATCAGTGGGGCTCATCCTATAATGTGGAAGGTTAAGCAATGAGGACCCTGGAATCAGGTCGATAGCATGTTGAATGCCCCGCATGGGTGGGAGACCCTCGAGCAACTCATCAGGGAATACATCGACAAACTCTCGAAGGACATCAGCAACATCTGGGGAGGTGTCACTCTCTGTCTCTCTCCCCACCTCTCAGACTACGATGGCAAAAATAGGATCCCCTCTAACAAGGTCTAGCTCCAACTCCCGGGAGCTAACCAACATCAACCTCTGAGGCGAGGGAGAATCCGGAGTGGGGACATCTGAAGATACGGTCGTAGTTCGGGCAGGAGACAAGGTACTGGGCCCTGAAATAGAAGGACTCGATGTACTAGGCCCAGTGGGACCCTGGATGGATGGGCTCCTCGGCTGTGAGGGGTGAAGAGTAATCTGATGGCCATTATGGTCAAATGTGTAAGTGTTTGACTGGCCATGGAAGGTGGCATCCTGATCGAACAACCAAGGCCTCCTAAGGATAACACTGCCTACCTCCATAGGTAATACATCACACCAGATCTCATCCTGGTAGGCAGGAAACTACAATGGCACCAGACATCGTAGCCTGATCGGGATGGAAGTGGAGTCCACCCAAGACACTCGATAAGGGGAGGGATGGTCCACGGGGGTCAACCCAAGGCATGTCACAGTATGATGGGAATCGACGCCGAGCATGTATAGTTTATTTTACATTTAAGTCCTTTTAGTTTGTGTTTATATCCTTGGGAAAGTATGTACGCAATTGTAAGGCTTTATAAGCCATCGAGTCATTCCTCCTTTGGACAGGCTTTGTTGAGGTCCCGGAAGTCGACGCAGATGCGGACTTGACCATTTTTCTTTTTGACTGGGACGATGTTAGCCAGCCAGACCAGATAGATGCACAGCTCGATGAAGTCGACCTCTGTCGATTTATGGTCTTCGGTCTCCACCTAGAGCTCCAACTAGTGGTGCATGCATCGATGGGGTTGTTTAACTGGCGTAGCTAAGGGAGATATAGCCAGATCATGCTCCGCTACGGAGGGATCTAACCTTGGCATCTCCTGGTATGTCTAGGCGAAGCAGTCTTTTTATTCAAGTAGGAATTACTTGTAGTCCTGTCTCTCTTCTTCAGTGAGGAGAGCACTGAGGAATGTAGGCTGAGGGGCCTCATCATTTCCCAGATTGATCTCGATGAGCTCGTCGATAGTTGCCTAGCCACCATCCTCCAGCTCGGGAGGTGCAGGCTGGAAGTCGATGAAGTCTTCATTGTTAGTGGCGACTTCATACACCCGTGGGTCCTCGGAGCCGGTGGTTGAAGCTACTGGGACTGGAAGGTCGTCGCTATCAATCCCAGCCTGAGGTTGCCCCCTACCATCCTTGTCAGACTAATAGTCGTCAGTTGGCCTCCCAGAGGCTTGGCTAGGGTTGTTTGCCAACACCGGTGACACCTCACGCTCTTGGTCCTGGGGACCCTCCTCTTAGGGGAAATGCGGTAAGCTAGGTTCCTCAATTGGCTGGGAGGCCGCGGGAGCCTCCTCCACCTTGACATCCTCATGGACGGATGAGGACATCTCGTCAGGTGCTGGAACTAGAGTACTAGCCCTGGCTGCGAGTGGGATTAGAATCTCCTCTCCCTCATCTCCCGAGCTATCGAACTTGGCGTTGGTGACAATCTGGTCAGTGGCTGGCTGCATCGGTCCTATGGTATAGACCGCGTGATAGACACAGAAGTCCGAGTCTTGCTCATAGCCGAGACCTCTAGTGTCTTTTTGGAGAACGGGGGTTTCCCCTGGACTTGTGAGGGTGTCCAGAGATTCTAGAAAGACCTCTGCTCTGCGGAGCTCTGCCACTGGGGAATGTGTTGCTTGAGGCACATCTCTTCGATACGAGGCGAGAGGTCGCCCAGAATTTGGACGGCTTCAGGGGTATTGTCAGATCGCCTGGACCAGCCAAAATCATCTTCCTGGCAAGGCTGATGTTCGTCTAAAATAAAAAATCAAAAAATAACATTTTTTAACCCACACCTTTCCCTTCTCTCTCCTCACTCTCGACATCTCTCTCTCTTCCTCTCTCTCTCCTTCAAACTCTCTCTCTCTCCTCCTCTCCCAATCTCTCTCGATTTCGGTCACAACGACGTTAGATCGGGTCGTGGGAGGCGTCGTTGGAACGGGCTCGATGCGTAGGTCGAGGTGGTACCCTCTATTCCGCGGTTCGGGGAGCGTGGAGATGAGACGGGTCGAGAAGAGCCGCGATGTCCCGTCATCCGATCTGCACTATTTTGCGGGCTTTGCCGTGATCGAGATAGGGGAATGAGTTTCTCATATTGCTAGGAGCGTTTTGACGCCTCATGCGTCGCCGATGACAGACGTTTTCATCGCTTCTCGTGTAAAACTCTTTTAGGAGAATTTTAGGCCTAATTTTGGGGTTTTTCTTCTCCTCGCTCGATTTTGATCGAAACAGCCGGTGATCGAGGCACAGGAGGCGCCGTTGGAAAGGTCATGTCGCAAGGATCACGTGGACGTCCTTCTTCCCTCGATCCGTGAAGCGTGGAGGCGCGTGAAGTCTGGAGGTTGTTGTGGCCCTCGTCGTTCGTTTAGCATCGAATCGGCTTCCTCGTCGTGTCAGAGGTAGGCGGATGGACTCTCTTCCTCGCTAGGAACCCACCGGTACCACATGCGCCGTGGTCCGATGCTACTTGCATCATTTTTTGCGCGTTCTTCCATGATAGCATAATTTTAACCTAAAATTATGAAATTATTTTTATAGCCATTGTATTGTGATTTTAATGGCATGTTTAGCTGTAGAATGGATGGTTGGTTGCGTGGTTTGGCAGGTTAGCTTGTTTTCCCGCGTCCCCTGTCGATTTCAGTCGACCGGGAGGGAGTTCGGTATCGAACTCGTCCAACCCATAGCCTAGTCGACATAACGCACCAGGATCGGTGCGTTATAGTCTTTTAACATGCCTAAAGCGGTGCGTTATGTGCCCTTTGTGATGCGGGACGGACCCGCGAGACTCGAGACCGACTGGGGCTCTAAGCAAGCTCGGGTACGTCCCACGCAAGGGAAGCGATCGGACGTGCGCGGTTGAGAAACCGGCGATGAGTCGTGGGTGGTCGGCTCACTCTCGTGCTCGGAATATACCTGATGTACCCTAAAGGACTATCGAATACACCTGATACCACTTGGAACCCGCGAGGCCTCCCAAGACCGGTAAAGCTCCTGAAGGGATAAAAGGATTGTCGTGTAGTACATTGAAGCCATAGAGATATAATAGTATGCAATTAAATTTCATTAGATCAATTTGCTAAAGTAGCTAAAATAAAATTACTTTTTAATTAACAGTTTCAATTAACAATTATATACCAGAGTCCAGTCCAATGGAAAGACTATAAGTCTAACAGTACAGTCGACAGAACAGAAAAGATGTACCAGAAAGTCGGGGGAAGCCCGACGAAGGAACCAGCTAGCCACTACGAACTTGCACACCAGGAACCGTAGAAGCAGGACGAACGACGACACACCTGAAAAGCAGGGGTGAGCCTCGTGTCACTGTCTTAGGAGGGGTCACGTGGATCCCCACTGAAAAACACACAGTAACATGCTAAAATAGCAAGTAAACAACAGGTAAGCAACAGGTAACAATAGTAGTAAAGCAGGAAAATGAAACTATAATGCTGTAAAGGAAAGGGAAGTAGGAGTAGGGAGCAAGCTAAGAGCTGGGGGAGCTAAAAGGGAAGGGAAAGGGCCGTACCGAATAGGCGAGACTGCCGAACTAACCTCGGCTCCCAAACTACTCCAAGCAGTGACAGAAGGGTAGACTCTGATCTGACGAAGCCAGGAGTTATCGATCCGCCGACAAGACGTCAGGCCTACAGCGAAGACCTGTAAGAACCACAAGAAAACCAAGGAAAACCTAGATAGACGATAGACAACACGACTAGCACATCGTGCACACTGCCCTACACATGACCAGAACGTCATGCTGGGAACAGACACTGACCTCGGGAAAAGCCAAGAGAAGGCCAGCCCAGAAAGGTCAAGACACACAAGAAAAACCAAGAGTCACATGCCACGTGACTGAAGTGCCTTCTCACTAGAAGAACAGCCAGTTGCGTCCATTGACGTCTTATGTTGTGCCTACTAGCGTCATGTCCACTTACCTTACCGCAAGGACTAGGCCAAGACCAAGACACTGTCGAAACCAGAACCAAAGTACCGTCACGAGTGACTAGTTAGGGTCACGCCTGTCGACGGGAGTCCAAAGCCCCTAACCACATGTGCACACACTAGCCCACTACCTAAGCTAGGCCTGTAGCTAGTATTCCCCCTCCGAATGATGCTACAGTTGGACCAGGGGCCCACGGAACTAGCTTAAGAACCGTAAACCGGGAAAGTGCCACGCTACAGGAGCCATCACGCCAAAGCGTCTCATAAGGCTATGACTAGTGGAGGCTCACAAGACACGGAGACTCAAAACACAGGTGCGAAAGTACAGACATGCAAGAGAGCACTATCGCACGTACTTTGAAGCACCTATGGTAGCACAGCCACTGCTAACAACTCAGGACAAGGCAGCTAGACCTACTCACGTAACGATCCTTGAGTCAGATGACTCAGAGGCAAGATCGTCACAGACAGCTGAACAAGTCGCTAAATGGTCTATTCCTAAGCCAGAGGAAACGATGCTGTCGGAGGAAACGACACGCAAAGACCTGAGGGGACACCGAGAACCCTCAACACATCTGGATACACAAACTGAGGTAGAATGATACCTCGAGGCATCCAGAAACACGATCTCGAATTGGACAAAGTCATCGAGACACACACAAGGTCACATGTCAACCCC
The DNA here is from genome assembly GCA_024336825.1 of Amorphophallus titanum. Taxonomy (NCBI): domain Eukaryota; kingdom Viridiplantae; phylum Streptophyta; class Magnoliopsida; order Alismatales; family Araceae; genus Amorphophallus; species Amorphophallus titanum. The sequence goes on along the minus strand of JANBPO010006859.1, from coordinate 8,629,335 downwards.
TGGTCTCACCGGGTTGACCGAAACCCGACACGACACATATACACAGACACACACACAGACACACACACTGCAAGCACAAACACTCTTGGCTGTCCCATCATGGTCACTGCCCTCATAGGATGTGAATAGACACCCACAGGTGATGGGCAAACCATGAGATGAAGCCAAGACAAGCAGAAACCAGAGTGATAGGCAACGACTACACTCTTGGTAGAGTGAACTATCACTCAACCGCTAGGCGAACTCGACAGTCAAGGAAAACCACTGCAAGACCAGAGACAAAGACACTAGCAGTTCTAGATTGAGTCGTTAGGGAACTATCACAATCAAGGAAAAGACCACACCCAGTCACTTGAACCGACCAATCAGGAAATCACCGACACACAGACACCGCCCTAGAACATAAACCTCAGACAGACCAACTCACGAACAGACACAAAACAAAACAACGGCCATCACGGCCAACAACAAGAGTGTAACGCACCTCTATAGGTGGGTTACCGGCTCTGACGCACCAGGGTAGGGGCGTCAGGGCAGCCAGACCACAACTCAGATGAAAGGGCATGTAACGGATCTATATAGGTGCGTTACACCAGCCTAATGCACCAGGACAGGTGCGCTAGGGCCAATAGACCCAAAACCACTAACACGGACCATGTAACACACCAGGCTAGGGGCATTACACAACGTGACGCACAAGGGGAGGTCCATCAGGGCTAATCGATAGACCCGATCTTTGAGGCAGACACGGTTGTCGAGGAACTGACAGCCACGATCCTCGAAAACATCAGCATGTAATGCACCAAGCCAGGCGCATTACAGTAATGTGACGGTCCTATGCTGGTCTATCACACCCAGAACGTAACGCACCACCATTAGCGCGTTACAGCCATGTGACGGCCCTATGTTGGTTCGTCACACCAACCCAGTCTCGAAGAACGTGAAATGACCAATAGTTGTGGCAGTCTATCGTGGGACTGTTACACGGGTGATGGTCACTGGAATGACCGTTACAGAAATCCGGCGAGCAAAACAGGGGAACAGCGGAATTGGCCCGTTCCACGCCCCATTCATGCCGAAGCGCAGGGGAAATAAAGCCACACGATGATACAACATTCCTGGGGTCGAAAAATGATGCATGCACGCATTAAAACGTGAGATTAGGGCGATTCTGACGAATCAACCCTAAATGAGTCACCGGGGTTCCCGGACTACTACCGGCCCCAAATGACAACTGATCGACACGAAACTTACGGGAATGGGATCCTGACATCCCAGCAGTTGTTTTGACAGTAATTAGGCTAAGAATGGTTGCCATTTTTCGGCGAACCCTATAAACCCCAAAAATTATGGTTTTCACTAAACCGGCCCGATCTCCCCCGATCGAGCACCAAACCACGCACAGGAGTAGGGGAAACGTGCAAAACGAAGTGGCGATCCGTCTCCCTACCTCCACCGAAGAAACCGATGTCAAGGCTACTAAACCACACCGAAAATCACCACGCGAACCGAACTGCTGACTTTGAATCCACCGTTTGGGATGGCACTAAAATCGCACCGATCCTCACCCCACCACGCGTCTCAGTAGCTTCCCGGTGTCGTCACCTCGCCCACGGTCACCTCCGTCTACAGCCGGAGCCGAGAGAATGAGAGATCGAGAGAGAACGGGAGAGAGAGAGTGAGAGCGTGCAGAGATCACTTCTCCAAAAATGCGATCTCACCCAAGGACACAGCTTCCAACACAAAAATTGGGTACTCATGCGACAACTTTGCCAGCATGTTTTCCCAGCTCTCAATCCAGCCAGTGCCACAAACCACAATGACTCAAGTAACGGGATGGCAACAATACGTCTCACGCAACTGAGACAATCTCACATCGAGGAACCAATCCTCTAACACTCTACACATCCTCTGAAATCTGCCCGTAGCATCCAACGCTACGACCCTCCATTGTGCACTCAGATCCACGTGCACAGGCATCACAACGACAACTCGGGATCCTCCATCCCAACAATCCTCTACAACTCCGCAGGCTCCAATCCTCAACACATCAAAAATCACAACACCAGCTTCAAATTCTCACAAACACCACCCAACTAGCACTCATCCTTCGAGAGCAGCGCCAACACCCTTACACATTAGAGAATGGGCAACGCTTCTCACTGGCAACCACCTTGCCAACACAGGATTCGTCTCACATGGACTTCATGGCACACAAAGGCTAACCAATCTGGACACATGATGCAAGACGACGAACCTTAACCCAATGTGATCTCCTCCCACCAGGGGAAAACTCAATACTCCTCGGACCAATGGAAGGTCCCCGTGCTCGACCTGACCTCGAACCTTACACACACTGGGAATAGTACCTTCCAGCATTGAAAAAACCATTACCTCCATCAGGTCGGCACCTCTGACACACTCACCAAGTGTCTTGTCGGACCACGATCACAACACCTCTCGATGCACCATATCACTGCGACTCCTCGAACCGCAACACACCATGCCTCGAGCCGCAATACGAGCCATAACCGGTGCCTGCCAATGCTCATCCGGGCACATCTCAACCAGAGCGCCCACTCTGCCACCTCGAACCATGATCTCAATGCCTCAGGGACTGGATAAATCCTCAGCTGGAGTAGCCAACACCAATAATAGCTCCCTCAAAGCACACTCATGGCCACTTAACCGCGGACAACCCTCGCCAGCCACCTGACCTTGCTGCAGATCCGTCAAACACAGCACCGCAGCGGCACACCTGCCAGCAACCTCTGCCTAACGCAGCACAACTGGGGCCACCATCGATGAGGGAGAAGCTCTCGACCTCGATCTTTCAGCCCCACGTCGGCACTCCAATGATCGGGTTTCTTCTTCTTCCTGGAAGGCAGAGGCCACTGCCCCCAGCAATCTCTGGCGACCCAAGGGAGTGCTGCCTGGACCCCGGAGGTAATTTCTCATGGCCTACTCGATCCCTTCCCACTCCTGGTCGGGGAGAGCAACCGATAGCTGCGTGTTGACGGGGGTAGCAAGAGGAGTGCAAGCCACGGGCATCGGGTGGACAGCCTGGTGTCGACTCCTGTGGCGCTGGCGGCGGGCATTATCGGGCAGGGCTGGTGCGACAACTGTCGGTCGGTGAGCCGGGGTCGTCACCTCGACCCTCTCATCTCTTTGGATCCTCCTCGGGTGAAAAGTACTAGGTCCTACCTAGGCAGGTGCAGTGGGCTAGGCCTCCTTGGAAACCCAGATTTGCTTCAGCTTGGCCGGCCTGTGAGTCGGTGCGTTCTTCGGTGTTACAGTCGGGATGGCGAGCGTCACCTTCTCCTTCAATTTCTCCAGTCCTTGGAAAGAGTTGCGGACTGGGACTGTCGGGACAATGCGGTCTGGGATCACTTCAGACCTTTGTCCGTTCAGATGGACTCGGATGGTCCCAATGGTCATGGACTTCCCGGAGTGAGATACGCGGCGCCCTGAGACAGCACCAGTGTTGTTCCTCTAGAGCCTCCTCCGGTGAGATGCCAATCCTTGGTGAGACGGGCAGGCTGTTTGGTGCACATGGTGCACGTTGCAGCTTAGCGTCCTTGCCGAGATGCCATTGTTGTTCTTAGCCACAGCTTGGTGCGCAGTAGCTTCAGTGGCCCCCTGGGCGGGGGCGTCGGTCTTCGGTGAGTTGGATGCCTCCACGTCCAATATGTTGACGAAGGCTACCCCCAAAAAGTTGGGGAAGCCAACCACGGGAGGAAAACTCCCAAAGTAGAGAGGGACGACGAGGTAGCCATCTGTGATGTGGCTTTCGATGACCTTAGGGCTGAAGGTGACCGTCATTCTTGATGTTAAATTGTGATTTTCCTACATTTGTAAAGATGAAGCAATTAGTATTACAAGAAGGGGGCCGCAGGGACCCTAATTTCGGCAAAGAGATGAAGGGTGGATCGGTCCCACTGGGCGTGCCAGACTTGTGGACGCACTAAAATTCATTTGATTTTTCTGTTCGATTGTTAGGGTGCTTATTTGTCTATTTAGTGCGAGGGCGTTTACTCCGTTGAAGATAAGCACCAAAGGTTGAGAGAGATTTAATGTGGTCATACTAAAAGTAATGTTGAAAAAATCACTTAAATTTTTTTGCCTTCTGTGTAGTAGGACTATCCTCTTCAAAATTTTATAAACCTCACAGCTCTTCTTCGCCCAGCTTGGTCGAACCTGGCTACTCTGATACCATAGTTACTTTTGAAGATCAATGATTTGTTTGGGTTATGTTTTGCTACGACAATCACAAGCACAGAGACAAGAAACACGACAAACTATTATTTCTGCAACAGCAAAACTCACAAACACAAAGAAGGCAGAAGAAGGTTAAACGGAGTATATCAACAAAGAAAATAATCTTTCTTCTATATCTCTCTTGCTATAGCTGGAGTGCCTTTTATAAGCAAACACAACACAAAAATAGAAATAAAAACATGGCTACATGAGTGGTAGCCATCACCCTTTCTCAATTTAACGAAATGACACTTTTGCTCCAAAAAATAAGGCCATACACATTGCAAACGTGAAGACCGAGTCCAAGGACTATTTGCATGAATTTCTAATAGTAGGTCCCTTTCAAATTAAAACATTGGCTACGATGCATCAACATAATGCTCTCCAATCACCGTAAAAAGCCTTCTGATGCTTGTTGACACTCATTTTTTACCGATAAGTTGAGTCATTTCTTTTACTTTCATTTGTTGATGTTTTGAATTGTTTCTTACTCATTGGGCTATTTCAGGCACATCTTTGGGCTTATTTTATGGGTAACTTCCTCCCTGACTGGGTCTGCTTCAATTCAGGGCTTAATAGGCCTTGATTGAGCTTAAATTATCACAATTTATCAATTTCAAGCGTCCAGGCTTTGCACGGTCAATCGCTTGGCCGTTCAGGCAATCGGCGGTTGATCATGAGCCGTTCATCTATTTATTGGATATTTAGTTGATTTCTTGAATTTTCATAGACATACCATTATACGGTCCACATACCGCCGTTTAAGTCAATTGAACGGGTGGAATATGGCCGCCCAATTCCCAGAGTCCTAAGGACGTTGGTTTTTCAGATAATTAGCTATTTATTTAGTTTCTTTACATTTATCACAGACAAGGGCTTCACGGTTGGCGTTGGGCCGCCTTATTAATTGAGTGGTCTAGAAATAGCCGTTCAATCCATAAGAGTTTTGTCATCATTTCTCGTTTATCATTTATCATAGAGCTCTCTTTATTTATCTTATGCATTCTTCTTCCTTTTTTTTGGGTTTCATGGGGAGCTAGGCTTTACTTTCATGCATTTTCGTTCTATGCATTTCGTGTATCTTATGTCATCTTCTCACTTCTCTTCGCTGCACATGGGCAAAAGCGTGTAGTATGCATACACAGGTATGTATGGTAGCAAGGGACAAAGAGGTCATAGCAGCTCATCGGAGGGGAGACGGAGGCGCTCGCCCACGTGTGCTCGGGAGGGTGAGTGGCATGCTCAGAGGGGGGACAGAGGTGCTCGCCCCCGTATGCTTGGATGAGATAGCCTTGCTCGGAGGCGGAGATGCTCGCCCACGCGTGCTCAAGAGGGATGGTTGGCGTACTCGAAGGGGAGCTAGACGTTGAGCTCGGTGAGGCCGGGGCGAACATAGGTGGTTGTAGCCGAACTGCTCCCTTCACTATGCAGAACCGAACAAAAGAGAGGGAGGCAGTGGGGGTGAAAGAGAAGAGATGCTCATAAGAGAGAGAGTGTGTGTGTTGTGTCCATGCGATTTTGATGCTAACACTATGAGTCATTATCCTTCTAATGGTATTTTGATATCCTCCAGACTGCTCATGCAAAAGGCTCAAATGAATAGAAAGAAATCAAGTGCATAGAAGTCAATGCACAGTCAACATGGTCAATGAAGTCAACACACAATCAACGAAAAAAGTCAATAGCCTTGGTTGGCCAGTCGAAGTTCCAGACAGTACAAGCTGTCGAAGCTCCAGGCAGTAAGGCCAATGCACCTTAGTGATTTAAAGAGTAAGGTTGATGCATATCACCTTCAGATAAGAAGCAAGGTCAGAGCACATTTTTGCTAGCACGAGCCAAGGTCAGAGCACATTTTTGCTAACACGAGTCAAGGTCGGAGCACCTCTTGCAAGCACCAGCCAAGGTCGATGCTACTTTGTTGTCAAGGTTGGAGCACCTCTTGGCACATCAGCTACTTCCAAAGAAAGGTCGATGTAGTTACTGTACAAGTCGATGCACCTTTAGCCATCCAACAAGAATGGACGAGGTAGCTACTGTTTAGGTCGATGCAGCTACTGTTCAAGGTCGATGCTACCTTAGTCTTCACAAAAGTAAGGTCGATGCTTCTTTTGCTCTCGCAGGTATATATTTAGTTCTTAGAATTTATATCATATATCATTCATTGTAGTAGACAGATTTTTTTAGGAGTAACTAATGAAATAGTCATTTTAGTTGCTTTCATTCTCTCTCTAGTGGTTTCTAGAGAGAGTCTCCAGGGTTTTTGAGTGTTGGCGGGGATGGCCTCCTGGCATGGTCCTGCGCCAGAAGTTGTCTCCGGAGGTCTTCGTGCTCTAGCGAGAGGTCGTCTCTCTCCGGTGGTTGCAGCCTTCTTTCGTGGAGGGAGGGGGTCATTTTTCCCCGGTTCGAGAGGGGTCGTTTGCTTTCGCTGCAGTCATTTTCGCCACGCCTAGCGGTTCTCTTGGCTGAGAATGCTGGGGCTTGGCCAGTCCTTCGTGGAGGTCGTCCGGGCGGGCGCGGTACCCCGCCTAGCAGCAGAGGTCATCCGGGCGAGTGTGGCACCTTGGCAGACATTGGTGGCTAGGGGTGGCTGCTGCGAGGCAGGGGAGATCTCTTTGGAGCTCCTCCCTTCTCTGCTGGATTGGCTGCAGAGATGCTTCTGGGTCAGGCTTGTGGCCGGTGTGGTGGACATGACCAAGGTTCGCTCCATTCTAGAAGGTTCGGGGTAATGGAGGAAGCATTTGGGAGGCCAGGCAGGTGGCGTGATCGGGTTTCTTGGCGGTTGGTCAACAGGAAGAGGAGGCACTGTAGTTGGCGGATCAGGGGCTCGTCGTTGCCGATGGGGACAGTGGACTCTAGGGAGGGGGGATTTCCCTAGCCCTAGCGTTCCTACTATTTGCAGTTGGGTTGAGGGGATTCACCTTATTCTGTGCGATGAGGTGAGTCTCTCCTTCCTCATCAGCTTGTTCGCCCAGGTGGTAGCTGGGAGCCTGCAACTTGTGCCGATAGGGTCCCGTTGGACGGTGGATGCCTAGGTGGTCTTCCTTGGTAGTGTGGCCATCTCGGCGGTGGTCTCTTTTACAATTGGCGGTGTACCCTTTGTGGTGAGGATCTCAATTTTGGCGGATGGTGGGGTGGCTGCCGGGGCCCTAGGGCTTCCTGCGATGTTGTCGGAGGTGGGAGATGCTGGTCTAGCGGGGATTCAAAATTCGAATCCACCGCCCCTTTCCTTTGCGGCCGGATCCGGGTTGGGGTGTTGCTTGGTGGGTGGTTCGGGTCAAGGAAGTCAGGTCTGCAATAGACGCTGATACACAGCTTGACCAGGGGAACAGACTCCCCTCTTCCTCCACCAAGGAGGGACCAACCATAGGTAGCAACCACTACCTGTAAACCCAGAGTCAGAGACTCCCTTCCTCTGAGACCAGAGGGAACCCACAAGTGATACACCATCACTTGCAACCCAGAGACAGAAGTCTCTCTTCCTCCAATCAGGAGGGAACACACAGGGACACAAAGCATACCAGAGACTCTTGTCTCTCTTCTCCTGCAAACCCAGGAGGAACCCCGACCTCAATCTAGAGGATCGAAAGGACAAACCTCAAAGAGTAAAAGGAAAAACACAACGAGGAATAGGAACACAGCAACTGAAAGCTGTAAAAGAAACAAGCAAATGTAGCTCTCCTTTGGAGCTATCTGGCCTGGATCTGATCCACAGCAACTGGAGCTGTAAAAGAAACAAGCTGAATAGGAGATAGAGAGGGTAGAAGATCAAGAACTAGATCAAAAGAACAACTCATTTCATTAACTTGAAAGAAAGAGTATATGAGGTGCAAGATAAGCTTACAACAATGATGTGACGATATTACAATGAAGTGAAATGAAACTAAAGTGACAAAAATAAAAGGATCCTGATGTGTGAAGATTGTAGCAGCAATGGTGATGATGACGCCATCCTCTCTTGACCTTGGATCACGAACCACCTTGCAGAAGATGTCGTCTACGCCAGGAGGAAGTCACCTTCGTCGTTGAAGCTACCATTGGAGGGTGAGTAACTTTGAATCCAAGATGAATTAGGGGATGCCCCAGAAGAAGAAGTTGAAAAGGAGGAAGATAGGAAGAACTTTCATGAAGGGCATAGATATAGAAAATGTGATGAAGATGGTGAAATAAAAGGAAGAATGGGATGGTGTATGGGTGGATGAACAGTAACTGTGCAGGACAGCAAGTTGAAAAATAAGGAATAACTTAAAAACGTGGAAGAATTGGAAGATGATGTAGAAGAAGAAGTTGTAGAACACTTAAAAAGGAAGAACTTTCATGAAGACATTAAGAGAATAAGATGAGAGTAAGAGGTAGAAAAAGGTGGCATAACAGAGGAGATTACTGGTTCACAGATGAATAGGACAGAACAGTGAAAACTAAGAAATAACGTGAAAACTAAAAGGAATTAGAAAATGCTGACTGGGGTCACGCTCGTCGATGCGTGTCCAACTTCCCCCAACCACATGTGCACACACAGACCATGCATCCTAGGTCTGGCCCCTAACTGATTTTCTCCTCAACCGGACTCTGGCCAACGACGTGGGGCACGATGAAAATCAGTCTAAAAATCATCCTCAGGGTAGCCATCCCACCACTCCCAAGTGGATACCAACACACGCGTACTGACGGGCTACGACTAGTGGAGTGTCTCTGAAGGAGTAGACTCTCAAGCCACGGGAAACAACGTCTGAACCCGGCGGAGTACAGGGACTGTCCCACGTACCAGCACCGTCGCACGGTGACCACAGTCAAAAAAGAAACGGGACTGCGCGTCACGCGAAATAGTCCAGAGCCTGGCGGACCAACACTGGTGCGCTACAGGAGGTGACAGACCAGCACAGGTGCGCCACAGTCATCTGACAGACCACCTCAGGTGCGTCAGGAAATTAGTGTAAAATGGACCATAACGTGCCTGCACAGGTACGTTATAGAACATGACGCACCGACATGGGTGCGTCAGGGCACTCGGTGCAAAAACCACTCTGACGCGCCTACCTATGTGCGTCACAGTACCTGACGGGCTGGGATAGGCGCGTTAGGGCACGAGCCAGAATAGAGAATGTAACACGCTCCTGTACGGGCGTTACGTCACCTAACGGACCTGCTTAGGTGCATTAGGTCACGGGACCAAATTGGTTGTAACGCACTCCCCTAGGGGCGTTACAGTCCCCAACGGACCAGCACAGGTGCATTAGGTGGAAGGCATAACGCGCCTTCTCAGGGGCGTCACATTCCCTGATGGACCAACACTGGTGCGTCAGGCTACAATGACCCCCAACGGTCAAATTCCAACAGTTAGAAACACTATGACGCAATAGCCCAGGGGTGTCACAGTCACGTGGCGGTCTATCGTGGGACCGTCATTCTCACGAAAGCCCAAGCTTAAAACTAACGAAGCATAACGCACCTCCCTCGGCGCGTTATGTCCTGTGGCGGTTGTTGACACCCGTTTTAGCCTATAAGTTATGTTATTTCTCTTATTTATCTCTGTGATGTCCTAAATTAACTATTATTTTGGAGTCATCTTTGAACCTAGTTCGAGCACATTTTTGGTCATTTCTAAGTCCATTAAGCATTGGAGCACTTGGAGTATTACAGGTCTGGTTTTTTGAGCACACGCCGGTGTTGCAGCCACTAAGCCAGGTGGCATTTCCCCTACTATTTAGGTAGGGGCCATTTGTAGATAGGAAATTAAAATTCTCCATTGGATCCCTGTGAGACCAACAGGCATTATGAGTACTAAATTGGACTTCTTCTTTGTCATTCAACATTAATGAATAACTGAAGTCACGTGGTTTGAAATGTAGGTGATCGAAGAGCTCCTTGTTGAGCCAAGTGAAAGGGTGATAGTGTATGGTAGTCAGATGATGACCTGACCCAGTGATGAGGAGACATCCTCATCAGCTCCATACATGCTTGTCCTATAGGATATTGTCGCTACATTGAAGATCCAGCAGCGGCTACTTGAGGAAATGAGGCCCTTCTTTCCCACTAGGGTGGAAGGGGCTCACAGTGTTGCGGAACATATGCATCCTAGTTTGGAAAATATTGCTACTGATGAGCACCTCCTAGGCCTGTCGAACAGGTGATGGATGATGCCATGCCACCACAGGTAGTCCCTGGAGAGGAAGTGCAGAGGGCTGAAGATGTTGAGGAAAATATCCGTCAAACTTTGGTGGACATTACCGCTGATGCAGCACCTCCTAGGCCCGTCAAACAAGTGACAGATGATACCATGCCACTGTAGGTAGCCCCTGGAGAGGGGGTGCAGGGGGTTGAAAATGTTGATGAAGTTATCTGTCAAACTATGGGGAACATTACTACCGATGTCCCAGCTTCAAGAACCCTTCAACAAATTATAGATGATACTGTGCCGTGTAAGGTAGAAGAGGATGTGCAAGACGATATCAAGCTCAGGTGGAGGCAACCAATGGCCATGGTGACCGTCATCCAGGTCTCTTTTCCCAGTCCCTTCATCAATGGGATGAGAAGCCCGTGTGGCAACCAAGGACACCTGTAAACAAAATAGTACGGGGGAAGAAGAAGGTCAGTATGAGTTTGATTCTACTTCTTACAGTATAGAATCTAAAATTGGTATATTAACATAAATGTAGAAGGGAGATGAAGCCGACCATATCCAAAAGCTCCTACAGAGTGATTGGATTTACAAAGGCCAGCTGAAGGAGATAGACAACAACATTGTGAATAAATTCATTGATGCTTGTGTCCCGAGGAATATTAAGTAAGTTGTCCTCCTATAGTCGGTACTGCCTTTGGTGCTGCGAGGTACTGGCGACAGATTGTGTTATCTGTCGATACTTCGGCACCTGTGTTTCACGTTTTGGCCTTTTCGTGGACCTCCGCTTGTTGTCACCTCACGACGTGCGAGTGTCTGCGCACTGACCAGAGGTGGAGAGGTGACCCCATTCAACGGTTCCTAAGCTAGTTCCCAGGGCTCCCGCTTGACCGTAGAGTCCACGGTAGGAGAATACTAGCTAGAGGCCTGACTTAAGCAAGAGCCAGTGTGTGCACACGTGGTCGAGGGCATTAGACTGACACTGACGGGTGTTCCCTTGACTAGTTACTCGTACTTAGTCACTATTTTGGTTGAACAGTGTGTACCCAGACTCCACCTATTGCGGCAGGTGTCGTTAGCCTTAGTACGTTAGCGCAGTATAAGACGTCAGTGGACGCAGCTGGCTGTCTGGCGGAGTGGTTCCCTTGTCACGTGGCTCGTGACTCTCAATGTTTTCTCAAGCGTTGTGACCTGGCTGGGTTAGCCTAGCGGTGGCGTTACTCGAGGTCAGTGTTGTGTCTGGTGCACGACGTTCAGTCATGAGTGGTCATGTCTAGAAGTGCTTGCATGGCTTTCGGGCCGTGTGTGCCTTCTAGTCCGCGCTCGACCGGTTAGGTCTCTCGGTACGGTCTCGTAGGCCTTGCTTGTGGCCTCGTGTTTGTCGATAGATTGGTGGGGTCTAACCTCCTGTGTTGGGACCGGCCCTTCTGTCAATTGCTATGCCGAGGTTAGTTCGGCAGCTGCTAGTGTGGCACGGGTTGCTCCCCTTGTCCTTACCTGCTCCCTACTCCTACTTCCTTTTCTATGCAACTTTGTAGTGTAGTGTAGATTTCCCGCTTTACTACACCTACTATTTTTGATTATTGCATGTTACTGCGTGTTTTTCAGTGGGGGATCCACGTGACCCCTACTGAGCCAGTGACACGAGACTCACCCCTACTTTTCAGGTGGGGTGACGTCATTCGTTCTGCTTCCGTGTGGTTCCTGGTGCCCATTCGGTTGTGGCCAGCTGGTACCTTCGTCGGGCTTCCCTCGACTCTCTGGTACGTCTTTCTTTTTTGTCGACTGTACACTTGTTAGACTTGTTGTCTTTCCTTTGGACTTGACTCTGGGTTAATTGTGAAACTTAAACTGTTGATCATCTTACCTTTCTAGAGGGTTTTCTTGGAGTTTATATAGCTGCTTACTCTCTTGGTCAGAGTTAGGGTAGGGACCAGGGGGCGTTATGTCCTGGAGGAGGGCTCTTCACTGTTAAAGGACTCTTGCTCTCCCCTATCCTATTGAGCTTCTCGTCTCCTAGCAGTAGCGAGACTCTCACCGGGATAAATGCTTCGTCGAGGTCATTTAGGCTTTTCCCGAGCGATGAAGGCAACATCAGCCAGTTATGCTCGGGCATCGCTTGGGCTCTTTAGAGCAACGGTTACTCAGCCTTCCGGGCCAGAAGGCCACCTAGGAAGGTCTGGTCTGAGTGCTTTTGGGCTTCGAGATAAGTGGGCCCATTTGTGGGGCTATCACATCGGGAGATTGGCTAATTTGGGCCGAATTGGGCCTAGTTGGGCTGTCCCGTGTAGTATATCTTTGTGGGCTATGGATTTACCCGTCTCCACTTGCCCCCTACTCCCGAGCCAAAGTTTGGGCTCGTGGAGTAGAGTATAATGGGGCAGCGTGGGTGGCTCGAATAGGGGATATCTTTTGTCAGCAGTGGCCATTTAATGTGTCTATCCTGGGGGCGTGCATATGATGACGACTCCCTCGAGTTGGCACAGGGAGGCCCTTCTTGGAGTTTGAAACATTGCGACACTTCCTGCCAGGATTGTTGGGGTATATAAAATATCTCGTATGCTTGCGTCCCACATCTACTCCATTTAGGGCTTTTCCCTTCTTTACATTCTCCTTCTAAGAGAGTCGATACGCCGTGAGAGTGACCAGAGGGAGTGGAGAATCGCAGAGGCTTTTGTGCAGTTGGCAGAGATTATGGCGGTGGTGATTTGTCAGCTTCCTCCTCACCCTGAGTCTTCTGACTCCATTGTTCCCTCCTCTTCTTACTCTTCTTGTTCCTCCATGGCAGATCACGGCACTGAGGTTGAGATCCAAGAGACTGAGTAGGGCACAGGGAGTTCAGCGCCGATGTCCAGTCATCCTTGGCACAGTGACTTACGCGAGGCTGAGGTGAAGGAGATCGAGGTCCACTACAGGTGCCATGGCAGTATTACTTCTCTCTAGCCAAACCTCATGAGTCCAGTCTGGATACTCATTCGGGCCTTTTTTGCATTTTTCTTTTGGCTTGGAAGTGCGGTTTCCATCTTCCCCTCCACCCCTTTGTTGTGTAGTTACTGAATTTCTACCAACTGGCTCCTATCCAGTTGGTTTTCAATTACTATACTTTCATCTTCTCCTTTATCTTCCTCTATCACTTGTGTGGCCTCGCCACTTCTTTAGACCTCTTTCACGCCTTCTTCAAGCTGAAGGAGCAAACCCATGTCGGAAAGGGTTTCTTCTATGTTCAGGCGAGGAGGGGGAGAAGTTGCGTGACCCTATCTCCTCGGGATTCTTTACATAAGGGGTGGAAGACCCAATTTTTTTGGGTAGGGTTTAGCAAGGGTGCTACCAACTGGGGCTTCCCTGTTCAGCTGAACTTTCAGCCGATATTCCCTCTGAAGCAACTGGTGATTTCCTTGGAGCTAGAGGAGGAGATTAAAATTCTTCAGGAGAATCGTCGATCGACTGTTGAGCTGATGACTTTGGCCAACATCGATGATTATCCTCGCAACGCGCTGCCTCCCAATGGTAGGGGCCTTGAGGGCTTTGCTCTTGCATTCTTTTATCCCTGTTGGTCGAGCCTTTGCTGATGACTTGCTTTCTAGTGTGCAGAAATGAGGAGCGGTGAGTAAGAGGGGTGACCGTTGGAGTAGGAGGACGTCGAGCTAGAGGAGGCCACCGCTCTGAGCGTGCCTCGGGCATCCGAGGGGTTTTCTCCTACCCAGGATAAGGGTTAGTGAATTGCTCAGGAAGGCGACCGAAAGTGAAGGGGAGCCAAGTGCAAGGAGTCCGAGGAGCAGTTGATGCTATGCTCATTGAAGGCTCTGACCGCCAAGAAGAGGCAGTTGAAGAAGGTTAAGATCTCCTGCCCGCTTGAGGAGCTCCCAGTAGAGGATGTTCATCACCCGAGCCTCCTGTCAACTAGGCCAGAGGTGCCCGCAGAGGCTAGAGGGACCTCTGCTGATCCTGCAGGAGCGAGAGGGGAGGAGGCTGGCTCTGAAGTCCCGGTCGAGGTTGCCAAGGTGCGGGGTGAGGAGGAGGATGCCAGGGTGAGGATTCAGGCCGAGTTGAGCAACATCGTCTCGAGCTTGGGGATGTCAGGGAGGATGTCCCAGCATCGGCCCTTCCAGAGAGGGTATCTCCCTCTCAGTTGGGGTGGTTCACTGTCTCAGCTTCCTTGTACAATTAGTGCCGAGCTCTAGTACACCAGTCCATCTGGGAGGAATTATGACGTTGTTCCCCTCCCATGCTTCTCGAGTGAGTCATGGAGGGAGGCTTATTCATGGCTCATTTAGGGGCCAAAATAACAGACTTTGTGGCTCGATTAGGGAGTGAGGAGAGATCTCAGTCCCCAGCCCATGCTGAGTTCGACCAAAAGATCGGGCAACTAATTTTTGAGCTTGTGGCTCTTCGACGGGAAGTCACCATACTCCGGGCATGGGATCAGGTGTGCCAAGAGGAGGCTCGATTATAGGCCGAGCAATTGGCCCAAGCTTGGTACACGGCCAAGCTTAAGAGTAAGCTCTTGGAGGAGGAGTGCTAGGCCCACGTAGAATGCTCGGGACAATGGGCGGCCAAGCGAGAAGAGCTCAAAGGCCGGCTCTAGGAGGCCAAGTGGGCTAAGAGGGACGCCAAAGCAGTGCGAGCCGAGACTGAGGCAAAGCTGACTGAGGCTGAAGCGAGGGTGGCCGGGCTCAAGGAGAAGCCAGCAGGAGCCGGGGTGGAGGCGGTCGAGCGCTATCGGAGATTGGAAGAGTACCACGAAGCTCTGAAGCAGGCCGCCTTCACCTATTACTAGTCGGGCAATAGGCATGGGCTGCGGAAGGGTTTTGCCCAAGGCTTCAGGCGGGCAGCTGGGTTGGCCCAGGAACAGGTCCTCGATGAGCTCTTCTTCACCCCCGAACACTGCTATGACTCCAATGAGGATGGCTCAGACTCTCCTTCATCAACGTCGAGTGATAGAGGGCAGAGTGAGGATGTTTCTACCTCGGTGAAGGAGAGATCACCAACTCTGACTATCTCGGGAGGCCACGCAGTCAAGGCAGTTCCCATATGAATGGGGTCAGTGCCCGGGCTGACCATCGCCAAGGGAATCAGGGGCAACTCTCTGAGTGTCGAGGGTCCTCCGCCTGCCGAGATTCAAGAGGGGCCGCGGACTTCTCAGAGTTTCCCCATTTCCATAGATTAGAGAAGATTGTATTTGCCCTACTAGCTCTCTTCCTCTTTTTTGAAGTTTCTATCTGGACTTGGCTGTGTAATGATTTTCTTTCTATATTATCAAGATGAAATATTACTGTCGACTCGGCGGGATGTCAGAGTCAACAAATCTTACTTAGACGGTATGTCCAGAACAAGGGCAGAAATAAAGCATTATTATCGTCTTATCGCCATGTCGAAAATGACCAACCTGGAAGAGACAAAGGGTCTGTGCTAGGGTAGAATATTGCTATTGACTTGACAAAGTTGTCAAAGTCAACCAACTTGGCAAAGGCACGAGGCCCTAAGCCAAGGGAGGAATATGGGATATAGATGCTGACCCAACATCATGTCAGAGCCAACGAACCTAGCAAAAGCGTAAGGCCTAAGTCGAGGGTAGAATATAGTATGAGTTTTGACTCGACGTCCTGTCAGAGTCAACGAACTTGGCAGAGATGTGAGGCCTAAGCCAAGAGTAGAATGTAGCATGAGTGTTGACTCGACATCCTGTCAGAGTCAACAAACTTGGCAGAGACGTGAGGCCTAAGCCAATGGCAGAATGTAGGATCAGTGTTGACTCAACGTCCTGTCGAAGTCAACGAATTTGGCAGAGGCGTGAGGCCTAAGCCAAGGGTAGAATATAAGGTAGGTACTGACTCGACATCCTTTCAGAGTCAACGAACTTGGCAGAGGCGTGAGGCCTAAGCTAGGGCAGGATATAGGATGAGTGTTGACTCGACATCCTGTCAAAACCAACGAACTTGGCAGAGGCGTGAGGCCTAAGCCAAGGGGAGAATATGAGATAGATGTCGACTCGACGTCTTGTTGAAGTTAACGGGCCCTACCCTGATAGAAGGTTTAGGGTGAGGGTAAATCAGATACTAGATGAATGAGAGGCCTAGACCCAGGGCTAAATATTGGTGTCAACCTGACGAAATGTTAGAGTCAACGAACCTTACTCAGACGGAAGGCCTGAAACAAGGGTATAATGTGTAGATGAGGGTGTCAACTTGACGTCATGCCAAAGTCGACCGGCTTGGCGAAGACGTGAGGTCTAAGCCATGACAGAATATGGACGTTGACCCATGGAGATATCAGGATCAACAAATCTTGCTCAGACAAAAGGTCTAAGACAAAGTGAAGAAATCTTTTTTGTTGGTTTCTTTGTTTGAGTTTATTATGTTTATTAAGTTTATTAGATTTATAGGATTTTTGGTTTGCTTGAGTTTGTTAAGTTCATTGGATTTATTCGATTCTGCCAGCTTCAGGAACGGGCTGACCACCGGTCGCTGTTGACGGCTCCACGGTCTGAGGCGAACTCGGATGACGGTGAAACCAGTGCCAATACGTCGCTAACTGGATCAGGAAGTCCTCAGAATTTTGGGGGACCAGCCTGGAGATGTCTCTGGTCGCAGCTGACCCTGTGGCAGGGTGGCTCTGCCCTGACTGGTTCTATCCTCAGGACACAATAGCAGGAAGATGGCACCGGTACGAGGGCTCCCGGAGTCGGAATGGTGCGGGACCAAAGCCGACACGTCCGTCTACAAGTATCCTTCAATCTCCAACCAGGAAGACCTCCAGGAGAGGTCAGAGCAGAGAGATAGGGGGTGTGAATTAGCAGGGTATTAGGGCTGGATTTCTGTGGACTGACCTGCGCACCCTGGCGAGAAAATTCAGAATGAGCAGTCCTGACCTCCGAATGTAGTTCCATCGATTAGGTTGGAAGGAGGACTGGTAGAAGAACACCCGGCCAAGTGGCGCACCAAGGGGAGCAAGGATGTGGCCATAGCAGCTCCTGTGGCAGGGCGGCTCTGCTCTGGCTGGTACAGAGTTCTGGGCACAGCAGTGGGAAGACGACGCCGCCACGAGCACTCCCAGAGTCAGAATGGGGCGGGACCAAAGCTGTCACGTCCTTCTACCAGTCTTCTTCAATATCCAACCAGGATGGTCTCTAGGAGAGGTCAGAGCAAAGAGAGAGGGGACAAACAGTAGCCGGGTGTCTGAGTTGGTTCTGGTTGGACTGACCTGCGCACCCGGGAGAGAAAACTCGGCACGGACACCCCCGGACTCCGAATGATGCTCCGTCAACTGGGTCGGAAGGAGGACTGGTAGGAGAATGCTCCGTCCAAGCAGCGTGCCAAGGGGAACAGGGATGCAGCTGTGGCATCTTCTGAACCGGTGCTCAGGTCTCCCCACGGATGCTAGTCGCGCGCTCTGGCGATAACGAGCCTCCCGGACAGTCCCGAACTCGAATGAAGATGGGATCACCTCGGCGTCGAAGCTGACTTGAAGACCTTTCCGTCGGTGTATGGTATGCCTCCAGTGGATGCCGGATGACCTCGGGGCAGCCTCTGCAAAATGGGCTTCTGCTGTAGCCTACGAACTGGGTGTGCAGGGGGGGTGATAGGTGCAGTGGGGGTGCCAGCGTGCCCCCACCCCACTCCAGACCTAGCCGCCACCTCTAGCCACCCCTCCTCTCTGCAACCCACACCCCATCCCCTCCCAAGAGCATCCACAGTGGTCCCGGCCTCCCTCGGCATCACCCTCGCCACCGACGTTGAAGTTCTCCTCGGTCTACTGCGCCCAGACTGGTAGTAGAACCATCAGCAGAGCTTGCAGCATCCACACCTCTGTCTACTGCACGAATCAGCCTGAGTCCCCTTCTATGGGATCGTTCTGCTCCGAGTCATCTTAGCATCAGAGGAAGTCTCGTCCCGTTTCGTCAACGGCACCAACCGCTACAGGCAATTCCGTGCAGCTGTGCCCGGATCATGCCAGTTTCTGAGCACCACTTGGCAGTGCCGACACTGACCTCCCCTGTGCAGATCGGCCAGAGCCTCCTTCACGAGAGTTCTCCCCCTTTGAGTCACCTTTGACCCCAAGGTGGTCTCGCACATTTTTGTCACCAGCACAGCCCGAGGCGTCCATTCTCCCTCAGTCGTGCCAGACCCAAAGTCCTCTATTCGCCTAGAGAAGATTATTGCCAAGTCGGCCCCGACACTCCCTCCTTCTCTCAGTTTCAGGTCATGTGGTCTTCTGCAAAGTTGTGTCTTTCGACGATACGAAACTAGTGCCAATGGTTTTGTCTCGTTCTGATGTCAGCACTGGAAGTTCCACCATGACCATCGGTGACCTGTCCTACTATTCACCCAGGAACCTAACGCCAACCATTATGGTGACCACGTCCTGTGAGAAGATCTGATGGCCGCTATCTTTTGAGGGTTTGCAGAGATCTCTGTCTGCTACGTCCACGACTTGGTCCCGCCACGTTTGGAGTTCATCAGCGAGCGTACCTACCGATGCACCACGACTGTGCCATCCAGTCCTGCAAGACAGAACTGCGCAGGCTAACGGCAGTGACCTTCTGCACCTTCCAGTGACATCGGCTTGATGTCGGACTTGCAGGCATCCTTCAGAATCCCTCAAGCTTCGTCCAAGCATTGACAGCACCTCGAGTGGACGTCAGAGTGCGACGTATGGTCATTACTTGTTTCCCCCTCCCCTCGTTCCCCCCTCCTGCGTGAGGGGAGTGCATGTAGTGAATTGCCCCCATCCCCGAGATCCCCCCTCCAGACGAGGAGGGGAGTAATGGGATGGATGCCTCGGGACATCAACAAATAACAGTAAGAGAAATGACCCGACTCATTGGCAAAAAATAGGTGTCAACAGTAAGTGATGCCCCCATCAGATCAAGACTACCACCCACCCTTTTCCAGGTAGATCATGGAAGTACCCATCCCACCGAAGCTACAGATGTCATTGTTCGCCCCCTGCGACGGCACCACCAACTAGACCGACCACATGCACAGTTTTGAGTCCAACTTGGTGTTCCACTGGGCCTCAGACATTGTAAAATTTCTGGCGTTCGTCACCACCCTTCGGGAGAATGCTCAAACATGGTTTGAGTCCCTATTGGCTGGGAGCATCTCCTCTTTCCAACAGCTGAAGAAGCTATTCAAGGAGAATTTTATTGGCTGCCGAATGGAGGCCAAGTCTGTGGTGTGCCTACTCGCCATCAGACAAGGACGTGAGGAGACTCTCTAGGACTACGTCTCCAGCTTCCCAGCAGAGGCACTCCGGTTCCCACGGCGTGACGTCAGCATCGCCACCACCGCACTCACCCAGGGCACTCGGGACTCCATGCTCCGATGATCGCATGGAGTCAATGGCCCAACCACCCTGATCGACCCCCTCGCCTTGGCCCAGAGGCACGGCAAATGTGAGGAGAACACCGTGGCCCTCGTCTGCATGATTGAGGAGGACCGGTTTGAGCAGAAGAGATCCGTCGACTCGCCTCGGGACGTGAGGAGTAAGCAGAAGCGACAAGATCGAGATTGCCCCGACCGCCCAAAAAAAAAAGGAAAGGGGCAATTACCATAACTACATGCACCTGATAGCCCCTCCCGACCAAATCCTCATGGAGATTCGTGAGGAGCCATTCCTCAAATGCCCTCCAAAGATGAGGTCGGATCCGAGCACGAGGAGCAAGAGGAAGTACTGTCGCTTCCACCATGACCACGGCCACAACACAGCCGATTGTATCAACTTGAAGGATGCCATCGAGGACCTCATCTGGCGAGGACTCCTCGATAGGTTCATTTACAAGGCTGCAGATGGTGCGGACACCCGAGCACTTGACCGGTCCGGGCCGGCGAGCCACCGGTACCGTACGCGGAGCACCACGCAAGCCACGGCAGGTTCCATTTGGCTCGGAGACAGCCTGGAGACGCCCCCATGAGTCTCGTTATTTATGGCATTTATTTAAAAGAAGAAAAGAAAGGCCTTAAGAGAATGGGAGAGGAGTGGGCCCCTCATCAGTTCCACCCAGCACGCCTACCCCCTGGGCCTTCACCGGTGCACCCCACCCTGGCCTTCCCCGGTACACTCCTAGCCTCATCCTGACCGGCACACCTCCTCGGCCGGTACACCCTCCAGCTTGGCCTTCCCCGGTGCACCTCCATGCTCCCTAGCCGGTACACCTCACCTAAGGCCTACCTGGTACACCCCTCCAGAGCCCAGTCCAGCACACCCAGCCGTGCCTTGGCCGGCACACCCAATCCCATGCCTCCCCAGCACGTCTCGGGCATGCCTCGCCCAGTACACACCGACTTCGTCCTTGATGTGCACTGACCTCAGCCCAACTAGCGTCGACCTCAGCCTCTTGTTGCACCGACCTTGTTTCACACATTGCACTGACCTGGTCCTCATGTGCATCGACCTTATTCCCAGCCCATTCAAGTATAGCACTGACCTGGCCCTCATGTGTGTCGACCCTCATCTAGCCCCGTGCGCATGTGTATTGACCTTGCCTGTATGTGCACTGACCTTGCTTGCACGTGCACTGACCTTGCCCTTTGCACTTTCTGCATGTGCACTGACCTTGCTCGCATGTGCACTGACCTTGTCTGTATGTGCACTGACCTTGCCTGCATGTGCACTGACCTTGCCCTTTGCACTTTCTGCATGTGCACTGACCTCGCCCGCAACCTTGCCTGCACGTGCACTGACCTTGCCCTTTGCACTTCCTGTATGTGCACTGATTTTACCTGCACGTGCACTAATCTTGCCCTTTGCACTTTCTGCATGTGCACTGACCTCACTCGCATGTGCACTGACCTTGCCTATATATGCACTGACCTTGCCTGCATGTGCACTGACCTTGCCTTTTGCACTTTCTACATGTGCACTGACCTTGCCTGTATGTGCACTGACCTGGCCTGTACGTGCACTGACTTTGCCCTTTGCACTTTCCGCACATGCACTGACCCTGTTCGCATGTGCACCGACCTTGCCCCAGGCATGCTCAGACCTTAGCCCAGCACCCGTTTAGACTCTGGCCAACCTGCTCAGGCCCCTGCCAAACACGCACAGACCTCTCTTCAGCCCCCCAACAGCCCACCCCTCTATATGGAAGATATGTAAATAAAAAAAATGCTCAAATAAAGAAAGAGGATACAAACATGACTCAAATAAAATAAAAATTACATGCTATGACTAGAAAATAAGTAACGAAGATGATGATGCGCCAATGATGAGCAACTGAAGTCTTGAAAAAGATGGAGTGGCTGGGAGATGTCCCCATCATACCCCAGGGGTGGGGAGAACTCGACCCCATCAAGTGTAGGTCCACCGCGGTAGCAGTACACCAAAGAAATCTAGGCAAAGCATGTCCTCCCAACTCAACCCTGCGTCCGTAACCGGGGGATGGCTCTTCCACTTCTCAGGATGGCGTAGGCACCCCTCTTCGTAGCGATGGTACCTTGCTTGTCTAGTATCGCCTCCACATGCTCACATTAGACTCTTAGGCTGATATGTGGATACTCTCCAATGGTGTCACTCACAAAGGTAGGTGTAGGCTTGAGGTACTTACTAGGTTCCACTACGGGGCCCTCATAGGGTGCTAGATCTGCCATGCAAAAAGTCAGTTGTATCCCAGAATCCTTTGGTAAGTTCAGCCCATAGGCATGGTTGCCAATGCCACTCAAAACTTAGGAAGGTCCAAGTCCCCGTGCCCTCGGTTTGGAGATAGCCCTAGGGTAGAGCAACTCTGATATCACCATCACCGCATTGCCTACTGGGCACTCTAAGTGACGCTCGTGAGTTTTTGCTCACTCTTCGTGAACCTTGCCACTTGTTGCTAATTGCTTGCTTGAGTTCTCATGCCATGCATTATGATGTAGTGTAGGTGTGACAACTATAGTGTGCAGGGGTGGACTTGGACAACCGTAGGTGGACCTATCGGACATGTGGTGACTATTAGGTTTGTTAGATGTGGGAGGTCCTGGGCACCCACAAGTGAACCTATCATGCATATGTGTGACCAATGCTGGGGGACCAAGACACCAATAAGTGTACCCTTCATGCTCAAGACTAGTTGGGTGGGTGACGACGGATGGAGGAGGGCCGGGACATCCAAATGTGGGCTAGTCATGCATCTGTCCTAATGTGTGTGCGGCACAAATGGGATGACCTAATCTACTAACCATGTTGGATGATATGATATGCCATGACACATGCTTTCCTCTCCCAGCGATGACTTCCATGCGTGAGGGTAGGGGATGGCCCTTGAGCTTCCACTCGTAAGGGTCAAATGGGTCTAGGAAGGGGAGGTCACCCCGGGCGATATCGATGAGATACGACTACAACTCCAGGCCTTGACAGAACTCTTCCAAGAGCTCAAGGAGCAACGGGCTAATCTCCACTGCGTCCCGCCCGGACAACGGGAGGACGGGAGAGGCCAAGCTGGGGCGAACCTCTGCTAGGGGCGAGATGCCTCCTGCTCCTCGGCCACAAGGACCTGGCGATCCCACAACGTGTCTGCACCGAGGGCACGCAGCCCGCTCCACTATAACCCAGAGATGGATCACCGGCTCTAGTGTTTCGAGGAGATAGAAGACAAAGTCCGCTACATGGACGACGTCCTCCTAGCCGCGAAGAACTGCAGCCTAATCGACGACGATCTGGACTTCCATGCTTCCTTTTCTAGGGAAATAATGGAAGTCCCGATTGTTGATTTTTATTTGTTTCTTTTTTTCTATTTGATTTTTTGATTTGATGATGATGATGTGAATTGAGAACTGAAATTCCTTAATTGCAAGATGATGAACAGTGCAGAAATAAGTCAAGTGATCAATCTACCACAAAACTAGCACAACATCAACCTACGCAATCATCATAATTCCAGACATGGGCAAATGCTCTCAATCTATAACTAAACTAAGAGGAAAACGAAAAACACATGCCGGAGTGTGGAGCAAAGGAAGTAAACACACCATGAGGGTGGAACAAGTAAAAGGAAAGAGTAATGAAGAGAGAGAGAGAGATATTACCCTAGTCAAGGAAACGTGATCGCCACTGTGGTAAACAACTAGCCAGAGACTCGAAGAATACCTTAGAATAGGAAGGATGAAGCACCCGCCTGTAGGAGATAGAAAACCAGAACTGAAGATCTGCAACTCAGGAGAGCTTAACGGACTGGGGAAGATGCGCTATGTGACTTTAACGCGCCTTCAGGGATCCGTTATACTTCTACTGCAGAGAAAAGAGATGGGACTTTGATCTCCCCGCTTCCCAGCCAGCTAGGAAGCTTGGGCCTCGTGCTTTAAGCTTTGTAAACCTGCAAAAGAGTGTAATCCACAAACAACAAACAACCCGGATCAGTTTCTTTCAAGTGTAGCAATTATTCAACAATGAACTTGAAGAACATGAAAAGGATGGGGGAATACCGGGGAGGTTTGAGTTTTTAAACCCCTCTGGGGTGTTTTTGAAAGATGGGAGGTCAGGGTGACTTATATAAGCTCAACGGGGATCCGAATCGAGTTCGATCCTAGGGTCCAATAACCTTGCATGGACCAACCAAATGACAAGGAATCCACAAATGAGAATGAAGTTGTATAGATCAAATGACTCGCCTGGTGTGTTGTGCGGCAAGCATTACTCATCTCTGAAACTATGCTGTTACCAACATTTTGGGTAGAAAAAAAATGTTCGCGCCCAAAGATAACCAGGAAAAAAAGAAGGTTCCTTCCCTGCGCCGATCGTACCACGACCCGGCCCGCCGTCTCCACGGATCCCAGAAACCAACGGAACAGACGGTTGCGATGGCAGTCCCGCCCGTCCAGTCCGTAGGCGCCTCCTCATGAACGCGACAGATGCTACGTGGAGCACCTCGAAGAATTCCAGGCCCTTCTAAGAAAACGTCTATCTCTCCAATCACCACCCGACAGCACACCAACACCACCTGTACCGGACACGTGCCCTTGCCCAATAGGAGATTAGAGAGAGAGAGAGAGAGAGAGAGAGAGAAGGCAAAGGACGGGGAGAGGAGAACAGAGGACGGAGGACGATTCGCTGCAGAAGAATAAAACCCTAATTTGAGGGAGGCGGGGAGAGAGAGAGAGAGAGAGAGGAGGGGACGGAGAGTACAGTATAGGAAAGGGAGGCGATACGTCCTCCTCTTCCGTCTCCCTCCGTCCTCCCACCGGCTCCCGCCGTCGGCGGCTTCCCTCCCGAAAACAACAAGGAGCTCTTGCTTTAGGGGAGGTCGCTCAGATCTGACGCCGTTTGCCTCCATCTCTCTCTCTCTCTCTCTCTCGCTCTCTCGGCAGGTGTTTTCCCTTTTCTTTTCTATATCTGGCGACACCCTATTTTTGCCAATCCTGGAGTGGCGTGATCCTTATCGCCTCGAGGGCTGCCAAGTCTCTACTGCGGACGCGGGGGTGGTGTGATGTGGTGTGGTGTGTTGGGGCTGCTGACAGAAGAGAGTGAGCACACACCGGCGGTCGCATAAACGGGTATGCGGTCGTGCTCGCTGCGTGCTCACTTCTCTTCCTGTCAGCTCCCGGTGCCCGGTGGCCTAAACTGCTCCGTCCCGGTGCCGACACCCCCTCCATTCCCCCTCCCCTCCCCCCCCCCTCTCCCCCGTCTTCGAGGCTTGCCCAGTTCGACGTCCGTGCACTTTGTGTTGAGCCTAACCCCGAGCATCTCATGTCTGTGCACATTAAACCCCGTGCATGTTTCTTACTGTTATTAAAGTCCTTGCACTCCTTCACAGAGTCCGTGCTTGTCAAACCCCATGCAGACTTTTCTGTTGAACACAAGTCCATGCTCATTGCGCCAAGTCCGAGCACATCTGTTTAAGGTCCGAGCATGGTAAAGTCCGTGCATCTTTCTACACACAAAGTCCATGCACGCCTCTCTTCAGTAAAGTCCGAGCACAGATGAGTCCGTGCATCTTTTCCTTGCCAGCAAGATATCAAGTCCGTGCATGCTTTACCTATGGTTTAAACCCCGTGCACATTTTTCTTAGGCAGAACACAAGTCCGTGCATCTTTTCATATATGCACCTGAACCCCGTGCACATTTTCCTTAGGTAGAACACAAGTCCGTGCATCTTTTCATATATGCACCTGAAACTCCGTGCACATCTTTAGCCTCGCACGTTTTGTCTGCAATAAAGTCCGTGCACTTTTTGTTCGCTGTTCATCGAAGTTAGAGTATACACTGTTGCAGAGTCAGTGTATGTCCTTTTGATGTCCGAGTACATAAGAACCCCATGCATATTTTCTAGTCAGGGTAAGTCCGAGCAGGTCTATACTGAGATTGCCTTAGCAGTAGTAAGTCCGTGCAGATCCCTTTGCAGCCAGTTCACTCATACTCCGTGCATCTTTTTCTGTCTAGTATACTCTCAACTGAACTAATGTTTGTTTCTGTGTTAATAGGTAATGTTTCGTGGAAAACAAGGGTGGCACGTGATCCAAGATTGGATGCAGTGTCAAGATCGTGACACGTGTAAAGTGAATGGCAAGATGCTGCCACATGTGAAGGTTTTATGACGGGATTTCATGGAAGATACACGCCCTTTCTACTGCTGGTATAAAAGAAAGCTTTCTCCTTCCTAGAGAAGATTGATCGCGAACTACTTCCAGACAAGCAGAAGCCATCCTGTGTGATCTAGAGAAGAAGAAGAGAGAAGAGTAAAGAGAGAAGAAAAAGAGGAGAAGAGAAGAGTTGGTCTGAAAGTGAAATTATAGAGAGATTGCGAGAAAGTGTGAGAGAGAAGGGTCACTCAGTCTTCTGGTTCAAAACCAAAGCTGAGATTGCTCAGTGTTGAGCTACATATCCGCCCTTGGGAGGCCTCGCGGGTTCCAAGTGATATCAGGTATATTTGATAATTTATCGGGTATATCTGGTATCTGGGATCCGGGTCGTTACACTTAGTCTCTACTCATCTGTAGGTATCGTAGATGAGACGCTAGTAGGCACAGCATAAAACGGTAGTGGACGCAGCTGGCTGTTCTTCTAGTGTGGGACACTCCAGTCACGTGACCCTTTGCGGTTCGCTTCGCATTCCTTGTGCATCGTGACCTTTTGGGTTAGCCTTTTGTGGCTGTACTCGGGGTCAGTGTCTATCGCTTGCACGACATTCTAGTTGTGTATGTGGCAGTGTGCACGATGTCCTAGTGGCGTCGTCGATCGTCCATGTCAGTCGTCTATCTAGGTTTTCCTAGGCTTTCTTGTTGTCCTTGCCGGTCTTCATTAGGAGCCTGGCGTCGTGTTGACAGTCCGGTAAGCTTTTGACTTCGTAGTTCAGAGTTCACCCTTCTGTCTTTGCTTGCTGTGGTGTTTATCTTGTGGGTTCCTCACGTTGGCAGTTCGGCAACTGCTAACTCTGTCAAGTCTGAGTCGCTCTCTTGCCCATGCTTGGAGTAGTTTGGGGGTCGAGGTTAGTTCGGCTGTCGTGCTTGTCTGCTATGACTTCTTCCCTTTTCCTGTTAGCTCCCCTGGCTCTTAGCTTGCTCCCTCCTCCTGCTTCCTCTTCTTTTACAGCTTTGTGGTTTACCTTTCCCACTTTACTACTGTCTGTTGCTTACCTGCGGTTGCCTGCTATTTTAGCATGTTACTGTATGTTTTTCTCAGTGGGGAACCGTGTGATCCCTACTGAGCCGTGACACGAGGCTCACCCCTACTTTACAGGTGGTGGTCATTCGTTCGGCTTCCATGTGTACCTGGGGCGCGTGCTCGTAGCGTCTAGTTGTGGCCAGCTGGTACCCTCGTCGAGCTTCCCCCGACTTCCTGGTACGCCATTCCTTTTCTGTCGAGTGTACTTGGCACTTGTTGTCTTTCCTTTGGACTTGACTCTGGGCTATAATTGTTAAATTAAACTGTTAATTAAAAAGTAATTTTATTTCTGCTACTTTAGTAAGCCGATCTAATGAAATATTATTGCTTACTGCTATATCTGTCAGTTCAATGTTCCCCCATGACTATCCTTTTTCCCTTTTGGGGCTCTCGAATAGCATCAGCTCGTTGCCTGCAGACGTTGCTGACTTTAAACCACCAGCGCGCATAATGTATATCAAAAAAGCCTGCGCACGTCTGCCCTGGAACGGGATACTCCTCCTTCACGCCACGAAGGAGGAAAAGATGCCATGAAACTACCACCAGGTGAACATCCCTCTGCCTCTACTGCCAAAGTGTCAGAGGGAAATCTGCATTCGGGGGTATAGCCTGATCATACCCGAAGTTCCTGGCGAACCTATGCGGGTAATATGGCTCTAAGACTGCTATGCTGGAGCGGCGGTAGACTAGAACTCCAGGCCGTATGCAAACGACCCAGTCGGCCAATGCATCGGGGGAAGGCAGAGCCCATGAAGATAGCCTGCAGACAAGTGTGTCACCCTGCTGCTCTGAGTAAGGACGGTATGAACGGGAGCTGTGATCAAAATTCAGGCTCTCATCCCTCCTAGTATGGAGGAAGGACAAACTACGACGAGCACTAGCTAGCTGTGCAACTGCATCCTGGTCCGGATGACCAGCGAAAGCAAAAATAAGTGGCGCAACCGGATTGTTCACTGGTGTCCTCTGCGACAGCTCGGGCAGCAGCAAACCGGCCCATGCACTCAGATAATGCGTGGGCATCAAAATGTGCTTGTCTCGGGGCGATGAATGTGAAGTCAGAGCTCCAAAGCAGTGGTAGACATTCGCCAGCGCGGCCGGAGCAATAGCAATCTTGCGTCCACATGCCATCAAACAAGCTGGATATATTACCTCGGCCCGAAAGATTCCCTCCTCGCCATGAGGGATCACAAAACTAGCCAGCCAATAAGCCAAGTAAGCCGCCAAGTATGTCAGCGGCGGCAGCTCCCTCGAGTTCCACCCCCGTACTGGGGCGGGTAGGTGGCGAGGATGTGAAGCAAAGCGGAGCTCTACCTCTCGACATTGCTCCCAAGTCATGCCCGAGGAGGCAAACTCCTCGTAAAAGCAGTAAGGACCACTGTAGAAATGTGTGACCTATGCATTCAAGGTCACCCTCGGTGTCCGGGCAGCTCTCTCTTTGCCCACAAGGGCCAGGTCCCTCCAGGTCTTCATCAGATATCTGAAACAATAGGGCAGAAGATATCGGCCTGCCCCATCCGAAGCACTCAGATGCATGTCATCCAGGGACAACTCCTCATATGGCGCCTCCCCGCTCGCCCACGTCTCCGAACGGGATCGGTGTTTTCACACCGGTCAGGTAAGCACTGTTACCCTTGGCTAGTTATTGGCTTTGCTGCTCTAGTATTGTTTTGAATGCCTGTCGGACGGTGAGTTGAGAGCCCGGACCCGCACACCTCAACTAGTGTGCCCACCGCGGAAGCGAGGGAGTGCCACCCGAAAACCCACGCCCCCGGCGTGCCGGCCCCCACTCTAGTTGGGAATCCCAGACCCTTAGGGGTCAACCTTAGCTAGCCTTGGCCCTTAGAATGATTGGGTTCTGCCTTGGACCCTCGCCATCATCGCCCGGTCGCCTTCGGGGGATCGTATGCGCCGTGAGAGCAAACCGTTCGCGTGAGTCCGTGGTCTCCATTATAGGGTTGTGCCACATCAGAAGGAGGCTTGGCGTTTGGTGAAGCCTCCTGCCGACATGAAGAGCCGGTGTGGACTTGCCATCGTGTGAAATCCTCCTCCAAAAGCCTGCCAGTCGCACCCATTTGCCGAAGGAGCCTTGCTGCCGACGTAGCAGCTGCCATGGTGTGAACCACCCACTGAAGAAGCCACCTTGCATGCGTATCTCCCGAGCCCTCCTGGCCTTCTCTCTCTCCCGTTCGCGTGTGCCCGCCGTGTTGTATGGAGAATGCCGACCTGCCGCTTCCCAGCCTGGCCAACCTGGCCGAGTGCTCTCGTGGAGCCTATATGGCCTTTGAACGCTTGAGCCTGTGCGTGCGTTGAAAGGCTTGGCCGCCGCTTCTGCCTTCGTGCATGTGAATGAATCCTTGTCGCCCACTGCGGTCAGCATGCATGTGTTGAAACCCAGCCAACGTGGAGGAGCCGTGGACCCCTCGCCATCTCCTTTGCATGTGAAGAGAGGCCGCGTTCGGCCAAATGTGCAGCCGCCTAAAGCCCGTGTGAACCGTGGACCCTTTGGACGCTTTGAAGCCTTGTGGTGTGAGGCTGTCGTGCCCATCTCCTGTTGCCACGTTGATTGCCTTGTTGTTGGCTCACTCACGCCCATGTAAACCTGTGCATGCATCCAAATCCAACCAGCCACTTTGCCATTTGGAGCATTGGCCGCCTTGTCTTGTTCGTGTGGTGAGAAGATGTGAAGGCCATGCATGGTAAAGAGAAGACTTGGCCTGCCATTCCTGCCAAAGGACGACCATAAGAGCACTTGGCAACAACAGGAAAAGAGAGGAATCGGATCGACGCTTGAACCTCTTCCTTGGAGAAGAACACCGCTGGCTCTCCTCTATCAGTAAAGGCAGGATCCTTCACCTGGAAAGAAGTCCGAGGCTTCCGCTGTGATTCCATTAGCACCTGCGCAAAAGTCCGGCGATTACCAGCAGGAGGTAGGGAGGAGGCAAGCTCAGACGGCGCCGGAGCAGGAGGTGGAGGCCCCGCCTCACCAGCCATGGCCGGCAGGAGGCGAAGAAGAAGGTCGGAGCTTCTCACTCTAGAATTCAAGAGAGCTCCCCTCTGGCGACTGTTGCACCCACTTGGCTTGAAGATCTGTTACTTCTTGACTCGTGGATCCTGATCCTAAGCATTGATCTAAGTATATATTGTATCAAAGAAGCAAACATTAAGAAAACAAGCATACGCACAGCTGGGACGAAGCAATCACACAACACCGGAAATTTTTAGGTGGTTCAACTTCCGCCTACATCCACCCCACACTCAAACCGACTGTGGCTTACTACTAATTCACAGCTTCAATCTGCTGATCCACAGCTTCGGGGATTAGATCCCTACAGACCACTGATCCACAGCTTTGGGGAGACAGTCCCAGACTGTTGAGCCTTACAGCTTGCTATCGCTGAGCTTTACAGCTTTGCTATCTGACGTTTTACCCTCGCCCACTGACACACAGCTTGACGAATTCAAAAATGAAAAGAGGAAAGAATGAAAATGATGAAACAATGTAGCTCACTAGGAACAAATTGACTCTGGATTTGATCCAAGAGTCAATTATAGAAACTGACACTCATAGACTCTCTTCTCCCTCAATATTACGATACTCTGCTTTCCTCCACCGTAGGGCTCTCCTTCTAGCTTCTTCTCTCAGCTCTCAGCTCTTCTTCAACTCCGACGGATTCTTCTTCTCTCTCTGTGTAAATTTACTACTCTCCTTTTCTCTCTCTGATAATCAGGATCATCCCCCTTCCATCGATCTAGCCTTTATTTATAGACTTGTGGGAGACTGACATGTGGGAAACATGTTCCCACCCAAAATTGGCGCTCCACTGGAGGTCCACGTGTTAGAATCTTAAGACGAGCTGTCCACGTGGCTTAATCATC
This sequence comes from Amorphophallus titanum, assembly GCA_024336825.1. Lineage (NCBI taxonomy): Eukaryota > Viridiplantae > Streptophyta > Magnoliopsida > Alismatales > Araceae > Amorphophallus > Amorphophallus titanum. The sequence continues at coordinate 8,598,512 of JANBPO010006859.1, read as the reverse complement.
TTTCTGAGCCTTGCTTTGGATCATGTACTTTGGCTCTTTCCCGCTAGATTTCTATTCTTCAGCGGCTGATTTTTGTTCCTAGCCTACCTCCTCTTCTCGTTGATCCATCCATGTTCCAGTCTCCTTTTCGGCACGAGAGGCCAATTGAATTTTTGATTGTTAACTATCCGTGCGGGCACTGCCCGCTAATTAATCTGACGTCCAGGTGGTCGCCCGATTCACCTGCTGATTTATCAAACATGTGATTTCGGTCTTCCGACCCCTTCTTCGATGTGATCTTTCTCACACTATACCCTCAGGCCCTTCCTCCTCCTCCATCAGATTCTTTTTCTTACTGCTTGTTATCCACTGAGCTCGACCAAAAAAAATGTCAAATTTGAAACCGAGATTTCAGTGGAAGACTATGCTATGTTTTGTCCATTCTCTTCCCAAGGGCACGAGGCTCCTGATTCTTTTCTAGTAAATCTTCTGTCTTCTAGGTTAGATGTACACTCTGCAGAGTCCCCTAGGCTAGAAGAGTTAGTTGGGGTAGAGTCTAACTCTGGCGTGTCTAGCCCATCCACGTCTGCGACGCACCCAGTGATGTGTCATTTTAGAACTATTCCAGATAGGTTTATTCAAGATCTTGCCCAACGTTGTCACGCCCTCCTAAAATGTCCTGAGTTTGTAGCAACCGCAATCATCCTAGGGGATGATGACGAATTAGATGGGGTGTGGAGCAATGACGGTTTGGGCATTTATGAGATCGTAGATGAGAAGGACCCAATCGATGATGAGGATAGTGACATGGACGACACTGTCGATTTGTACGCACAAGGATTAAAGAGGTTCGATGAGCCGTCGTCAGCAGTGGATGAACCCACAAAAGAGATTAATCTTGATACAAAAGAGGACCCCAGGCCCATAATCATTTCAGCTAATCTCCCTCCTTAAGTTGAAGAGGAGTTAATCAAGATCTTGAGGGAGTATAATGATTCATTTGTCTGGTCCTATGAGGACATGCCGGGTCTTGACCCCGCTGTAGACACGCCAAAAATGACGCTGAGTTGATCAAATCTCATGTCACTATGTTGACGCCCCAAAATGAACTTCAATACTGCCATAATATTAAGTTTTTCCATTTTTATGCATTTTCCAGCATTTTTCTAGCATTTTTGCAAGTCACGGCCTGAGGCAGGGCGTTACTTAGGTAACGACGTTGACCCGCCCGCCCATGGAAACGCTATGTTGACACCCCAAAGTCGCTGACATCCTTTCTCTTATTCCGCTCTCTGCTTCTTTCTTTCCCTCTAACCTTTCTTCAAGTGATACCTGATGTATCATTTTTTTGATTAGGACTTTCACGTAATGTTTTGCAAACCTAGCGAGACTTTGCATGTTGTTGATGGCGCTACTATTTTTGAAGATGTTCAGGTTCTCATATTGATTTCATCGGATTCATCCACTCCGGTGATTAGTTCTTCAACACACTCGGTTCGTCAAAAGTACATCTCTCACCCAATTTGCAGATGTGCAATTGAAATTTGCAGGCATGTTTCTTCCGACTCATTCGTCAGATCCTATTAATTCTCTTCGCATTGTTACTACTACTTGCCCCGCAGTGGATTCGACTTCAATTGTGCTTTTACGAAATTCTTAGAATTAAATGCTAAGGGGTCCAATTGATAGTCGCTCGCCTGTTGATGCTCTCAATATTAATGCCGTCCTATTTATCTCTCAAGTCATTCACAACGAAGATCCTTTAGACATTTTTCTTGTAGCACATAAGATTTGGGTCGGAGATTATTCACCGGAGGAATACGATTAAGAAGAAGATTGGTGCGGACACCAGGCGAGTTAGTGACACGTCACATTATTTTATGTTTATAGGTTATTGTGCCTCTACATCAGGTATATAGATTATATGGCTTCCATCACATTCTACTGCTATGTTTATTTAAATTCTTAGTTAAATGATGAAAATTCTATATGTTTAATTGTTGAATAATTTCTTTTTTAATAATGACCTAAAATTCTGACTAACTACTTCTATTTTACTTGTAATAGGTACGTCAGGCACACCACCTGCGATAGTTGGCACATCCGGCCACCTAGGCACACAACCGGCAGACGATGCTGTTAGCCATCACGAGGGCGAGCAAGTGGTGTTGCAAGAGGGACGCAAGCCATGTTGGGTCTCTGGGTAAATATTTAAACTCATGAATTATATTTGTTATCTATCCATCAACTCTATATATAATTATTGGCTATCATTTTAACATCTGTAATTGCAGGGATAAAGTAGAGCCCAATGACGCTTCTCGTTTTATTACCAACATTATTGAGCGACATGTGACCGGCCCATATAAGTCATTTCGAAAGTTTCCTCTTTTCTTTTTTTTTCTTTTTTTCTTTTAGATTTTGTTATTTTTTTTCTTTTTTTTGGGTTTTGGAGGCTAAATTAACTTGATCAACGAGGGCCTTAGCCTAACCATCGGGGACTCTTCCAAGGCATGATGTATGATAACAGGGATAGTTTCCCACCTCTTTCGACTGAGGCTTCGGCTCACAAAGCGGTGTTTCTCAAAGGGCCATACCTGGGGCAGGTCTCTGGTCCTTTGGGGGAGAAGTGGAAGACAGTCTGGGGTTAAACCTGACGTAGGGGCGCAGGGCATGGGGACCGAATTTCTTTCCTGAGTGCCACCCCTCAAGGAGTCGGTGTATTGTACTTGGGGTTTTTCGGCTGGCACACTTATGTCCGGGTTAGATAGCCCGCGGAGACTTTGCCCTCTTGTCGTGCTTTAATTCATGATTTTCTCCCACGATGCTGCACTACCCTTCACCATTTTGCACGAACCTCAACTCTAGTTAGGAGAAGCAGGCCTGGTTACTAGGATCAGAGGTATTTTTCGTGGTGTCTTTTTTTTTTCTTTAACTTTTGAGCCCTTACCCACTTTTGAGACCGCTCCCGTATTGGGGGACGCCCAAGTCAGTCATTTAGTCCGCCAACCCCTTTGCCCCTGTGTTGGGTCGAGAGGAGGAGAACAAGGACCATCACCTTTCCTAGGTATGGCCGAAGGAGAAACGGGGCTCATGTGAGCTAGAACACCCGAGCCAAAAGGGGAAGGGTGTGTGATATGTGCATGGGTCATGCCACGGAATCATGCCCGGCGATAAGAGAGAAGGTTACCTCATTGCCCAATGGTTGTTTTAGCCAGACTCTATTATGGATAGAAGCATTTTAAATACAGACCATTCCACGCATGAGATAATTCTTCCCCTTCGGTGTTTACAAGAAGATACGCGTTCCCAGGATAGACTTGCTTTACTACAAACGGTCCCTCCCAGTTCGGTTGCAGCTTGGACCTAGGACCACCTGTTCGAATGAATTTACGTTTCAAAACCATATTACCTATTTCAAATTTCTGTTCAATTACCTTCTTTTGAAAATGACGCGAGACACGTTTTTGATAAACAGAGACGTGATTGGCCGCATTCAACCTCTTCTCGTCTAAGAGTTCCAGCTGGACGAGTAACGCCTCTCGACGTTCGTCGAGATTCGGCATATGATTTCTACCTATCTTGTGTCATCTTGAGTCTGTCTCGAATAAGCTTTATCTTCTCGGTAGTATCCCTGATGATATCGGGACTGAGAAATTACCTTTCTCCCACTTCATTCCGGCATATTGGTGATCTACAGCTTCTGCCATACAGAGCTTCAAATGGTGCCATATGTATACTAGCCTAATAGCTATTGTTGTATGCAAATTCTACCAGAGGTAAGTGATCATGTCAACTTTCTCTAAAGTTAATAGCACAATCCCTGAGCATATCTTCCACTACCTGATTTATTCTTTCTATCTGGCCATCAGTTTGTGGGTGAAATGTCGTGCTAAAATTTAGTTGAGTTCCTAATGAATGTTGTAGACCCTTCCAGAACTGTAATGTAAATCAAGGATCTCTATTTGATATGATAGTAACTGGAACTCTATGTAATCTAACAAATTCCTTGACATATAATGCTGCTAGAATATCCACAGACCATCAACTTTTGATCGGTAAGAAGTGTGCAGACTTAGTCAATCGGTCTATGATTACCCCTATACCATCGTGTCCTCCTCTTGTCTTGGGTAAACCCATAATGAAATCCATCCTTATACTCTCCCATTTCCATTCGAAAATATTTAAGGAGTGTAATTTACCTGTGGGTTTAAAATGTTTTGCCTTTACCTGCTGACAAGGGAGACAGCGAGACACAAAATTTACTACTTCTCTTTTCATGTTGGGCCACTAGAAGCTTCTTTTCAAATCTTGATACATCTTGGTAGCACCAGGATGCATAGCATATCTTGACTTATGTGCTTCTTCCATAATTAACTTCTTAGTATCATCATGTTTTGGCACACAAATTCGATCCTTAAATAGTAATCTTCCATCATTTGAAATAGAAAATTTCGGTCTCTGATCAATATTATCCCTAATCTCCATCAATGTAGGGTCATTTTCTTGCAATTTGACTATGTCCTCTATCAATGTAGGTTGAGACCTTATACTGGCAATTATACATCCATCACTTTCCCTGTCAATATCAAGATTCAAGTGAGAGAAATCCTCAATAAGACAATTCATACCTTTTCTGAGGCTTGCTAGTGTAGCCCTTGGTCTTCTACTAAGAGCGTCAGCTACAGCATTTGCTTTCCCTGGATGATATTGAATTGTAAAGTCGAAGTCGCCGAGTCACCCCCGAGTTTGGGTGAGCGCCGTGTGAGTTGGCCGCCGACTTCGGCCCGTTCGGTTCGCTATTGTGCGTGCGTGCTTAGGTCCGAGGTCGTTTCACATCAGCGAGCCTACGAGGGGCACGCGACCCGAGCCGATACTCCGCCTGAGTCGGGATGACCAGTTAGAGAGGAAAACCCCAAGGCTAGCCTACAAGGGGCACCCGTCTCACGGTCACCACGAAGTCCATTAAGGACCGTGGATTTAAATCTGTTGGGACTAATCCATGTTACTGTGCACTCATCGGCCCTTGGGAAACTCGTCACAGACAGACGAGTTCCTATGACCAGATAGTGTTTTCAATGGCATGGTGAAGATGTACCATACTCCCCGGGTATTGGAGCGATGCTACAGAGCAGGCTCACAGGTTATGGACGCAAGCGGAACGAAAAGAAGAGCGTACAGCATTGCATGATAGTCAAAGAATTAACAACAGACTCGGGGAGGGAGTCATTTATATAGCCCAAGACGTTCCAAAGCACGTTGGGCATCGGAGAAAACGAATTCGAGAACCCCGCAGACAACGAGAACGGTTAGGTGCACAGAATGAGAAAAAAGGGAGAGAGAGAGATTGCAGCAAGAATTCAATCCATAAACACACATAAATGTTATTATCTTGGGAACAGGAAGTCGGCATATCTTACAAAATCTGATGCCGACGTTGTCACACGGGCACCATCTCCATAAATTGTAAGCAGACATTACAGGAGAAGGGGAAGAGGCAAAGGTGGTGAGGAAGGGGGGAGAACGTGCTCGTCTCATTGCCCCTCCCCACCTTCTCACTTACATTATCTTAGACGGGGAACTCAAACGGAGAGGAAGATCCACGGATGAACCATGACAACCCACCTAAAAACTGAAACGGGAGGAAGCTTCTTCTCCGGCGTCGGGGTCTCGAGCGGGACAGAAAACACCGGCAGGGACGGGGAAGAACTGTTGGATTCCTCTCCAAGAAACTCCTCTCTCTCCTCGTGTCTTCTCTCAGGCCCCAGTCTACTGTTCTCCTCTTTTTTTTTCTTTTTCTTCTATTCTTCTTATAGGGGAAGGTTACCCGGCGCCACAAAATGGCGCGCCGGGGAGACCGCACCGGGGAAGGCCATTAGCGCGCCAGGGAAGACCGTGCCGGTGTCATTTTTGACTAGGAGAGAGGGGCGCCCCCTCCTTTGTCCCATGTGGTGAATATAATATTCACACATGTCTCCCTTCCCCATTATGCCCCTTTGACCAAGGGTATTTGATGTCTTTTATCCTAGGTCTCCCTTCCCCATTATGCCCCTTTGACCAAGGGTATTTGATGTCTTTTGTCCTAGGTCTAGGGTTTTGTATAAGATCTCACTTGTAACATTTTGGAGACTTGATGAATGAAATTTTGTGAAAAGGCCAAGAGCAGCCATGGGTGCCCCCTCCCTCTCTCTCTAGTTCTTCATGTTCTTCCTCCTTGATCCAGGGTGTGAAGCCCTTTCTTGGGAGTGATTTCCATCCCTATCCCCTCTGTTGGATGCGACTTCCAGGCACCATTGCCGCCGCCTCCGTTCATGCCGCCATTGAGCCGCCACGGTCACTTTTCCAATCTGTTGTCCAAGATTTCGAGTTGTTGGATAGAAGGTTGAAGACGGAGCTATAACTCCAGATCCAACTGTTGGATCGAGCTGAGATTTTCAGAATTGGTTCATCTCGTCTTCCGTAACCCCCAGTTCAATTTTTACTCCGATCCGATCCCATTTGAGCCCCCTCCCAGTGATTTCTTTCCCCCTCTCACAATCTGCCTGTGTGCAGATCTGTGAGACAATAGTTTGTAGATCTATTTTGTCCACCCCAAAAAAAACGTCAGAAAATTACAAAAATATTTGTGCATGATCCTCACTTACACCCCTCTCACCCATAAAATTCTCAAAGTCCAGATCTGCCAATTTCCCTTCGGTCAAAATTCATTCTCAAGCAGATCCCACTCTGTCCTGCCTGTTCTGTAACCCGAGCCAAAAATAACTACAGAGTTGCAGAGTTCTTCATTTCGATCCAAACCGTTGGATGGATCTGAAATTCACATATGTTAAATCTCTCTGAGTGTCCTTCGCAACGACACTAATTTCGTCCCGATCCGACATCGGATCTGGGCGTGGTGCCAGTTTTTACCGGAGCACGCAGTTCTGTCCCGAGACAGGCCAGCAGAAGGAGGTCACCAATTAAATCCTCAAGAAATACGCCGGTGTAGATCCAGTGACCGCCTCTCCTGGGGATCGACCAGGGACCCTCCGCCATCATCCTGGTGAACCGTCACCTTCAGAAGGTCTCAGGAGGTTGACGTCCCTTTGGACGCCTTTGTTCACTGTCCTGTCAGCCAGCAAATTTTAGATCCGGAGTTGCAGCCCGCACCGCCCCGGAACCCCGCCGCCTTACTGCCCGTCAACCCAAGACCAGTTCTCCCAGCGTCGTTGTGTAGCCTATTACCTCCCTGTGTGGAGTGGACCATAAAATTATTACTGTAATTAAATTTTACCACTGTACTGGGAGTTACGGATCTTGGCCGAGACGTCTTCCCCACGCCCCGAGCGTGGAGGTACACTCACCCCCCCTATTTGTCTTACTTGCTTGTTCCGTATAGGTTCTTAAGCCGCTGTATGTGAGTTATTTTGATTTCTAGCTAGTTTAATTTTAATCACCGCTGTGAGAAAGAGAGCGTGACCTATCCCGTGACTCGATCCGAGCACGAGAGTGAGCTGACCATCCAAGACTCAGTGTCAGTTTCTCAACCGTGCAGTTTGATACATTTTCCTCGCTGGGGATGATCGTGAGCAAGTACTTCTTATTTTGGGCACGTTCGCCTCTTCAGGAACCCCATTAGGTGCCGAGTCATTCGTGTCATCGCTGGTCGCGTCATCATTTTAGTCACGTCGTCTCATAGAGTCCAAGGTTCGCAATGAGTTTATGTCGAGTCTCATGTCGTCCCGTATCAAATTGGTATCAGAGTCGGTTTGAGCCTAGGGTAGTTAGTCTAATGTGTTGCATTTCATTCTCATATCCGGTATATCAAAAGACGTTATTGGACAGATAGGTTAAGCCCATTTGGAAGGTAGCCTCCTTGTGTGAGTTGGGTCTTCGGATCAACACCTCCGCCAAGTACTGGATACTGGTTTGAGTCCAGGTTCCTCATTTTGCATTGGTCCATCCAGGTAGGTCTAGTGAGTCACCCCTTAGCTCCCTTTAGGTCCCCTTGCATGCTCACTCATGGAGGTACTCAGTACCATCGCCTTGACACTATGGATGAACCCCGAGGTGGCACCCAGGGAGGCTGAACTCTGGAGGATATGATGGCTCAACTCATGGAGCACATGGATAGGTCTGATCAAACTCTTAGGGAGCATACTGACCGCTTGGAGAGCCGACTCAAGGCCATGGAGGACCGCGCTGAGGCATCCGACCGATCTGTCCAAGGTCTGATTGGAAGGTTAGAGAGAATGGAGAGAACCCCCCATCGAGACCAACCCAGAGTTGTTCAGGTCCCTTAGGCGCCTATTGCCCACCCCACCCCACCTAGGGCTGAGGAGCGACGGCCACGTGCCCTCGATTTTGAGGACTGAGTCCGACAATGATTATGAGGGAAATGGCGGATGCTGACGTGGTCATCGACCACCGATGGATGAGGAGGACGATAGAGTCCTTAGGACCGTGCGAGCTGACCCTCCCACTTTTGACGGGTCCTTGAACCTGATGGTCTATCTTGATTGGGAGGCCGACATGGACCGATACTTCGAGTGGTTTGAGATAACTGACCACCGGGGGTCTAGGAGCACCCGTCCCTGCTCCTAGACCTCATCAGCCCACCATAGTGACTCAACCTCTTCTCCCAAAACCCTCAGTCCGTCGTGAGGACAAGGGTAAGGGGTCGATGATCGGTGGAGCATCATCAAGCACAGGGCCGCGTGATCAGTGCTATCGGTGTGGTGGATTTGGCCATTATGCGAGCAAGTGTCCTACTAGGGAATCGCTTGCTATTGCAGACATGCCCGCCCATGACCCCATGCCTCAGTTGGTGCCAGTCAGCTACGAGCCGGACCAAGATTTAGTTGATGAGTTCTTTGATGAGTTGATGGAGGGAGAGCAAGTTGACGTCCCAGGTACCCAATATTAGGATGATGTGCAGTTAGGTGTAGTCTAGTGCATCCTGACCCAGCCTCAGGTGACTGACGACTGGCGTCGTACCACCATCTTCCACACATTTTGTAGGCTGGAAGGGAAGCTTGTTAGGTGATTATAGATAGCGGGAGTTGCATTAACGCTATCTCAATGGGCATTGTTAAACGCCTTGGTCTGACGCCCGTGGATCACCCCGCACCATATAAAGTATCTTGGGTGCATTCCACTTTGATGTGACACCACTAAGGTAAATGCAGCAATGAGATGGAAGATCCTTAGACCTACTCCGCAAGCACAATGCGCAAGAGTGGAAAAACACGTAGATGCCGATCCAACGTCGCACACACGATCCCCGTGGTGACTCGGTGATGCCGAGTAGAGGTGGTGGGGCAATGGTCATTTTACAAATAACCCCCTAATACAATCTAAATTACAATCCAAATAAAATCAAATAAGCACACATTACACACAAATAAAATCTCAATAAATATGATAAATGTGAAGACTCAAGGGGGAGTCTCCAGGCTGTCTCCAAGCCAAATGGAAGCTGTCGTGGCTGGCATGATGCTTCGTGTACGGTACCGATGGCTCGCCGACTCGGACCACTCGTGTGCTCGGGTGTCCGCACCACCTCTCGAGGTCGAGGGGGTGCAGGGTGATAGGGCCCGATCTGAGCCAGTCGAGGCCGAGGGGTCACAAGGTGAGGCGACCCAATCTCAGCCAACCGAGACTGCGGAGGCACGAGAGGAAGTCACCCAGCCCGAGCTAGCTGGTGGGCCCCCGAGAGTGGAAATACACGGGGGGAATTCCCCGATCCTAGCTGCTCCAGAGAGGGCCGCCGCTCCCACGGCAGGTACCTCTGTCATCCGAGCCTCCTTGTACTGTAGGTGCCGCTCTGTGACCTCGGATGCAATTCGGGGAAGTCTCGGGCACAGCACTCCTTCCGTGCTTCTCCAACGAGTCATGGAAGGTGGCTTGATCGTGGCCCAACTGAGGGCTGAAATGGTTGATCTGTATGCTCGGGTCGACTCCAAGAGGGAGTCCTTGGCCTGGGCCAGTAATGCATCCAGCCGGAAGATTGAGCGCCTGACCTGCGACCTTGAATCTCTTCGGCTGGAGATGGCCTCACTCAAGGCGCAAGCAGAATCAAGCCAGAAAAAGGCTCGGGAGTCAACCGAGCAGCTGGGTCAGGCCCGTTACATGGTTGAGCTGAAGGACAGAGTCCTGGACATGGAGGGCAAGGCGCAGGCCGAACGTGCCGAGCAATGGAAGGCCAAGCATGAGGAGCTCGAGGGTCGGGTCCGAGAGGCTGAGCGGCAACGGGTGGAGGTCGAGGCTACACGGGCGGAGGCCAAGCGGAGGCAGTCCGAGGCAGAACGGAAGGCGATCGAGCTTGAGGAGAAGGCAGAGCTGGCCAGATCAGAGGGACTCGAGCAATACAAATGCTCGAAGAGTTACCAAGTGGTGATCCAGCAGGCTGCCTTTGCTTACTAAGAGCCGGGTTATCGTCGGGGCCTGCAGAAGGGGTTTCACCAAGACTACCTGGTGCGGACACCCGAGCTAGAAAAAAAGAAGCCGGACGCTTGACGCTCGGCTTTTTCCGTTGTATAAAGACAGTGTTCAATTTGCAGGAAGAAAACCATGTTCCGTATCTGCATTGAGAGCAAGCCGCTACAGAATTTTGAGGAGTATGTCAAATGTCGGGCAGCAGGTAGAAAGGGCTTTCTTTTTCTTCTGCGGAAGTTCACTCGCAAAGGGGAAATCCACTCGCAGTTCATCCGACTCCCCATGCTACTCGCCAGGGAGAAGCAAGTTTTCTATATCCGCCTGCCCGTTGGCGAATATGTATACGGATGCCATAACCGCGCCGTTAGCTTCAAAATTGATAGTCAAACGGGCGTTCACCTGAACAATCCTTCCAAATTTATCCAGCTTGGAGTACGTATCGAATGTCTCACTCCTACCGCACAACAAAGAATGGCCGCAAAGGCGGACGCGGAATCGATCTTCAATCCCGCCAGCTGGGAGGCGCAGTGAAAACTCCCTCCGGAAACGAACGCCCCACCTTCCACGTTGGAGACAACGTGCGCTCTGCCGCCTATGGCGTGGGCGTTGTCAAGGAATGGCGTCATGGTGATGACGGTGAAGTGTATTGCGTCGTGCAATTCCTCGACCATAACGTGCCGCAAATCTTTTCCGCGCGTGGCGAGTGGATCATCGGCAAGCCGAATAGTTCGTTCGATCTGGAACATATCCCCTACAATGGATCGCGCGTGACGCTTGACAGGTGGGCGCGCGATGCGATAGCATTTCTACTCGGTCTTGCGGCCGCTTCCTCCTACCTCATGGGGCTGCATTAATGTCCGACTTCAACGATGACAAGATGGAATGGGGCAGCCATCATGTTCAAAATTTTGCTCGAAATTCTCGGGGCAATGTTCAGATCAATCGGGCCTTGCGTAAATTGGCCCACAAACCTCGCCGTGATGGCGACGTGCGCAAAACCCGTCACGGTGAGCGGTCCGGGAATCGTTAAGACTAACTATGGGACATTAAAATGCGTCGATTTCTGGTGTCGATTTGCATTTTCCATTTGAGTGAAGCCTGGAGTTAGGGGAAGGTGGCGGTTAAATGATAGATGCGGCATCGCGGCCGTAGTCCGCCACCCCACCCACCGCGTCAAAGAAAACCCTCACGCGAAAGCGTGGGGGTTTTTTTATTTGAGGCGCTCATCTTGTCGGTTAGCTTGCAGTACTCTTCTCTCTTGGTAGAGTTAGCTTGCGACTCGATCAGATGTAATATCTGGGTGAGGACTGACTTGATTGTGCTTGTGGTCCAGTGCTATTGTCATTGGCGTCCTGTGTGCCAGTTGCTCCCTGCTGCCTTTGGCACTGGAGCTAATGTTGTCGAGCTGTCAGCTATGAGGACTATGCTTCCTTATTTAAGCTGATGCTTGCCGTGTTGATCATTTTGTTTTCCCAATATCTGTTGTCGTGGCATGGGTCGTGTCTCTTTCCCTGTGAGATGTAAGCGACGTTGCCCTATTTCGGAGATGTTAGACTTATGTTCACTTGTGTCATGCTCGGTCTTGAGCGTGTGCTGGTGATTATGGTCTGACTGTGTTCCTCTGACCTGTGTGTCTCTTAATTCGTGTTATTTCATGTTAGTGTTGGGTTGTTCTTCCCTGCTTCTCCTTTGTTGGTCTTTGAATTTTGAGGATGAAATTTTCTGAAGAAGGGGAGGATGTAATGCCCTAGATCCTTATTGGATTCTTATTAGGTCTTTTGGATCCTTATTGGAGAGTTTCAGATCACTTTTGTAGGTCCTCAGTTGAGTTTTACGATCCGTATAGATTTTTCTCTCGTACAAGTTACGGAACACTGCGGTGAGTTTATTTTTCAATTCATCGACTCGTGGACGTAACAGCTGTGATGTACTCTTTGCAAGGATTGTTTCGACTATTTTTACATATTTTTCTGAATTAGTGCATTTTCGACGTAAATTACGGATTTTCAAAAATTAGGAAAATTTCCTAATTTCTTTCTTTTTCTTTCTTTCCTCTCTCCTCCCTTCTCATTTGCGCACGTCCCTCTCTCTCTCCCATTTTCTCTCCTCTCTCGCCTTTTCGGTTCCGGTTGTAGACATAGGAGGCTCGTGGGCGAGGTGGCGACATCGTGGGGATGGTCGGCTGCGCGAAGGGGCGAGGATCAGACCGGTTTAGGCGCGATCCCGAACGGTGGATTCAAAGCCAACGGTCGAGCTCGCGTTATAATTTTCGGCATGGATTAGTCACTTCGGTGCACGATTTCTTCGGTGGAGGTAGGGAGATGGATCACCTACCTTTCCTGCACCTTCCCTCGTGATTTCATGCTAAACGGTGTGAGAATGAGCGAGTTTGGGCTCTGCGCTACGCGAGTGAGCCCGCTCGAGTGAAGTCACCGGTCCGCTCATTGTTTACTTGCTAGGTCCGAGGGTCATTCATCTTGTGACTATCACCCCCAAGGTGGTTTCACATCACTCTCCCTCTCTCTCTCTCCCATTCGACCGCGGCGAGCTCCGTTCCGGCTGCAGATGGCGGCGGGGCGACGGCGCGATGATGTGGGTGACGGCGAGGCGTCGCGTGGACGTGCGGCGTGCGTGGGAAGCGTGAAGGTCAAGGTTCTTAATGGCGTTCTTCGTGGGATCGAGCTCGGATTGACGTCTCGTCGTGAGCCAGAGGTAGGGTGACAATCCCTAGCTCAGTGCCATTCCATTTCCATGATTTGTAGGCCAAGCCGAGGTCGAGTGGGGTCATTTTCGCACCGGGAAGGGAAAATCATGTCGCGGGGTGAGTTCGCCCGATCCACTGTTTCACGTTGCGATTCCGCGTTTCGAGGGTATAGAAGCATGCTAGAGGGCTTGGGGGTTCTTTTCCCATCATTTCCCCCTTCGTGGGGCTCGGTTTGGGGCCGAAATGGGTGATTCCGACGAGGTTCACCGTTTTCGCATCGGTGAGCCATGTGCGGTCGAACCAGGGCCCGTACATCCCTTGTGCGGTCCTGTCCTGGCCGCCCATCGGCTCGGCACCTTGCATGTTAGGCTCGACGCGGAGCGGGGTTAAGCGGTCTATCGTGGGACCGCATGTCCCTATGTACGGCCCCAAGGTGTCCGCCCATCCCCCAGGGTTTTGACTATTGTTTGTGACCGTTATGCAGTGCTTGGGGTATGTGGCTAGGGACTGGCCATATATCCCCTCGTGCGGCCAGGGTCTGGCCATATGTCACTTGGTGCCGTTGGCAGGTCGTGCGGCCAGAGTTGGACCGCACCTGCTTGTGCGGCGAGGTCCTAGCCGCCCTTCCCTTGTGCGGCTAGATCCTAACCGCACTTGTTTTCTTACCATTGGAGGAGGCGCGGCCAGTGGTTGACCGTTCATCCATTGAGCGGCCCAAGATCGACCACACATCCCGTGAGTTTCCGACCATTGGTTGTTACCGTTACGCAGTGTGGGTGAGCGGTTGGGGTCTGGCCGCATGTCCCCTGAGCGGCCATTGGCTGGCCGTTCATCCTCGTGCATGAGCGGCCCAGGTGGGACCGCTCCACAAGTCCTATACGAATGGACCAAATAGAATGAAATGAGAAGAATGAAAATAGATATATACATGGGCCAAAGGGCCATGACCAAACTTCAAAAAAGCCAAAGGCCCATGTATGTGCCCCTTCTCAACATGTGGGCCAAGATAAAATCTCCACATGGGTGAAATCCCATTCAATACAGCAAGGCCAACACACGCTCAACACGCTGGCGAGAGGAGATTGACGAATGAGCCAAAGCCCATTCACATGGCCAGCCGACGAGGCTTGGCACGGGCGACTATGCACCTTCACGTGGTCTTCACGTCGGCTGACGGGCAAACACGAGGCCAAGAAGTCACCGAATGCGGTGACGTGGGAGTGGTCAGCGACGCTGGCAGGTAGGCCAGTGTAGCCTTCTCACGAGCGAACATGACGCGATGGCGGGAGTTAGCGGAGTAGGCGACTTCAACACGCTGAATGCATGGCATGCTACGTGGGCGAGGCTAGCACGGACGTGGACGATGACGGGCTTCCACGCGAGCGAACGCACCAAGGCGTGGGCGGCTTCAATGCAGGAACGCTTCTCACGGGCAAAGGCTTCTTTGGGGGTCGGCATGCAGGCGGGTGCAATAGGCCAGCCAAGGCGGGCTCACGTACGTAGGTTCACGAGGAGAACAGCACGCGATGCAAGGCCACAGCGTGGCCACCGGGTTCGTCAGTAGGCAAATGGCAGGGTCAACAATAGGAGCAGCCAAGGCGGAGGAGGTCGGCAGTTGGCGGCTTCCCCGCGGTCGCAGAGTCTGTAATACAATCCTGAGATGTTGCACATGCTCTTCCTCAGAAGTAGAATAGACAAGAATATCATCGACAAAGATCACCACGAAGCGGTCCAGGTAAGGACGGAACACACGCTGCATTAGGTCCATAAAAGCTGCAGGAGCATTGGTTAGCCCAAAAGGCATAACCAAAAACTCAAAATGACCATAACGCGTGCTAAATGCAGTCTTTTCCACATCTGATTCTCTAATTCTCAGCTGAAAATAACCTGAACGGAGATCAATCTGAGAAAAGACAGAAGCAGACTGTAATTGATCAAACAAATCATCAATCCTGGGCAGAGGATACTTGTTCTTGATAGTCACCTGATTCAACTGCCTGTAATCAATACATAGCCTCAGGCTTCCATCTTTCTTTTGAAGATCATAGGAGACTCTCAGCTCGTCCTGCGGCAAGTTCTGTCCACTTACCGCACTCGTGACCCTAAGCTCAAACCTTATCAAGATTTGGTCACGCTCCTTGCTAGGCAATTCCGCAAGTTGATCTATATCCATACTCCCCGATCTCAGAACATTCTAGCTGATGCTTTAGCCTCCCTCGCTTCCTCTCTATCTTTTCGTCTTAGTCGGAGCACTGAGACTATCGTCGTTCAGAGATTAGACGCACCCTCTCTTCAGGATCCTTGGTATGATAACCTTAGGAAAACTGTAGAGGCGAGGGCCGAGAAGGAAGAATTGAAGGAAGTATCTTTGACAGAATTAGAAGAGATCCCGGAGGAAGAAGAATTGCCCTGGTATCATGAGATTGAGCTGTATTATCGAGATGGATCGGTCCCAGAAGGGGTGAACGTCGAGCAGCGTAAGGCTATAAGAAGAGCCGCCTCGAAGTACACTATCATCGCTGGAGAACTGTATAGGTGCGCTACTAATGGAATGCTTATGAGATGTCTAGATGATGTTGAAGCTTGGAAGATAGCCGAAGCGGCTCATTCTAGCGAGTGTGGAGGTCATGTCAATGGCCAGGCTCTAGCAAAGAAAATTCTTAGGCAATGCTACTATTGGCCCACTCTAGAGGAAGATTGCTCCCTCTATGTCCGGAGGTGTCTTATGCCAACTCTACGCAGATAAAATTCATGCTCCAGTTTCATCTCTCCATCCTCTTTCTGATCCTTGGCCATTCTCCATGTGGGCTTTCGACATCGTCGGCCCGCTCGGTGATCCCAACTCTCAAATCAAGTAAAAGTCTTTTATCCTTACCGCCACTGAATACTTCACCAAGTGGGCCGAAGCCAAAGCATACGCAGAGATCAAAGCTACCACGGTGTGTCGCTTCATCATGAAGAATATTATCTCGCGGTTCGGAATGCCAAGCAGCATCGTCACCGACAACGGACCCCAGTTCGTTTCTCAAGATCTTCAGGACCTGTGTAAGAAGTTCAATATTGCATTGCA
Source organism: Amorphophallus titanum (assembly GCA_024336825.1). Classification (NCBI taxonomy): domain Eukaryota; kingdom Viridiplantae; phylum Streptophyta; class Magnoliopsida; order Alismatales; family Araceae; genus Amorphophallus; species Amorphophallus titanum. The sequence goes on along the minus strand of JANBPO010006859.1, from coordinate 8,582,343 downwards.
TCATTCCTCTCTATATTATCCACAAGGCAACGGTCAAGCCGAGGCCACTAATAAAACCCTTCTCAAAATCATCAAGAAAATATGTGAATCTCATAAATTCTCTGATTGGCCAGAAAGATTAGTGGAAGCTCTGTGGAGGGGACCGAGCACCAGTGTCCGGGATTTGGAGGAGCAGCTGGCTGGTGCAGTTGCTCGAGCGGAGGAGGCGGAGCGCGGTCTAGCCGCACAGGTAAGCCTTTAAACTTGAATTCAGTTATGCCCTTATTATATATATTCATGAAAGCTTATGATTTTCTTTTGCCCTTGCCCAGACTGAGGAGCTCCAGGCTGCACTCGCCTGTATAGCGAGACAGCGCCGTGACCGCGTTGCACTGGTGAGTTTTTACTTTGCTTTGTTCATGATATTCTTTAATTGTTGCAAAGATTAATGATAATGAAATGTGATGCAGGTAGGAGAGTTGACCGAGGCTCGAAGACAACTGGTAGTGGCGCGGTCAGAGGTCGGCTCATGCCGTGAGCGGATCGCTGAGCTGGAGCGGTCTGGGGGCCAGCCAGAGCCAGAGCGCGACCTCGCGGCGCAGGTAAGTCAACAACATTAATTCCAATTAAGATATGTTGAAATGATATCCGAAACTGATAATTGACTTCATTGAATGTAGGAGGCGGAGCTGCAGGAGGCGCGCACCCGAGCTGCCTTGGCCGGGACAGAGCTCACCATCCGTGACCAGCGGGTCACAGAGCTAGAGGCAGAGGTGGCCCGTCTTACTACTGTAGTGGGCCAGCACGAGGAGCTGTCCCGAGACGCTCAGGACCTCTGCTTCCACCTTGAAATTGAGCGGAGGGAGCGTGCCCGGGATCGTGAGGAGTTCAACCGGGAGAGGTCGGCGCGGGATCGCGAGAGAGCAGAGCTCGTGACCGAGTGGGACTGAGAGAGAGGGGAGCTCATTGCTGAGCGGGACCGAGAGAGAGGGGAGCTTATTGCTGTGCGGATGGAGCTTGCCGTCATCCGGGAGCGGCTTCGGGCGACAGAGGAGTGGCTCCAGCGAGGGCGTGAGCGAGCCCGAGCGGCGGTGCATTCGAGTGCTTTTGCCAGTACGACGTACGCGTTGGGCTCTTCCTCCCACCAGCATGCAGAGGAGGAGGTACGGAGCTCAGCTCCGAGCACGGCGCGGGGGACGATGCCCCCACCACGGGCACGTCGTAGAGATAGGGGAGGAGAGGGAGAGAGTCAGAGAGAGGAGGGTGGAGGCGAGAGTTAGAGAGAGAGTGCTTGTACTCCTCCACCCTCCACACACTTGTACTCATTTTGGTGCTGAGGACGATCGGCGTCCATCAGCCCGCGGTTGAGTTCCCGACGACGGAGAGGCCAGGGGAGCGCGTGGGATGACACCCACAGGGAGCGGCCTCAGTGACGGACTGGACGGTATGGGCCGCCACTCAGCTAGCTGACTGGGCGGCACATGGGCGGTTGGTGACTGCCCGTGCGACGAGCGACAGTGCGTACTACACAGCGTACGCGCAGCACTACCGGGACTAGGTGTTCCGAGGTGCTCGCCCACCGGTATGACTTCTAAACCCTGAAACTCTCTTAATGGCGACCTTTATGCGATGATGCACTTGACACTTTCTTTCTCTAAATGCAGATTGACCCAGCAGGTAGGATCGCGGAGCTCCAGGGGTTACTCCATTCTACTATTGCAGAGCAGGACGAGACCCGCCAGGCGCTGGCCTTACTGGTGAGACTTTGACTTATGCAACTCTTAATATGCTTGACCTATTGACTTGACTGACCTTGAACTTTTGAATGCAGCGGGGTAAGGAGACACAGAGACAGGGGGCTGATGCCCCTTCTTCTTCCCAGGAGGTTCCAGCCGACCGGACAGAGCAGGATGCCACGTTGAGAGGTGCGATGGAGAGAGGTGAGGTAGCGGAGGCGGCGCTCGCTGAGAGGGTACACTTCTAAACTCTTCCTTAGTCAATTCATGATTATTAAATGCTATTATTGACCATCGCTACATGTATGCAGGTGACCGAGCTGACGATCCTTTAGGGCGAGCTAGAGGAGAGGACCCGAGAGTTGGGGGAGAGGACCGGGGAGCTGGAGGACGCCGCATGTCTCTTCAGCGAGATGGAGCGCACCCGCCTCGGTGTTCTAGAGATCGGGGCCCTTTGAGCCCGCGCAGCTAAGGCAGACTTGTACCAGGCCGAGCTCGAGCGGATGCAGACGGAGCTTGCGCGGGTCCGGGGTGAGCTGGCTCAGAGCAGAGCCGGTGGTCCGGACGTGGAGCGCTACCGAGCCGAGGCGGAGCAGGCCCGACTTCAGGTTGCCCGACTGGAGGGCATAGTGGAGGGATTCCGCGAGGCGAGTCGGAGCCGCAGCCGAGCGACCCAGAGTGGCAGTCACGGCCACGGGGCTTCTGCCAGGACTTACCTTACCGGTTCCTCCGGCCTGCGGAGGAACGAGGAGGAGGAGAGACGAGGCCGGCGGTGTTGGCGGCTTCGGCGAGGGTGATGGCGGAGGCATCGACTTTGCCGAGGTCGCGGAGGATGGCGCGGGCGGAGGCGAGGACGGCGGCGCCTTCGGGGGTCTTGTCGTCGAGGGAATCGACGGGGAGCTGGTCGGAGGCTTTGAGGAGGTCGCCGATGTCCTTCAAGTGCGGGGCGGCCCAGGCGATGGCGGAGAGGATGTCGGGGGCGCGGATGTGGCCGTCGTTGTCGGCGTCGATGAGGGCGAGGGTTTTCTCGTCGAGGGCGTGGCCTTTGACGGGGCAGGAGAGGGCGACCCAGAGTTTTTGGTCGAGGTCCTTGAGGGCGAGGAGGTCGGAGCCGTTTTGAATGGCGACTTGGTCGAGGCCGCCGATGCGGTAGAATTTCCAGGCGTGGGAGACGGTGTCGGTCATGGTGTCAGGTTGAAGGTGGCGGGGAGTGTGGCGGGAGCGGCGGGGGCGAGGCAATCTCCTAAGCGGCGGGTTAGGCTGGATTTGACGGAGGCATCGACTTTAGTGCGGCAGGTGTCCGGGACGCCCTTCATGAAAAAACTGCTCATCATTTCCCCGCATTTTCCGCCGATCAACGCGCCGGACATGCAGCGGGTGCGGCTGGCGCTCCCTTACCTGCGCGAGCGGGGGTGGGAGCCGACGGTGCTGGCGATCGCGCCGGAGTCGATCGAGGGCGGGGTCATCGACAGGCATCTCGAAGATACCTACCCGGCGGACATCCGCGTGATCCGGGTGAAGGGGGTTTCGTCGCGTTTCACCCGCTGGATGGGCGTCGGCAACTTGTGGTGGCGCTGCGGGCGGGCGTTGACGAAGGCGGGTGAGGAGTTGCTGAAAAAGGAAAGATTCGACCTGGCGTTCATCAGCACGACGCAGTTTTCGGCGTTTCAGCTCGGGCCGCGCTGGCTGCGCCGCTTCGGGCTGCCCTACGTGCTCGATTACCAGGATCCGTGGATCAACGACTACTACGCCCTCACGGGGGCGCGGCCGCCAGGGGGGCGGCTGAAGTTCGCCTTCAGCCAGTGGCAGGCGTCGCGGATCGAGCCGGTGGCGCTGCGGGAGGCGGCGGGGATCGTCTCGGTGTCGCATTCCTACGGGGCGATGCTGGCGGACCATTACCCGTGGTTTCCGGCGAGCCGGCCCAAGGTGCTGCCAATTAGAATTTCTCCATTTGCCCCAAGGGTACCCCTCTCTCTTCCCCTTGTAGCTGTGATGGTTGCTTGATTCCAAGGTGTGAACCCTTACCCTTGGTGTGATTCCAAGGATTAGCACCTCTGCTAGATGCAACTTCTAGCCACCACCGCCTCCGCCTCCATTCGTGCCGCCATCGAGCCACCACGGTCATTTTTTCGGCCTACTGTCTAGCATTCCGAGTTGCTAGACAAAAGGTTGAAGACGGATCCACAACTCCAGATCCAACTGTTGGATCAAGTGAATTTCTTAAGGGTTGGTTCATCTCATCTTTTACAGTGCCCATTTCAATTTTTACTTTGATAAAATCCCGTTTGAGCCCCCTCCCACTGTCGTCTTTCCCCCTCTCACAGTCTACCTGTATGTAGATCTGCGAGATAGTTACCTGATAAACCAATTTCCTCACCCCAAACCAATTCCGATCACCACCAAAATTTGTGTGCGTGATCACCACTTCTCCCCCTCTCACCCAAAAAATCCCCAAGTCCTAGATCCACTCTTTTACCCTCGGTAAAACCCCTATTATAGACAAGTTACAGTCTACCCTGCAGTCTGAGCAAGAAAAGCCATAGAGGTACAGTCTTTGCCCTGGAAGATCTGACCATTGGATGGATCCTAAAATTTAATAGGTTGAAGCCCGTCGAGTCCTCTTCGTATCTGCATTTGTCTCGTCCCGATCTGAAACTGGATCTGGGCGTGGTGGCTGATCTTGCCAAAGCACGCAGTTCTGTCCCGAGACAAGCAAGCAAAGGGGGGCCAAAGCTGAGAATCCGGCCCCAAGGAGCCGAAGTTGAAGATTGGGCTGCCAAGAACCGAAATTGGGGGGAGAGGGCTATAGGAGCCAGGCATTGGGGAAGCAGGCCACGGGAGCCAAGGATTGGGAAAGCAGGCTGTGAGAGCCAACATTAGGGAGCAGGCTGCGAGAGCCAAGATCGGGCAGCAGGCCACGGAGGCCAAAGCTGGGAAAGCAGGCTGTGAGAGCCAACATTAGAGAGCAGGCTACGAGAGCCAAGATCGGGCAGCAGGCCACGGAGGCCAAAGCTGGGAAAGCAGGCTGCGAGAGCCGAAGGGAGCAGGCTACGAGAGCCAAGATCAGGCAGCAGGCCACGGAGGCCAAAGCTGGGAAAGCAGGCTGCCCCCTCCCACCTCCTTCCTCCACAAACCAGCACACCCCTCCATCAACCCTAACCCTAGCCACCAGCATCCCACGCCCCAGCCCTCTCTCCCTCTGCCACCCAGGTCTGCCCACCCCTGCTCCGTGCATCCACGGCATTCCCAGAGTCGCCTGTCGCTGCTACGTCCTCCCGTGGTTCGGGAAGAACTCTCTGCTGCTCTCTGCAACCAGCCTGCAGCAGAGGTCACGTTTGCAGAAGCTACCCCAGCGTCCACTATGCGAACCAGCTGAAGTTGTCTTCTGTGGAGTCGTACATCGTCGAGTCAGCTTCGCTCCAAAAGTGGTCTCGCCATGATCCGACCTCGGCTCCGTTCGCGTCGCTCATTCTCATGCAACTGCACCTGACTCAGGTTTGAACCTGAGCACCATTTGGTATCAGCTCCACCGCCCACCCCTGTGCGATTCAGTCAGAGATCTCTTCACAAGAGTTCTTCTTCTCTAAAGCACCGATGAACCAGAGGTGGTCCCGCCTGGTTTCAACATCGTCTCCTTCCAGGGCGTCCATTCTCCCTCAGTCGCTCCAGACCTGGAGCCCTCTGTTCGCCCAAGACAAGCTGCTGTCAAGTCGGCCCCAACACCCCCTCCTCCTCTCCGTTTCAGGTCAGATGGTCTTCAATAAAGTTTCAGCTTTCGACGATACGGAACCAACGCAAGTGGTCTCGTCCTGATCCGACATCATCACTGGGAGTTCCACCACAGCTATTGGTGGCTGGTCCAGGTGTTTGCCCAGGAATCTGACGCCTGCCATTCCTGCGACCACGTCCAGCGTGGTGATCAGACGGCCACCATCTTCTGAGGGTTTGTAGATCTCCCTGTCAACAATATCCATGACTTGGTCCCGTCAAGTTTAGAGTTCATCAACGAGCGTACCGGCCGACGCACCACAACTGCGCCAATCAGTCCTGCACGACAGAACTGCACAGGTCTGCCGCAATGGCCGCCATCCCCATCCAGCGTCATCAGCTCGGCACCAGACCTTCAGGCGTCCCTTGGCATCCCTAGGGCTCCATCCAGGTGTTGGCTGCATCTCGAGCGGATGCCTGAGCTTGGCGTACGGTCGACAGTTGTTTTCCCCTCCCCGTGATCCCCCCTCCTGCGTGAGGGTAGTGTATGTAATTGTTTTCCCCTCCTCGTGAACCCCTCCCTGCGTGGAGAGTAGTCAATGTATTAGCAGGGATCGTCGCCAAGCTTCCTTGATGCAGCGTGTCCGCCGGGTGCGCACGCTCCCCGGCGTGCCCTCGTCTTCGACTAGAGCCGGTCCTTCGGACGGGCTAGGTACGTGCGGCTGCCACTCCTCTTTGCTTGTCTAGTATTTGTTCCAATCGCAGTGCTGTGTGAGGAGTGCCTGATCCATATTTCCACTATTATCCGTGAGTTCTTGCTACCGGTGAGTGAGTGCACATCAGAACCGATCCCCTCGGTATCGGTCTGCCTGGTTGAATCCAGCGTCCGCGACTTGTTCCCCGGGGTGGTTAGCTACCACTCTCCTCACTGCTCAGACCATGTCCGACTTCCTCGCGAGCCACAGCTCGCCGAGCCATCACTTCAAGTCCTGTGGAGTCCGCGACTCACGTGTGTGTTTGCCTTGTCGCTTAGACGACTTGCGCTCGTTGATTGCTAGCTTAGGGTCCTGTGTCTCCACCGGGTTCGTCCCGCGTCAACAACTTCTTCATGCTCAATACTCATTCTACTCTTTATCAAATTGATTCATTGGATAACCAGTGCCCATTCATGAAGATACATCTTGTGCTTACATTCTTGATCTTCATCATGCTCTCAGGGGGAGCTATGTTTATATTGCTTTATGAGGGAGAGTAGTCATGTCTTCATGTTGATAGGAGGAGTGCTATATTTTCATGTCAAAGGGGGAGTATCAGTTATTCGCTTTGATGATTATCTTGCACGTTTTCAACTGGAAATAAAATTTCATGATGCCATTTCTCTTTTTGATTATGTCAAAGGGGGAGAATGATTTTGTCGAGTCAGTGTGACTCATTGTGTTGCCATCATCAAAAAGGGGGAGAATGTTGTGCCCTTTGGGTTTTGATGATGGTGTGTTATGTTGATGATAGTAAATCTCTGATGCTTGAGATGAATGGCATTGATGAGTCACCACATTAGATTGTTTGTATGCTTGAGATGAATGGCATTGATGCCTTATTATAACTATCTGTTCTGGTTCGTGCATCTGGGCTATCAAGCAGACAGCTTGGTCAGTGCCCTGTGTGTAAGGGTTTGCCTGTTGCATTTGGTGCTGCAAGTCTGTGCATAGTCAGTGCATAAAGGTGGTCTGCATATGCTCAAGTCATTACAAGTCTTAGCTAGGTCAGAGCATTGTCGGTAGCCATTTATAGACCGAGCATGTTGCACGCTTTCTACACTACAGCAGGTCCGTGCATGGTCCTTGTACACTCATAATGTCCGTGCACGTTGCTCTTTCAAGTCTGAGCATGAACAGTACACTGCATAGGAAGTCCATGCATCCCCTTCAGTCTAGAACATGGTCCGTGCACATTGCAAGGCAAGTCCGTACATGCATTGTCCAAGTCTGTGGATGTATAGTCTAATTCATAGCATATCCATGCAAGTCTTCATAAGTCCATGCATTTAAGGTCCATGCACTCAAGCATCCTACATACAAAGTCCAAGCATGTCCTATCCCTGCTGAGTTAAAGTCCATGCATACACTAACCCCGTGCATGCTGAGTCAATGCATGTAGTTCTTTAAAGCCCGTGGACTTTGTCCATAGTCAGTGCACATTCTGGACTTACTCAATTTACTGTTGAGTTCCATCAAGTCCGTGCACATTTTATTATCGAAGTCCATGCATGTTTTAAGTCAAAGCAAAGTCCGTGCATATGTCTTGATTGTTTGAAAACCAAGTCCGTGTACATTTTTGCAAGTCTGTACACACTCTAGTCTGTGCATGATTCAACAAGCCCGTGTATGTTTCAACAAGCCCGTGCATGTTTCAACAAGTCCGTGCATTTCTTCATCAATGAAGTCCGTGCATATTCCAGTGGAGCTAAGTCCTTGCATCTTTTGCGACTGAAGTCTGCGCACTTTGTTGCAAGGTCCGAGCATTCGAAAGTTCGTGCACATTACACCATATCTCAATGATCAAAGTCCGTGCACAATTTGGACTTAGATGAAACTCTGTTGAATTGTTTGTTTAAGTCTGTAGACATCTTGCTTCAAAAGTCCGTGTAGATTTTACCTCTGCAATGGTCCGTGGAAGCAATGCCCCATGCAGGTTTTTGTGTTTCATACAAAGTCCCTGCATGCCTTCACAGGGTCCGTGGAAGTCATACCCCATGCACATCCTGAACTTAGTACATTGTTGGTTGGGCTGCATCCTACTCGGACACGGTCCGGTCTCCCTGACTGAGACTCTGCCATCTGTCAATGAGCCTCTGGCGGTATGAGGGAGGGAGGTATGTCCAGGCGAAGCAGTCTTTATATTCGAGCAGGAGTTGCTTGTAGCGCTGCCTTTCTATCTCGGTGAGGAGAGCACTGAGGAATGTCAGTCGAGGGGCTTCATCTTCGCCTAGATTAATTTCGACCAGCTCATCGACGGTTGCCTGACCACCGTCCTCCAGCTTGGGAGGCGCTGGCTAGAAGTCGATGAAGTCTTCGTCATCAGTGTCAGCTTCATATTCCCAGGGGTCCTCAGAGCCAACAGTTAAGGTTGAGGGGACTGGAAGACTGTCGTTGCTAGGCCCAGACTGAGGTTGTCCTAGGTCATCCCTATCAGGCTGATAACTGTCGCCTGGCATCCCAGAGGCTTGGTTAGAGTTGCCTGCCAACGCCGGTGATGCTTCGCAGTCTTTGTCATGAGGGCCTTCCTCATGGGGAAAGCCTGGCAAACTGGGATTGCCGGTTGGCTTGGAGGCTCCAGGGGTCTCTTCCGTCTCCCCATTTCCACGGACGAGTGAGGAAACCTCATTGGGTGCTGGGACTGAGGTACTGGTTGTGGCGGGGAGTGGCATTAAAATCTCCTCTCCCTCGTCTCCCGAGCTGTCAAACTTGGCGTTGACAGCGGCCGGGTCGACAGCTGGTTTCATCGGGCCTACGACATGGACCACGTGGTAGACGTGAAAGTCTGGGTCTTGGTCGTAGCCGAGCCCCTTGGTGTCTTTATAGGAGAATGGGGGTTTCCCCCAGACTTGTAAAGGCGTCCACAAATTATGGAAATAGCTTCGCTGTGTGAAGCCTTGCCACTAGGGGATTTGCTACTTGATACACATTTCTCGGATGTGAGGGGGCAGGTTGTCCAAAACTTGGATGGCTTTAGGGGTGTGGTCGGCTTGCCTGGACCAGCTGAAGTCATCTTCCGGTGTAGCTGGAGGGACCATGTCTCCTTTGTGGAAAACAATGGACCTATCCCTACTAGCCTTCTTCTTGGACCTATGTCATCGTCGGTAAGTGACGATGAACGTCGTGAGCTGCTAAACCCTGTGCTCATCTGAGGCACATATGAGCTGGATGCAGTTTGGCGGTAGGCATATGCTCTTGCTGATTGCTCGGCTGATGAGATTAGCCTCGAAATCAACTTTACGCCTCTCAGGGCGGTCGGTGGTCGACTTAGTGCTGAGGCGTAGCCGACGAAGCTTGGCCTTCTCCTCGTCAACTGAGAAGAGGTCATCCTCTTCTTCTTCTGAGAGCCAACCATTACTCTTGCTCTTGATCACGGGATAGGGGCTGATCCCCTTAAAGTAAAGAGTAGCATCATCCAGATTGCACTCCGCGGGAGTGAATGGAGATAAGTCTGCAAAGATAGTATACTGTTCTCCATCTTTGGTGTATTTGATGCATTGATGGAGGGTTGAAGGGACGGCCCAGTTTTCATGGAGCTAGGGCCTGCCCAGTAACACCCTGTAGGATATGTTGGCATCGATGATGTAGAAAGTCGCCTTATAGGTGAAGTCATCGAGCACCAAGTCGATGTCGACCTGACCGAGGACACCCTCGGTATCCTGATTGAAGTCGAATATCTTGACCGCCTGAACTTTCTGAAGGTAGGGGGTCAAATACAGGGTTTTGAAGGTCTTGAGGGGCATGATGTTGACCACGGCACCGGCGTCCACCAGGATCCATTTTACATCATGCCCGTTGATTTTTCCCTTCATGTAGAGGGGTTGATTATGGCATGGAGGAGAGAGTAGCAGATCTTTCTCCGTGAAAGTGACAGTGGCAGCAAATGCCCCATATGTAGCGACTTTCATTTCTGTCGCGTGTGTCTCGTAGGCTTCTGGTTCTTGGAGTATCTTGATAAGGGTTTTCCTCAACTCCTTACTCCAGGCAATGGCCTCCCAAATTGTAATATTGGCAGTGAAGCGCTTCATCTGGTGGAGGACCGTTCGGTCGGCTCGAGCTCAAATGTCCTCTAGTGATGGTAATATATTAGGCTCAATTTTCTGTGGGCCTTCGCGTTGCTCCTTGTCTGGAAGGTGCATCGCCTTGCCTTTGCCACTGGGGTCGGCCTGACTCTGGCCACCCGCAGGCTCTTGGAAGAGGGGCACCAATGTCGGCTCCTCCAGAGGCAGCTGGGGAATCAGACCGTCCTTCCCGGATGGCCCTGCTTATTCTGTGGGAGAAATCGGAGTTGACGTCGAGACCGACGTGCTAATGGTGGTCTCCTCCGAGCCAACAGGGTCGAAAATGCTGGATTCCCCCCGAATCTCCATCGGTGGGATTGGGGTGGCTTGTTCTCCTCGAAAGAGGATGACTCGCTCCGGGTCGAAGGTAGACGAGTGAGGAGGTGGCTCAGGGATCCTCCTGCGGCCTCTTCCACATCCACGGCCATGACCCCGGCTGTGGCTAGTGTGCTCCGGGATCCTCCCGCGGCCTCTTCCACATCAACTGTAGCCCCAATGGGGCAGTGGCCCTTTGTCGGGTTCGAGAAGCTATTGGCTCACCTCGCCAGGAGGCATTGATGTTTTCTGGGGGTGGGATGGCCATCATGTTACAGGTGCAGCTGTGAAGCATTTGTTCCAGCTGCTCCGCTATGATCTCTTTGTCCTTATAGAACAAGGAGAGCTCTTCTAGAATGAGAAGAGTTTTGCCTTCCTTGACTTTCTGGACCATTTCTGGGATCCAGTTTCTGAGGCGAGCCCGTTTATGCATTTCTTCCCACGGGATATAACTATCGAGTGGGATTGGCCTGGTAGGGCAGGGCGAAGAGGAGTGTACTCCTCTAAGCCGTTGATGAATTGTTGTAACTTCTGGAGAGGCATTAGCTCTGCTGGGGATTGCAAGGTAGCCGCTTACTCAGCTTGTTTCTTGAGTTGCCTCTTGAGATTCTTCCTTCTATTTCTCTCTCATTTCTTGGCGATGACCACCTCCCGGGGAGTAGGAGGAAGAGGCGCTGGGGCTGGAGCTAATGGATCCCCGTGGGGATGTCATCGAGCTGACATTTTTACAGAGCGAGGTCGACGACTCCTCTTTGCCCAGATCTCAATCCAGGCACCTTCTGACTATCATATTTAGAAGGTAGCATTGATCGCCTGTTCAATGACTTCTGGTGGTAGCTCTTGGTAAGCCAGAATGCTGGGACTGGCATCCGAAGATGTAGGTGTGGTTTGGTGCCTTAACCGCGGTAGCTGTGAAGGTTTGCCATCAATTGGCAGACTGGTGCTGCCGTCTGAGGATGCGTGCACAGTTTGAAGCCTTAGCCGCGGTGGGGAAGGAGATTCCTCCCGTTGAGCCAGTACACTGGGACCTGCGTCCGAAGATGCACGCGTGGTTTGATGCCTTAACTGCGGTGGCTGGAGCTCTTGCTAAGGAAGGGCCTTGGGAGCATGTTTAACCTCCTGCTTCTCAGCCTGGCCTTTGTGGTTTAGCTGAGAGCAGGGTCAGGCGACACCCGACAGGGTCTTGGGGAGTTGGCACCCCTGGTAGCGGTCTAGAGTTCACGCGTCAGATGGCCCTTGCAGGGGTAAACCCTACTTGCAGACTGCTGGAGGGGCAGGGTCTGGTCGAGCCGGGGCCTTGCCCAACTTCTACTTTCCCTTCCTATCCTAGCGCGTCGGAGATGGAGGTAGAGTAGAGAAAGGGCGAGAGGAGCTTGCGGAGCCCGTTGTGTTCTCACCCACCAGGACGTCCTCTCGGTCGAGAAGGACTCGGAGGAGCCTCGCGGTGTCTTCTCTGGAGAAGGGAAGAGACTCTCTTGCCAGAGCTGCCATTGCGTGGCCGAAGTGACAGGGGCCGGCTGACGGGCTGATGACGCCAGGGGGTCAGGAGAGGCTGGGGGAGCAGGAGGATGGATGACATTGACCGAAAAGGTGCTCAATGCTGTCCCTAAACTGGTGTCTTGCTCCTGGCGCCTCCGCAATCGCTCGAGTGGTTTGCAATTATCGGTTCAGAACTCGAGCCATTCTGGGGGATGCTGGTAAGACAAACCGTGTCCATTTTTCTAGGGAGGATCTGGCTATTCTGGCGCATCTCTAGCGATGCTCAGAGTTTCTTCGACCGCTTGACACATCCGAACAAGTGCCATGGAATTCCCCTCGGCATCGATCTGCTCCCATTGGATCTGTTCCTGGATGAGGTACTGGACTTTCTCACAAGAGTCGATCGCGTGGCAGATTCGTGCATGGAAGGGGCAGTACTGGGGGTGTCTGAAGTCCCAATGAGTGTAATCCACCGATGGGTCGCGGGGCAAGATTTGCCCCCTCTTGATGAGAACGTCGAAGAGTCGCCGAGTTCACTCCCTGGGGAAGGAGAGAGGTCTGTGATCGTGCCAGGGTCTCCACCCCAGATACCAGATCGAGCGTCCCCTTCGACTGGCACTGGGCTCCTCTAATTCGTCATCAGAAAGAGAAAATGTGGTCATCATGTGGATCACATTAGCCGGGTGGTGTACCACTCACGCTGTTTTGACTGGTCTGGACCACGCGTGTGGTTGCGGAGGATCGATGAGACCACTCTTCATTTGAATAAGGCTATCTCGAATCAACTTTTGTGCCTGGGTCTTAAAGACGTAACAGTCCTCAATTGGGTGACCCAGCATGTGGTGGTATCAGCAGTAGCTGGGATCGTCGATTTTCTGGGCTTCGTCCGGCTTCCGGACTTTGGGTAGTTCGACGATCTTCTGGGCCATACAAAGGTCGAAGAGCATCTTCGTGTGTTCCTTCTTGAAGGAGAAGGTTGTCTTCATACGCTCCGAGAAGGAGGGAGCGGCCGGCTTATCCGTTGGTTTTTTATCAGAGCTACTTGCTCCGGCCTCCTTGCTGGCTTTAACAGCGGGGGTGAACTCAATGATGTTCACTTCCTTGTCGGGCTGGCGTTCTCACACCTATTTACCCTTTGCCGAGGTGTAGCTCGGGTTGTCGGCGAAGAACATCTCTATTTCAGCGACTGTCAAATTGAACTGGTTGAAGCCTTTGATATTGGTGCTAAGAAGCTTTTCACTGACCTTGACCGCCAAGCCTCGGTGACATATGGTGATGGCGTCCTCCTGGATTGGTGGATTGATGCACCTCATACTGAGGTCTCGCCATTTTTTGATGAAGTCGAGGGGGCCCTCACCCTTCTTTTGTCAGAGCGAGCAGAGCTTGGCTAAGGAGATTTTTCGCTCGACCGTTTGAAAATGGTCAGAAAATTTCTTTTGGAGGTCCGCCCAGTCGATAACTAAGTTAGGCTTCAGGCGGGAATACCACTGAAAGGTCATCCCTGTCAACGAAGTGGCAAAATAGCGAAGGAGATATGATTCATCCAACGCAAGCTCGCCCATTTCCGTAACATAGTAGGCCAAATATTCATGCGGAGACCCCTGTCCGTCAAACTTTTATAGCTTCGATGGCTTGGCGTACTCCGAAGGGAGCTTCTTAAGCTGGTGATGCAGTGGGTAGGGGACATTGTAGAGGTCCATAGTTGCGACCCCTTCCCCAAACTGGGCGAGCTTGGTCTCGACGATCCACTCTCGATCATCTGACGATGTGCCATGAGATTCTCCGGCACCGGCGTGTTGGATGGCCGTGGTTGAGCTTCGGCCATGGGCGTACCGAACCTGGTTGCTGTCGGGGTTTGGACGGCCACAGCTGAAGCGTTAGCACCATTTTGCCCACCTGGAGGGACTGGTGCTTCAGTCGGAGGCATAGTAGGCAGTTGAGGATGAAGGTCACGTTCCTGAAGCAAGTCTTGCAGGAGGGCCTTCAGATGCTGGTTCTCCTTCATAAGAGTCTCAAGAGTCACCTCTTGAACCTTATTAGCTGGGGGAGCGTTATTGATCGGCTCCGCATTGACAGGAGTGGCACGATCCCCAATGGGAACTTCCTCCCCTCGAGTCGACATCTGAGGCCCGACAGAAGTGCCGACTTCGTTGACTAGAGCCGGCGGCTGAGCGGGGTGACGCAGCCTCCTGAATTGAGATATAGGCTAGTTCAGGTCATCAGTCCATGCCTCAGGCTGGTGCCCGGTGGCATAGCACGTGAACACCCTGACCACATCATTAAGGAGCTGGACCATCCACTACTTTTGAGAGCGCCTTTTGGGTCGAACGGGTGCTCCCAGCCTATCAAAGATCGAGGTGCGTTGCAGGGGAGTCTCCATCGTAATATCAACCTGAGGAGAGCTCGGAGCCGGATGCTGGTGAGGCCAAGAGCGAGCCAATCTCTGTCTCTGCCTATGCAAACGAGAGGCGTTGGATGGCTGGGCGTCATCATGCAATGCGGTTGTAGGATCAATTGCGTCTATCTTGGTAGCGCGTCTGAGTGCCCAGAGGGGGTTTCTAAGGCGCGCCCGTCGAGCAGCTTGAGCTTCCTCCGGAGTAACCCAGATCAGTCTCAAGTCCGGTTGTTGGTCTCCCTTGCTGCTGTCTCTCAGACGAGACTTGGGTGCTCGGGCATCGGGCTGGTGCGGGTGCCTCCGGGCCACTATCGGGGTGCTTGCCTTTCTGAGTTCTACCTTGTCCTCCCGCATTTGCCGTAGGAGGCTGAAGCGGTTCGCGGTGGGGATTGTAGAGACGATCTGTTTTGGAGGTATAATCGGTTCGCCCTCATTGAGGCGAATCCGTAAAGTCATCGACAAGGATGGTCTTGCCAGAGTTGCTGGTAGCAGCGGCGAGTCACTTACCCTTACGGCCATGGCGATGCTTTTTCTCAGGAGCCAAGGAAGACCCCGCTCCGAGGTGGTAGACCGAGAAGACCCAGCCTGCAACTGCTGGTGGCACAATGCCATCACCAGGGAACACTGGGATCGGCCCCCAAGACACGAAGTCTGTGGCGGAGACCGGTGGCTGGGTGACTCGGGTATAGGTTTTCGCCCGAGCCGATAGAAGTGTTGACGATGCTCGTGACAACGCACTTGCACCGAGAACCGATGAGGCTGGGGGTGCCAGAATGCCAACGACCTGAGGTTGTGAGCCCATACAGGGTGCTGGCACGATCAAAGGGCAGAGTGAAGAGCCTCCGGCCATCGCCGGGGTTGCTGGCTCCCACCGAGGAAGGTTCATACTAAGAGTCGGCATCACTGAGTAGTAGGGGATAAAACCCCGTGGTGGAGCTAAGAGGCCCAAAGCCCGACGCAGAGGGCCTGTGTAACGACCCAGAGTTCAGGGTACCGATAACCCGATATAAATATCAGACTACCACTACCAAGAACTGGGGACGCCACCCAAGAGGCTGATGAGGCCCCTGAAGGGTTAGTGGGGTTTGGTGGCGGTCCTTCGAGCGGAGGTGGAGCGCCTTCGGGCTCTGGCTGGCGAGCTCGAGCAGTACAGGGTGGAGGCTCTCGTGCTGCGGGGTCAGGTCCAGGGGATGACCATGAGCCGCTCCAGGAGCCGGTCCGCGATGCGCAGTGGCAGCCATACCACCTCGGTCCAGCGCTACCTAGCGAGTTCCTCCCAGCGGGAGAGGAACGTCAACAAAAGACTTGTCTAAGCTTTGTAGCTGCGGACATAGGATCAGACCTTTTGTACTTTCATTAGGTTATGTTGTAGCTGGCGCTTTATATCCGTTTTTCATCACAATCTTCTGAAAGAAGAAAATTGCCAAGCCATAGAGGTAGACGTGCGCAAATGCTTGTTCTTTATGGTAATTGTTTCTTGTGAAAATTCCGTGAATCCTTAGTTTCTTCTTTCTAGTGATTGGTTGCCTGGTATAAATTTCTACAACGCAAGATGGTGGAAGAGGCTAACAAAATACCTCTTTTTATTCAGGCTGAGCGAGACGGTTCTAATGAGTACAGCAACTATCAGCCAGGCTCGCTGAATACCACTGATAAGCTTATTACGGACTTGGACAATATTGACATAGTTTTCCATATAGGCGATATAACTTATGCAAATGGGTATATCTCACAATGGGACCAGTTCACATCGCAAGTGGAGCCCATTGCATCAACTGTGCCCTATATGATTGCCAGGTTTGGATGATATCTTAATGGTGCTAAGATGCGTAAAAGACCTGCATGGCAGAATGAAGCTTCGATGGCTACTGAACTGTTTGGTTTATCTTATTTGTGTTTCAGTGGTAATCATGAGCGTGACTGGCCAGGAACTGGATCCTTCTACGATACCATGGATTCTGGTGGAGAGTGCGGCGTGTTGGCAGAAACCATGTTCGTCATGCCATTAATTATCCTTAAGAGTTATGTGTCATGGACACTAATTCTTTCAGCTTGATCTTGTCAAGGGCAAGTACCCATTATATATGGATGCTTATTCCTATTGTCATGGCACCTAAAGAGCCATATTCCACCTAGTTTTATCAGAATCGGGATTTATACCGTTTTTATCGCCAAGTTAGCCTCTACGTATCTTGTTTCATCTTGAACTCTGATCTCAAAGATCTACCTTAAATTTTCTACAAGGTTATTCCTTGAAACATGAGGAGAGGTGTGACTGAGGGGGGTGTATGAGAGGGATGTGAGAGTGCCGCCGGATCACCTCTCATCCTATTTTGTTTTGTTCTTTTGGTTTGTGTTTTTTTTTAACAAAGTAGGGTGATGAAACGGCACGAGAGAGGGTGACCTGGCGTGCAAAAGCACGCAAGATCACCTCTCCTGCCCCTTTAGTTTGGTTTTATTTTTTTATTTTTTTATGCAATGGGGAATGAATCAGCGTCAGAAGGGTATGCGGTTCGACGCGTACGGACTAGCGCCGGATAACCCTGTTCTCACCATTTTTTCATTTTTTTAACATGGTCGCGTCGACCCAACCCATCAGGGGCACCAGGTAGAACCTGAGAGGGAGAGGGTCGACCCTATGGATCGACCCCTCACCGCACAGAGCTCTAGACTCTGCTCCCCCTTTGACAGACCTTTTGTTGGGTTTCCAGGGGATTATTTGACTAATTTCAAAGGCATGCAAAGGGGCTTATTATGCGCTTGAATTCAGAGATGCAAGGATGTTTATGCAAATGCACGTGTTGCAATTCTAAGCCCGATAATAGTTTTAGTTGCTTTAAGTCTGCTCCTTGTTCTGTAGTTTATTTTTTTCTTTTGGCCTTGTCGTTTTCATATTAGAATATAGCTCTCATCCTATTCTTTGAGGCTCTTATGTTCAATCATTAGTTCAGGTTTCTGGCGTAAATCTGACAACATCTCCCCTGTACCTGAGATTTGTGGCATGAAAAATAGAGACTCACCCACAAAAGGATCCGAGGCGGCCTCAAAATCATGGGTGACCTGAGAGCAGTTATCCTAAAACCCAAGTTGGGTACGGAACCCTGAGGACTAACCTACGAGGAGCTCCGTCGACCCATAGGTGGTACTATTCGAAGCTCGAGACATACGCTTATCATGTTGGCCGTCAGGCGGCCCTTTCTATTCACCATCCGAACGGAGTTAATCCAGGGGTCATGCCATGAGATGGAAGGTCCTGGGGGGCCCGGGGTGATCACCTTGGAGAATATCCGACATGGGTTAGTATAGTGAAAGGGCATATTAGGCCGAGTCTTCATTTCTTTGACCATTTTGATCCTTTCCCTCGTGCACCTCTCGACCCATATTCTTCACCGCACCTTGTCGAGGAGGTCCACTATCATACCCCTTCCACACTCCGGTCGGAGACGGGGGCGAGCGGGGAGGCGAGGGTATGCACCCGCATGCCGCGTCGATGAAGCTTCAAACCTGCGACATGAATGATTACATGAACTACACCCCTTGCAAGGGGGGGGGATCTCGTGGTGGGGGTTAAGTATTACAGCCAAAACTACCTTCACACAGGGAGGGGCCTTCGGCCGGCCAAGCTAGGGAAGGGGAGAGCTGAACTATAAACTAAACGGATGGCGGAGGCAGGTTCCGCCAGCTTCTGGAACAAATAGATTGATAGTCACTGTTGATGCCGCCACGGACTGTAACGAACTGGGATGATGCCAAAACTAGCGCCAATCTTTTGCTGACTGGTCCAGGAAGGCTCCAGAATTTTCAGGGATGCGTCCGGTGTCGTCGCTGGTCGTGGCTGACTCTGGAACTGGGCTGCTCTGCTCGGACTGGGACTACTCAAAAGTTGCAGCAGCAGGAAGTCGATGCTGTCACAAGCACTCCCGAAGTTGAAATGGTGCCGTCCAAAGACAGACGTGTCCATGGCTGGGTCTTCTTCGATCTCCAACTAGGAAGGTCACCAGGGGAGGTCGGGAGTGGATGGTAGAGGATGAAGAGTGGGGTGGTGTCCGTGCTGGTTCTGAGTGAACTGACCTGCGCACTTGGGGGAGAAAATTTGGAACGGTCAGCTCTGGACTCCAAACGAGGCTCCGTCGGCTGGGTTGGATAGATGACTGGTAGGGAAACGTCCCAGCCAAACGGCGCACCAAGTGGAGTTGGGGTGTGGGCATAACAGCTTCTGCACCAGGGCTTTGGTCTTCCCTCGGATGCCAGATGTGCGATCTGACGAGAATGGACCTCCAGGACAGCCCTGAACTCTGATGAAGGCGAGATCACCTTGTCGTCGAAGCTAACTGGGAGAGCTTTCCGTCGATGTATGGCAAACCTCCAGAAGTCACTGGATGACCCCGAGCCAGTGATGCGGGACGGACCCGCGAGACTCGAGACCGACTGGGACTCTAAGCAAGCTCGGGTACGTCGTCCATATCGAGGGATCACACATTCTTTGATCCCTTCGATCCTTTTCCTAGTTGGTCGGTTGCCCCACGACCTCCACTCCATCTCTTTACGGAGGTCCCCTACCACACTCCATCCCCACGGGCCGGGTCATTTACACCCACCAATGGGCCATTACTCCCTCCCCCACTTAAGAGAATTTGGTCCCCAAATTCAATACATGAATTTATAGAGAGTGTACTTACATTTGAATAATTTTGGATATCTCTTGCGCATGGATTCCTCTGTCTCCCATGTCACTTCATGTGGCCATAATTTCTTCCATTGGATTTGGACCATAGGAATAACTTTGTTGCTTAGTTGATGTACTTCTCGATCGAGAATCTTGACTAGTTTCTGTTCGTACGTCATATCCTTCTGGATTTCTAAACCATCATAAGTAATGACATAGTAAGGATGATATATATACTTCTTAAGTATAAAGACGTGAAATACGTCATGAACTCCTACTAATTGTGGAGACAAAGCCAATCAATAAGTCACTTCACTAACCCTTTCAAGAATTTCAAACAGGCCAATGAATCTTGGGGTTAGCTTGCCTTTAATACCAAATCATCGAATACCACGACCCGGAGAAACTTTCTGGTACACATGATCTCCTTCTTGAAATACTATGTCGCGCCTTTGATTATCAGCATAAGATTTCTACCTATCTTGTGCCACCTGTAATCTTTCTCTTATGAGTTTAATCTTTTCTGTAGAGTTCCTAATAATGTCGGGGCCTTGAAACTGTCTTTCTTCCATTTCATCCCAACACATTGGTGATCTATAGCTTTTCCCATATAGAGCTTCAAATGGTGCCATTTGTATGCTAGCCTGATAACTGTTGTTGTATGTAAATTCTACCAGAGGTAAGTGATAATGTCAACTTCCTCCAAAATCAATGGCACAAGCCCTGAGCATATCTTCAACCACCTGATTTGTTCTTTCAGTCTGACCATTAGTTTGTGGGTGAAATGCTGTGCTAAAATTCAATCTGGTCCCTAGTGAATGTTATAGACCCTTCCAGAACTGAGATGTAAATTTAGGATCTCTATCTGATATGATAGTGACAGGAACACCATGAAGTTTGACAATTTCCTTTATGTATAATGCAGCCAGTATCTCCACAGACCATCGACTTTTGATTGGTATAAAATGTGCAGATTTAGTCAATCGGTCTATGATCACCCAGATACCGTCGTGTCCACCCCTGGTCTTGGGTAAACCCATAATGAAATCCATTCCTATACTTTCCCACTTCCATGCTGGAATATCTAAGGGATGTAATTTACCTGCCGATCCCGACCGGAGACGAAGGGCGCGCCGGGAGGCGTGGGTATGCACCCGAACGCCGCGGCGAGGTAGCTCGACCTATTGGATTAATTAATTACACCACTACGCCTCACGCAGGAGGGATGATCTCGGGGTGGGGATTAAATAGTTACAACCAAAATATACCTCCACGCAGGGAGGGGCCTTCAGCCGGCCAAGCGGGGTGGGGAGAGACGGGGACGGCGCCCTCACACGGTGCCATCGTCGGTGCTGGACTGTTGCTGGAACGGGAGACTGCCTGCCGCTGTCGGAATTGTTTCGGGAGCTCCTGAACTCCAAAGGGGGCGAGACCGATGCCGGATCGTCCGTAGCTGGTGAGGGATCGTCCAGGAATTTTGCGTATCTAAATCCTCTGACTTATTTTGAGAGCTTAAAAATTCAGATACATAAACATATTTCATAAAATTTAACTCTCGTTGGGAGATTATTGACTCGAAATTAATACCGTAGACTCTGCCAAACGTGAACTTTAGCCGAGATGTTGGATTCTAGAGAGAAACTCCCCCTTTAATTTGACCCTAATTGCCTTCCTCGCACATGTTCTTGAGGTAAGTACCGTCGTAATGGACGCAAAGAGATCCTTGACCAAGGTGATGCCAGAGACGACCACGAGAAATGTCGTTGATGTGGCCATTGGACGGATCAACAGCTGCCGACGTTGCTACAACTGTTGCCACTGCCTATGGTCGCTATTACCTGATTGCTACTCCATTGGAGAGAGAAAATACGCATTGTAGCTGTGATTTGGGAATGGATAGTGGTTTGTCGGTAGAATAGGAATCAATGATCGTTACCAAACACTACTCGACCGAGAGAATAGAGAGAGGAGAGGACAAAATGATTGTAGGGTGAGATTTCAAACCTCTTGGGTGATGATGCTTTGAGACGGGCACCCATGTTTTATCCCGATCTTTAATGACCCTCGAACCCGTGTCCTCGTCAAAGAATGACAATGGAGACCTTATAACCTTCCCTTTAGCGTGCACCTTTAGGACCACTTTAGTAACAGATTGAGTTAAGAGAGGGATAGATTATCTCGAATAATCCACCCCTCCCTTAACCCAATCCGTTATCAAAATGACCCTAATCTAGATGAATTAACTCATTCTATCTATTCCACTTATTCAGGTGACATCACCTCTCTTCTCTCACACTCTCTTCCTCTCTTTCTTTTTCTTCACCTTACCGGAGTGGGGGGGGTGGCTTCTTCTCTTCTTTCTTCTTCTTCTTCTTCTTCCCTGCGCGTCGGGAGAGCCAGCCGGGGAACTCTTCTGGCCGGGGTCCCTCAGTTATCTTCTGGGCTTCACCCCTATTTATCTCTCCTCAAGGGAGAGTTAAATCTTTCTCATTATGGCCCGCCGTTTGCCCACGTCGCGCCGTTTGCGTTGTCATGCTTCCACGCTTGCCACGCGTTGTCGCCCATTACCTGCAGGGCATGGGTCGCCGTTCGACGGAATGGGCCTATGGTTAAAACGGCGCGGCTAGGGGCGGGCCGGTTTGAATCCAAATGCAAATGGCGCGCCGTATCAGTGCTTGAAGGAGGATGACATTTGGGGTTGAAACGGCATGGCCACTATTCACCTGCGCGCCGTTTCAAAACCCATCCATACGAAGTTAGCGCGCCGTTTCAGTGCAATGAAGGGGAGGGGCGCGCCGGCTAGGGGCGCGCCGGTTAAGCCCTTCCTCGCGCCGTTTCAAGGCTCTTTCGTGCCGTTTCGAGTGCCGAACGACTCCGTTTCAAAGTCGCAACCCTTTATGCGAATGTCGACACTCCTGAGGTGTTTTAGTTGCAGCACATGGCATCTGGAATGTTTCATTTGCCATTCCCGACCTTCGATCCGCAGATTTGCGTGCCTTCCGGCATGTGCCGATTGTGTGCCGAATGGATTCTTTTCGAAGTCGCGACCCTTTATACGGATGGCGGCACTCTCGGGATGTTTTAGTTGCAATGCATGGCATCTGGAGCACTTCATTCGCCATCTCTGGACTTCGATCTGAAACTTTGCGGGCCTTCCGGCATAAGCCGATAGTGTGCCGAAACCCAGGCTCTTCTTTGATTCACCTCTCGGCATGGCCAATCATGGATGTCTTCCGCCCGGGGGCTCCCTTGATGGGTGGCGGACTGCCGAGCAGATTCTCGTCCTGGCCGAACGAGGTATGGGTTTATTCGGCCTTCCCGCCTTCGACTCGCACGTAGATGCGAGTGCCGCAGGTGCCGTGGGATCCTCGTCGTCATTTTTTGACGTCCACAAATGCCCCCCACTCGCGGGTGGCGCAAGCGAGGGAGGAGTGCGCGGGGCCCGCGAGTGGCCACCATCGGCTTCCTGATCAGCGGCAGCACATGGCAGGTATATGGCTCCGCCCCCTCCGGCAACACGGTGAAAGCTTCTGGCGCCGTTCCGGCTACCGCCGTTACGGTGCAATACACCTGGACCAATCTTGGTCCGGCCGGGGATACGGATGCCGGCGGCACCGTCACCAACGGTGCGCCCTCGCCCACCGCGCTAAGCAGCAGTCCATCCAGCCACTACACCACCAACTCCTATACCAAAACCGCGCCTTCGCATGGCCGCAGCTATCAGCTGCGCGTGGATTTCTACAACGCCGCCGGCGCGAACGTATCGTCCTCCACCTGCACGCTGACCGCGGAAGCCGAGGGGATCAACGGATGAAACGTGTAACCGCCATCAACGCCACCCGACTCAACAGGACTCCCAGGCAAGGAACTTCCATGCACCGCTCCCGCCGTCGATTCGTGGCGCACCTGGCCGGCAGCGTCTTGGCGTTGTCCGTGCACGCCGCGCTGGCCCAGACCACGGTAACCAGCTACACCTACGATGCCGACGACAACATCACCTCGGTGACCGATCCCCGCGGCCTGACGACTTCCTACGCCTATGACGGCCTGGGGCAGCGCTGGCAACAAGCCAGTCCCGACACCGGAACCACCCGCTTCAACTATGACAGCTACGGGCGCGTCGCCAGCATGACGCGCAACGACGGCACCGTGACCAGCTACGGCTACGATGCCATCAATCGCCGCACCAGCATCAGCGCCGGCGGGCTAACGCAAACGCTCAGCTACGACAGCTGCACCCATGGCATCGGCCGTCTTTGCTCCGCGGCCGATGCCAACAGCACCACCTCGTATGCCTATACACCGGAAGGCTGGCTATCCGGCCGGGGCTTTTCCGTCAACGGCACCAGCTATTCGCTGGGCTACGGCTACAACGCGCTGGGTCAGATCAGTTCCGTCGTCTATCCCGATGGCAACCAGGCCCTCTACAGTTACACCAACGGCGTAGTTTCAGCTGTGCAAGTGAACATGGGCGGCACCGTATCCAACGCCGCGACGGCCATTAGTTATCAGCCCAATGATCTTGGCATGGCGCAGTGGACCTCCAGCAACGGCATCCTCAACACCTTGAGCTACGATACGGACGGACGGCTGACCGGCATTGCCGCCACCAACGTGCATTCTGTTTGAATTCGAACTCAAGCAGCTTCACCGCTTCCTCCTCGTTGACGCGTCCTGTTGCAATGTATCCTCCAAGGAGGTTCGCTGCTTTCAGGAGAGATTCATGACGGGTGCCCTCGTATGAACTACGGATGATCGAAGCGGCCAGCGCCATAACCTGATGGTTACGACGGTTGGCTACTTTCTCCTTGTTCTGGATTCGCTCCTCCGCGGAGACGCGTTTGTCCCAGACCAAAGCATTCTCATTCACATACAGATCCGGGTCGTAGGACTCAAACGCTACCCTGCTAATGTTACGAGAGGTCGGGTCCAGATCCGGGTACCGGTCTAAGAACGCGTTATAATATAGCGCGTGGTGTTCCACCGAGGGCGGACACTTTACCAACGCCCTCACTCCCGTCCCCGATGGACTCAACCACGCGGCGTAAATGTAAGGATCATTCTCAAGCTGGTCAAACTTCAGGTCCAGATTCTTTACATCATCGAAGTCAATCGCGAACAAACCGGAGTGTTCAACCACAGAGGAATCCTCCCGGTAGCTCTTATTGGTCTTCTCCAATCGGGCAGCCGAAAAGACGACGCAGGGGAGAGTCTTCTTCTCCACGTCTGCGTTCGCCTTGTCTCCCAATCTGGTCAGTCGTCTGACTTCCTCTACTGTGTCCTTGGAGTCTCCATTCTGGATTCTGTCGAGTACCGTTTCGATCGGTACGCTGTATGGATTTTGTGTTTCATTGAATCTACTGAATATCGCTACCTTCATTCGTTTCTGTGTCTACGTGACCTTCGTCAAGTTGTTTTGTTTCGTATTCGAGGAACCGGAATGCTTTCAGCTTGAAGATCTCCGGGTTCAACCGGGTAACCGGCTGGAACGGTTGAGCGGAGACCGTCGCGGGTGCCACAGCATCCGGGTGAACGCACAGTGGCGTATTTGCTTTGTCTGGAGAGAAGGAGGTGCAGACGATGTCGAACTCGTCGACGCGGCCCTTCAGCTCGTCCCAGGCCCGCATCGTGAACGCCAGCGGCTCGGGGAAGGTGCCGAACGTGAAGGTGGCGACCTCGAGCCAGTCCTTCCAGTTCTTCAGCTCCCACAGACCCGGCTGGCGCATCGGGAAGTAGTCGTTGTAGATCTCGAGGCTGGGCAGCTTGGTGAGCTTCACCCGGGGATCGAGCTTGATGACATCTTAACGTAACCGGATCGCCGTTGGTTGCACAGATCAAAAGCAACGCTAGCCCGGGCGTTGGCGCCGTCGCAATCCGCGCACCAGATTGACGATAAAGCCGATGCCGGCGCCGGGCAACGCCGATGCGATGGTCGCCGTCGCCAGTCCCATTTCGCAGCCGCCTGAGTCGCCGGGCGTGCCGCAGACTTTGTCGAAAAAATTCAGCACCAGCACCAGCGCGCGCCGTGCGCCGCCCACAGCGACGCGACGAAGCGGTCGACCATGACGTGCCAGTCGCCGAAAAGCGCCACACCCTCAACGACATCCAGCGTGACACCGCCCTGGTGAAGGAGAAGCTGACATGAGCTCGAGCGCCCATCTGCAACGCGAAGCCTCCGCGGCCCGTGTCGGACTGTCGTCCGCCCTCGACGAGCTGCGCGACAGCGTCTCGACCACGGTCCACTCGGCGATCTCGGCGGGCCGCGTCGCCTCGGCGGTGATCGTCCAGGTCTCGCCGCCGTCGGCTTCGATCGCGGAGCCGCCCTGGCCGTCGGGGCGCACCACGATCCCGCCCTTGGCCGACAGCCGCGCGTCCTTGCGGTGGCTCACGATCTCGACGGTGACGAGCGGCAGGCCGCCGTCGGTGAACGACAGGCGCGTCGAATACAGGATGCGCAGCTTGTCGGTCGCCGAGGTCTCGTCGGCGTACGCCAGGCTGGTCGCCCCGAACGCCACCGCGTACGCGACGACGAACCACCAAGCGGCCGAACCCAGCGTGCGGAGCATCCCCGAGGCTAGGCAGCCGCCGACGGCGCGAGCAACTAATCGGCGATGCGCAGCTCGGTCGCCACGATGTGGCGCAGGTTCAAGAAGTTGATCATGAAGTGCGCCGCGATCGGCCCGCCGAGGCTGCCGGTCGCCTGCGCGAGCCCGCCGAACCCGACGCCGAGCACGAGCGCCGACGCGGTCCACGGCAGGAACCGCACCTTGGGCCCGACGTGCAGCAGCGCGAACACGAGCCCCTGCAGCCACACGCCCATCCACGGCATCAGCGCGCCGCGGAACAGCAGCTCCTCGCCGATCGAGCTCGCGAGCGCGAGAATGACGATCTCGCGATCGGTCAGCGGGCCGAGCAGATCGCGGAAGCTGACGTGGAGGTCGCGGGCCCACGCGAACCGCCGCGATATCTCGATGGAGACGGTGAAGCTGGCGACGGGCGTGCCGACGAAATACATCGAATAGGGGGCAACTGGTCGAGGGGGCGAGACGTTGCTGGCATTGCAGGAGACGAGCCGGTCTCCGGCCATTGGGGGAGGCCGAACTGGTGAAGAGACCTAGCATGCGAAGAACCGTGTCGGCCATTCCTGCGGCTATCGGGCTCATGCTGGTCTTTCTGGCGCTGTTTGCGGCTATTTTCGGCTATTTCCTCGTCATCGGCATCAGGCAGACCGAAGAGCGGCTGGTGGAACGCTCGAGCGCCGCATCGCAGGTGGTATCGACCAATGCCTTCTGGATCGCTGAAGTGGCACAGCAGACGCTGCGACGCGTGGATGCGGCACTGGGGCCGAAAATGTCGGGCAATGCCGATGACCTGGCGCCGGTGCTGGAGGGCCTGCCCTCGCTGACCGAGGTCTATATCATCGATGCCAATGCCAACACGATCTATGCGACCGTGCCTCGGGCCAGCGACGTCTCGGTCATGGACCGCGACTATTTCACAGCAGTGCGCGACGGGGCGCCGTTCTTTACCTCGCCATTGCTGGTCAGCCGGCTCACCGGGGACCGCATTTTCGTCTTCAGCAAGCGCGTGACGCGGGGCGGGGAATTTGCCGGGGCCATCATGGTGTCGTTCCCGGAGTCACTGCTCGAAGAGCTGTGGCGGAACCTCGATTTCGAGGGCGCCGAGGACGTGGCGAAGCGGCTCAAGAACGCTGTGCCGCCGCAGATCCTTGCTGATCCCGACGACCCGGAGAGCCAGCCGCCGCCACCGCCCGATCCGATGGAAGACCCGATCGTGCGGACCGAGGTCGAGCTCAAGGCCGCGCAGACCGACAAGACGCGGATGGAAGCTGAGAAGATCCGGTACGAGATGATGCTGCCGCCCGAGCAGAACAATCTGGATGCCCCCACGAATGCGGAGGACTCGGCACGCGAGTCCTTCGCCCAGACTTTCGGAGAAATGTCGAAACAGTCGGTCGAGAAGAACATGAACGTCCAGCCGACGCTGCAGATCCGACCGGGCTACCTGTTCAACGTTCTCGTCGATCAGGACATGGTGTTTCCGAGCACATTGGACTTTCAAACCAAGTGAGGAGCTATCGATCGGAACGATTCCGCGGACCCGTCGGCCGACATGAACGAATCGACCGCCCTCGTTCGGGGAATTTTCCGCCTCCGTTATTTCTCGAATCCGTTCGGCGCGAACACGCCGGAAAACCTCCTCCGGGTCGCGTCGGCCCAGTTCCCGCTCGGATCGAAAGAGGGATTCCGCATCCGGACCGAAGGATGCGATTTCCGTTCGGGATGCGACCTCGTCGTCGACCGCGCGGAATGGAACGCGCTCGGATCCGAGCTCTCGAAGATCGCGTTCCTCCATCGTCGGATTCTCGAGCTTTCCGGCTTCGCCGCGGGACCGGGTGAGCTCGGCCATGATCAGAGCGCTTTCGAGGCGTTCCTCGCGCGACGGTTCGCGACCGAGGGCGCGCCCGCGCCGAAACGGTCGACTCCGCTCGTCGGCGTCGGCGTCGACGACGGCTCGAATATGTCTCCGTCTTCCGCGTTCGCGCTCGTCGTTCGCGACGTCCTCGATCATGAGGAGCTCGGTCGGGAGTTCCCGGAATCGGTACGAGACGGAGCGCTCGTCGATCTTCTCGCTTCCGGCGCGAATTCGATCGTCCATCCCGACCGCGCGTTCGTCGACGGCGTGACGCTCGCCGGCGGCGCGACGCTCGTCGGTCCGATTTCGGTCGTCGCCCATTACCATGCCCTCATCAGCGGATTCTCGATCCGCGTCGCGGAGACCGGAAAAGCGCCGGTTCTCGAGGTCCAGATCAACGCCGCGGACTGGAAGGCGGCGCGGAGCCTCGGGGTTCGCAAGGCTTTCCTCTTCCACGAGCTTTCCGTCGCTTTCGGGGCCGAGCGCTCCGGAGTCTATCGGTCGACGATGCGCGCGGTTCGTTTCTACCGCGACCGCGGCGAGTTCTGATCCCGGTCTATCCCCGCCGCCGTTTCTGGAAGTCGAGCGAGTAGAGGTCGATGTTCCACGCGTACATCGTCTCGTCCTTCGCCGCCATGATGTGGGTGTCTGCGTCGCGGATCAAATCGAGCAGCATTTCGCGGATCTTCTCCATGGCGGATTCGGAGACGCTGACGACCGACGAGTAGTGAAGGTCGTTCGCGAGCGGCCGGTCGAGCGAGGCCATCGCCTGGAGCCGCCAGTTCAGATGATGGCGATCGATCAGGGGAGAGTCGTGCGCGAGATGCGTACGAGTGACGCCGACCCGGAACCCCCGTCCCTCCTCGACGACGCGTATGGAAAGTCGGCATGTCTATATAGCAGGGTGCATCGCCGCTGACGCGGAACAGATGCACCTGGTCCGAGAATAACTTGCGCAGCCTGATCTCGGCATCGCCCGTGCATACCAAAAAACGCTCGAACTTATAGGTATGGAAATGATTGCCGCGCGTCACCCCCGGGTGCGTGGTGGACATGAAAGCCTGCCCGCCGTTATAGGTCTTCACCGCCTCGAACAGCTCGCCACGCGGGTCTTTATGCAATGCCAGCGGCGTTTGCGCATAGTGCGGGAAGCGGTAACTGCGCAAAGTATTGAACAGGGCAAGGTCGAATGCGCCTACGCATGCCGGGACGATGTTGCGCTCGATATAGGTTTCGACCATGGCCTGCAATCTGGCCAACAGCGCGCTCACTTTGAGCTTCATTCCCTGCATCCTGATATCGCCGCTTTTGCCTTGCTCTATCGCATCCATGCACAGTGCGGCAACCGCCTGCGTATGCACCAGTTCTATCTCTGCATCGACATCGATGCGCGGCGCCTCCCCAGATGCCAATTGATGGCAGAAAGTGGACACCACCGAGTTGTAGAACGGTTTGCCGAATTCGCCGAACACATTGGGCAGGATCAGGTTTATATAAGCTGCGCCATGTTGCCGCGCGGAATCGGCCAGTATCTGCGCCGCCATCTTCTTGCCCCGGCCGTAGGCGGTATCGCGTTCTATGTGAGTGGAATTGGTAAAAACCAGCCCCGGGTGGATGGCTGCCGCCTGGCATGCACGCGCCAGGCGGCGCGCCAGGTCGATATTGACGCTCTCGACTTCGGCGTCTTCGCCGCGGTTCATGCCTGCACAGTGGATGATGGTAGTCAGCCCGGCGGCGAAATCGGCCAACGCGGAATCGTCGGCGAAAGTCGCGCGCGTCGCCAGGCGCACCTCGACCTCCGGCCTGTGCGTGCGCAGCCAGGCCCTGATATGCCAGCCTATCAGGCCGTCTGCCCCGGTGATGCCTATGCTCACATGCAACCTGCGGCTTTCAGCTCTGTCTGCACCTCAGGCAGCGAACGCAATAACTGCTCCACTTGCGCGACATCGAGCTGTTCGGTGTTATGCGAGGTGTAGTCGTCCTGCAACATCTCCTTGGCATCCCCCTCGGTGAAATACTTGCCGTAATTCAGGTCGCGGTCGTTATGCGCCGTGATGTGCGCTCCGTCGTCGTTGATCGATACGAATGCGCCGTAGAGCTTGGCGAAGGTGAAGTCGTACGCCGCGCCGGCCAGGTAGACGGTTTGCTGCACCACCGGGGCGACGGCTGCGGTGCGATTGCGCTGCATCGATACCACCGCGGTCAGGCCATCGGGACGGCCGACCAGGCGCACGTCGCCTCCATGTTCGCGGGCGATGGCGCGGGCGATGGCCAAGCCCAGGCCGATGCCGCCGGTGTCGAGGTTGCGGGCGCTGTCGGCGCGGTAGAACGGGTCGAACACCCGCTCCAGCTCGCTGTCGGGCAGGCCGGGGCCATGGTCGGCGATCTCGACCACCACCTCGTTGTCCTGCCGCGCCAGGGTCAGCTCGGCCGATCCGGCGTACTTGATGGCGTTGCCCACCAGATTGGCGAACACGCGCTTCAGCGCCATCACGTCGCCCAGCACCACGGCGGGAGGCGCGTCGTCGCGGAGAGTAGCCTGCCCGCCGCCTTCCACCGCCTCGTCCACCACCACCTCCAGCACCGCGCCCAGGTCCACTAGGCGGCGCACGTCGGCGGTCTGCTCTTCGCGCACGAGGGTCAGGACCGAGGCGATCATCTCTTCCATCTGGTCGATGTCACGGGCGACCGAGCGGCCCATGTCTTCGGGCCAGGCCTCGGTCTTGAAGCGCATGCGGGCCAGCGGCGTGCGCAGGTCGTGCGAGATGGCGCTGAGCATGGCGGTGCGGTCGGCCACATAGCGGCGCAGGCGCGTCTGCATATCGTTGAAGGCTTCGGCCGCCACGCCGATCTCGGCCGGCCCGTCCAGATAAACCGGCGGCGACCTGGGGTCCGCGCCCAGGCGCCGGGCGGCGCGGGCGAAGGCGTCCAGCGGCCGGGTGATGCGGCGCGCGAATAGGTAGCCGGCGGGCGCGATCACCAGGGTGCTGGCCGCCAGCCACAGGATCAAGCGCACCTGCCACTCATCCAGGAAATGGTCCTGCACCGGACTGACCTTGATCCAGGCGCCGCCGGGTTGCTGGGCCACCGCGACGAAGGGGCCGAAGAACGGGTAGTTGGGATCAGCCAGCCAGACCGAGGCGCGGCCTCCGGCGAACATACGCACCGCGCCCTCGGGCAGGTGCGGCGGCCCGGGCGGTCCCCGGCGGGGGCCGATTATTTCTCCGCCCGGGTGGCGCAACTGCAATTTGATTTGGAAACGGCGGCGACGAACGTGGAAGTGATGGTGGGTGGTGGGGCCAAAGCGAGTGATACCGTCCATCTGCACAGACCCGAATCACCCGGCCAGGCGACGACGCACTAAATTTTGTCCGATGAAGATACCATCGCCCATTCCCAAACGCCGCTCGCGGATTGTCATCATTCCG
The DNA here is from genome assembly GCA_024336825.1 of Amorphophallus titanum. Taxonomy (NCBI): domain Eukaryota; kingdom Viridiplantae; phylum Streptophyta; class Magnoliopsida; order Alismatales; family Araceae; genus Amorphophallus; species Amorphophallus titanum. The sequence goes on along the minus strand of JANBPO010006859.1, from coordinate 8,551,385 downwards.
TTGATTGACATCATGTTCTTTTTGCTCGCGTCGTTCATGATGATCAGTTTGCAGATGCAAATCGTCCGCACCGTGAAAGCCAATCTGCCGACGGCGACGCAGGCGACTTCGACTCAAAAGCCGGACATGGTGAATCTGTTCGTGAATCGCGACGGGCAAGTTTCCGTGGATGATAAACCGATTTCGTTCGCTGATTTGAATGCGTTGCTGACAAACCGATTTGATTTGAACACGAATCTGCCCGTGTTCATTACCGGCGCGCGCGACGCGACGCACGGTTCGATGATTTACGTTCTGGATTTCGTGAAACGCGCGGGCGTGCAAAACGTTGCGTTCGCCGTCAAAGCTGCGCCGGACAAAAATTGATTTATGAAAAATTTTCAACAAAACCTGCTCATCGTGCTGGCGCTCGGCTTGTGCGCGCTTTGCGCGTTTCAGTGGCGCGATCAAACGGTGCAACGCCACGAAATCAATTCGCTGAACCAAATCGTTTTCGGCAAAAACGTGGCGATTCAGGACGCGACCAATTCCATCGCCACGCTCAACGCGCAAGTTCAACAGATGGACGCGAGTTTGACGGAACTCAAATCCGAGGCGGCGACGAATGAACAGATAATGATTTCGCAAAAAGCGGAGATCACGCGGCTCAAATTTGCCGGTGCCGGTTTGACGAATCAAATCGCGCAATATAAAACTGCGGTGGATACTTTGGAATCAAAATTGAAAGACGCTTACGCGGGAATTGAAAAGCAGAATCAAACGATCACCAATTTGGTCGCGCAACGCGATGATTTGGTTCAGAAATATAACGCCGAAGTGAAAGATCGAAATGATGTCGTGGCGAAATACAATGATTTGGCCGCTCAAATCAAAAAGCAGCAGGGCGGTTCAAATTGAATTTGGCGGCGGGATTTGATTCAAACGCCGTTTAAATGTGAATGGCCGCTGGCAGCTGTTCGGCTCCCTCCTCGAAATTAGGGTCTCCGCCGTACACAGCCGTGATCGCGTTGGTACCCGCGGGTATCGTTGAAGTCACGAGGGTGGCAACGCCGTCAGAGAGAGTTCCCCCCCCAAGTGACGCGCCCCCGCTCATGAAGGTGACCGAACCGGTCGGAGTGCCGGAGGTGCTCGTGACGGTTGCGGTGAAGGTAACCGACTGGCCCGGCGCCGACGGGTTCGCGGAAGACGTAAGAGCGGTTAATGTGGGCGTGGTCACGCTCTGGGTGAGGCTCGCCGTGCTCGGCGTTCCCGACGTCGGAGTAAAGGTTGTGCTGATCGTGTGGCTTCCAGCGGCGAGCGTACTCGTCGTGAAAGTGGCCTGGCCGCTCGTGACGGCGACGCCGCTCGCAAGAACGGTGCTGCCATCGCTGAAGGATGCCGTGCCCGATGCGGCTGGCGTGACCGTCGCCGTGAACGTAACGCTCTGCCCGACGTTCGCTGGATTCAAAGAGGAAGTGATCGCGACCGTCGAGTTCACCGGCGCTCCCGTAGTCGGCAAGAGCGGGAAGTTCGCGTTGGTGTAGTCGACGATCAAGTCGTCGAACTTGAAGGTATAGAAGGTCTGTGAGTCGCCGTTGGCGAGATCGTTGCCGAGGAAGAGATTGTCAACCGTCTGGCCGAACGTCTCAGGCGTGCTGACGTGCTGAATCAGATTCAGGTTGGTGTCGTAGAGGCTGAAATCCACCGTGCCGCTCTTCACGTAACGGAAAGCGAGCCAGTAGCAGGTGTTGTCAGAGACGTCGATCTTGACCGAATTCGTCGGACCGGTCGGGCTGATGCGAATCGAACGGGAGTTGTCGACCGCGTTCCGTTCGTCAACAAGGCGCCACAGGTCACCGTACGAATTGCTGGAGAAGCCGAGGAAGTGTGGTCCCTCTTCGAAATTGAAGACGGAAGACGACTGGTTGGACGTGCAGTAGTACATGCCGAGCGAAACCTGGTTCTTGGTCGCCGGCAAAGCGAACTGCATGTAGTCCTGAGGATCGCCGGTCGTTGAGCTGTACTGGATGCCGCGAGTGCCGGGCGAACCAGCGATGGTGTCCTGAGCGGCGGCGATCGCGCTCAGAGAGCCCTTCGTGTTCGTGACAGTCCACGTGCCGGCAGTGCCGTGCGTTGAGCTGGCAAGAGTCGTTTCAGCACATCGGCGACATGGACGACCGGCTTGTTGGGGCCGGTATAGGGCGATTCCGGCACCTTCTGTGCCGCCCAGACGATGCGCTCGGGACCCTTCTCGCCGCCCGCCTGCGCGAAAACCGGCGTCGCCGCCGGGACCATCGCGAGGGCTATTGCCGTCGCCACAAGGGCTGTCGCCGCTTTCATGTGTTCCCCATCCCGTTATGCGCACCGGAGATTGCAGCGGGGCGCAAGACGCGTCAACGTACCGGCGCCATAAACGCGGACAGGGTTGGGGAGCCTTCTATGAGCAGATGCAGCATTGCCGTTCTGGCACTTCTGGCGGCAGCGGCCACGATGCCGGTCGGCGCCGCGCCGCTTTCGGTGTGGAAATTCGACAACCTCAAATCCATCGGTGGCATCACGCCCAGGGTCGAGGGCCATCCCACCATCATCGACAGCCCGGTCGGCAAGGCGGTGCATTTCAACGGCAAGGACGACGCCCTGTTCTTCCCCGACCGGCCGCTGGTGGGCGCCAAGACCTTCACCATCGAGGCGATCTTCCATCCCGACGGCGGCGACTTCCAGCAACGCTGGATGCACATCGCCGAAACCGATCCCAAGACCGGGCTGGATGCCAATCCCGGCGGCACCTCGGACCCCAATCCGCGCTTCATGTTCGAGATCCGCGTGGTCAAGAACCAGTGGTACCTGGACGCCTTCGTCAATTCCAAGTCGGGCAGCAAGGCGCTGGCGTTTCCCGAAAAGCTGCACCCGATCGGGCCGTGGTACGCGGTGGCGCAGACCTATGACGGCAAGACCTACCGCGCCTATGTCAATGGCGTGCTGCAGGGCGAGGCCGAGGTCGCCTATACCCCCCAGGGGCCGGGCCACATGATGGTGGGCGTGCGCATGAACCATGTGAACTGGTTCAAGGGCGCGGTGGCGCAGGCGCGCTTCACCACCCATGCGCTGAAGCCGGCGGAATTCCTGAAAGTCCCGAAATAATATCCAGCGGGAATTGTCCAGCGGCGGCGGGCGGCGATTTGCAGCAAGGCCGCGGCGGGAACGGGGCGATTTTTTCGGCCCCCTCCCCCCATATCCACCAGCCCTTGTCCAACGCCGCCATCGCCGTCTCATGCGCCAGCATGACCGGTCCGCGTGTGGACAGGAAGGGCGTTACTGCGCCTTGTCGGCCTGGCTTCGTTCAGCCCGCTGCTGCCTTTATCGGAATATACCAGTCCACTCGGATTTCTGGCGATACTGCCGCTGATCTGGTCGGCACTGCGCCGCGGCCCGCGCGACACCGCGACGGTGTCGCTGATCCTCACCGCGTTCGCTATCTGGGCGGCCATCCGTCATGCCGGGCCATTCGGCCAACTCGGCATGAACGAATCCTTCCTGCTGCTGCTCACCTTCATGATCTGCGTGACGGTGCCGTCGCTGGCGCTGAGCGCCGACGCGGGGAGGCGCCACGCCGTCGAAGACGATTTGCGCCGCACCCAGGTCGAGCTTGACGCCCGCGTCAAGGAGCGCACGGCCGCGCTCAACGACGCCAATATCCATCTCACCGAAGCGCAACGGCTTGCCAATCTCGGCAGTTGGTCCTGGGACATCAAGGAAAACCGGATCACCTGGTCGGACGAGTTGATCGATATCTATGGCGTCACCAGGCAAACGGCGCCGAGCAAGGTCGAAGACTTCGTCGCCTTCCTGCATGCCGACGATCGCGAGCGGGTACAAAAGAGTATCGGCAGGGCGCTCGAAAGCAATGGCATCGACTTCAGCCACGAAGAGCGCATCATTCGTCCCGACGGGGGCATCCGCCATTTGCAGAGCGTCGGCGAAGTCGTGCGCGACGACACCGGCGCGCCGATCCGTATGCTCGGCATCTGCCTAGACGTTACCGCGCGCCGCGAGGCCGAGAGCGCCTTGCGCGACAGCGAGCAGAATTATCTTTTTCTGCTCAAGGGCGTGCGCGATTACGCCATCTATATGTTGGATGCGGAAGGCCGGGTGAAAAGCTGGGACGAAGGCGCCGCACGCGTCAACGGCTATAGCGCCGGCGAAATCATCGGACGGCACTTCGAAATCTTTCTGTCGGAAGAGGTGCGCGCTGCTGGTCTCGGCGAACAGGCGCTTGCCACCGCCATCGAACAGGGCCAGTTCGAAGGCCAGACCTGGTTCGAACGCAAGGATGGCAGCCGCTTTTTCGCCAGTGTGGTGATTGATGCCATTCGCAACGACGCCGGGGAACTGGTCGGCTTCGCCGCGCTGGTGCGTGACATCACCGCACAGCATGAGGCGCAGCTCACGCTCGAGCAGACCCGCGAGCAACTGGCGCAGTCGCAGAAGATGGAGGCGTCGAAAAGAACGAACGCCGGCTTAGAAAGGATAGTAAGAGTACCTTTGACCAATCCACCCTCCTCGGTGGCTTCCGTTTCGATCTCTTGGAGAGCTTGGAGCTTACCCTATCACTTTTGACTCCCTTGCGGCTTCTCCGATGTAGCTTGATCAAAAATGAGAGGACACGAAGAGGATTTTTTGGGATAATCAATCTGCGGGAGGGGAAAAGAATGATTCAATGCAGACAAGGGCCTAGCTTGTGCCAGCACTCCTCCATCTTATGACCCGACTGGTCACAATACTTGCAAACTGCTTTGGATTGGGTAGTCAAACCTGCTGCATTCTTATCTCCTTCTCTCGGCTTCTTTATCTTTTGACAAACTCGACCTGCCATTAGGCCTCTTCTTGCCATTAGTGGGATTGAAATTTCCAGAGCTGGTTGTCTATTCTTTCTTTTTATCTCTCCCTCGAAATTGCTCTATCATCTCTATAGTATCTTCGAGAACTTGGGCCTTTCTCACAATCTCGGGATAAGTGTGGATCTCCATCGGCCCCAGCTGGTTAATATACTGAAGCTTTAGTCCATTTAAGAACTACTTGCCCTTCATCTTCTCAGTGGATACCAGATGCGGCACATAGCGGGACAATCTAGCGAATTGTGCCTCGTACTCGGCAACTGATAAATTCCTCTACCTCAGCGAAGCGAACTCCGCCGTCTTCTTCTCCTACACATGATCTGAGAAGTACTTGCTATTGAAACGCTCCCGGAACTCTTCCCAAGTTGCTTGACCATTTGCAAGCGTGGGCTCTACCGATTCCCACCATGCACGAGCGTCACACTCTAACTGAAACGTTGCCAGCAAGACTCGCTCTTGGTTACTGCAGTGCATCACCCAAAAAATTAGTTCCATTTTCTTAAGCCAATGCTATGCCTCATCAAGATCCGACGAACTGCCAAACCGTAGGGGATTCAGGCCTCGAAAGTTCTGGTGTAAATCACCAGCTCCATGATGTGCACCTCCTTGCGCTACCTACTGTAAGTCCTGTGTCAGGCCATGAACCATGCATTGCATATCTCACCACTACGTGAGCTTGTATATGATTTATCTCTACCACGCCCCGAACTAAACAAATATGTATAGGCGTGAAATGGAAACAAAGGGAAAGGGGTGATGGAGATGTATGAACTAACCATGATCACCACCAAGGATTTACAGTAGGAAAAGCATATTGTAAAGATTGAAATACCTACTGCATACCTTAGAAAAGAGGAAGAAGAACGCGGCCAATGAGGGACCGCTAAGATATGATCACGCAAGCAACAAGGTGCGGGGAACGTCATGGGATCAGACCTCCTCACCTTCCAGTCAGCCAGAGGGCGAGGGCCTCACATTCTATCCTTGCTTTCCTGCAAAACAAAGCTAAGACAAGAGATAAAAACCCATTAGAAACCAAAGTGCAATATATATCCCGTATGTGTAAAGTAGCATGAAATAAAGGGGGAGAACGCACTGGGGGAGGTTTTTAACCCTATAAAAGAGTGCAAAAGATAGGTGTATGTGTTGTGATGAGAATGAAATAAGGAGAGAGAAATAACACACAGTATAACAGCCGGAAATGTGCATGCAATATGGAGAAAAGTGTAGTAGTGTAGAAAACCAGAAATCTATGATAAAATGAGAAAAGTTGGGGCAAATATCTAAGAGAAGGGAGAGAGATAGGAAGCCCAGAGCGATGGAAAATGAAGATAATACTCCCCTCTTCAAGTTGGGGTCGAAGGAAAGACCTGGCGATGCAGCATGGCTCTGCCCTGAACCGAAGAAAACACCCTCCTCACGTAGGTGCAGAAGAAGTGCAGAACAACCCAGAAATCCTGTGATGATTTGAGAAAAATTGACGTAGAGAACAAGAGATAGAACGAGAGAGAAGAAGCCCTTGAGCGTGAAAAATGAAGCTAACACTTCCCTGAGTGGGTTGAGGCCAAAGATGTAAGTCAGAGATGCAGCATGGCTTCGTCTCGAGCCCGAGAATCGCCCCCCATCGCGCACTGCAGACTGGGTAGTTTATATAGAACTTTAGGAAACCCTAGGGTTTAAGTCCAAGATAAACACCCAATTTTGGGGATTTAGATTGATAAATCTCAAGTTAATAGTGGGGATAATACCACAGAAGGGATAAAAGTCAAGTTGGGAGGATATTCTACTCAAAATCAGTGCGAGATGAGGCTCTCAGAGAGTCCTCGGGCGAAGAAATTAGAGTTCAGAATCATCTGGACTCTATTCTGAGAAAACAATCAGTCGCGGGGCTGCAACTTGAAGAAAACGGTCCTGCAAGGACCGCAACTTGGTTGGGTCAAAGAAAGGGTCCAGGGATCGAAGGAAACTGAGCCGGGGCGATTTGGGCACAAAATGGGAGGTAGCGATCTAGGGGAGACCGCCACCTTCTGGTGGCGGGGTTCCCTAGGCCACTACCTCAGGGTTTTATATATATTTTAATAATTGGTGGTGGTGGTCAACTAGTTGACCGCTACCTAAACGTAGTGGTCAGTAGTTGACCGCTACCTCATGGCACTGGTCAAAGGTTGGCCGCTACTAGAGGGGCTGCTCGGGACCCTTCCGATTGACCGTTGATGCTACGAAATGCGTAAAAATGGCCCAAAAGCGGGGGAACCAAAGGCAAATGATCTCCAAGGCTGAATGGGCTCAAAAAATGGCCAAGAAATTGGCTCGAAATAGGCTCAAAGAAGGCTCCAAAATAGTAGATAATTTAGGACATCAAAGTATGAATAAGAGAAGTAACTCAACTTGTAGGCTGAAATGGGTGTCAACACTCGGCACCCTATCAAATGAACAAGAAGAGCCAGTCAGGAATGCTAGAAGAGAAGACCCAGTGACAAGATAGGGCAAAGTCACTGCTGAGCTATTGCAAGCCTCTAAGTGCAAGCAAGTTGCTAAAGAAAACATTACTATTGCGACTGCTGAAATAGTGGCATCTGAAGAAGAAGGAACATCCCCGCCACTTCCAATTGAAGGTGCCTCAAGTGACATGCTTGAGAACATTATCAATAAAATAGCTATGGACCCTACTGTCCTAATGACACTGCAAAGATATGGGCGGGAGATAAAACTGCTGAAGAAGTAATTGAATAAAAAGGCTGAACATAGTATGGCATCTGAGCAACTAGGGGCACAAGCCGAATCATCATAGGAAGGCTCTGACCCCGTAGACACTTCCTCGCCGATTGTTTTTCAACTTACAAACTATAATCGGGCTACTCCCCGACATCATTCCCGACAATTCCTATCGGCACGACCAATGCTTCCCCAAATGCAATAGCAAGCTCTACTGTCAGGGTCTCTACTACCCCATGCTATGGCTCTAGCTACATCACTGATGCAACCCGCCCACCTCTACCCATCAATTGAGGATAGTTAAATTAAGGTGGCTCAATGACGGCCAGGATATGGCACAAAGCTAGCACCGTCACTCCAAGGAGTCATCCTCAAACTACGGGGACCCCCGGTTGAATAACCCACATCTTCTTGAAATAATTGAGACAATTCAGGGTGATTCAACTCAACAATGGCTAATAAAAGGCACAAAGTCTAGCGCCATTGTGATCCCAGACAAATTTTCGAATCTCGAGAATCTTCGTTGTATGTTCAGAGTGAAAGAATTATTAAAAAAACCTTGCAACAAGAAAGCAATCACACGAGGGTCTTCTACGCACCTGTGGAATGTCCGACACGAGTTGACGAGATGATTCGGCAGGATGCAAACTTCTCCCCTCGACAAATGGCGCAGAGAAGACCAAACAAACGCACAAAGGAGGAGTATTTCTCCTCTCCACATGTCCAACCAGCAAAAATCCATGCCAAAAAGGGCAAAAATCAGGGTTTTATAGGGTGGCCGCCCCCCCTCTCCCACGTTTGCGTCCAATTGGACCCAGATAGGCCCCTTGGGGGTCCTACCTAGGGTCAAATGTGACCGCCTAGGGGTCATTTGGCCCTGGTAAGCCTCCCCGTGCTTAACCGGGGTCGATTGACCCCCTAAATGGGCAGGGCTTAATTGGGGTTGACCATTGCTCTCCACCGGGGTGGGCTTAATCGGGGGCGATCCCCATCTTTTGAGGGTCAATTGACCTTTGAAGGGACCGTGAGAATTGGCGGTAAGTTTAAAGGTGAAATCTTTACTAAGGATACTCTCGTGATTGATGCTGGTGCGGAAGTCGAAGCCCAAATCGAGGCGGACCTTGTTATCATCAGCGGAACCGTGAAGGGGAACATTTTCGCAAGAAGAAGAGTTCAAATGTTTCCACCCGCAATATTCAAAGGCACGGTCACGACACCGTCCTTAAAAATCGAAGAAGGCGTTGTATTTGAAGGTGCAACGCACATGCCCAAATCTTAATTAGGTCTCTATTATACCTCTCCAAATCCTTGCCATCTATTTTGTGTGATGTTACTAACTTCCACGGCTCTATATATATAGTATATTAAGGATCTTTAATGGAAATACTCTCGAAGCTAGGTATTAATAATACTTTTTACTATCAACTTATCATTTTCTGTATCGCATACATTGCGCTCGAATCTTTGCCTGACGGCGACGGCCAGCGCGCCTGGCTACGTCGACTCGACCGTATACGTGGAGTCTTCGCTGATTCAGGCCGGCACCCTCATTACACACGTCCCGACGATTGCGGGCTCCACGCAGTATTCGGTTGGCGCCACCCTAACGGCCTCCACGCCGCAGTGGGGGCCGAACAGCGTCAGCCTCACCTACCAATGGGCGCGCAACGGCAACGCGATCACCGGCGCGACCGGTTCGACGTACACCGAGACCGCAGCGGATGTCGGATCCTCGCTCACCGTCGTGGTCAGCGGATTCGAGAACGGTTACACGCCCGACAGCGTCACCTCCGACGCGTTCGGCCCGATCACCGAGGGCGAGTTCACCTCGACCACCACCCCGAGCTTGAGCACGTCGTCACCCACGCCCGGTCACACGATCGTCGCGTCGGAGGGCGCCTGGTCGCCTGCGACCCCGTTCTCCTACCAGTGGCTGCTCGATGGGAACCCGATCACGAACGCGACCGCGGCCAGCTACGTTCCGGTCGCTTCGGACGCCGGCCACCAGCTGTCCGTGCAGGTCACCTCCACACTGGCGGGCTACGACGAGCAGACCATCACCAGCACCTCGGTGACGGTGGGCACGGCGACCCTCGCGTCGGTGACGGCGCCGACGATCTCGGGCACGGCATCCATCGGCAGCACGCTCAAGCCGGTCGGTGCGGCCACCTCGCCCTCCGGCATCGGTGAGTCCTTCACCTATGCCTGGTACCACAGCGGCAACGGCACCCCGATCGCGACCGGGTCGCAGTACATCCTTCAACCCGCCGACCACGGCTACCAGATCGTGGTCAAGGCGACCGCCAGCGCACCGGGGTACAACTCGCTGACCTCCGCCTCGTCCGCGAAGACGGCAGCGGTGGTGAACGGCACCATCCACACGACGACGTTGGCCGTCGCCGTCGCGAACGGCGGCACGAGCGCGGTCGGGCATGTCTTCACCGTCTCGCCGAACCCGCCCGGCTGGACCATCGGCTCTGGCGGCTCCATCGCCTACAAGTACCAGTGGTACCGCAGCGGCGTCGCCATCTCGGGAGCCACCGCCGCGACCTACACCTCGACCGGCGCCGACTACGCGAAGACGCTCACCGTCAAGGTGACCGGCTCGTCGTCGGGGTACAACACGCTCGTCGTTGCGGTCGTTGCGGCGGTTGCGCTGGCGATACCGAGTGGAGGCACGTCGCTTCTCGTGGCAGGTGCGGCGTCTATCGGCATCACGCTATCGGCAGTCGCCGCAACCGCCATCGTCGCGGGTCTCACCATCGCGAGCAGCCTGCTCAACAAACCGAAGGTGCCAAGCGTATCGGCGGCTAGCCTGTCGCGCCTCACCGTGAGCATCGACCCGCGCACGCCGCGCAAGATCGTCTTTGGCGACACGGCGATGGCCGCCGACCTTCGCGACTATGAATATACGGGCACCAATGACGAATATGTGCATTATTTC